>JALAZF010000057.1:4898000-6122500 GCA_022829125.1 Lathyrus tuberosus
AATGGCAATGGCAAGGGTTTCAAAACGAAAGCAAGAATGAACGAAAGCAAGGGTTTCATGGTCCGTTTCTTTTGGCTTTTGCATGTATTTGGATTTTGGACATTGCTAATAACTTCAATTTGGATTGTGTCGTCATCTTCACCTATAACATATGCTTAATTCAAAACACAGGTATCATTATTTACTTAATCCTATTGCCCTGTTTTTTTAGTTACCAAGTTTACAATGTTGTTGCAATTCAGTATTATATAGAATGTGCTTTTTACTCATTATATGATTGTTGCATAACAGTTTAATTTTTATAAACTTTGATTCATCATAATATGTTTGATGGAAGCTAAATGATTACAAATATAATATGCTTGGTCTTGAGCTAAATGAATATCCATTGTTTTTTGTTTACCGGAAACCATTAAGTAATTGATAACCCATCTCTAGCAGCATCTGCTTGAAGCAACTTTTACACCGTTCGAAATTTAAATTGAAGTTGCTACGAATTAGTTATGAATTGGCTATAGATTGACTATCATTTCTGGATTTTAGATATGGTGTTAGTATAAAATGGAAACAATTGACATGTGGCATCCATGTCAGCATTTTTTTCCACGCTACCATTGTCACGTGTATGTCACGTCATTAAAAAAATCTATGTGGTATGTCACGTCAACCTCCATCTATGGAAACTAATGGGAGAGACCAATTTTATGGACAAAAATGTTTGCGAGAACTATTGTTTGAAGAAAATTTTTAGAAGAAATAAAATTGAATGTTGTCATATTTATGAGAACCTCAAGCATATTTAATCCAATAAAGTTGAAGTATTCTTATGTGAACTTAAAATTTTTATTATTGTTGTGTTTTCAATATCCGTACTTCAAATTATAAGGTATACTATTTAATAATGGATCATGCATATATGGATATGGTTCTTTCCACTTAACATTGTCACTTTTAAGACATTAATCAGTCAACTAAATAACAATTAGATAATGGCGTAATGTTATCACCTCACAGTTGCCTCCCACTTGTTGATTTTGATCGTACGTATAATTTCTTCCACTAATCTTCTTTCACAAAATGAACAATATTTAATTTCTTTCAAATCATGTTATGATGACTATCATGTTGTTATAGGAACTTCTCAATGGAGCTTTCTAACTTCCTAATTTACCCAACCCCTATACCCCAAACTTTCATATTTCCGGTAATCTATTTTTTCTTCTTTAATGTTAAAAAAATATTAAAGGATTTTGTATTCATACTCTTTTTTTTTTTCTTTTTTTTTAAGTTTGTTATTCTGTTTTATGACCAACTCATTTAAGAAGATTAATTTTATTCTTCATTAGTGGAGGGTCATTTAAAATCAAAACAAAATTTGATATGGACGGACACACCACATAAATTGATTGTACACATTAGAATTTAAATTTGATAGGGTAAAAATAGCCATATATAAAAGTTATTTGGCCTCCTTTTTTTCTAAACTCTCTATTATATAAATATTTTTTGACCCTTTATTTTTAAGTGTTCTCATATTTTTGCTTTTTAAATGTTTAAGTAAGGGATTGAAAATCTAATAAATTTGAAACAAAAGATTTTTTATTTTTTAATTATTCGTTTTAAAAAAATAAATATTTTTGACAATTAAATCTAAAAATAATGTTTTCTAAAAATATAATAAAAAAATTTAAAAAACTCTACTAAATATAAATTTTATTTTTTTCCAAAAATAAAATTTTGATTTTTTTAAAAGATTTTAAAAATAATAACTCGAGTGTTTTCTGAAAATAAAAAAGTCGATATTTTTTAAATTAAAAAATTGATTTTTACTAAAATAAAAAAAATCTATTTTTTGCTGATAATTAAAATAAAAATCGATATTTTTCAAAACTAAAAAAAGTCGGTTTTTTTTTTTAAAAAATTGATTTTTTCTGAAATAATAAGTCAGTTTTTTCGAAATTAAAAAAAATAGATTTTTTTTGAAAAAAAAATTGATTTTTCTGAAAATTAAAAAAATTTATTTTTTATCAAAAGTTAAAAATAGTAAAATAAAATTCGAAAATGTAAAAAAAGTCGCTTTTTTCAAAAATAAATAAAAAGTGGTTTTTTCGTAACAAAAAAAGTCGCCTTTTTATAAAAAATCAATATTTTTAGAAAAAAATCTATTTTTCGAAAAATTAAAAAAAATCAATTTTTTCTTAAAATAAAAACTTGATTTTTTTTATAATTTCAAAAGAGTCAATATATTTTAAAGATAAAAATAATTTATTTTTTTCGGAAATATAAAAATTCTTTTTTTGTCAATTAAAAGTAGTCAATATTTCGAAAATAAAATAAAATATTGATTTTATGATTTGTTTACTAATGAGAGGACTTTATGATTTTTTTTTTTATGATCTTCTTTTTCTAATATACGGATTTTATTTATAAATTAAAATTGGGAAAATTTAATTCAGTATTGATATTAAATCTATTTTAAAAATTAATGTTTATTGTGGTCATCTCCTACTAAAAAAATAAATATTTCAATTAGGCGGAGAATATATGCAAGTTTGTTTCATATTTTTTTAAAATTTCATAATGTTAAATATCTTTTGTCTAAAAGAAATTTATAAATAATTTTTACAAAAAAACTTCAAATAAAAGTGTTTAAATATTAATTTCATCATTGTGTTATAAGTTTTTTTGGATATTAAATTTTTAAAAAAATCACATTATTTAAATCTATTTTAAATATTTTTTCATAAAAACATTTGTAAATACATTTTTTAAAAAAAATTATAATTTTAACTATCTTTTAATCTTCAATAGTAATTATTTGTTTCCAAACAAATATTTTAAAAAATCATTTCTAAAAATTAAAAAAAAAAAGTTAATTTTTTAAAATAAAACAAACGGGTATACTAATTTATAATTTATAATTTTTTAGAAAGAAAAATAGAGGGTATCAAATAATTCAAAGGGAAAACGAAAGGCCAAATGATCACGCACTAATTAGTTAGCTACACCATATGTAGGTTAACCATATATTTATCTTCCCTAACACACACGATAAGACTCGTGAAGAGAGAGATTAAACCAAAACCTAACACCTAATTATATATTAGGTGACCGTCACAAAACTACATACATGGTCATGGACACACTACACTCAAATATAGGCACACTCTTCATCCCAAATAAGGAAATTGCAGATATATACATTTGGTATTACTAATATGAAACTACGTGCCAAGACATTGGTCACAATTTCCTATTCATGTATCTCCTAAAATTTGTTATATAAATATTTATGTACTTTTTTTTTTTCGTTTAATTGATGATAATCATGTAGCTCATCTTACTATTATAAAATAATTATAATTAAAATATTCATTTAGTCTTAGTCAGGGGACAAAGACTACTCCAATAACTATGGGAAAAGGTTGAATGCAATGTTATGAACTTATTAAAGTGATACACTTTTCCACCAATAATAAGCTTTGGAGAAACCTTGCCCACATATTTTATTTAATAAATTGTTTACTTTATCAAATTCAATTAATGAAATAATAAATTAGTTTAAACAATCATTAACGAACATCTAAGGTACTAAATTGTAACAATAGAACAATACAATAGAAGAGGAGAAATATAATTTAATTTAATCCACAATTAATTTTTTAATGGTAAATAATATATTAATAATGGGAGTGAGATACAAAATATAAAAAGATACTCGGATAACATGTATCAAACAAAACAGTGAAATAAACATTTTCAGTAAAAAAAAACCTCAAATAAATTATAAAAAAAATTGAATGAAAATTAAAACAAACAATCAAAAGTAATAAAGTCAACACAAAAATAACACTAGAGAGAAAATTGAAACAACTAAAGACTTCATCCCATGGTATGGGCTAGAACCCAACCTCGCAGAACCATAATCAATAGAACAAAGACCTTTAAGAGAATCAAAGACCTTTAAGAGATTCACTATTGACTGAGGCAAAATATATGATTTTGAAGTCAAATAGAGAAAGTATACGCGTTTCCCACTTATCTACCTAGAAATCATTTCCAAACTTGAAAATATTTTTTCCCTCAATTTCTTTCATGGTTGATGAAGAGAGGCCACCGTAAAAACAATATATATTGTATGATTCATGTAGTTATGGATCAAACTTCAGTCTCGATCGAGGGTAGCTTTAGGATTTGACATAGTCGAATCAAGCATGTTGTAATTAAAGCATGTTCAAGCATTGTTGTAGTCGAAGTTTATTCATGCATGTTGTAGTCGAAGTGTGTTCTACCATGCAGACTTGTAAGTTAGCTTATGTTTTATGATGTTGTAAATATGCATGTCATGTATTTATGTTATCATCATACACAGACTAGTAGTCTATAAATAGTATACTGGTTTTCTCACTTGTTAGAGAGAGCACTGGTTGTGAATATTCACGTGTAATCTCTTAGCCTTAATTGAGAAAGTTAATAGAAAAACGGCTAGAACCAATTATGTTTCTTCTTCTTCTTCCTTCTTCTCTCTCTTCATAATTGATTAGACAACTTAGCTTCAGAGAGCATACATTTTACTCTCTCAATTAGTGTTTGATTCATCATCTCTGCTAAACCATTCAATTGAGGAGTTTTAGGAGGAGTCATTACTACAAAACGCGCAAACAACAACGCCAGGCTTACAACGGCTTGCATATACACCGTTGTAATAGATGCACGAATTTTTTTAAATCTTATTAAAATGCTTTTAATGACGGTTAAAATTCTAACTGTGGTGAAATGTGAGGCCTTCCACCACGGGTATTTAAAAAACCGTCATTATAGGTAGCGTCTGGTCATGGGTTCAAGTCCCAGCGCCCGCACTTTTGGTTTTTTTACACATTTTTTTAAAATGCTGACAGTCTTTCACAACGGTTATGTTTTTAACCGTCATTATAGCCTATAGTTTAGTTTTAGGTCTTGCTCTTCAAAAAATCGGTTTTAGGGAAAATCATCTCCTTTTTTAGATCTGTTTCGTGCATCTGAAGCAGAAAAATAATGCGGTCATTAGTCCCCTACTCTGGAAGAGTTGCGGAACTTCACCCTCAAAACCCCAAATTCATCTTTTTTCTATTTTAAATGAATTTTTTTACTGTTCTCATAGTCTCAAAAAATTCTAAAAAAATTCTCATTTTACCTAATTAGATTAAATTTCGTGTTTTTATATATTTTTTAATTTATATTAATCATGTTACTTCTTTCCTATTTTTCCAAAATGCTGACACTACTATTTTTCCAACCGTGGTGAAATATGAGACCTTTCACAATGGGTTCAAGTCCCAGCACCAGCATTTTTGGTTTTTTACTTATTTTTTCAAGTCTCATTACCAACATTATAGGTGGCGCGCATATTAAGTTTATTCACTATCCTTAAACAAATCTTGGTTGTCCATTTAGTGATTATCAACGGCCAAGACACTACTATTAGTGATCCGCGTGAAACCTAAAACTTAAACGAACTACATCTTCTACCTCCAAACATCATCTTTCATTTACGATACTCTATTTCTCCACTAAACCAAATTTCAGAACAAATTTCAGAACTCGAGTTAGCAATGTTAGTTGTTGGTGTTCTTTTTTAATTATTGTTGTTCTTGTTGTTCTTTTTTATTATTGTTGTTCTTGTTGTTATTATTGTTATTATTATTGTTGTTCTTGTTCTTGTTCTTGTTCTTGTTCTTGTTCTTGTTCTTGTTCTTGTTCTTGTTCTTGTTCTTGTTCTTGTTCTTGTTCTTGTTCTTGTTCTTATTTTTGTTGTTGTTGTTGTTGTTGTTGTTGTTGTTGTTGTTCTTGATGTTCTTGTTGTTCTTGATGTTCTTGTTGTTCTTGGTGTTGTTCTTGTTCTAATGCTGCAATTTTTTTTATTTTATTAAAAGACATATAACAACGGGTATTTAAAATAATCGTTATTATAGGTGGTATACTACAACGGTTCTTTAAAATAACCGTCATTATAGGTAGTTCTAATGTTACGTTTTTTTATTTTATTAAAAGACATACAACAACTGGTATTTAAAATAACCGTCATTATAGGTAGCGCGCTTTCCAATTTATTACAGCGCTTACTGGGTCGTGATTGTAAGTATCATATATACAACGACACTCTACATAACAACGCATGCGCCCCCGTCATTATATATCTTTCCCAACCGTTGTTAAATGGGTTATCCGTAGTAGTGAGTCTTTTCATGTACAATACCATACTGCTTGCAATAGGAATTAAATGGTCCAAAATACTCTCCACCATTGTCTGAACGAACACATTTCAGCTTCTTGCATGTCTTCCTTTCAACCAAAGCGTGGAATTCTCTGAACTTTTCCAAAACTTGGTCTTTTGTCTTCACGGAATAAACCCATAGTTTCCTAGAGCAATCATCAATAAAGGTAACAAAATAAAGTGTACCACTAAAGGATTTGACCTTTAATAGACCACAAACATCATAATGTACCAATTGAAGCAACTTTGACTTCCTTGAGGGAGGACGTCTCTTGAAAGATACTCTAGTCTGTTTACCAGCCATGCAATGAGAACACTTCTCAAAATCTACATTCTTTAATCTAGGAAGAACATCATTTTTGGCCAAAACATTCAGCCTTTTTTCACTAATATGACTAAGTCTTCGGTGCCACAAAGATGCTCCCATGTCGATGGCATTCACACTGTCCCTAGCAACCAAAGCTTTTGTCCAATACAATTTAGAAAGTTTTTCCCCTCTAACCACAACCAAGTTACCTTTGTTGATTTTCCACTTTCCAGAACCAAAGTGATTATCATAACCACAATCATCTATCATATGCACAAAGATCAAATTAAAGCGGACATCTGGAGCATGTTTGACACCTCTAAGCAACAATTGCATTCCCATGTTGGTTTGCAAGAAAACATCACCAACACCAACTACCTTAGATACACCATCATTACCCATCTTTAACACTCCAAAATCACCAGAAGTATAAGATGTGAAGAAATCCTTCCTTGGTGTAACATGCAATGTAGCACCACTGTCAACTATCCACATGCTCTCGTCTGATACAAGATTAACAGACTCATGTCACGGAGAATAACAAGATTATCACTAGTAGAAGTAATAACACGATCATCATCATGATCTTCATGGTCTCTTTGTTTAGACTTACCCTTCTTGCCTTTGTTACCTCTTTTCCACTGATAGCAATACTTCTATATATGTTCTATTTTGTGACAATAATGACACTCCAGATTCTTGTACCGCGACTTAAACTTCCTTCTCATCTCCTTATTAAGAATACCATCCTTAGGCGTTTCCAAAGAAACAATACCTCTAGGAGCAGAACTTGTGATAGGAACTTGGAATGTCTCCCAAGACTCTGGTAAAGATAGCAATAGAAATAGTCTCAAAAGTTCATCTTCAAATTTGATACACATTCCTGACATCTGATCAAGGAGGCCTTGAAATTCACTCAAGTGATCTGAAATAGAAGTCCCCTCCTTATACTTCAAACTTATGAAGCTATTCAACAAGAACAATTTATTATTCCTTGATTTAAAGGCATACAAAGACTTTATCTTCTCCCACAAAGTTTTTGCATGTATCTCATTAGCAATATGATTATAAACATTATCTTCGACATATTGTCAAATAAAACAACATACATGTTGATGTTCAAACTCTTATTCTTCATCAGACACAGAATTCGGCTTTGCGGAACTAAAAACCACTAAATGCAATTTCTTCACAAATAGTAAGTCTTTCATCTTTCCCTTCCATAAATAATACTTAAAACCATTTAACAATACCATCTTCATCTTTGTATTTGAATCCATAATTCAAACAAGTAAAATAACCCTTAACCAAGAGCTCTGATGCCACTCTGATGGGTAATTAAGACACAATAACAGACCAATACGCAGCATATATAAAACTCCCCAAACTTATAAGAAACTTGAGGATCAATAACAAATATAATACGTCAAATTGAACAAATAAAGGCACAAAAGAACACTGATATTTTTAACGTGGAAAACCCCTCAATATGAGAGTAAAAACCACGAGTTATCCAGACCAAAAAAAAAAAAACTCCTCTATAATTAATTAAAGGTACAAGAGAGTCTTAAAGTGATTCACAAACTAGTGCTAACAACCGCAAATCACAAAGCAAACTAGCTTACAAATAAGAATAAAAAAGCTGAAAATTTTTCCCAAATCTGCAGCTATAGTGTGAAGTAAATAACTTTCACCTCATACATTGTTTTGAAATTCTGAACGGTCATAAGTTAGATTTATGTGTTACAAACTTGCCCTTCAAAAACTACTTAGTTGGAGTTTAAATTTGTCTAAAAAAATCCATAACTTCTTTTAAATATTTAGCAACCTTACGAATTTAATGAAATTGTCGCGGTGAAAATTGGATAACAAATTATTAATTAACTTGTATCGTATTTTTAATGTCACCACCGGTCTTTGATTTATCCAAAGGAAGGGAGAAAAAACCGAATTCCCACAATGCAATGCAAATGCACTAAGATTCTAAGTTCGGGGGTTGGTTATACCTAGGGAAGGTGTTAGCATCCTAGATATCTGTAGTACTCTACAGGAACCTCTTGATTCAATTATGTTATTTGTTATCTGTTTGCTAAAGGTTCTATTCTAAAGGTTGGAAAACCCTAGGGGTTAGTATCTAAGTATACTCGATAAAGCATCGCACTTTACGCCTACGTATCCTCGGGAATAGAATCAGAGTACGCGTAGTTCTACTTCTACTGAATGATTGACTGTGGTCAATATTCAGAAGGGAAATGAGTGCAAGCTCATTGTAGAGTTTACGAACTCTCTAAGTCTGGTTGAAATGGACCTATGTTTTGTTTAATCAGTAGAAATATGAGGCCAAGAAATGAAGTTTTCTTCCTAAGAGGTCACTTAGGTTATCGCTTATCTTAAGGTGACGATTATGAATGCAAAATGATATGCACCATGCACGATAACATGGTCATCATGCATGGGGTTTTCCTTTGGATATTAATGCGATTAAGTTATGTTGTTTAGGCGATGGTGCTAGCGAGGTGATGCTAGACTTGTGTCTTGTGACCAAAAGGTTGAATGCGAGGCCCGAAGGCGATCGACTTACATGGGCAGAAAATGGGCTCGACGTTGGATCGAGAATTTTTATGAGTTTGAAAAGGTTTGGACAGTAGTAAAACATACAGATAGAAGTAAGATATGATAAACATATACATGATAAAATGACAAAGTGAGGCATAATATGAGTTACAACATTGGTATGAGATAATGTGATGGAAGTAACATAAGCATGAAGATGGCAATATGTTTCATGATGAAGTATGGGTGAGGTGGACATGATTATAAGAATGTTTAAAATGATAACAATATGTTTAAATCTTTATGAAGACAAACATATAGGAAGATATTAAGGATGACAATCAACATGCTTCAATTTTTAGGAAGACAAACATGTAGAATGATAATAAAGGATGGTAAACAACATGCTTCAATCTCTAGGAAGACAAACATGTAGGATACTCACAAAGATAAAGAGAACAAAATACATGATAAAACAAACAATTATGTCAATTCCAAACTAGAGACACATATTATGTACGATCAAGCATGACAAGCAAAGATAACATGGCAAGGTGCATAAGGAAGTACAATAAACATTCTAATAAGCATCTCTAATACTATCACGAATAATGGCCTCAAAAATACATATTTTTGTCATTTTCTCTTATATTAAAAAAATATTCAACAAGAAGAACATAGCAAAAGGAAGGGAAGAAAAAGGATAAAAATTAAACAAGTTATGGTATTTTGAATATGAAGTAGAAACTAAAAAAAATAAAAACTAAACCAATCAAGTGATTAAAAGAAGAAGTTGCATTTTAAGGGATTGAACCCAAGACCTTTCCCATACAGCCTAAAACCATAACCAACGGAGCCAGACGCGCGAGCTTGACAAAGGATGGATACACACACACGTATTCTAAAGCAAGCGAAATTCAGAAAAGAAAAAATAAAAGGACTGGGGCGAGGGGGATTCGAACCCCAGTCCTAAGGGTAGGCAAGGTAGTTATGTGCATGTGTGTGACCGTTGGGACGGCGTGTTCATCCAAACATTATATGACTCAATAACCATCTAAACCTCATATGCGTGCATTTTCCAAATTACAACACCAAACCAACATCAACCATTCACGACAATGCTACTAAAACCAGGTCATTTCTCAGCAAACAAATCCAAACCAGATGGAATCAAAAAACATGTGATGACACTTACAGTCATGGAGTTTCATACATGTTGAACAACAAACAAATTCAACCTATAAGTGCACTAACTGTCCACGTAAAAGTGATAAACATACCAACCACCAAATATTGAACACAACCAAACCACATGCAGCAGATTTTGGAAACATTTCTCATACAATCCAAACAACAACATCAAGACTCAATTTCTAATCCCTCTAATTTCGCTAAGACTCCAGCAACTGTGATGAGATGCAAACTGAATTGAAACACAATCTATGAAAATCATGATGTTTCAGCATTTCCATAAGTTAAATGTTAAGTAGCATGAATCGCAAAATAAACCAGCAGACAGTGCAAAACAAAGGCAAGTTGGCAGAGAATCATACATGATCATAGCAGCAAGCATACAACACATTCAACACACTCTGATGAGAACCAGACCAGGACATGATTTGCATACAATGAATCAAACCTATGAAGACTAAGGAATCTGTAACAGCTTAGTGAATTATTTACAGACATCAGAACACTTTCACGACTAAACATGTTAGGGAAATGTAACAGAGCCAATTTAGGAACAAAACCACATGATAGGCAAGGTTGTAAGCTTTGAAATGCAAGAAAACATAAGATCAATTGAGGCATAACGCAATCAGTTTTGGAGGCATGCTTTGACATACAGTAGCAATTCAAACATGTGAACATGAGTGTTGACAGGATGACGACATCAAAGTAAACATCAACCATAGCAGACATTCAGTATGCAGACAAACAACATGTTACTTGAGACGAATTTATACACATCATAAGGTAATGAATTCATAACATTAAGTATGCAGCCAACAATGTCAAACCAGTCAAATGACAAGATCAAAGAAGGACTGTTGTGATTATGAACAATGCAAGCATATGCAATCAATGCGAAATAAGACAGAAGTTCACATATCTTGAAGCAGGCTAGATTATGGGCATGCCAATCAAACATGGTGTCACACAATGTCAAGGAAAAATGACTTTAATCTTAATGGAAGCAGGCATAGTGTGGTTCATGCATCAAAACTAGATTAAGATCACACATGGGCTCATAGCAATTTCGACATACAACACTGTTATGAAACAAGGATAAACACAATTGTTCATACAAAATGGCATCTAATCCTAATAACATTTAGGCATGAATGTTATACAAGCATACGCGAGAAACTACACTCATCATGTCAATATAAGGAGGGTCAATTATGTTTACAATGACAAGCACACGAATAGGCCTCATGATGGTTAAAGGGGTCTTATAGATCATATACTTGGACTCAAAGCAGAACAGGACATGTCACATAGCAGTCAACTTCATTCAAAGGATATCATTAAACCATACAACAACATACAGCATGGTAGGACAGGTTGTATACATACATGATACTTGACAGGTCAACAGTTTAAAACATAAGTAACTACCCACACTAAAACAAGATGTTGCACATTGGCTAGGATTTGCACATATAGGGACACATAAGGTGATATGCTAAAAACAAAGCAGGATTTGCATGTAAGAACCTTGTAAGTATTGGCACGGATGGTGGTTCAGTTACACTAGTAGCATATAAGGAAACAATGATCAACTTTCACATCTTGGCAAGTAAACATGAAAACAGGTTTTAACAGATATGGGTCACATACTAAAACCTACATGTTATAAGTCTAAACTCATTCATTAAGCATCAGTTAAGATAAACAAACAAGTGACACATATGATTCAAATGGCATACCAAAACAAACTTCTCATTTGAATAGAAAGTAACATGACTACAAGCAATACACTACACATCAGCCCAAATGATCAATGTAAAATTAGCAACAGGGGCACACTAATGATTCTTAGGGTAGAACTTGTCTTAACAGCAAAAACCATTATGTCATTGTGTCACAATTCCTAAAGGATCACTATTCAGTTTAGTTTGTCTACTAAGTGTTAACATGTCAATCAAATCATATGTCCTGGCAACTACTCAGTTAAGATGTAAAAGACAACCAAAAATCAAGACAATATCTCTAGCATGTTCAACATAATCATGTTTAGACAAAATGACAAATAGTGACAGCAAATGCAAAGTTCAGAATTGACAAATTTCTTAAGCATGAAGAAATCATGAAAGCTTAGATTACCTCCACAACATAGGCACTTACTTGCTAGAATAAACACACACTTACCATGGTGGTGAGCTTGACAATGCATATACCAGGTTTTAACAATTTTATCAAAAATGAATTATGGAGCAAAATCCACAAATACAAGTCATATGAACTCATCAACCAAAATATCATAGTCAATGTAAACATATTGAACTGTCCAATTTTCAAATGCATCTTAAGAGGTCCAAGTTTTTGGCATGCATCTGGGCTCAAAGTAACAATAACAGTTCAAAACTAACAGAGATCAAATAATAAGATTTCGCAAGGCATCATACATGTTCATGTGCATAAGGCAAATGGCAATAGCATCAGAAGTAACTGACACAATCTAACAATTCAAAGCATACATGATATGAGCATGACAGATGAAGGTTTGGGGAACTTACCTGGTTCCTAAGCAAATGGCAAGCGATCCTTTCCTTTCAGCTAGCTTTGGATACTCCAAGAATTGGGTTTTTTAGAGGGTTTCTTTGTTGCTTTTTCTATTTTTTTTTTTTTTGAAAAATCCCCACCTTGATGAAGTTGGAGGCTCCTTTTATAGGCAGCGAGTTCGTCAACCGCATTGAAAGTTCAGCAGACAAAATGAGTTTATTTTGGAGAGAGGGCAATCAATGAAGCTACTACACGCCTAGCAATAGCCTGAATTTCCTCTTGAGCCAAGTGAAACGCGTATAGGCTGTTTTGGTGCTTCAATTTAGGTCTCGATTGAGGTGAGAGCAGGCAGCGTGCAGAAACGAACGATCCTCTGAGCCCTTTGGATGAATCAAACCGTCGAAGCTCAACGGGCAAGTGATTCGGAGAATTTGAAATTGAAATAATGGCGCGCTAAGGATTGATGATGGATTTGATGAATTGGATCACTAGTTTGAATTTCCCTCCTCTCCCTTGCAATCCGCGAACAAGAACGGGGAAGAAGGAACAATTTGGATTGTTTTGGTTTCTTGTACGCCACGTGTCACTTTTCCATTGGTTGGCAAATGAGGTTGAAAAGTCAAACAAAGTAATGCTTGCTCCTCATTGGTTTTTGGCAATGAAATTAAAATCCATATAGTTTGCAATATATTTTGGTAACGATTTTTTATAATTAACATAAGGTTATTTTTTTTGTAACATGGGCCTTGGATTTTTGTTAAATGATATCTCTTGGATGTAGATGGCATTATATGGTAAGTGATCCATACAAATCTTGATTTGATAGAGCCAAAACTTAATGATCCCTTCAGGATAGAACCCTAATTCCAAAGCTCTGGTATTGGAGATCTGTTGTCGATTTGACTTGCTTCAAACAACTTGTGGAGCCTCACGATGATAGGTAGACCTAATTTGAACGCAAATAAACAAACTACAAGATATGGGTTAGCTCAAACAAATGCAGAGATGCTCCTAAGATGCGCAAAAGCTGGATGACATCTAAGGGTAAAAATTTAGGGTACAACAGTTGCCCCTATTTAAATAGCTTCACCGGAGGGCACGAGGAACGGAGATTCCGGAGGCATCAAGGTGAAAGGTATTTAAATATAGCAAACCAAAAATTTTGCCCTTAGATGGAATGCGAATGCTAAGGACACGCTACGGACATGCAAATGCTGACATGCCATGACTTCTAAAATGGTGATATGATGCCAGGAATGCAAAGGATGCAGACGAACAAGACACCAGGGACCACAGGAAGCAAACACCCAAGAAAAGCTTCGTCGGGGAAAGACGGAAGCTAGTATCCACAAGCAAAGACTCACTGGGGGTACACGCCAAACAACGAAAGAGACTCACCGGGGAAATCCCGAGGAAACACTGGGGAAAAACTAAAAGACAATCTCCACTGGGGAGAGATCCAAGGAGATAGACTTCACGGGGAAGGAAACAAACCCACGCTCTTCCTGGGCATGAAACCAGAAAGAAGAAACTGATCACTAAGAGTCAGTCTAGAGGAGACAAACAAACAAACAAAGACTTCCTGGGAATCTCAAAATAAGAGTTCAAAATGGGATCTTCAGAAAGAGTCAGGAAGGCAGAGACTAACTTTGCGCACCAGATAGGAGTCTTAAAGTTGAAGGAATTTGTTCCAAGAAACTTAATCTTAAAGCAAATTTTTAGAAAAGCAACAAAGATTAGGGTGTTCAATGTCCGACACGATTCGAACAAGAACAGTTTTAAAACAAAAGACGGTGCTTGACACGATTCAAACAAAGCCTCAATTCGAGTTCGACGCGATTCGAACAAGAACGGTTTTAAAACAAGAGTCGATGTCCGACACGATTCGAACAAGGACTCTGTTCAGGTTTGACACGATTCAAACAAGAACAAGTTTTTTTTTTTTTTTTTTTTTTTTAGAAGACAATGCTTGACACGATTCAAACAAAGTCCAAGCTCAAGTTTGACGCGATTCAAACAAGAACAAAGTTTGTAAGAAGACAATGCTTGACACGATTCAAACATAGTCCAAGTTCAAGTTTGACACGATTCAAACGAGAACAAGTTCAAGTTTGACATGATTCAAACAAGAACACATAAGACAGTGTTTGACACGCTTCAAACAAAGTCCAAATAAGACAATGCTTGACACGATTCAAACATAGTTCAAGTTCAAGTTTGACACGATTCAAACAAGGACAAAGTTTTTAAGAAGACAATGCTTGACACGATTCAAACATAGTCCAAGTTCAAGTTTGACACGATTCAAACAAGAACACATAAGACAGTGTTTGACACGCTTCAAACAAAGTCCAAATTAAGACAACGTTTGGCGCGATTCAAACATAGTCCAAGTTCAAGTTTGACGCGATTCAAACGAGAACAACTATAAAATCCTTTAAAGTTAAACCTCTTGGGGAACGGAAAAAAAAGATTTTAAAGATTCGAATTTGGCGCGCAGAGGTTAAGACCGAACAAGCACGACGCAAAGAAAACCGGGAATATCCTTACTCCACTAGGGAAATAAAGATAAGCACAACAAAAGATCACCAGCAAAACAGGGCACAAAGGATGCAAAGATGCTAAAGGATGATGCACATGCTTAGCTATATGCTAGGAACAACGCGAACGACGCAAAACAGGAAAGGAGAAAGGATAACACAAGCCAACACCCTGAAACCCAACGTCAAGGATAGCCAAGGCGATCTTCTTTCCACTGGAGGTGGCGAATCCATGCCAAAAATGCAATACTGCTAAATCTCCTTACACCAGCTTGATTCGTAGAAGATCCAGAGTAAAACTTAGTTTATCTTTGTGTTTTCTTAGCAATTGCAATATTTCCGTTTTCAAAAATCAAGTGAAAATGGCAAAATTTGCAAAAATAAAGACGATAAGAAGATGATCATATAACTGATATTCATTGAAAACTGGTGACTTGCCAAATAGCATAGTCCCATGAGATATTACAGATGTATCGAAATGGCAGTTTAGCAAAATGTTATATTGTATTCAATGACCAATGACCCCTAATGACTAAGGATTTCTGTTGTAGCAAAACTTGAGGTTCTCTGGGGATTCTTGGATGTTACAGAGGCGTCCTAGTCTTAGGCATAATACTTCCGCACCGAATCAGCATTCGCAGGATGCGCAAGCTGTTCACCGTCCATAGTTGTAAGAAGCAATGACCCTCCTGAAAACACTGTCTTAACTATGTAGGGACCTTCATAATTAGGTGCCCATTTTCCACGGGCGTCTCTTTGTGATTGCAGAATCTTCTTAAGTACCAATTCGCCTACTCGGAATTCCCGAGTGCGGACCTTTTTATCAAATGCTCTCTTCATCTTCTTCTGGTACAACTGACCATGACACATAGCTGTCAGGCGCTTCTCATCAATTAGATTCAACTGATCGTATCTCTCTTGAATCCATTCAGCTTCGTCAAGCTTTGTTTCCATTAATATCCTCAGAGAAGGTATCTCAACTTCTATAGGGAGGACAGCATCCATTCCATATACCAGCGAAAAAGGGGTTGCCCCTGTTGATGTTCTGACGGACGTTCTATATCCGTGTAGCGCATATGGCAACATCTCCTGCCAATCCTTGTATGTTTTGACCATCTTCTGAATAATTTTCTTAATATTCTTGTTCGCGGCCTCAACTGCTCCGTTCATCTTCGGTCGATATGGTGAAGAGTTATGGTGCTCAATCTTGAAGTTATCGCACAATTCCTTCATGGTTTTGTTATTCAAGTTGGTCCCGTTGTCGGTTATGATTTTGCTTGGAATCCCATAACGACAAATGATGTTGTTCTTGATGAAACGAGCAACTACTTGTTTAGTTACATTCGCATAAGAGGCGGCTTCCACCCATTTGGTAAAGTAATCTATAGCCACCAAAATGAATCGATGCCCATTGGATGCTTTAGGCTCAATCGCCCCAATCATATCAATGCCCCACATAGAGAATGGCCAGGGCGATGATAGCACATTTAGCAAAGTAGGAGGAACATGCATTTTGTCTGCGTAAATCTGACATTTATGGCATTTCCTAGCATACTGGATGCAATCAGTCTCCATAGTTAACCAATAGTATCCAGCTCTCAAGATCTTTTTAACCATGGCGTGTCCATTGGCATGGGTGCCGAAGGCTCCCTCATGAATATCGTGGATCAGCAAGCCTGCTTCTCTCTTGTCGACACATCTTAGCAACACCATATCATGATTCCTTTTGTATAGTACACCGTTGCTGATGAAGAATTTAGCTGACAACCTTCGCAGAGTTTTCTTATCAAGAGCGGAGGCGTTGGCCGGATATTCTTGATTCTTCAGGAAGTTCAAAATGTCATGAAACCAGGGTTTGCCATCTGATTCTTCTTCAATGGCCTGGCAGTAGGCAGGTTCAGCCCTTCTCCCAATACTGATAACCGGATCCTCATTGATAAATCTGACTTGCCACATTGAAGCCAGCGTTGCTAAAGCATCAGCCACGTGATTCTCAGTACGTGGCACATGGCGGAAAGTAATCTCATCAAAATGCTCAATCAATTCCAAAGCATATGCCTGGTAGGGGATAAGCTTCTCATCTTTTGTCTCCCATTCACCTCTAATTTGATAAATAACTAAAGCAGAGTCACCCATAACTTCGAGAAAACAAATTCCAAGATCGATCGCAGCTTCTAGTCCCAGGATACATGCCTCATATTCAGCAATATTATTCGTACATCCGAAATCCAATCTAGCTGTAAAAGGGGTGTAGCCACCTTCCGGATTAATCATAACAACACCTACTCCATGCCCCTTGTAATTGGACGAACCATCGAACATCATCTTCCACCTGTATTCGGCCCTGGGATCATCTTCAGAACTTGACTCTTCACCATCTTTCACTGCCATAATGTCCTCATCAGGGAAATCAAATTTGAGTGGTTCGTTGTCTTCAACTGGTTGATCAGCAAGATATTCCGAAAGAACACTTCCTTTAATAGCCTTTTGAGTGACATATTGAATATCATATTCGGACAATAACATGTGCCAACGGGCAAGTCTACCCGTTTGAGCAGGTTTCTCAAAAATGTACTTTATCGGGTCCATTTTGGAAATCAACAAGGTGGTATGACAAATTAGGTACTGTCTCAGGCGTTTGGCGGCCCAAGCCAGAGCGCAACAAGTCTTTTCAAGCATTGAGTAACGGCTTTCACTGTCTGTGAACTTCTTGCTCAGATAATAGATTGCATGCTCCTTTCGGCCAGTCTCGCCGTGCTGTCCCAAAACGCAACCCATGGATTCTTCCAAAACAGTTAGATACATAAAGAGCGGCCTCCCAGGTACTGGAGGGATCAGGATAGGTGGTTCTTGGAGATAACTCTTGATCTTCTCAAAAGCTTGCTGACATTCAGTATTCCATTCTACCGGCTGATTCTTGCGGAGTAGTTTGAAGATGGGAGCACATATCGGAGTCATATTGGAGATGAACCGGGAGATGTAATTCAGACGGCCCAAAAATCCTCTGACTTGAGACTCTGTTCGCGGAGCTGGCATTTCTTGAATAGCTCGCACTTTATCGGGATCCACTTCAATGCCTTTCTGGCTAACAATGAAACCCAATAACTTCCCTGACCTAACTCCAAAAGTACATTTTGCAGGGTTTAACCTCAACTGATACTTTCGAAGCCTCTTGAACAACCTTAGCAGATGTTCTACATGTTCTTCCTCATTTCGAGATTTGGCTATCATATCGTCCACATACACTTCTATCTCTTTGTGGATCATGTCGTGGAACAAGGTTACCATAGCCCTTTGGTAAGTTGCCCCAGCATTCTTTAGTCCAAAAGGCATGACCTTATAACAATAAGTACCCCACGGGGTAATGAAAGTGGTTTTATCCATATCAGATGGATCCATTTTGATCTGATTGTAGCCTGAAAAACCGTCCATAAATGAGAACATGGCGAAACGGGCCGTGTTGTCTACTAATGTGTCGATATGTGGTAGAGGAAAATCATCCTTGGGACTAGCTTTGTTAAGATCCCTATAATCCACGCACATCCGCACCTTTCCATTCTTCTTCATAACTGGAACAATATTAGCTACCCACTCTGGGTATTTGGAAACTGCTAGGAAACCGGCATCCAACTGTCTCTTGACTTCGTCTCGAATTTTGAGGGCCATGTCTGGATGACTTCTGCGAAGCTTTTGTTTCACTGGTGGGCACTCAGGCTTAAGCGGTAGCTTGTGAACCACAATATCTGTATCTAAACCAGGCATATCTTGGTAGGACCAAGCAAACACGTCCACATACTCTTCAAGGAGTGAAATCAGCCGCTGTCTAATTTCTGGCTTCAGGGATGCCCCAATCTTAACCTCTTTCTTCTCTTCCTCGGTGCCAAGATTGATGACGTCCACCTGCTCTTCATGAGGCTGGAGGTCTGCATACTGGTAATCACACATATCTGCTAGATCCTCGGACACTTCATAATCTTCCTCCTCCTCAGCTTGATAGACGGGGGAGTCGAAGTCAATGGTAAGATCAGGGTCATTGAATACAAGAGGTTTATGATTCATTCTGCATAGTAGAATGACTTATATTATTAAAAGCGCAATAATTCAAGAACATGCGGGATGGAGATGCTTTTGTTTGAAAAGATTGCCATTTTTAGAAATAGAATGCAATAAAGCAAAACAACAAATTTTAGCAAAAGAGTCATTTCATTGATTTAAAGTTTGAAAACGGAGGCCCGTACAAAACAATCCACTAGCTTTGGGCAAGACTAGGGAGATGAAAACAACAAATCTAGACAAGTTACTCTGGTTCCGGGTACAGAATTGGGATCTCAATGGACTCCCAGTTGCATAATGCGCCTTCTTGGCGAAAAATCAAACGATCAATATCTTCGTCTTCTTCAGTGCTTCCTATGATTGCGTGGACTTGATGGCCACCGCTGATAAATGTCTCCTGTACGGTCATTATCTTCATTCTTCTTTCTCTTGAACCTGAAGCAGCCTCTTCTTCTAGAGTTGGTCTGTAACCCAACCCTTGGTGTCTGACTCTCTTCTCAACCTCAATCACTTCACCCCAACCTGCGGGCACACCGTCTTGAAGGGCAGACTGGATACTCTTATATGAAGCAAAAGATGGATGTTCTGGTACCACTGTCTCCTCATTGTCAACCGTAACTGCGTTGGCTATTTCCAGGGCTTGAAAAGAAGTTTCCAATGCATCTTCGTCAGCCTCAATATAACGGAAAGACGACAAGTTACTAACCATTAAGTCTTCTTCCCCATGGATGATGACCAGCTTGTCATCGGCCACAAATTTCATTTTTTGGTGTAAGGTTGAAGTAACAGCACCTGCCTCGTGGATCCAGGGTCTTCCCAGTAGGCAGCTATAGGCAGGGTTAATGTCCAAAACCTGAAACAAAACATTGAATTCCTGGGGTCCAATCAAAACTGGCAGCTCAATTTCCCCCATCACGGATCTTCGTGAGCCATCAAAAGCTTTGACAATTAACGACGTGGGTCTCATGATCCCTCCTTTGTATGCTAGCTTGTAGAGGGCCCTCTTCGGTAGGACATTTAGAGAGGATCCTGTATCCACAAGAACTCTGGCCAATGTGTCCTCCTGACACTTCATTGATATATGCAGGGCGAGATTGTGATTCCGACCTGATTGGGTTAATTCTTCATCGCTGAAGCTGAGCGTATTGCAAGCAGTAATGTTAGAGATAACATGATCGAACTGTCCGGCGGTAATGTCTTGGGCCACATGAGCCTGAGCCAGTACTTTCTGTAGTGCTGACCGGTGGACTGGTGAATTAATCAATAGGGATAAAATAGAAATTTTGGACGGGGTCTGGTGAAGCTGATCCACAACCCTGTAGTCACTTCTCTTTATTATCTTGAGAAATTCTTCATCATCCTCCTTGGAGATTACTTCTTTACTTTTGTCGTTGGTGGGTACACGCACCTCATTCTCTTTATCTGACGTTTCTTTGTTAATAGGGGGGAGAATCCTTCCACTCCTCATCATTCTTCCTGTTCCCGCTATATTAGACACGCTCTTTTCATCAGCCCCCACCTCTTTCCTTGGGACCGGTTCTTCTATAATGACCCCCACCTCTTTCCTTGGGATCGTTTCCTCCTTCCACTTTCCACTTGCACTGCCTTCGTAGACCCACGGTACTGCTTTGGTTCCCCTGAATCTGAACGGGACTGGTCTTGGGAAATTATTCCTCCTTGTATGATTATCAAGAGAAACAGTTTCAGACCTGTTAAATCTTGGAACTGGTTGTCTGAATACCGGACTCACGGTATTTACCCCCGGATTATTGAACACAGGGCTCACGGTAGCTGCCCCTGGATTGTTGAACACAGGGACTACTGATATGTACTCTTCTTCAAGCGCTGGCATCCGCTTTGGTAAATTAAACACTGGTTCAATCACTGCTACCTTGCCTTCCTTTCTAAAAACCTGTAAGAAACCTTCATCGATCAATTGTTGGATATCATTTCGAACCAACTGACACCCTTCATTATTACTGTCACACTTTTTACAAACATCGTGGCAATCTTTGACCAAACCGGCGCTGAATAGCTTAGCATGAAACATCTTCAAGGGAGTCTTAATCTTTGTTACATCTGAGACTAGTACTTCACCATTCTCATCTTCGATGGCATTGGCTGACCCATGTGTTGGCAAGGGGTTGTTTTTCACATTTGGCTGGTTGTTAGCGAAAGACAAGATATTTTTCTCCATCAGACTCTTTACTAGATTCTTTAGCGCCAAACACCCTTCTAAATCGTGGCCTACTCCTCCTTGATGGAAAGCACATGATGCGTTAGGATTGTAGAACTGCATAGCTTTTTCAGATAGTGGCCCCAATGGCCTAGTAACGATTAATCCTTGCTCCACCAGCGAAGGATACAATGCCGTGTACGTCATTGGTATGGGCGGAAAATTTGGTGTTACTGCTTGTCTTCTTGGCGGGGTATTTTGCTGTGGCACTGGCCGCCGTTGTTGCTGGTAATTCTGATTCTGGTTCTTCGTCCACTGTTGCTGATTTGGTGACTGGGAAGCAGGAACTTGCTGCATTATCTGACGATTAAAAGTGGGCGTAACAGACGCCACGTATGGTTGTTGTGCAAACTGTGTGGGATAGATTGGCTGCTGAGGAAAGCCGGGACTTGGTTGTGGTTGGAATAGAGATCGTTTCCAACTAGGATTTTGCCTCTTTCCTGTCAAAATAGCGTTAGTCTCGCCTTCCTTCTTCTTATGGAAGTTACCCGGAGACTTCTTGATACCGGTGCTAGTAGAACTGTTCGGTGAGCTGGCTACCTTTCCACTTTTCAGACCTGCCTCCACCTTCATACCAATTGCAATGATATCAGAGAAATTAGCGCCGATATTACTGATCATCTTCTCATAGAATTCTGGTCTTACAGTATCTACAAACCAATCAGCTAATTCCTTTTCAGTCAATGGCGGTTCAACTTGTGATGCAGTCTCTCTCCATCTTTGAGCATATTCTTTAAACGACTCTGTGTTCTTCTGAGTCATGGTCAATAGCTGTCTACGATCAGGAGCTAAATCCAAATTATACTTATAATGCTTTATGAACACGTCCATAACATCCTGGAAACACTTGATCTGAGACTGGTCTAAGCTTAAATACCACTTTGCGGCAGCGCCCTTCAGGCTGTCTTGGAAACAATGGATCATTAACTTATCATTATCCATATAAGCCGCCATTCTTCGGAGATACATGACTAGGTGTGCCTTAGGACACGTGGCACCAGAATACAATTCAAAACTTGGTAACTTGAATTTCGGTGGAATCACTAGATCAGTGACTAGACACATATCTTTAAGGTCAGAACTGAAAACGTTGTCTCCTTCCATAGCCTTCAGCTTTCTTTGCATCACCTCCATGTTGGCTCTCAACTTCTCGTTACTGTCACCCTCTTCTACAGACATACCATCAAAATACTGCTGGTTCTGGAAAACAGGTTGGAATTGGGTCTGTACCACAGGCGGAACATAAGTCGGAATAGCTTGTTGATTCTCACTGAGCAATGGTACCGCTTGTTGCGTGGATTGAGGGGCTGTGGCTCGCATGAACTCGAATGGCATCCCCAGAGTGGGATTTACGACAGGTGTAACCGGTGGCACAACAGTCGTAGTGACGATTTCTGAGACCACAGTGGCTTGTGTGTCCATCGTTGCTCGTATGATACTCAAGGCTTCCATGATCTGCCCCATTCCTACTCTTAATTCAGCGAGCTCGTTGTTAACCTGATCCAGATTCTCGCAATTTTCAGACATCCTTTCTCTTCAAGGTTGTAACGGTGCAGGGCACTCAGGGTGGTGGTTCAATGACGACAACTGAAGAAGATAAAAGGATAATGAGACACCGAAGGAATGCACATGCATATGCGAAAATGCAGATGTGATGCGAAATGATGCGTATGATGCAACATGATGCAACGTTCACTTCAAGGAGCTCGAAAGTGTAGTTAAATATCGCAATTGGAAACTTGTTTTTATTAAAATTTTAAAACTTGTTTACAAGCGGTACACCCTCAGGGCTTTCAGTACAACAAAATACAACAAAGAGTAACTAGGGCTTTGATCCGCTGGATGATGCTCCTTTCCTTTCGCTGAGTTCCTCCATCAACTTGTCAATCCTTTCCTGCAATATGTACTTGTCCAGTGTCAGCTTCTCCACTTCTACCTTTAGTCTTGAAACTTCATCTGATTCTATTACAGGAGGCTTGGGCCGAGGATATGGCATCGTCAGAGCGAGGGCTCGTTTGCGTGACCACTCTAGGTAAGATTCTGTAACCGTGCAGTCAGGGTTTGTTGTTGCAGTCATTCCTTGTCTGTTGATTTGACGCCAGGCGAATAGAATTTGCATCTTCAGCTGGGGGTCTTCTCCTTCATAGAGGAAAATTCTTTTCAAGTTCTCCGGATCTGGTATCTCGTTCATCGGATGTCCAAGCTGGCGATGAGCGAGAACAGGGTTGTAACTGGTGCACCCTTTCGTGCCAAGAAGAGGCACGTTGGAAAAATCTCCGCAACTGTGAATCATGGGAATCCCTCCGTATATCGGATCATACCAAACAACATCTGAGTGGGTCAGGTCCATGAGTTTAACGGGCCATTCTGAGCCATCCCTCACATCCCAGAAGGCCATGGTCTTTGGTAGGTGCGAAATAAACCACCTATAGAGGATAGCAGTGCAGCATACGATCTGACCTTCTCCTTTCAGGATCCTTGAATGGATAGAGTGGTATGCATCGGCCAATAACGTTGGTACCGGGTTCTTGAGCATGAAGATCCTGATTGCATGAACGTCGACGAAATTCTCAACATTCGGAAACAAAAATAGACCATAGACCAGTAGCGCGAAAAGATTCTCGAAAGCCCTAGTTTTTTCTTGGTCGGCGAACTCTTGAGCTTTCTTAAATAAGAATGGAGCAGGCAAGCCGTCGACCCCTCTTCTGCACCTCATGTGTGTCTGGATCTCTATCAGCTTGATGCGAGTCACTCTCGCGATGTCTTCTTGACTGGGTCTTCCTTCTCCACCGTAGAACGGGGGTGAATCTTCGACGGGTATCCCTAATAAGGCGGAATACTCTTCCAAAGTGGGCATCAACTGGAAATCTTGGAAGATGAAACAGTGGTAGATCACATGGTAGAGTTGAGCCAATGTCTCTAATAAACCCTCAGCTACTTGTACCTGCAATAAAGAGAGCATATGCCCGTGCTTTGCGGCGAAGGCATCTGGATCCCTTATCCGACCTCCTAGTTCCCTCAACTGTTCCACATCAAAAACCCTGAAGGTGTATGGTACCGTTCCTTTCCTTCCATGATCCATTTTGCGATATCTAAAAACAGCAAACTTTGAGTTCTTTGAAGTGAATGAGAATGAGAATGCAAATGCAATGAGATGCAAAAGTTCGTGGAATTTTGAGTATTTGTAATCGTCACAGAATACCAACGGACCTGATTTCATTAATCATACAAAATTTGTTACAGGTGAAAGAAACAGGAATTAAAACTTCGTAAGGAAAACATTACAACCGTTGATATTCTTACAAGAGTTTTAATAATTAAATAAAGGCTAATAAAAGACCTAAGGAGATTCCCCCAATAATCTTAGCTTGTACTTCTTAATCTCTTCTTCCATTCGGGACTTCTCGAGAACCAGCTCCTCTATTATCGCCTCCCACGAAGTAGTCTCAGGGTTTGAGGGACTCGGGTCTTCTTGTAACTTCCTCCTTTTGCAAGAGAGAACTTCCTCACTTTTTGCCTTTAGTTGTCTTTGAAGCGCTTCGTTCTCTTCCACAAGCACCTCACACTTATCCTTCCAAGCATTCCCTATCTGCTGAGCTTTCCTTAAAGCGATCTTTAATTCCTCTGTCTCAGATGCAAAGATGAAGACAGGTTCTTCATTCAAGACCATAGGCTCTTGGCGATCATAGGGCATCCTTAGTTCAATAGCCCTTCTTCTGACCCATTGTAGGTAGGGGTCCATGGAGACACAGTTATGCTTCCCCAAAGCATTCCTATCTTTCTTGTGTTTGTCCCTCCAGGCTTCTAAAATTCTGCTCCTTAATTCCTCTTGCTTTTCGTAATCTTTGGAGAAAAATCCTTCTGTGTGAATACCAAGAGGCTTGACCTTCAAAGGGTAACCAAACTGTCTGCGAGCTAAGACCGGATTGTAACTGGTTATTCCTTGTATGCCAAGAAGAGGCACGTTCCCGAACTTTCCACAACTGTCAATGATCACCACATCCTCGTACCTATGAGGGTTATACCAATCAACGTCAGAATAAGTAAGGGCCATGATCTTCTTAGACCACCATCCTTTTTTAGGGTCCCAAAAAATGTTAGCCTTGGGCAAGTGCGAAGTAAACCACTTGTACAATAAGGGTACACAGCATGGGATCTGCCCTCCTTTGGCATGCTTCGAATGTATGGCGTGATAAGCTTCAGCTAACAAAGTAGGGACAGGGTTCCTCTTCATAAATATCTTGATGGCATTGAGGTCCACATAGTCTTTGAGATTGGGGAACAGAAAGGTACCATAAATCATTAAAGCATATATAGCCTCAAAGGCAGCCATGTCAGAACGCCTGGCATAATGATGAGCTTTCTCCACCAGAAATTTCATAGGCAAAACAGAAATCCCTCCTTTGGTAGTCATATTCCCTCGTATGTCTGCTAACTCCAAATGTGTCGACTTAGCAATCTCTTGTTCCTTAGGGTCCTTACCAAAAATGGGAAAAGGGGACTTATCCAAAATAGGTATCTCAGTCAGACATGCATATTCCTCAAGAGTAGGCACCAGTTGGTAATCAGGGAATGTGAAGCAATGATATACCGGATCATAAAACTGAAGTAGGGTGGAGAGAAGTCCTTGATCAACCCTCACCTTCAATAGAAACAAAAGCGCCCCATATCTACGCTCGAATCCTTTTGGATCAACCAACAGAGTCTCCAACCTCCTTAGGTCACTTGTGTCAAAACTCTTGTAAGTATACTTCACGGTGTTCATTCTTTCATTGTCCATGGCACCCTACGACGTAAATAAAAGACTCAGACTCCACGAACTTGAACGAAAATGATGCTTATGTATGCATGTATGCACAAACACACAAACAAAAGGGCACACAAACAAGCAAACAAAAAGTCCTAGGTTCAAAGGAGCATGAATGGAGTCAAGGTCTACCCATCCCATGGGGTGGTGTGGTTTTAGAATGTACCTGCCGAACGGGTTCTAAGAGTTCCCAGAGTCTACGACCCATCTTTCGGATATTATCGACTTCCCAAATTACTCGGTTAGTCAATAATATTCTCAAGAGAATCTCGTCTGAATGTAGTATCGCGTGACAACTATTTGGAAATGGACTCCCGCATAGTCACCGCACTACGTCCTAAAAGGCCAAGTTGGGTTAAAGGTGCTACGGTCCTCAGTCTTAAAGGTCCTTGGTCGAAGTTAATATCGTTTTCACGAATGTACTCGTTCAAACAATATTAAGTTCAAAAGAACCTAAACTGAGCGATGATTTTCTCAATTCGACTTTTCAGGAATCGACTCCGTCAAAGTACCCTTGACCATATCATCTCCTATAATTATACTCATGTCCGGGTCTAGGACTCCTCACCACTCAAAGTGACAACCCAAGCAAGCATAACAAATATATATAACAAATAACATAATTAAACAAGTTAGGGGGAACCCTCTTATGAGAATCCCCAGTGAAGTCGCCATTTCTGTCGCGGTGAAAATTGGATAACAAATTATTAATTAACTTGTATCGTATTTTTAATGTCACCACCGGTCTTTGATTTATCCAAAGGAAGGGAGAAAAAACCGAATTCCCACAATGCAATGCAAATGCACTAAGATTCTAAGTTCGGGGGTTGGTTATACCTAGGGAAGGTGTTAGCATCCTAGATATCTGTAGTACTCTACAGGAACCTCTTGATTCAATTATGTTATTTGTTATCTGTTTGCTAAAGGTTCTATTCTAAAGGTTGGAAAACCCTAGGGGTTAGTATCTAAGTATACTCGATAAAGCATCGCACTTTACGCCTACGTATCCTCGGGAATAGAATCAGAGTACGCGTAGTTCTACTTCTACTGAATGATTGACTGTGGTCAATATTCAGAAGGGAAATGAGTGCAAGCTCATTGTAGAGTTTACGAACTCTCTAAGTCTGGTTGAAATGGACCTATGTTTTGTTTAATCAGTAGAAATATGAGGCCAAGAAATGAAGTTTTCTTCCTAAGAGGTCACTTAGGTTATCGCTTATCTTAAGGTGACGATTATGAATGCAAAATGATATGCACCATGCACGATAACATGGTCATCATGCATGGGGTTTTCCTTTGGATATTAATGCGATTAAGTTATGTTGTTTAGGCGATGGTGCTAGCGAGGTGATGCTAGACTTGTGTCTTGTGACCAAAAGGTTGAATGCGAGGCCCGAAGGCGATCGACTTACATGGGCAGAAAATGGGCTCGACGTTGGATCGAGAATTTTTATGAGTTTGAAAAGGTTTGGACAGTAGTAAAACATACAGATAGAAGTAAGATATGATAAACATATACATGATAAAATGACAAAGTGAGGCATAATATGAGTTACAACATTGGTATGAGATAATGTGATGGAAGTAACATAAGCATGAAGATGGCAATATGTTTCATGATGAAGTATGGGTGAGGTGGACATGATTATAAGAATGTTTAAAATGATAACAATATGTTTAAATCTTTATGAAGACAAACATATAGGAAGATATTAAGGATGACAATCAACATGCTTCAATTTTTAGGAAGACAAACATGTAGAATGATAATAAAGGATGGTAAACAACATGCTTCAATCTCTAGGAAGACAAACATGTAGGATACTCACAAAGATAAAGAGAACAAAATACATGATAAAACAAACAATTATGTCAATTCCAAACTAGAGACACATATTATGTACGATCAAGCATGACAAGCAAAGATAACATGGCAAGGTGCATAAGGAAGTACAATAAACATTCTAATAAGCATCTCTAATACTATCACGAATAATGGCCTCAAAAATACATATTTTTGTCATTTTCTCTTATATTAAAAAAATATTCAACAAGAAGAACATAGCAAAAGGAAGGGAAGAAAAAGGATAAAAATTAAACAAGTTATGGTATTTTGAATATGAAGTAGAAACTAAAAAAAATAAAAACTAAACCAATCAAGTGATTAAAAGAAGAAGTTGCATTTTAAGGGATTGAACCCAAGACCTTTCCCATACAGCCTAAAACCATAACCAACGGAGCCAGACGCGCGAGCTTGACAAAGGATGGATACACACACACGTATTCTAAAGCAAGCGAAATTCAGAAAAGAAAAAATAAAAGGACTGGGGCGAGGGGGATTCGAACCCCAGTCCTAAGGGTAGGCAAGGTAGTTATGTGCATGTGTGTGACCGTTGGGACGGCGTGTTCATCCAAACATTATATGACTCAATAACCATCTAAACCTCATATGCGTGCATTTTCCAAATTACAACACCAAACCAACATCAACCATTCACGACAATGCTACTAAAACCAGGTCATTTCTCAGCAAACAAATCCAAACCAGATGGAATCAAAAAACATGTGATGACACTTACAGTCATGGAGTTTCATACATGTTGAACAACAAACAAATTCAACCTATAAGTGCACTAACTGTCCACGTAAAAGTGATAAACATACCAACCACCAAATATTGAACACAACCAAACCACATGCAGCAGATTTTGGAAACATTTCTCATACAATCCAAACAACAACATCAAGACTCAATTTCTAATCCCTCTAATTTCGCTAAGACTCCAGCAACTGTGATGAGATGCAAACTGAATTGAAACACAATCTATGAAAATCATGATGTTTCAGCATTTCCATAAGTTAAATGTTAAGTAGCATGAATCGCAAAATAAACCAGCAGACAGTGCAAAACAAAGGCAAGTTGGCAGAGAATCATACATGATCATAGCAGCAAGCATACAACACATTCAACACACTCTGATGAGAACCAGACCAGGACATGATTTGCATACAATGAATCAAACCTATGAAGACTAAGGAATCTGTAACAGCTTAGTGAATTATTTACAGACATCAGAACACTTTCACGACTAAACATGTTAGGGAAATGTAACAGAGCCAATTTAGGAACAAAACCACATGATAGGCAAGGTTGTAAGCTTTGAAATGCAAGAAAACATAAGATCAATTGAGGCATAACGCAATCAGTTTTGGAGGCATGCTTTGACATACAGTAGCAATTCAAACATGTGAACATGAGTGTTGACAGGATGACGACATCAAAGTAAACATCAACCATAGCAGACATTCAGTATGCAGACAAACAACATGTTACTTGAGACGAATTTATACACATCATAAGGTAATGAATTCATAACATTAAGTATGCAGCCAACAATGTCAAACCAGTCAAATGACAAGATCAAAGAAGGACTGTTGTGATTATGAACAATGCAAGCATATGCAATCAATGCGAAATAAGACAGAAGTTCACATATCTTGAAGCAGGCTAGATTATGGGCATGCCAATCAAACATGGTGTCACACAATGTCAAGGAAAAATGACTTTAATCTTAATGGAAGCAGGCATAGTGTGGTTCATGCATCAAAACTAGATTAAGATCACACATGGGCTCATAGCAATTTCGACATACAACACTGTTATGAAACAAGGATAAACACAATTGTTCATACAAAATGGCATCTAATCCTAATAACATTTAAGCATGAATGTTATACAAGCATACGCGAGAAACTACACTCATCATGTCAATATAAGGAGGGTCAATTATGTTTACAATGACAAGCACACGAATAGGCCTCATGATGGTTAAAGGGGTCTTATAGATCATATACTTGGACTCAAAGCAGAACAGGACATGTCACATAGCAGTCAACTTCATTCAAAGGATATCATTAAACCATACAACAACATACAGCATGGTAGGACAGGTTGTATACATACATGATACTTGACAGGTCAACAGTTTAAAACATAAGTAACTACCCACACTAAAACAAGATGTTGCACATTGGCTAGGATTTGCACATATAGGGACACATAAGGTGATATGCTAAAAACAAAGCAGGATTTGCATGTAAGAACCTTGTAAGTATTGGCACGGATGGTGGTTCAGTTACACTAGTAGCATATAAGGAAACAATGATCAACTTTCACATCTTGGCAAGTAAACATGAAAACAGGTTTTAACAGATATGGGTCACATACTAAAACCTACATGTTATAAGTCTAAACTCATTCATTAAGCATCAGTTAAGATAAACAAACAAGTGACACATATGATTCAAATGGCATACCAAAACAAACTTCTCATTTGAATAGAAAGTAACATGACTACAAGCAATACACTACACATCAGCCCAAATGATCAATGTAAAATTAGCAACAGGGGCACACTAATGATTCTTAGGGTAGAACTTGTCTTAACAGCAAAAACCATTATGTCATTGTGTCACAATTCCTAAAGGATCACTATTCAGTTTAGTTTGTCTACTAAGTGTTAACATGTCAATCAAATCATATGTCCTGGCAACTACTCAGTTAAGATGTAAAAGACAACCAAAAATCAAGACAATATCTCTAGCATGTTCAACATAATCATGTTTAGACAAAATGACAAATAGTGACAGCAAATGCAAAGTTCAGAATTGACAAATTTCTTAAGCATGAAGAAATCATGAAAGCTTAGATTACCTCCACAACATAGGCACTTACTTGCTAGAATAAACACACACTTACCATGGTGGTGAGCTTGACAATGCATATACCAGGTTTTAACAATTTTATCAAAAATGAATTATGGAGCAAAATCCACAAATACAAGTCGTATGAACTCATCAACCAAAATATCATAGTCAATGTAAACATATTGAACTGTCCAATTTTCAAATGCATCTTAAGAGGTCCAAGTTTTTGGCATGCATCTGGGCTCAAAGTAACAATAACAGTTCAAAACTAACAGAGATCAAATAATAAGATTTCGCAAGGCATCATACATGTTCATGTGCATAAGGCAAATGGCAATAGCATCAGAAGTAACTGACACAATCTAACAATTCAAAGCATACATGATATGAGCATGACAGATGAAGGTTTGGGGAACTTACCTGGTTCCTAAGCAAATGGCAAGCGATCCTTTCCTTTCAGCTAGCTTTGGATACTCCAAGAATTAGGTTTTTTAGAGGGTTTCTTTGTTGCTTTTTCTATTTTTTTTTTTTGAAAAATCCCCACCTTGATGAAGTTGGAGGCTCCTTTTATAGGCAGCGAGTTCGTCAACCGCATTGAAAGTTCAGCAGACAAAATGAGTTTATTTTGGAGAGAGGGCAATCAATGAAGCTACTACACGCCTAGCAATAGCCTGAATTTCCTCTTGAGCCAAGTGAAACGCGTATAGGCTGTTTTGGTGCTTCAATTTAGGTCTCGATTGAGGTGAGAGCAGGCAGCGTGCAGAAACGAACGATCCTCTGAGCCCTTTGGATGAATCAAACCGTCGAAGCTCAACGGGCAAGTGATTCGGAGAATTTGAAATTGAAATAATGGCGCGCTAAGGATTGATGATGGATTTGATGAATTGGATCACTAGTTTGAATTTCCCTCCTCTCCCTTGCAATCCGCGAACAAGAACGGGGAAGAAGGAACAATTTGGATTGTTTTGGTTTCTTGTACGCCACGTGTCACTTTTCCATTGGTTGGCAAATGAGGTTGAAAAGTCAAACAAAGTAATGCTTGCTCCTCATTGGTTTTTGGCAATGAAATTAAAATCCATATAGTTTGCAATATATTTTGGTAACGATTTTTTATAATTAACATAAGGTTTTTTTTTTTTGTAACATGGGCCTTGGATTTTTGTTAAATGATATCTCTTGGATGTAGATGGCATTATATGGTAAGTGATCCATACAAATCTTGATTTGATAGAGCCAAAACTTAATGATCCCTTCAGGATAGAACCCTAATTCCAAAGCTCTGGTATTGGAGATCTGTTGTCGATTTGACTTGCTTCAAACAACTTGTGGAGCCTCACGATGATAGGTAGACCTAATTTGAACGCAAATAAACAAACTACAAGATATGGGTTAGCTCAAACAAATGCAGAGATGCTCCTAAGATGCGCAAAAGCTGGATGACATCTAAGGGTAAAAATTTAGGGTACAACAGAAATAATACATAAAAAATGACTAGAAATTGATACATTTCCATCACACAATGTGTACAACACTTGCAACCATTATTACACATGTTATTTTCGCAAATGTCATAATGCCTCCAACAAGGATGACTCTAAATGCAATTGTAAATTTTAGTATCATAACTAGTATGGAAGGGACAATATAGGGTTAAGATTTGAAGTAAATCTTTAAACCTACGCTTAAAGACAATATAATCCTTCTCATATATAATCGAGTTGACTCATGAACCTAACGAGTCGAACTATGTATAGTTCAAGTTCAACTCATTTAGTTAACGAACTTAGTTTTTCGCTCATATTCAACACATTTGGTTCATGAACCTAGTTCAACGATTTAATTGTCAAACCGAGTTCCGAACTATTTTCGAGTTGTTTCGATTCATTGTTAGCCCTACATATGATATTTAAAAAGTGAAAAATTCTTAAATATTTTTTTTAGTAATAACATATGCATAAATAATTAAACACAAAATTTATATTGTTGAGTGATTAAAAAGTTATAATTTATTACTTAATGTTAAGAAAAATGAATACACTTGATTCACAATATAATTCTCCAACACTAATTAAACTATTTGTTGATAACAATTTTTAAATCGTGATAAACCATCTAATAAAAAAATATATAAAATAAATTATTACTAAATATTATATATATATATATATATATATATATATATATATATATATATATATATATAATAGATAATAATATAAAATAAATAATTTAAAATTTGATATACAAAAATATAATTGGATAACAAAATTAGAAAAAAGTGAACATTAATAAACATAAAAATAAAAAATGAAGTGATTTTAATTTATATTAAATAACAAAAATACGAAGAAATTTTTTTTTGAAGCTCACTACTATAAATAACACATCTAACTTCTACCGCAGATTATATTTAACCTTGACTACACAGACGAGGTAACAAAGGGCGACATGAAAAGTAATCACTTGTCACCTCGAAGATTCTAAAACCGAGGTTAGAAATTAAAAGGTTGTGGGTTGGATCCCCAGCATCAGCATTTTTCAGAACTGAACGATGCACCCAATGATAAAACTCCAAGGGGTTAAGTTGTTTTTTGTACTGTCGTTTTCACCTGTATTATAGAACCATTTACAGAATCATATTCCTGAATATAGAACCATATATTTAGAACCAATTACAGGATTATAGAACCATATTTATTGGAACCTGTATTACAGAACCAATCACATAACCATTTTCAAAACTGAAATTCTGGTAGTAGATCTCAGATGTCCTAAGAGATGTTAAGACATTGATCTCTGCTTCACTAAACAAGGACAAAACAAGAACATTCAAATACTGCAAATTCATAATAGTGTCATGACAGATGTTTCAACATTTGTCAAGACATATATTTCAGATCATAAGAGCAGACTGAATTGAACATAACAGAAAGATAAATAACACCAGGATATGATGACCCAGTTCAATGTATAACAACACCTACATCTGGGGGCTACCAAGCCAGAAATAAATTTACTATCAGTAGTATTAATTCTAAGTATACAACCTCCGGTAACTTATCACTTAATTCCCTACCCAGTACAATTCTATCTAGAAACCCATCTAGATAAGAGAATCACATCTCAATTCCTAAATCACCTCAGTGATATCTAACAGTCACAACCTCCGGTGACTGCATCAAACTGTTCAATTGAAAGAGAACCCTTTTAACACAATATTCAGTAAATACTCTTGACTAACACTAATACTTGAATTTGCTTAATAGCTTCATCCAAGAACAGTATACAGTTCATTACCTACAGGTTTCTGAATCTGAAAAACTATGTCTACCACAATGTATCAATCTGATATAAATGGTGACTTACAATACAAGAAAGTACACGACTCTCAAAACCCTAAAACCTTATTTTTATTTTACAAAAGTCTTAACCAGAATTCTGGTTTTTCCCTAGGTCTTGGTCTTCCTTTTATAATCTTCAGCTATCCATGGGCTTCGAAATATCTGTTCAATCATTCCTTGATCCATGTTTTGATTGCGCCTTAAATCTTGGAACATATCTGCAACAAACCTACTGTATCAGACCAAGATGTTGAGTCCTCAAGATAGGACATCTTGTCTGACCTGTTCTCTTTTAACAGATTTCTTCATGTTAGGACATCTTGTTCAACATCATGTTTTACCAAAATTTAATCAAATCGTAGAGCCTTCAATCTCCCCCTTTTGACAAATTTTGGCTAAAACTCCTTTTGCACAATAAACCTAGGAAAACAAGGAGAGAAGGAGTAAAAAGTCCCGAAGTCATTTCAGCCTGCCTATGACGAGTCTAGCAGAAAATAATGTGACTATTGGAAGCTTTCATTCTTCATGTCCAGCTGTTTGGATGGTTTACACAGCACACACCACCTGTTGTATGTTGTGTACCCTTTGCCCTGGCGTACATGAGGAAGAAGATGCATGACACTCCCCCTCAAAACCAACCCCAATTTACCATCCTCCATTATCCAGATCAGGGCTCAGAGAACCAAACCCTACCTTCGGATAACTTAGAACACAAGACACAACTGTGTTCATAACTCAGATCACAAGACACAAAGAGAAAACTCATAACAGACAGAATTGAGACACAAATAGGATGTTATAACATCTTATCCAACATCCTTGCAGAATAACTGCAAGAATGAACTCAACACACAAAAGGAGATCAGGCATGTGTTGTAAAGAACATCACACAACTGAGATGGACACACAACCTTTCTCCCCCTTTTTAGCCAAAAAATGGCAAAAGTAACCAACACAATTCCAGATCCAAACAGTACTCACCCAAACCCGGACAAAATCCATAACCTTACAACACAAAAAAAATAACATGAGTCATAAGAGGCAGCGACCCCCTTTAAATACCCAAGCAGTTACCTTAGGAATTAACGGCCCATAGAAGTTACTGAAGAACAATTCAATGAGGACATAAATTGAGGTAGATAACTTCATCATAAGTGACCGTGCATCGACCAACTCAGATTTGACTGTTTCTTCTTTAATGAGAACCGTCAAAAGAATGCGTGTATACCAAGAAACATGTTTTGCACGCCTTTTTTAAGCCACGTTTTCCACCGTCCAAGGAACACTGTTTAAATAGAGCTACTTGGAAACAACCACGAGTCCTAAACAATGTCCCGACACTTGGTCAGACTTTGTCTACTCTCTCTTGTAACCTATGAAGCATAGTCACAGAGCCTTCCAATGAACCCCAAGCATGCTCCTTTCATCTAAAAACAAAACTGGTCATGATGTCAAGGCTTTATGTCTGACATCTCCCATTTATCACAAGGACTCCCATGAATCTTATCTCAATCTGCAGAGAAAAATAAATTCTCCCAGACAATATCCAATCTTATTTCTCAGGTCTCTCCTAAGAAACATGGACATAGTTAAAATACTTCAATAGCTTTAACAGTTCAAACTCACAAGCAAAACTTACTAAGCTAAGGATCAACACACCACGATGTCAAGATATCTTGTCTGACATCACAACCTCATATGAACATCTTCATGCTCATAAGTGAGAAAATACCAAGATCACACTCCTTGTACCACAACCAATAAGCTCATGGATTAAGACCAAATCACATTATTGACCACTCTCCCCCTGAACACATCCACACACTGTACAAATCCATCTTGAATCTAACAGACATACACAACCCTGTTCTTTAAGAGTAGATCCAATTAAGTCTGAAATGCTCACATCCCAGAAAAAGACCTACAAATTCTCTTAACTCCTTCGTTAGGCAGGATGTCATCCATACTTGAAAGACATTAAACCCCTTTTACATATGAAAAGAAATACATCCTTAGCTTGCTTCTTTCTCAAGATTCAGCCTAATACAATATTTTTTAGTGATACTTCCAGTAGAACCTATCATCAGAATCCACACAGTCTTGACCAGTAGCCCTACAGCATACTCAAAAACGAATAGATATAGCTCCAGGGATGAAAATCAAGTTCAGTCATCCTCCAAGAATAACCAAAACCAGGAATGATGTTCCGACATTATTTAGGACATTAGTCTCAATTAGAGGAGTCATGTACTTTGCCTCTTGAAACACTAATCACTGGACTTACCATTCTTACACCTCTAAGGAACACATGAAGATCTTAAGATGATACACACTTGTCTCACCTTAATCTTCACATGAATCAGAAAGCCACTAAAGGAGATAAACTCTTATTCAACTCATGCAACTTCTACCAGAAACAAAATGTAGGACATCAATCATCCTTAAGCACCTTGGGACTTCTTCTATCTCAACGGAACAAGAGTTCCATGTTTTCATAGACTTGAACTTTATATTCAAGTTTGAGTAAACAACCTCTATCTCGTTTTTAAGCAATACAACAACCAGTCTTTAAAAAAATTGATCAATTGCCTCTTTAAGTTCCTTTCCCCAACAAAATCATCCATACCAGTGACTATTCTAGAGAATCCACAGGCAGGTTCACACTAATTTGGCTTCTTATGAGCAGAAGAATCTTCAAGAAATATGTGAAAGAGTCTTAAATATAGTCTGGTTGAGATGCCTTCAATAGTCTTCCACTAGGAATCAGAACACATACTCCTATAGGAGATAATGGAGCATAACTTCTGCACCCCTATGTGCTTAGATAAAAAATGAATTGGCCCAAGGAATGTTCATCAAGCTAATTATGTGTTAATCTTCACCACACCAGCACACCTGTCCAAGAGAATTTCTAGACTGCCAAAAAAATTTCTTCAAGTCCAATCAGAAGAAGATTTACAACACCTTTGATCAACACACATTTGTTTAGCCTCCATAGCATATGCCACAACACTCCTTTGTCCAAGAAGTTCACTCCTTGGAACCATGATATTTCAACATCTGGTTGAACATCAATTCCTTTTCCAATGAACAGATCATTGAAATAGGCTCTGAAACTATTTCTAGAATTACACACCTTGATCACATTTAGGGACAAGATAAGGATCTTTTGAGAACTGCACAAAAGATACCGACTGTACCCATTCTTTAAGGTGCATCAGATGCAAATAATAGATTCTTGAGTTCTTGAAACTGACTGAAGTTGTACCATCTGGTGCGACATCATCTTTCTTGAATACCAAGCAAAAGGATAAACAATTAAATACTTGCTAAGGCCACAAATGGCAATTGATTTTAAATCCCAATTCTGTATTCTTCGGTCACCAAATGTCATTAGTTTCCCCTTTGCTAGAGAATTCTGATGATGATTACAATGTTGAGACATTAGGATTAACATCCATGACTCGACTTGCTTCACAACCTTTTGACGGTTCAGTGTTCTCTTTGATGTTCAGACTAGGAAAACCATATCCACCCGAATCTTTCAAAAGCTTCTTCACTAGATGATCCCTCTGCAACTGTTCAGGCCTTATAGATTCCTATTCCTTCAGATTTACATTCCTCCTTACTCTAGCTACAAACCAGGAATAAGACATCCAACACAATCTAGGAAGAAATCTTCAAAGCAAAAATCTTCCTTAGAAGACCCTCTTCAGACACACCAGTAATATCCTTGGATAAACAGGATCACTTTCCAAGATTCAGAAACCTCATGTAGTTGCTCTTGTCTCTCTACAATGCTATGTTACTCTCATGTCACACTTCTACGTACCCTTGAAGTTCTTCTTGACCATATTCTCGTTTGAACTCTTTCATGGTACCTGGTTGAAACTATCTCCCAAGCAACATAGAAAGCTCCTTCGGTGACAGTCAGATCATAATGTTCTCTCCTTTATATTACTTCCAGCTAGTGATGGCCTGAACATTTAGAGAGGCTAACCCTATCTTCAACAAGCATCAGGTAAGATGTCATAACATATTATAGAGCACCATGCATAACAATAATATTATTATCAGCAGCAGCGGTAAAATCTTCACAAGGTATCAGTCAATCATCAGTAGTTGTCTGGATGGATTCAGAAAGCTATCATCCTAGGTTCCAATACCAAAATAGTAATGGATGGTGTGATCATGCAACCTCCCTCCTTGTTCAAAAGACCAGAAAGTATCTTCCCTAGAACTCATCCATAAGCAGAACAGGATGCCTGCTTTGATACAAATTGAAATTCTGGTAGCAGATCTCAGATGTCCTGAGGGATGTGAAGACATTGATCTCTGCTTCACTAAACAAGGACAAAACAAAAACATCCAAATACTACAAATTCATAACAGTGTCATGACAAATGTTTCAACATCTGTCAAGACATATATTTCAGAGCATAAAAGCATACTGAATTGAACATAACATAAAGATAAATAACACCAAGATATGATGACCCAGTTCGGTGTACAACAACACCTACATCTGGGGGCTACCAAGCTAGGAATGAATTCACTATCAGTAGTATTAATTCTAAGTATACAACCTCTGGTAACTTATCACTTAATTCCCTACCCAGTGCAATTTTATCTAGAAACCTATCTAGATAAGAGAAGCCCATCTGAATTCCTAAATCACCTCAGTGATATATAACAGTCACAACCTCCGGTGACTACATCAAACTATTCAATTGAAAGACAACCCTTTTAACACAATATTCAGTAAATACTCTTGACTAACACTAATACTTGAATTTGCTTAATAGCTTCATCCAAGAACAATATACAGTTCATTACCTACAGGTTTCTGAATCTGAAAAACTATGTCTACCACAATGTATCAATCTGATATAAATGGTGACTTACAATACAAGAAAGTACACAACTCTCAAAACCCTAAAACCTTATTTTTATTTTACAAAAGTCTTAACCAGAATTCTGGTTTTGCCCTAGGTCTTGGTCTTCCTTTTATAATCTTCAGCTGTCCATGGGCTTTGAAATCTTTGTTTAATCATTCCTTGATCTATGTTCTGATTGCGCCTTAAATCTTGGAACAGATCTGCAACAAACCTGATGTATCAGACCAAGATGTCGAGTCCTCAAGATAGGACATCTTGTCTAACCTGTTGTCTGTTAACAGATTTCTTCATGTTAGGACATTTTGTTCAACATCATGTTTTACCAAAATTTAGTCAAATCTTAGAGCCTTCAAAAACTAAAACAAAGGATCTTGAAACAAAAGCAATAACCAAAATGGAGTGTTTTGTAGACTGTTCAATATGATTTGTCACTAGTCCTTAAGCACTTATAGTTTGAGCAACATTTCAAATGAATAACATGCACATCATCTGAATCATTTTCTTCAGATGCTTGACGTACATGTGTTGACAATCAAGGCGTCTTATAGTTAAAATCTTGATTTTTATCAATACTATCGGGAAGATGTTTACCTTGAAGAACAATTGACCATCTAATGTTAGAAGGATCAGTGACATAAAAAAACTTGTTTTACTTGGGATGCCATGATGAAAGGTTCGTTCTTATAAGTTGCCTTACGAATATCAACCCGTGTGAATCCTAATTCATCGGTTTCTACACCAGTGTTACAGTCAATCCACTTGCACTTAAATAAAGGCACTTTAAAAGAAACATAGTCAATCTCCAAAATCTCCTCAATGACCCCAAAGTATGCCCTAGATGCTAGTACAAGATTGTTATCTTTGGAACTAGAAAAATACATGGACTATGCCTTAGCCATAACCTCCCTATTTTGCATGGTGCTACGACTATCCTTTGATTTTGCATAGAATGAATATTTAAAAATGACGTATGCACTCCAAGTAACTACATTAAACTTAGGCATACGTGACAACCATTTGCAAATATCAGATATACTACTCTCTTTAGGAATAATTTCATTAAACCAATTTATAAAAGTATTGTTATGCTCTGTCAATAACCATCTTTCATTCATCCGGGAGAATTTTTCCTTTAAAATACTTTTATGAGCGGTCGAGTAAGGTTAAACTTCACTAAGGTTGTTCAATATATGCAAATGCTTGAAGAACTACTTCTCGGGAAAATGTCTTAACATTTAAACCTTGAATATATCTACCATCATAAAATCCATCACGACGAGACTCAGGAATTCCTATAAAGGAAACTTTTGACAAATAGTTTGTACAAAACTCAATAGCTTCTTCTATGATGTACCTTTCTACGATCGAAGCTTCCGGACGGTGATGATTCTTTGTATACCCTTTAAAAATCTTCATGTAACGCTCTACCGGATACATCCACCGTAAATAAATTGGACCACAAATTCTAATCTCCCTTACTAGATGAACGACTAAGTGAGCCATGATGCCAAAGCATGATGGATGGAAAAACATTTCTAATTGGAACAAGATAACTGCAGCTTCGTGTTCTAAGTCATCTAAATTTCCAGGATCAATAACTTTACTACATATAGCATTGAAGAATAAGCATAATCTGGCTATAGTTACCCTTACATTTCTTGGTAAAATGCCATGGATAGTCACTTGTAGAAGTTGTTGCATCAAGATATGATAATCATGAGATTTCAAGCCAGCTAATTTGTGATCGTTCTCTGACACAAGTTTTTTCACATTTGATGAGTACCATTGGGGAACTTTGATATCCTGGAAACAATTACAAAAACTTTTTATTTTATTTTTTAGAAAGAGTGTGACATGATGGGGGCAAATAGATTTTATTCTCTACTTCTTTTGGGGCTAACTCTTGCCGTATACCCATCACAGCCATATCTTCGCGGGATTTCTTAGTAGCTTTTGTCTTACCTTTAATATTGAGAAGTGTTCCAATTAGACTATCACATACATTTTTCTCCACATGCATCACATCAAGACAATGTCTTACGTCAAGACTAGACCAGTATGAAAGATATTAGAATACTGACCTCTTTTTCCAAATATTTTTCTCCAAGGACATTTTTTGTTTCTTTCCAAAGACAACCTTAACGTGTTGTTGTTTTCTACAAACTTCCTTCCCATTTAAGGGCTTTGGAGCGATATCAAACTCCTGCTCTCCATTAAAAGCCTTCCGTAATCTATGATATGGATGATTAGATCATAAAAGTTTTTGATGCCCAAGATAAACTGTCTTTTTTTCCATTTTGTAATTGGTGGTGACATGTATTAACTTCACATATATGACACAATCTATGTCTCTTGACACTGTATCCAGACAAATTACCGTATGCAAGAAAGTCATTGATTGTGAAAAACAACATGGTACGCAACTTAAAGTTATCACTTGTATATGAATCATCAACATCAACACCTTCCTCCCACAAAAGTCTTAAATCTTCAATAAATGGGGTTATATAAACATCAATGTCTTTGCCTGGTTGTTTTGGACCTGAAATCATCATCAATAGTGTCTTATACTTGCGCTTCGTGCACAACCATGGAGATAGGTTGTAAAGTATGAGAAGAATGGGCCATGACGTATGGTTAGTACTCAAATTAGGCCATGAAGAATTGGGTTATATAACATCAATTTTTATTAATAAATATATAAAAATATTGGATAAATATTTGTCAACTATCAATAAAAAAAATAATAAAAAAATATTTATCTTTGATAAAACTTTTTAAAAAAAGAGCTGAACCAAATCAGGAAATTAGATTCACTTATAATATAAAAAATTAATTCTAACATTTTGGTGTGTATATTCAAAATCAAACTATAATGTCCATAATTATTTCATATGTTTAATAATTGCATAATAAAAAAAATTTACTTATTTTATTTTTATATATATATATATATATATATATATATATATTTAAATTAAGTTTTATAATTAATTAAATATATTTTTTATTATATATTTCACTAATTTAATGTAACAATTGACAACACTATCTATAATAAACCCGTGCAATGCACGGGGATCTACCTAGTTTTTTATAAAATACTCCTTCCGTCTTATAATAGGTGTTCTTTTTGAGATTTTCACACTTTTTAAGATAATGATTAATTGTGTTGATTTTAATAATAAAACGAGCGTCATTTACTAAAATAACCTTATTAATAATAGATAATGGAGTAGTTAAATAAATTAAAATACAATAAATAAGGGTAAGTTAGTGGAAAGAAATAATAAATATTACATTGATATTTTAAAGGGACAAATAATTTGAGACAAATAAAAAAATAAAAAATGACACCTATTGTGAGACGGAGGGAGTAATTTAAGAATGAAATGGATGGATGTCCATGCGTTGAAAAAAATTATAGTGAATGAATTATTTAGGTTTAAATAAAGAATTGGATTGATCAAAGTTTATGTGACTAGTCAAAGTGTCCTAATACAAGGAATAGTCTACACTAATGGGACATCTAATTAATCAAAGTTCGGTATTTGGTTTTAAAAAATAAATAAATAACCTATTAAATTTGAGACCCAATAAATTTTATTAGGACAATTTATTAATTAGGAATGGTAATGATATAATTTAAGCAGAGTATTATAATACACATCTTAATAATTATAGGTTGAAAAAACCTTCGTATTCGAGCTTATATCCGTTTGTGCGCATTTCTATTAAAAATAAATAGATCAATTATAAAATATTATATTATTTTAAGTTTTTAAAAATATTAAAAAATTTATTATTGAAATAAATGAATACTTATATTAAATATATAATATATTAACATTGATATACTTTTGCCTGGGGAATAATATCTGGTAACCAGGATACCGTTTGCGTATTTTGTTTTCATACGGAGGAAACGATTAGTCATTTGTTCCTCACTTGTCCCAAAATTCGTTTAGTTTGGAATACCATTTTTAAATGGGTTGGGGTGGATTGGAGTGCGGAACCGAATTGTTGTGATCACTTATTGGATTGGTTTGTGAAGTTGGTAGGTAGAAGGTCGAAGAAAACGACATCGGTAATTTGGTTTTGTACGTGTTGGAGTATTTGGTGGTCGCGGAACCAAATTATTTTTAATGATGCAATCGTTAATTTTATGGAGATTGTCCATAGAAGCATCCTCTTCTCTTGACGGTGGCTTTTATTTTATTCTAACCGTAGAATTAGTTGTAATTATTACGAATGGTGCAAAAATCCGACAGATTTTTTGTAGGTTGATTTCATTTGGTAGATTTTTTGGTGATGATGCCATATTTTTTGTAAGAGGATTGTTTGGATTGAAATACTCCTAGTATTTCCTTAGAATATATTTTTATCATAAAAAAAAATATTGATATACTTTTTAAAATTGATAGAAATACTTTTTATATAATATAAATTAAAATACATAAATATATATTGTGCGGATATGAAACGTGATAGATATTGAGATGCTCATACCCACACTTATATCCACTTATTTTTGTGGATAATACTCGAACACGTGTCCGTATCCATTTTTACAAATTTTTACTATATCTATTATGAATAATTTTGCAAGTGTCTATTATGAATGAGTCAAATTATCATCTAGTATTAACCTTCTTTTACATAGGGGAAGTTTTTAATCTTTCTTTTTACATATAAGTTGTTATACTGAACTTAGATTTGTTAGTGCGTGAGGCACTTTTAGTGAGGAGAGAATAGAGAGAGAATAAGGAATTAAGGATTTGTATTATTGAATTATGCAAATAATGATACAAACTAGGACTATTTATATACAACCCTAATTGGGCTTGGGCTAACACAACTTGGATTCTATTTAAATATTAAATCTAATCAAATCTAATCTAATATTTCAACACTCCCCCATAATCCAAGTTGTCGAGCATACGCTAGTCATAGTCGATATAAACTATTCCTAATTTCTTTCTCAAATTCAGGAATCTATCGATCTTCAATCCTTTGGTGAAAATGTCGGCCAACTGTGCTTCACTTGAGCAATGCCTAACTTCAAGTTCACCTCGATTTACCTTTTCCCTCAAGAAGTGAAATCTGGCTTCGATATGTGTTAGGTGCTAAAAAGTGTTAATATTTAGATTAGTTTTTAGCACCTTTTTTGTGAGCTTTATTCGTAAATCCATGCTTTTCCCATTGTTTCCGTTTATAACCGTTTTCTAGTTAATTTCATTATTTATCGTATCTATCTATCTTTTGTGTTTTATTTGCAGATTTTTACATGGAAGGGTGTGGAATGGAGCCTCGAGGATCCCACAAAAACAGTTTGAAGAAAATTGGATTTTTCGAGCATGCTTTGAGCGCGCTCAGCGCGCCCCCAGCGCGAGGATGGAGTGGCTTACAGTAGCTTGCGCGCTCAGCGGGCTAATTAGCGCGCTCAACGCGGTTTGGCGGTTTAGCATTTAAGTTGCGCGCGCTCCTGCGCGCTCAGCGCGCTTCGCGACCCTCAGCCCCCTTATAAAGTGGTTTGATCAGATTTTTTGGGTATTCATCATTACATTCTGAGATCAAAATACATTACACTGTAGCATAGCATTTGTGGAAGATAAAAAGCATCATTTTGTCGATAAAATCGTGGTTGATGCTCGTTTCTCTTCTACCGATTCTTGTTGATCAAGCTACCATGAATATGTGTAGCTAATTTCTCTTTTGTGTCAAGGTTAGATGTAAGTAAACCTTTACTTTGTATGTATATGTATTGATTCTATCTAGTGAACTCTTGGATGATGAATGTATGATGATAAACCTTGATTTTATGTTTATTCTTTGTGTTGGTTCATGATTGAGAAATATGCTCCAACTCTTTACCTAGGTTTGTCATCCATCAATGTACATTGGCTAGAGATAGCAATGTGTGTGATGTTCACCATATATTGAACTTTAATGTTGTCATTTTGATAGTTTGTGTGAGAAATCAACAAAGGATCAAAATGGCAAAACTCACAATATGTGTTAGAGATAAACATATTGGGAGGATATGTGATTGTATTTATCATTTAACCAAGTTCATTAGCTTTATCGATTATACACGTGCAAAGAGGTTTGTCGAACCCTAACCTTGACATGTTTTTATAAACCGTTAAAACAATCCTTTACCGCTTTTAATTAACTTTGAATGAAATCGTTGCGAAATCAATCTAAAACCCCTTGTTACTTTAAAGTTGAAACGTTACGACTGTCGAACGGCGGTAATATCACGAACAATCTCTGTGGAACGATAACACTAAACCCGAACTCTATTTGTATTTCAACAAATTGGCGCCGTTGCCGGGGATTGTAAATTGATATTTCAAGCATTGCAATAGTTGTGAAGTTTTCAACTTGTTACAATTTTTCTTGTGCTTGTTGATGTGTTTTGTTTAAGTGTGCAGACTTGGTTTATGCGAGGGAAACTACCGGCGGACCAACTTCTATTCGATCCTGAGATTGAAAGAACCGCTCGTAGGCTCAATAGCAGAACTAGACGGAGGAGGCAGCTTGCGAGACAAAGACAAGAGCAAGAAGGATGTTCTACTACAACACCACCACCACCATTCACACCAATCATGGCGCAACCACCTCCACCTCCCGCATCCACACCTTGTGTGAACAGTCCACGACATACAGCTCAGTTTGCCAACAACAATCAAGGAAGGCAAGCTGAAATGAAAACTGGAACTTTGAATTTATTGTATGGAAGTCCATTCACCGGAATGAACCATGAAGATCCTTTTGCGTTTCTCACAAAATTCTATGAGATTGCATTAGCGGCCGGTGTAGATCCAGCACAAGAGTTACCTCTCTTTAAAAGATTATTTCCACATGCTTTGCTTGGCAAGGCAAAGGATTGGTACCTCGATCAAACTCCAGCCGTGATGACCGATTGGAATGTCTTGGAGGAAAAATTTATTGAACGGTTCTTCTCTCATAACCGTTTCATGGAGTCAAAAACAGCAATTTCAGTGTTCTCTCAAGACACTAATGAATCCCTCAATGAAGCATGGGAACGATTCAAGTCCATGCTTCGCAAATGTAAAGGTCACGGGTTTGATGAGTTAACACAAATTTATATCTTCAAGAATGGTCTCCAACCGAATTGTAAGACTTTGTTGGATGCCACTGCGGGAGGAAGTTTGATGGCAAAGAATGCCGAGGAAGCAACTGATATTATCAATAGAATGGCTCTAAACGATCTTCAAAGTCAAAGTCGTGGCAACTCTCAAAAGAAGCCTGGTGTCCTTGAATTGGGGACTAACGATGCGATCCTCGCGCAAAACAAGCTTATCTCTCAACAAGTGGAGCTTTTGACTCAACAAATCAAAGAAATGAAGGAGCCGAGCAGAAGTAAGCAAGTAGCTTGTTGCGAACTTTGTAAGGGGGAGCATGACACCGGATTTTGTCCTCCTCCGGGTTTTGAAGAAGTGAACTATATGGCAAATCAAAGGGATTATCAAGGTAGACAACAACAACCTTACCAACAACAACACAATTCTCAACAAAATTATCAAGGAAATCAAGGATTTCAACCGCGAGCAAATTATCAAAATAATCAAGGTTATGGTGCCGGTCCTTCAAACTGGCAAAATCCGTATCAACCTCCACCACCTCCGGTTGCTAGCTCTAAATTGGAAGACACTTTGACTCAATTCATGCAAATGTCAATGGCCAACCAAAAGAGTAGTGATGCGGCGATTAAGAATCTTGAAAACCAAGTGGGGCAACTTACCAAGCAAATTTCCGAACAACAATCGGGTCCTTCCTTTTCCGCGAATACTCAAGTGAATCCTAAGGAGCATTGCAAGGCGATTGTTACTAGAAGTAGGAAGGAATTGGAGAAAGAAAAGGAGAAAAAAAATGGAGGAAGAAAAACTTGATGGTCTTGTGGAGGATTGTAGTGATGAGGAAGTAGTTGAAAATAAAAGTGAAGGTGAAGGTGTAGTTGAAAATAAAAGTAATGACATGGTTGAAGTTGAAAATAATAATGGTGAGGAGTTGAAGAAAAAAGAAAGACTTAGGAGAGTAAAGAAGGGAAAGGAATTAGTGAGCGCTATTCCGATCCAAAACTTACCATATCCTCATGCTCCTTCAAAGAAGGACAATGAGAGGCACTATACGCGGTTCATGGACATCTTCAAGCAATTACAAGTTAACATTCCATTTGCCGAAGCTTTGGAACAAATGCCAAAGTATGCAAAGTTCATGAAAGACATTCTCACGAAGAAGCGGAGGTATTCGAAACCGGAAACTATTGTTCTTGACGCGAGTTGTAGTGCAATCATCCAAAGAACTCTTCCTAAAAAAGATGTTGATCCGGGGCGTGTGACTTTGCCGGTTACCATTGGTGACATCTATGTTGGAAAGGGCTTAATTGATTTGGGCTCAAGCATTAATCTTATCCCTTTGTCCATTATAAAGAAGCTTGGGAACATTGAGATGAAAGCCATTCGTATGACTTTGCAACTAGCCGACAAGTCCACAACTCACCCTCATGGGTTAGCTCAAGATGTCTTGGTAAAAGTTGACAAATTTTTCTTCCCGGTTGATTTTGTTGTTATCGATATGGAGGAACATGAAGATGCACCGTTAATTCTTGGCCTACCTTTCATGAAAACCGCCCGTATGATGATTGATGTGGATGACGGTTTGATGAAGGTGAGGGTCCAAAATGAAGAGGTTTGTTTTGATCTTTTCGAAGCTATGAAACATTCCAAAGATAAACATGATAGCTTTCGGATCGATGCAATTGAAGAAGCAACTGTGGAGGTTTCTAAGCATGTACATGAAATCTCTCATTTGGAAATGGCTCTTAATGGTTCTTTTGAAGTATTTTCTGAAGAAGAAGAAAGAGCTCTTGAAGAGTGCTTAAAAGAGCTTGATTCCCTCAAAGAGTTGCAACCTTGGGAGGTAGAACCGGAAGAATTAAAAAAGGATTTGAAAGTTGAGAATTCACCACTTGAATTGAAGGTCTTACCTTCCAATTTAAAATACGCTTATCTTGATGACGGTGGTAACAAGCCGGTTATCATTAGTAATGTGTTGTCAAAAAAAGAGGAAGGTCGTCTAATTCATGTTTTGAAGAAAAACCAAGATGCGATAGGTTGGGTCCTTTTCGATTTAAAAGGAATTAGCCCGGCTTATTGCATGCATCGTATCTTGATGGAAGAAGATTTCAAGGCGGTAGCCCAACCGCAACGCCGCTTGAACCCAACAATGAAAGAGGTGGTGAGAAAAGAAGTGGTTAAGCTATTGGAAGCCGGTATGATTTACCCGATTTCCGATAGCCCTTGGGTTAGTCCTGTCCATGTTGTGCCAAAAAAGGGAGGAATGACCGTGATTCGTAACGAGAACAATGAGTTGGTTCCAACAAAAACAATGATGGGGTGGAGGATGTGTATTGATTATAGACGGCTCAACACCGCGACAAGAAAAGATCATTTTCCATTACCGTTTATGGACCAAATGTTAGAAAGGTTATCCGGGCAGCAGTTCTATTGTTTTTTAGATGGATATTCGGGGTATAACCAAATTGCGATTGACCCGGTGGATCATGAGAAGACGGCCTTTACGTGTCCCTTTGGTATCTTTGTGTATCATAAGATGCCTTTTGGTTTATGTAATGCGCCGGCAACTTTCCAACGGTGCGTTCAAGCCATCTTCTCCGACTTAATAGAAAAGACAATGGAAGTGTTCATGGACGACTTTTCCGTTTTTGGAGGTTCGTTCGATTTATGCTTGACAAATTTGGAAACTGTGCTAGAGAGGTGTGTGAAGACAAACCTAGTGTTGAATTGGGAGAAGTGTCACTTTATGGTAACGGAGGGAATTGTGCTCGGCCACAAAGTTTCGTCCAAAGGCCTTGAGGTTGATAGAGCTAAAGTTGAAGTGATCGAGAAGTTGCCTCCTCCGACCAACGTGAAAGGAATCCGGAGTTTCCTTGGGCATGCCGGATTTTATCGGCGTTTTATCAAAGACTTTGCAAAGGTGGCTAGACCATTGAGCAACTTGCTAAGCAAGGACCAGGTATTTCTTTTTGACGATGAATGTCTTCGCGCTTTCGAATTTTTAAAAGAAAAGTTAGTTACCGCTCCAATAATAATTGCTCCAAATTGGACCAAAAATTTTGAACTTATGTGTGATGCGAGCGATTATGCTGTTGGAGCGGTACTTGGCCAGAGGAAGGAGAAAAATTTCCATGCCATACACTATGCAAGTAAGGTTTTAAATGAGGCACAAGTTAATTATGCCACAACTGAAAAAGAACTACTTGTTATTGTGTATGCGCTTGAGAAATTTAGATCCTACCTCATCGGGTCTAAAGTTGTTGTTTACACCGACCACTCGGCGATCAAGTATTTGCTAACCAAACTGGATTCGAAGCAAAGGATCATCCGATGGATCCTTTTATTACAAGAGTTCGATTTAGAGATAAAAGATAAAAAGGGATCGGAAAATTTGGTGGCGGATCACTTGTCTCGCCTTGTGAATGTTGAGGTCACCATTGATGAAAAGGAAATCCAAGAGGAATTTCCTGATGAAAAGCCTTTTAAAGTTCAAGTTAGGCCTTGGTTTGCAGATTTTGCTAACCATAAGGCTACTGGTTGGGTGCCCGAAGACCTAACTTGGAACCAAAAAAGGAAGTTCCTTTCGGATGCTAGTTATTACGTATGGGACGACCCGTATTTATTTAAGTTAGGAAGTGACAACTTGAGAAGGTGTGTCACGAGTGATGAGGCTCAAAGCATTCTTTGGCATTGCCACAACTCGCCGTATGGAGGCCATTTTAATGGTGCGAGAACGGCCACTAAAGTCCTTCAATCGGGCTTTTATTGGCCTTCTCTTTTTAAAGACGCACATCTCCATGCCAAAAGTTGTGACATGTGCCAAAGAACTGGTGGAATTGGACAACGAGATGAAATGCCTCTTCAAAACATACAAGAGGTAGAAATTTTTTAATGTTGGGGCATCGATTTTGTTGGTCCATTTCCACCATCTTTTGGAAATGAGTATATGTTGGTAGCCGTTGACTACGTTTCGAAGTGGGTTGAGGTGATTGCCTCACCGAGGGCTGATGGCAAAACGGTGATAAATTTTTTAAAGAAATGCATTTTTTTCCCGTTTTGGCACGCCTAGGGTGCTCATTAGCGATGGTGGGTCGCACTTTTGTAATACACCTCTCGAAAATGTTTTAAAACACTATGGTGTATCACATAAGGTGGCAACCCCTTACCACCCGCAGTCGAATGGTCAGGCTGAGGTATCCAACCGAGAGATAAAAAGAATCCTTGAAAAAACCGTGTCTAGTTCAAAAAAGGATTGGTCACAAAAATTGGATGAGGCTTTGTGGGCATATCGCACTGCTTACAAAGCTCCAATTGGTCTAACTCCGTTTCAACTAGTTTATGGTAAAACTTGCCATCTACCGGTCGAATTGGAGCACAAGGCCTTGTGGGCCTTAAAAATGCTGAATTTTGACAAGGACTTGGCCGGTACCAAGAGAAAAGTGCAACTTCTTGAGTTGGAAGAAATGCGTAATGCCGCATACCACTCAAGCTGGTTGTATAAGGAAAAAGTGAAAGAGTACCACGACAAGAAGCTTCGGCAAAAGGACTTCAAGGCCGGACAATTGGTATTGCTGTTTAACTCTCGGTTAATACTCTTCCCGGGAAAGTTAAAGTCCAAGTGGTCCGGTCCGTTTCGTGTGAAGGAAGTAAAGGAGTTTGGAGCGGTGGTTATCGAAGACCTGGAAAAGAAGGATTCTTGGACCGTAAACGGTCAGCGCCTGAAAATTTACCTTCTTGGAAATTTCGATCGCGCCTCCAGTACTGTTCTCCTTGATGTTCTTAAGTGAGCATCTTGGACCGTCGAGCTTAGCCGACGTTAAACAAGCGCTCATTGGGAGGCACCCCAACACTGTAAGCTTTTATCGTTTTTACTAGTGAATTTGCTGTTTAGACATGGTTTGTGAAAATTTGATGTTGTATGATGTTTTGGGTGATGTTTTGAACATGTGGATGATGTCTTTTTGCTGCTGGGAGAATTTTTGATTTTGCTCTGCGCGCTCTTAAAAAAAAGAACCTCTACTTCCAGAGACTAGCGCGCTCAGCGCCCTATTTGCCCGCTCAGCGCGGGTTGCGATTTTTGAAAAAAAAATATTTGAATTTCTGGGCCCACCATGATGTACCCGGCCCAGGTTAAATGTTAAAAGGGCTAGGGTTTTAAAACCTTGCCTCTTTTCCTCATTTCCCTCATTTTTCCTCCATCTTCTCTCCTTCAAAATTTTCCAAATTTCCTTGGATTTTCTCTCCTCTACATCATCTCCCTTTCATTTTCTACTCACCATCATCATCATCAAGCATTGTAAGTTTTTGTTTTAGCAATATTTTCATTTTTCAATTAGAAACCCATTTTTGGGACATTGTTAGTAATTGTTGGATGTTCATGTTCTTCTTCTTTCCTTTGCCTCTGTAATGACGAATTTTTATGTAATAGTTTACTGAGTGTGCTTGCATGTTATTAATAGTTAGAATTGTGGAAATTAGGGTAGGAAATTTTAGACTTAGGGTTTGTAGAAAGGTTAAATTGCTTTGATTTTGGATGTTTAGTTCTCTGTAACAGGCTGTGTAGTGAAATTAGGGGTTGTGCCCATCTGTTTGAGCCATTCGGTGCAGAGGGAATTTTTCTGCATTTCGCAGAGCGCGCTCAGCGCGCTCTGAGATTTGCAGAAAAATTCCCCCTTTTCCCAACTCTGTTTTGCTATATTGTCATTGTTCTTATTACTGTTTACATAATTTAGAAATTTTAGTTTGCTTTTGTCACTAACTTATGGTACTATTTTGTTTGTACATTGTTTTTCTTTTGTTTTTTTTTCAGATGTCAGGAAGGAAGAAGCAACGTGTTGGTTCGACGTCGAATCCTAACCGAAGAGCTCCCGCTGGCCAATTTGATTCAACGCGTTTTGTGGGCCTCGAGCAACAACAAAGATATGTGAAGCTTGAAAAAAGATCAATATGGCCGGACAGGTTAATCATGATTGATCCTGATGGTCCACACAGGAACATGAGTCATTTTGTGCAGGGTGGGCCATGGGATAAGCTTGGTTCTCCCTTCCCTGAGTACAACATTGATATTGTTAGGGAGTTCTATGATAATGCATTGCCGGCTGATGGTGTGACGTTCACTTTTCAAACATGGGTTCGGGGGAAGGTAATAACTTTCTCGCGGGAATCCATCAATACCTATCTTGGAGGACCACCTCAGCTGGGGGAAGATGATTTATGTGATTTTTCACGGACGTTGGCTCGGCGGAACTGGAATGCCGACCAACTTAGGGAGTCTTTGTATAGAGAGGGGGGCACTTACATTTTAAGTGCTGCTGGTGTGCCGGTAAAGTTTGCTAGGAGGGTGTTGGATTCTGTCACTCAGCTTGTCATGTCGGTTGTTCTATACAACCTTCGACCGAGAAGCCACACCTCATCTATTCCCATGGAGACCGCGGCTCTAATTTTCCATTTGTGTGCTGCGGGACATACCGTGGACTTTGGGCAGATTATTTCAAATCAATTGAAGAGAACTGCCACCAGTGGTACACCACTTGGAGACCGTGTGGCTTGCGCTCTCATTTATCCAGGTTTGATTATGGCTTTATGCCATGAGGCGCAAGTTGCATTGCCTTCCCACCCGAATGTGAAGCTCCAGATTGTTGATGATAACTATGTCACTCGTCATTGTATGGGGGCGATTGATTTTGAGCAGGCTGTCCCTGTAGCTGCTGCTGCTCCTGCTCGTGGCCGTGGGCGCGGACGCGGGCACGCTTTTGATCCAAGTGCTGAGGCCAACTGGGCCATGCACGAGGCTCATCAGCGAGCTTTATTATTTATGCATGACTCTATGATGCAATTGCAGCTGCAGATTCGGGAGCCACATGTGGACCATCGGCTGAGGACTCGCGAGGAACTCATTGCTTATGCTCGTTAGCCTGAGGGCAGGCCTGGTTTTCCGGAGGGGGCAGGCGGCCGTGATGACGATGGCGGTGATGATGATGTGGATAGCTCTAGTTCTGACTGACGTTGGGGTTTGACTAGCCTTTTATGTTATTTTGTTAAAATTTTGTTTTTATTATTTTACTTGGTATAACTATTATGGTTGGAATTTTGTAGTCTCCATCCGGGCGGATGTGAGTTTGAATTTGGTGTTAAAAATTTTTGGTTGATTTAATGAATTTAACATCCGGGTGGATGTTGTTTTATGTTTATATGGTTAGTTTGGATAGAAATTTTTGTTGTTTGCCAACTTTATTTTTTTAAAAAAGGTAATGGATGGTTGAAGCAAGTGTGTTTCTTTGAACTTTAAGTGTGCACTTCACCTTTCATTGATGGTGATGATATAAGTCTAAATTGGTGCACACAAAGGTACTCTGTTTTGTGCTTGGTAGAATGTTAGTATGTTTTTGAACTTTGTGCTTCACATGATTTTCAAGCTCTTCTTCATTTTGCATTTTTGTTCATTTTGGAATCAATTAGGACACAACCACAAATGTGAGTCCCTCCATTGTTTATATATTGAGTGATTTAGTAATTATTGTTTAGCTCGTATGATTCATGTGTAATCTTTTATTCATGTGCAAACCGTGGAAACATTGAAATGATCTAGGCAATTTTTGAATATGAGAAAAACCACCAATCCATATAATCTTCAATTTTACCTTATGAGAGGTGTGAGCACTTGCTAGCCATGTTGAGCCTTGAATTGGAATGAATCTTGTATCTACCTGTCATATGATCAAAAGAATGCGCTTTATAGTGGGTTGTTGATGCTTAATGAAAATCAGTGTGATTCATTCCAGTTCTTTTGTTTTTACACTTAACCCTTTGTTTGAACATACTTTTGAAGAACATTGCCCACTAATTATAGTATGGTTTAAAGTTGGGGAGAGTTGTGCTAGTTTGTTGAAAAGAAAATGGAGTGGTGAATTGGTGCCTCTTGTGAAGAAAGAAAGAAACTTGAAGCACTATTATGTGCTATGCTTTACACTCCAAAGGGAGTTGTTTGAAAAGAAAATGAAAGAGTGCACCATAAGAAAGGAATAGAAAAGAAAAGAAAGGTTTGATTTGAATTGTTATGAGGTTTGTCTAAGTGGGTTATTGGCATGTTCTTCATTTGTTGATAATATTTGTTAACCACTTTGATTCATTGGCCTTTTTACAAATATCCCTTTCTTGTTTAACCTTGCCTAGTTACAACCTTTAGAAGCCCTTAAGTGATCTTTGTTTCCTCGGTTTTCCTGTTGAATTGATTTGATGAAAGCATGAATTGTTCTGGATGCTGACACTTTTGCTATGAGTTTGTTTTGTCCCTTGGATATATTGAGCTAGGCTCATTCGAAAAATTAGGTGATTCTAATTTGAGCATTTGTTGCTTATGAATTGTGCTTGTTAATGATGTTTAGAATTTAGTTCATTTACATATTTTCATTCTTCGTAAGGACGAGCGGTACTTGCGTGCGTGTTTATTTGATTTGAACCATTATGTTTTGTTGGTATTTGTTCCCTGTTTTCCGCTTGCTTCTATTCTAAATTATCTTCGTTTGAGGGTAAACAAAGAGACAAGTTGGGGAGAGTTGTTAGGTGCTAAAAAGTGTTAATATTTAGATTAGTTTTTAGCACCTTTTTTGTGAGCTTTATTCGTAAATCCATGCTTTTCCCATTGTTTCCGTTTATAACCGTTTTCTAGTTAATTTCATTATTTATCGTATCTATCTATCTTTTGTGTTTTATTTGCAGATTTTTACATGGAAGGGTGTGGAATGGAGCCTCGAGGATCCCACAAAAACAGTTTGAAGAAAATTGGATTTTTCGAGCATGCTTTGAGCGCGCTCAGCGCGCTCCCAGCGCGAGGATGGAGTGGCTTACAGTAGCTTGCGCGCTCAGCGGGCTAATTAGCGCGCTCAGCGCGGTTTGGCGGTTTGGCGGTTTAGCATTTAAGTTGTGCGCGCTCAGCGCGCTCCTGCGCGCTCAGCGCGCTTCGCGACACTCAGCCCCCTTATAAAGTGGTTTGATCAGATTTTTTGGGTATTCATCATTACATTCTGAGATCAAAATACATTACACTGTAGCATAGCATTTGTGGAAGATAAAAAGCATCATTTTGTCGATAAAATCGTGGTTGATGCTCGTTTCTCTTCTACCGATTCTTGTTGATCAAGCTACCATGAATATGTGTAGCTAATTTCTCTTTTGTATCAAGGTTAGATGTAAGTAAACCTTTACTTTGTATGTATATGTATTGATCCTATCTAGTGAACTCTTGGATGATGAATGTATGATGATAAACCTTGATTTTAAGTTTATTCTTTGTGTTGGTTCATGATTGAGAAATATGCTCCAACTCTTTACCTAGGTTTGTCATCCATCAATGTACATTGGCTAGAGATAGCAATGTGTGTGATGTTCACCATATATTAAACTTTAATGTTGTCATTTTGATAGTTTGTGTGAGAAATCAACAAAGGATCAAAATGGCAAAACTCATAATATGTGTTAGAGATAAACATATTGGGAGGATATGTGATTGTATTTATCATTTAACCAAGTTCATTAGCTTTATCGATTATACACGTGCAAAGAGGTTTGTCGAACCCTAACCTTGACATGTTTTTATAAACCGTTAAAACAATCCTTTACCGCTTTTAATTAACTTTGAATGAAACCGTTGCGAAATCAATCTAAAACCCCTTGTTACTTTAAAGTTGAAACGTTACGACTGTCGAACGGCGGTAATATCACGAACAATCTCTGTGGAACGATAACACTAAACCCGAACTCTATTTGTATTTCAACAATATGCTTACTCCTTCCATGCAGAACTGGATTCTTCGCCAGATTTATGGCTAACTTGTTGTCGATTTGCAACACAAGAGGTTTCTTCACTTCGACCTCCATTTCTTCAAGTACTGATCTGATCCAAATTGCTTGACATGCAGCATAGGATCCTGCTATATATTCTGCTTCACACGATGACAATGCCACCATAGGTTGCTTCTTCGAACACCATAAGATTAGGGCGCCAAATACTTGAAAGAAATAGCCAGTTGTACTTCTTCGATCTTCCTTATCTCCACACCAATCGGCATCTGAAAAGAAATTAACTATTGCTCCTTTGCCTTCAGAATCTCGTCGAAATAGAATTCCAAAATCTGTTGTTCCTTTTAAGTATCTCAAAATTCTTCTTGCAGCTTTCATGTGTGACACTCTTGGTTCACCTATGAATCTGCTCACTAATCCGACTGCGAAACCTATATCAGGTCAACTGTTTCACACATATCTTAGAGATCCAACTATTTATTTGAACAATGTTACATCAACTTTGTCTTCCTCTCCATGCTTCTTCAACTTCAAGTTTGGTTCGACAGGTGAGGATGCAGGATTTTAATCATCCATTCTGAATCTCTTGAGTATCTCTTTGACATACTTCCTTTGATGTAGCACCATACCTTGCATCAGCATTTGAAATTCCATGCCTAGGAAATAAGACAATTTTCCCAGATCCGACATTTCAAATTCCTTCATCATCAGCTCTTTGAACTTCGACAAGTTCTCCAAGCTATTTCTAGTTACCAACAAGTCATCGACATATAAGCAGATGATTGTTATATCTTGTGCTACAACCTGAACATAGACACCATACTCAAACTTGCATTTGACAAATCCCAATTCGACTAAGTATGAGTCGATCTTTTTGTTCCATGCCCTAGGTGCATGCTTGAGGCCATAGAGCGCTTTATGCAACTTATATACTTTACTCGCTTCCTTCTGAATCACAAACCTAGGAGGTTGTGTGACATATACCTCTTTGTTTAACGGACCATTCAGAAATGCTGACTTCACATCTAAGTGAAATGTCGACCAACCTTGGTTACATGCTAATGCTACCACTAGTCGAACAGTATCCAGTCTTGCTACTGGAGCAAATACTTCAGAGTTGTCAAGTCCTTCTCTTTGAAGAAACCTCGAGCTACTAATCTTGCTTTATGTCTTGCTATCGACCCATCAACATTGTGTTTCAACTTGAACACCCACTTTACTTCGATAGCTTTTGTATGTGCAGGCAATTCGACTAACTCCCATGTGTTGTTTCTTTCGATTGCCTGTAACTCTTTGACCATAGCTAACGTCCACTGTTGAATTTTTAAAGCTTCGTTAGCACATGCAAGTAAAGCAAAATGAACTAATTCTCCATTTGGTGTGATTTCATCATCACCAGTTACTTCATAATCATGAAGTCTTGTTGTATGAACTCTATTTCGCCGAGGTCTTTGGCTTGTTTCAGCCACAGCCTCTATGTCGGGAATGTCAGCAACTACTTCTACTTCGACTTCGACTGGATTCTCAATAATTCCTTCAACTTCGATTTCATCAGTTTCTTCGTCGAAATTAGAGCTCGTCAATGGCTTGTTAATTGAATTATTAGAATTCCAATCCCAGGCAGAGTTTTCATCAATCACAATATCTCGACTCAACACAATCTTCTCATTAATTGGATTGAATAGCTTGTATGCACCAGTCTTATGATATCCTACCAGAATCATAGGTTCACTCTTGTCTTCAAGCTTCCTTCTTCTTGCATCAGGAACATGCTTGTAACACATAGAGCCAAACACCTTCAGATGACTCACTGATGGTCGTTTGCCACTCCACACTTCTTCAGGAACCTTGTTCTTCAATTGCTTGGTAGGGCACCTGTTCAAGATATAAATTGCAGTCGAAACAGCTTCACCCCATAAAGATTTTGAAAAATTCTTCTGCTTGAGCATACATCTCGCCATATCCAATATGGTTCTGTTTCTTCTTTCAGCAATTGCATTATGTTGAGGAGTATAAGGAGCAGTTACCTCATGATCAACACCATGTTCTGCACAGAATTTTTCAAACATCTTCAAAGTGTATTCGCCTCCTCCATCGGTTCGCAGAACTTTGATCCTCTTCTCACTCTAGTTTTCGACAAGCATTTTGAATCTCTTAAAGATTTAAAATACTTCATCCTTTCTCTTGATCACATAGATCCACAACTTTCGACTAAACTCATCGACAAACGAAACAAAATATATGTTTCCACCAATGGTATGTTCTTCGAACGGACCACATACATCTGAATGTACAACTTTGAGTATGCAGGATAATCTCATTGGCATAGTCGAAACGAAAGAATATATGGATTTCTTTCTGACTAAACAACCTTCACAGAGTTTGTCGGGCATCTCAAGACTTGGAATACCAGATACCATATCTTGAGTAATCAGCTGATTAAGTGATCGAAAGTTCAAATGTCCAAACCTTAAATGCCACAACCAACTATCCTTGTGGTCAACAACAGTTTTTAGACATTGTACTTCAGTCGAACTGATCATGGTCTTAAACGTCATGTTCTTCGACAACAGAGATTTCAAGACCAAATTGTTCTGGGTGTCGAACAATTTCAAAACTCCATCTTTCATGACAACTGAGAGGCCTTTTTCGACCAATTGTCCAACACTTAACAAGTTGCACTTCATTCCAGGTACATAGAACACATCTCTGATACCAATTTGTTAGTGCGTGAGGCACTTTTAGTGAAGAGAGAATAGAGAGAGAATAAGGAAATAAAGATTTGTATTATTGAATTGTGCAAATAATGATACAAACTAAGACTATTTATATACAACTCTAATTAGACTTTGGCTAACACAATTTAAATTATATTTAAATATTAAATCTAATCAAATATAATCAAATCTAATATAATATTTCAATAAGATTAACAATAACATAATTAGCACAATAAAACAACTGATAAAGTTGGAAAACAAACCTTAAACCTTAAACCTACATGAAAAGTACTCTTTACATTAAATTTTGCAACCAAGATGATAAGTTTGCACTTTTCATAAAGTGAAAAACAAAACAATTATGTTATGCATTCCCAACCATTCAATCTTAATGTCACATTAATTTAATTAACTAATGGTTACATATATGACACACCCATGACCCATTCAAACATAAATTGTGCTTGTCCTTAGATAAGCTAGCGTAGCTCTTGCCTTTAAGTCTTAAGCAATAAAGCAATAGTATTACTTTTTTGAACTGTTCTTTTGAAAAAGCAAAATAGGATTAATACTTGCTAACAATACTTCTTTATTGACTTAAAAGTCTAAATCATAATTTGTCGTCTTAATTCATAACTCCTTGTCAAAATTTGTCTTCTCCCTTTTTCTTTAGTTTTGGCATTACTCACGTAGTATGTTTATGTTAGGAAACATATGATTCAGTGCACTTTATTGCACTTTTTAAGATGTTGTTTTTTTTTTTTTTTCTTTTTTTTCCACTTTAATTGTCTTTGAAAGCTTTGTAGTATAATGTATTATTTGTACGTTTCACATTTAAACTCAAACTGCAATGATATGATGTATTTTATGATTAACAACTCAATTGAACTTATAAAATAACTTATTCTAAAATATTATTCATAAAATTGATTGTGATTTGCCAATAGAATATTATTTACATAGATAATATAATATTTGTTGTTCCACTATAAGATTACTAGTCATCCGTTTTTTTTTAATGCGCCATTTGACTATTACGTTCGTCTTATATTTGGTATATTCTTTGTTGAGAATGTAATTTTTTGTGTCGAAGCATGTTGCTCGACAAAAGCAATGAGATGTCGAAACAGTTAGATGTTGAAATGTTGAAGAAGTATGTCTTCGACAAAAGTTTTGACTTAGTTTAATTTGTTTGTTTTAACTGCGTTACTCAGGTTAGTTAGAGATTACTTGGTGTGCAGACAATCTCAGCCTATAAATAGGGAAGTACGCTATCATTGATGTAATGCAGTTGTATAGTTGAATAAAATTTCAATGAGAAAAACAGAGAAGTTTCTCTACAAAACTATTATTCTTCTTCCTTTTTCTCTAAACCCTAATTTCTCTCTTCTTCCCCAATTCATCTTTTCTTTTCTTCTTTCGTTATTGTTGCGCAGCGGAATCATCTTGCAACCAAGGTTGGTTGATTCACTCGAGTGAAGAGTGAGGAACGAGAGGAGTAATCGATCAGTGTGATTGATTCTTATTCATCAAGATTGATTCAGAATTCTCCATAGGTTTGGTATAATTCTAGCATCTAGTATCTAGAGCACTACCTGTGTGATTCTTGGAAAGCATAACGCGATATATCATCTGAACGAAAATTTTCTGGCGAGTCTCCTAATTCTGAAAAATTAGAATTACGAGAAGTGGTGCAAGCAGATAAAGATTGTCTTTTTCTATCAAGATCTTTGGAATCTTGTGAAGGAAGGAGTAGCGCCGCTTACAGAAAACACAACGGATGAAGAAAAGGTGACACACAAAGACTTGAAGAAGAAATATTATAAAGCTCTGTTTATGATCCATCAATTTGTTGATCCAGATGATTTCGAAAAGGTTAGTGATATAGAATGAAGCATGGAAAATCTTGGAGAAATCGTTTGGATGTGCTGAAAAGGTGAAAGAGGCGAGGTTACAAATTCATAAAAGAACGTATGAATTGATTCAGATGAAAGAAAGTGAAAGCATAACTGATTTCTTCACTAGGGTGACAAAACTAGTGAATCAAATCAAGATTTGTGGAGAAGTGTTGACAAGATCAGTTGTCGCAAAGATCTTGAGGTCATTGGCTCCAAAGTTCGACCACGTTGTAGTAGCCATAGAAGAGTCGAAAGCTTTGTCAACAATAACAAATGAAGAGTTTCAAAGGACACTTGAATCTCATGAACAAAAAATGACTGAAAGAGCAGCAAACAAGTCAAAGAGTGATGTGACTTTGCAAATACAATCAACAAAAAAATTAATTCAAAATTCTCCATAAATTTCATGTAATTCAAATATTCTCCACTATTAAAAATGGTGTGAAAGACACTCAAAAGAGGAGAGCCATATAAACATATTAAAATGGAGACATTCAAATCACTCATAAAACACTAGTATGCAAAACTTTTTACTATCCTTACATAAGTTTGCTCAACACCTCAACAACCTTAAAATTCTCTTATGATCTACATAACTAAGAATCATCACTCATTATTTTTTAACAAATATATGCTATATTTCATAATTTAATAATTGAGAGTACTAAATTATTCACCTAAAATTATAGATTTTAATATTTGTTTGATTAAAGGGATCAAGATCAAGCTAAGCCACTAATTTCAATATAGGACTTGATATGATTTTTCTGCCACGTAAAATACACTTTATTCTTTTTTGAATAATTTGTGCCACCTAAAGTTTCAAAAGGTTTTTTTTTTTTTTTTTATAAGCAAAAGGTAGGAAGGGATGGATGCAACCTTTTATTAAAGCTTCTTTCTATTTAACAATATCACTTTAATGATATTTATAAATTTATATAACAATTTAAATTTTAGAGCTGTAAAAATATTAAAAAATAAATTCATATTTTATATGAAATTTTAAAAATGACAAGATATCCGAGTTCGACTTTATAAACTTTTTATAATTTGGTTGTCCAAGTTAGATTATCAGACTACAATTTTTTAATTTTTATTTAGTTAATAATTTTTTTATTAAAAAGCAATATTTATTTGACTAATCTTCGAAGAAAATGACATTTGAATAATTAATTAAAAAGAGTTGTAGTTTCACATCAAATTATCTCAAATCAATAGTTGGAGTTTTTTGCTTATTGGTCTATGTAACTATCATTAATTACAATTGAAATGTTAACATCAACAAAAGGACCAATACTGATCTTAACTAGTCATTGATTAATAGATAATCTCATGTTAATGAACGGTCAAATGCTAGATAAGAAAATGATACACGTTAGCATATATCCTTTGAGGTGCATGTTAGAAACACAATTTCACACACACATTTTTGCACACACACTTTAATAATAGAGAGTGAGAGAGCGCGCAATTGAGAGAGTGTATTTTAATTTATTTTAATTTAAAATCCAATTAGGGTATTTATATAACATTTCATACACACAACACTACTAACCGATGAATTGAAAATTAAAATTGTCATATAGGTATTCCACTACCACTATCATGTATCTAGCTGCCACCATATACTATTCAGCTATCATTATTCTGTATTCGAATGTCAAGAAACTTAAATGATAAGTTCACAATAAAACACTTTAATTTAAGTTTGACTTAAATGCATTTTTGGTCCTTCTAGTTTAGTGTTTTTAAACTTTTGATCCCCCTATTACAAAACCTGTGTTTTTGGTCCCTTTAGTTTGGTGCGCTTTGCATTTTGTTGGCCCCCCTTGCAAATATGATGATCTGGCTTGTAATTTAGTGACGTGGCTTGTATAATTATATTACATGTCATTATAATTTAAATTGTCACTAATTTTTTGACATGTCACTAATATTACATAATATATTATTAAGATTGTTTATAAATTAGGGATTTATGTACGCTCATCTTGTTCCTCTTTCTTCTCAGTTCATACGCATGTTCATCTTCTTCTTCACTTTCCAACAAACCAGAACATTTTTCTTCGTTACTAGGCCTCGTGAATCCGAATCCGGGTGTAGCCATGGAAGTAGGTCCTCAATTCGTTCAGGGCATGTCTGCAAGTGTGGACTTGATGCTTCGTTGATGACGGTATAGACGGATGCGAACCCGGGTCGTCGTTTCTATGGATGTGGGATGTATAAGGTACAAGGATACAAAAAATGCTCTCACTTTGCTTGGTTGGATAAGGAAATGAATCCTAGGGCAAAAGAGATAATATCTTCACGGTTAACGAAGTTGAATGAGGGGAAGGAGATTGTTAACACACACAAAGCAAAGGAGGAGGACAAGTAATCTACATCCCAACTCCAATTCATCTCAGTCACTACCTCATTCACGTACCATTTAACAGGACTTTCAACTAACTGTCCCCTATGATGGATTCTCAACCTGACCTTATTGTTCTTAGTTTGCCTGACAAAAAAAATTCACATTACTACAGTCAAACAACCATAAAGCACTTTAGGGTCCCACATTATATGAATAACATTACAAAACATCAGGGACCACAAGCACTACCACGACAACAACAAAACATTGCAAAACCCTATACTTACAAATCATAAACAAATGACCACAAAACAACACAAGGGACCACAAAACCCTAAACTGACACAAGGGACCACAAAACCCTAAACTGACACAAGGGACCACATTACGTACCTTACGCAGTAGTTGAACCCTTCGCGACTTGCTTCCTTTTGACTTGCTTCCTTCGTCATCTTCCTCGAACCTACAAACACATATAGCTATGTATGTGTGCCTCTCACTTTGATTTGCTGGAATAGAGATTCTCTTCAAGATGAAAATAGATAACAGAAGCTGGAACGATGTTAATCTAAAGGTGAATTGGGGAAATGAATGAAAACTAGGGTTTATTGAATTTTTAATCTAGTTGGAATTAATTTGGAAATTATTTATCTATTTGGCAATTACAAGTTAAATTATAATGACATGTAATATAATTATACAAGCCACATCACTAAATTACAAGCCACATCATCATATTTGCAAGGGGGACCAACAAAATGCAAAGCGCACCAAACTAAAGGGACAAAAAACACAGGTTTTGTAATAGGGGGATCAAAAGTTTAAAAACGCCAAACTAGGGGGACCAAAAGTGCATTTAAGCCTTTAAGTTTTCTAACGTCTCCAAGCTCATTATCATTCTCAATCTCTAGAATAGCTCAGATGTTACACCTTTAGTTAGTAGATCAACTACTTGATATTCACTTATGTAATGTTTTAGCTTTAATCTCCCTTCACACACTTGTTCCATCAAGTAATGAAACCTCATTTTTATGTGCTTGTTTCTCACATAAGCTATGGGATTTTTAGCATGATTTATTGTAGACATATTGTCAATCTTCACTACCAATTCATCATATTTCCCATTGCACATCTCTTTCATCAAATTCATCAACCACACAACATGACAAGCACACAAGGATACTGCAATGTACTCATCTTCACATGATGACAGGGTTACCACAGGTTCTTTCTTTAAGCACAAAGAGATTGTTTCTTCTCCATACATAAAATTGTATTCTTCACTTGATTTCCTTTAAAATTGATCAACCATCCTCATGTCTTGTTCTTCTCAATTGATTGCATTTCTTCTTTCAATGCACATATCCATTTTCAATCACTCAATGCCACCTCTAAATTCACATGCTCAGAGTCAGCAATGAGTGCCAAATGGATGGGGTCACCACTATCAGTTACTTGATTATCAAGAAAGACCTCATAATCTTGTAATATAGCAGGCATGCTTTTTTGCCTTGTTCATATCCTCACATTTCCTTCCTCTTTGACTCTTCCTGGTGTTGAATTTGGCTCTTCAAACATTTCTTGTATTGTTGCAGGTTTGTGGTATTCAACTACCACTTTCTTCCAGTCTTAAATTTATCAAAGATAATATCTCTACTTATCACAACCTTCTTTTTTACCACTTCATAAACTTTGTATCCATATGTTGAGTGATACCCTACAAGTATCACCTTCTCTCCTTTATCATCAAGTTTTCTTCGTAGTTGATGAGTGACATATTTGTAGGCAACTGATCTAAACACTTTCATATGGCTGGCATTTGGTTTCATTCATAACCAAGCTTCCTCATGGGTAATGTTTCTTAACTTTTTTGTTAGACACCTATTCAATAAGTATGTGGCAGTGGATACATCTTCTCCCCACAATTTTTTTGGCAAATGCTTACATTTAAGCATTCTCCTTACCAGTTCATGATTGACCTATTTTTACTCTCATAAATTCCATTTTGTTGAGGTGTATAGGGTGACATTACTTCATGAACAACACCTTCTTGGTCACAATACTTCTCAAAATCCTTTGAGACATGTTCATGTCCACCACCTGTCCTCAAGGTTTTGAGTTTGTTACCACTTTACTTTTCCACTATGGACTTGAACTTTTTGAACACTTCAAATATTTCATATTTTCTCTTAATCAAGTATGTCTATAGTTTCCTACTAAATTCATCAATAAATGTGACAAAGTATTTGTTCCCTCCATTGAGTCCACTTGCATATGATCACACACATTAGAATACACCACCTCAAGTTTACACTTGGTATTGTTCCTTGCATCTTTGTTAAAACTGCCTTTATGTTGCTTGGCTTGGACACATTCTTCACACACTTCATATGGTATAGGTATCTTTGGTAAGCTTGAAACCATGACATTTCTTTGCATAGAATTCAGATCTCTAAAGTTGATATGCCAATGTCTATAATGTGAAATCCATCATTCTCTACTAGTAGTTGTTGTGAAGCATTTATGCTCTATTACTTTGAGCTCAATATTAAAGTTTATATTCTATAACATAGGATCCTTGAGGACCAAGTTTCCCTTTGAATCTAGTATCCTCATCACTTTGTATTCCATGTGAATCTTGTAACTCATTTATGAAGCGTATATCACACTTGATCTCAGAAGCCTGGGATTAAAATATCACACTTGATCTCAGAAGCGTATATCATATATGAAGTTTGGGAATGATCACAATTCTTCCTCCTAATTGATACACTATCAATCCCCTCTTTTGAAAGAGTGTTACTGTCTATAAATTTCTTCTTATTCTTCCTAGCTTGATTGAATTTTACACAACTAATCCTTCCTTCCAATCATGTGAGTTGAGCACCCTGAGTCAAGGTACCATTGATAATTGCATTCTTTCTCTTCTATGGTGGTTAAAAGCACACTTCTTTAATTGGTTATTGAAAACATGATTTTGCTATTAAGCTACTAGATGCATGTATTCGACTACAACTTCCAGCTTCTTCAACAATCATCATTAACAGGGTGTTTTCATCATCATTTTCTTGCCTATCAAGCTTTGCTTCATCTTCTTGTGGATCTTTCTTTTTGTCATAACGTTTATCAGCAAAATACCTAAATTTTTTATAATTGTAGCTTTGGACAGTTTCTTTTTTCCACCTCTTCCTCTATAGTTTCTACTTCCCTATAGTCATTATTTGATCCACCATTATTGTTGATACCTTCACTCTTTTGATATGTTGCTTTGTTTGTGTTTTGAAATTTTGTTGTGCTATTTATATGTGCAACTATACATAGTCAAATAGTAGAAAGTGATGTAAAAGTAAGAGTATCGGTTCCATAAAGATTGTAATAGCTTAAGATGATTCTCAATGTAAAACTTTGTGAATAACCATGAGAAATAAGTAGCTATAATAGTTGGTTGTCAAAGATTCAGATTGAGTAACAATAAATAAGAGTAAAGAAATTATATCAATATGGATAGTTATGTTGTGCAATGATCTATTTAATGAGTTTCTTTTCTTGTGCGTGTCTAATGAGATCTGTCATGACAGATATGGCAGAAATTGATCTAGTGTTGTATGTCTATAACATCAAAGAATATACATTAAGTTAGAGGAATCATGTGTAGAATAAAAAGTAAGTATTTTGTTATCGCATCTACAGGTATTAGTGCGATATTATCGCTGGTCATCAGTTAATATGATATTAAGTGATGATTTGTAAGATGTTTGTTTCTGAAAAGTAAAGGAATAGAAAACGGTAAATGATATGCAAAAGACCTGAGATATAAACTTGTTGGAATTAGAGTCCATTAACCTATTTTGTATGTATTTTCCTAATCTGATATATCAATCCTAATTATTAATCAATATTATCATGTACCACTAACAAACATTGTTTATGTCTAAACAAAGATGTGATTTCAACCATATTGTTCAATCAATGATCTCTCTGCCTATTGAACAATATGATAACATAAAGAATCAGTACTTTTGGTGAATCTTAAACCTAAACCTATATCTAGAGTTTAGTGTTTAACATATGATTATTCTAAATCAAGATTCAAATCATATTTCTCAATAACTATTCAAATCTAAAGAATCAAACATTCAAAGCGGGGAAAATCATCAATAGTAATGAATAACTAGATTATCGGTAATATCATGATAAAAAATTATAATACCCCGTCTTATTCTAGAGTGCTCTAAATAATATTAGTTGAGATCAGATGAGTTCCTATGTGCTCTGAGAATTATCAGTTGGGATAATTAGAGTAACCAGAGAGCTCAGATTGATTTAATTAATATTATTCGACTATGACCTTTTATTAATTGGTACAAATGAGACATTTTGATAACACTAATATTAGACATTTTACCACTTAATATGAATTATTCTAGACATATGATATATATGGGTGTTACAAAAATAATACATACGAGTATGGTTAATTACATCTAATCCTATCAAGAGAGAGATTTAGTTACTCATTATCATGGTATCTTGGTACAAATGAGAAGAATAGAGATGAATTAACATCAATGGTGATTTCTCGACTTTGTTACATATCCACCTTCGATTCTCCGAGTTATAGCTCTCCTCTATTTATGCTTTGTTTTATATATTTGGAAAAGTGTGATGCCCCTTCTAGTTATGTTTCAATGCCTTTCATACTGGCCCTATTTTTCGTTCTCGCTTAGCGAGCCAATGTATTTCCTAGCGAGAAGACCTTCCTTCACCACGAAGAATTCTGAACCGCCTTCCTGAAACCGCCCTTCCACGTCTAATAAGAGTTTCAATCGCTTTAGCAAGCTTTCTCACTCTGGCCTCGCTAGGCGAAGCTGCTGATTTCTGGATCTTGAACTTTTTATCTTCTCTTGCCTGGTGCTCGCTATGGCTTGCTAGACGAGAATGCTGATTTAAAATTCTTTATCTTTCTTCCTTCTCTTGCCTGGTGCTCACTATGGCTTGCTAGGAGAGACTCTTGATGTTAGATTTATTTTTGCTTTATGACTTCACTCACCGGTGCTCGCTATGGCTCGCTAGGCGAGAGTAGTGAAGCTCAAGTCCATGCTTTGCTTAACCATGCTTCAAGGTGAGTAAGAATACCTACAAAAATGGTTAGAATGAGTTATGAAATATAGAATTGGTTGGTATCCAAGCTTTTCACTTTGGTTGGAGTTTTTATGCTCGATACTTTTAAAACAAGTCAATATGTGCACTAATTCCATGTGTCCATTTACCATATTTTGGCACTTATCAACTCTTCCCAACTTAGAACTTTGTATGTCCTCAAACAAAAAGTCTCAATAAGATATTTAAATGCAAGAGCAATGTCCTAAGTTTTTTCATGATCAACCAAGTTGAGTGAAAAGATGAAAGTGTATGGTTCAATTGTAGTATGCACATGCAAGTGTTATGCTTATTAATATCCTAGAATCAAACCACGGTCGTGAAACAAAATTTAAACACAAAACTCGTGTCAAATAGTCCAAGGCAATAACACATCCAATCATGAATCACACCTAACACACTTCATTGTAAGTGGATAAACACCTTGAAAATAATATGCGGTACTTGAACTCACATCCAACAATCTTGCTAACATCTTGATCAATTTATGCATTCATCCAAGCATATTATTTTGAAAGCACAAAAGCATAGATCACTAAGGTCTTTCAAGGGTTGTCTTATGGCTTGGTTAACAATGAAAGGTCATATCTAAAGGCATTTGAATCAAAGTTTCCAAAGTCTAGAGGAGCATTCACTTCCTTTGCGTTTTTCCCCACACAACTTCATTTAGACATTTTTCCTCTTTTGATTTTTTCACCCTTGATGCAAAATGTTTGGAACAATCTATACTTGCCACTTTTTCTTTTAAAACTTTTCTTTCTCTTTTCCAATTTTCTTCATTCATTCTTTTTCTTTCCATGTTACTTGTTTTTTATGTAACCTTTTCTTTTTCTCCCCAACTTGAACATAACCCTATAATGTCATATGAATGTCCTCCTATCCTAAGGGTAAGGGACAAAAATTAATAGTCAGTGAAGGTTTAGGGTTTAAGTGCTCATAAAAAATCAGAATCTATCCAAAAATCAATTATGAACTGGATTTTGAATTAATAGATAAAAATTCATTAAGTGTTTAGCTTGATTAGTAAATTCTACCGTTCATAATTGATGTGGATTCTGTCAATTAGGTTACATTTGGACAAGTGGTTGTGTTCAAATTAAAAAAAAAATCCTTAATCATATGCTTCATACATTTCAAAACAATTGCAACATTAAGCATAAATCAACTGAGTTAAAAACAAGCAATGTCAGTCTCCTGTGCATATAGTGAACAATGGAAAGCTTCCTCGCATTTTTGGTTTTGCTCTTAAGTGATTCAAGCTTAGACATGTTATTGCAGAACAAAGCATGAAATGATTTTGTGCAAATTACAAGTTTCATATTCATGCTATATTTTAGAAAGTAATAACTGAACTACATATACATGCAGTAGCATGTATACTATTAGTCATAACTGAATTTGAAATTCTGTTATGGTTTTTACAACTAACTAGTTTGATATCTTGTGCATCAAGTTATTTTCATGATCATCTTGTATGTTGTATGCCATCCATGGTCTTCTGCATGTAGCTTTTAAACACATGTCATGATGTCATTTAATACCCTCCCACAAGCTTGACCAAGATATATATATATATATATATATATATATATATATATATATATATATATATATATATATATTCAAAGCTTCGATATAAATGTGTTGAATTTTGGTGGAGCTAGAGGTTTTGTTAAGAAATCAACAATCTGCCCTTCAGTAGAAATTAGTAAAAGCTTAAGCACATTCTTTTGAACCTTTTACCTCACAAATTGATAATCTATATCCAAATGTTTTGTTCTTTCATGAAAGACTGAACTTGAAGCTATATGGATAACACTTTGAAAATCACAATACAATATTGGTTGCTTGTCACATTTGATTCCTAAATCATCTAAAATATATAAGAGCCATTGTAGCTCACATGTTTCAGTTAATAAGGATCGATATTTTGTTTGAGATTGTTGGTTGTTTCTTTGCTCTCCATGATACTAGTGAATTTCCTAATGTAAGTTCTGTGGTTTTTGGATTGGCAGCATTTTGGTAAAACAATATGCTGTCAGCAAGATGTTAGGCCAGATGTTCTGCTATGACAGTCATACATCATGTTCAGTATGATGTTGTAACATGTGCCAGGAGATGTTATACCAGAAAGTTAGGGCATGACTATTTTGGTATTTTTGTGTGATTTTTGAGTGTGTTTTAATTCACACGTTTGTGTTATCCAAGGAGGGATATTGTGGGAACTTCTGTTTTGACAGATTGTGTTGGTTTTTGTAATAAGGATCCTTGATCCTTTTTAGGAAACTTTGTATTTTGTTTCTATTTTTGTGCATGAAAGTATCTAATGATTGAAAGCTTGATTCATGGTGTTTTGTATCTTGTTTTAAGAGCCCAAGCCTATGCAGCTGTGATGCTTATTTAAAGGAGTCTCTAAACCTAAAGAAAGTGTGGATTTTGAAGAAATTAGGGTTTTCCGTGTCTTGTAGTCTCTTTAGTGTTTAGTGCGTTTTGTTTGTATGTCACTCTTGTATCAGGTTTGATGCATTGAGTTGACTGATTGTTCATTGTTAATTGTTCACTCTAAAGCTTTTAAGCAAGAGTGTATTGTTCTTAGTTGAAGCTTTTAAGCAAAACTAACTATTGTACTTGGAAGGGTTGGTACTTCTATTTTGGGTAGTTATTGAATTGTCATTGGTTTGTGACTGATAGGAAGTGAGAGGGGGATCTCATATCTAGAGGGTGTATAGGTGGAAGTTGCACAAGGTAATGATTAGGCGAGAAGTTTTAAAACGGGGAGTTTAGCTTTGAACTAATACTATCATAGTGAATTTCCTTCCTGGCTTGGTAGCCCCCAAATGTAGGTTACGTTGCACCGAACTAGGTTAACAACTACTGGTGTTATTTATCTTTCTGCCATTTAAGTTTCTACATATTTACTTGTGTGGTCAAACTGTTTTAATCCCACAAGTTATGACATCTATCTCGACATCTGGTATCTGCGTGCCAGAATTTCACCTAAAAAGAAAATAAAAATTGTTGTTGATCTTCTTTAATCAAACAACTTGTCCAGTTTGCCTATACACAACCTTTGGTTTATTTATCAGAATTTCTAGGAATCGTACTACCTTTACAAGGGATTTGTTTTAAGTATCAAATTATTCTGCAAGCTGCTGTAAAATGAGTGACTGTTGGTGAGTTTTGGAACTGACTCAATTGCTGAGTGGCTAATGCAATGTCAAGTTTGGTAATATTCAGATATAAAAGCTTTCCTATGAGCCTTCTATAGGATGAAACATCATTATATGGTTAACTATCATCTTGGTGAAGCTTTGTGGATGGATCAAGATGGGTGTTGGCTGGTTTTGATCTTAGGAGCCTAGCTGATTCAAGGAGACCGAGACAACATTTTCTTTAGGAAATGCATATGCCTGACTTAGAGTGAGCCACTTCTAAACCTAGAAAATATTTGAGAATACCCAGGTCCTTGAATTTGAATCTTTTGTCTAGGATTTTTTTGATTATAATGAATTCTCCAAGAAAGGCACTTGTTATGATGATATCATCAATGCACACTAAGAGTTCAATAATGTTTTCTTTATGTTTGAGAGTGAAAAGGAGTAATCAGAGGTTGATTGATGATAACCTTTTTGTATAAGTAGTTGAGTCATCTTATCATACCATTTGTGACTTGTCTGCTTCAAGCCATACACAGTCTTTTGCAATTTGTATACTTGGTTTGGATTAGCTTAGACACCATCAAGAATATTCATGTAAACATCTTGTAAGTCTCTATCCAAGAAAGCATTATTCACATCTAAGTTATGGATGGGACAACTCTTTTGAGAAGCTAGTGCAATGAGAGTTCTAATTGTTGTCAGATTGGCTACAGGAGAGAAAGTGTAAAAAATTCCAACCCTTATATTTGATTTTAACCCTTTCCACTAATCGAGCTTTGTGCCTTTCAATGGAACCATCAGCTTTGTGTTTCACTTTATAAACCTTCTTTCTACCAATATGTTTCACATGTGAAGGTTGGTCAACTAATTGCCAAGTGTTATTTGCAGCTAATGCATCTAACTCAACTTTCATATCCTTCAGCCAATGATCATGTTTGCATTCTTCTAAGTATATCTTAGGTTTAGTAGAATTAGTTATAGACATATCAAAGGATTTTTTAGATGAGAATAAATGAGTAAAAGAATTAAATGGTGTAGTAGGATAGAGGCTACCTGAAGATGATGATTCCTTGTGGCTTGTTGAAGAATTGCACACATAGTCATGTAAATATGATGGAGTACATTTTTGTCTAATAGGTCTATTATTATTTTCTGAATTGTTGGGAACTGTGTGTGGATTCTCAGTAGGTGTTGTGTTAGTATGTTCAGGTTCAATGTCAATAGTCTGGTGAAGATTGTTAGGTTCAGTTTTAGTTGGTTGGTTAGAGTTGTTATGAGTTATTCTATGTTCTAGTTCAGACATGGTGAAATGGCCAATGAGAGTTGTGTGGTTAGTTTGGTCGAAATTTGTATGTTCAGGTGGGGTAGAGTGGCCAAATTTAGTATGATAGATCCAAGTGGTAGGTGAAGAAATAGATTTATAAGGTAATATATGTTCATGGTTTATAAGGTATCTTGAGACAAAGATCTCTTTGTTGTTTATATCCAAAAGGACTGTGCCTTTTGTACCAGTCTTGTAACCAAGGAAAACACGTTTTCTTGATTTAGGGGCAAGCTTAGTTCTATGTGCCTGCAGTGTAGAATCATAGACATTAGATCCAAATATTTTTAATTCATGCATGTTAGGACTTTGTTGATTCATAATGAAATATGGAGATTTGTTGTCAAAGACAAGGCTAGAGAGTCTGTTCATAATGTATGAGGCATGTAACACTGCATAGGACCAAAAAGGTTTTGGTAAATTGGATTAAAAAATGATGGCTCTAACAATGTTTAGTATTTGTTGATGTTCCCTTTGTACACGGCCATTTTGTTGCGGGGTCTCTACACAACTAGTTTGATGAATGATGATATGAGAACTATAGAAAGATGGGATTTTAAACTCTGGCCCATTATGAGTACTGATGGCCTTAACTTTGTGGTTGTGTTGGGTCAAAATGAGATTAATGAAGTTTATGACATATTGTCTAGCTTCACCTTTATGTTTCATAAGAGTTAGCCATGTGAGTATACTGCAATCATTTATTGCAGTTAGGAAATATGTGTGTTCATGAATTGATGGAATAACAATTGGACCCAAAATGTCAAAATATATAAGATCAAAAGGAAGTAAAGCTCTAGTAGAACTATTTGAAAATGGTAGTTTTCTATATTTTACAAATTGACACACACCGCACACAGATTTTGAGTCAATAGTCATGAAAGGAAACTAAGTGTGCAATGTATTCATAAAATTTACAGATATATGACCAAGTCTAAAATGCAAAATTTCATTATCTAGCAAGGTAACATAAGTTATGCTAGAGCTACATACTATTTTATTGACCATGACTAAGTAATACAAGTCTTACACCTTTTCAATAGAACCAATCATCTTCTTCGTGCTCCTTTCCCGAATGAAACAAGAGAAACCCTTAAATTCGACAGTGCAATCAAGTCATTAACACAATTTTGACACAGAAATCAAGTTAAGAGTAAATGAAGGTACATAAAGTAAATCTTGCTAGACAAAATCAGAAGAAAGTTGAATGGTTCCTGCAAGTTTAGCTATTGAAAATTTCCTATTAGGCATTTTAAGATGAATAGGACTGATGTCATGATAAGAGTGAAACTAATTTAGGGAACTGCACATATGATCACTTGCTCATAAATCAATTATCTAAGAGCCTAAAGTGAAATTTTGATAAGAAATAGAGTAAGGGAAGCTTGAACTTAGCTTACCAATAGGTGGACGCCCATTTGATGGAAAAAAGTGAACTTGCTTAAAAGATGTTGATGATTTTTTATTGATATTTGACTGCTGAAGTAAGTGTATGAATTGCTCATTTTGTTCAAAAGAGATTGATGAAGCATTAGATCTTTGTTCACTAATTTGTGAAGGGGCTTCCACATTTTGATTATTGTTACCTATGGAAATGTGATTTGCGAATCTCTTTTTCATATGAGGAGGGAAACCATGCTTGGCATAACATGTGTCAACAATGTGATTGGTCTTGCCACAATGAGTGCAAACTCGATTGTTTCCTTTCTGGAAAGATCCTGAGCCATATGTTTTGCCTTTTAACCTTTGAGAATCTGCAGCATTGACAAGGGAAGTTTCTTCAGGCTCATTGAAGTTTCCTTGTCTCTCATATTGAAGAGCCATAGAGAATTTTGTTCATAAGTGGAAAAGGCTCCATGAGAAGTATTTGAGATTTTACAACAGCAACATTAGGATTTAACCCAGTCAAGAACTAGATTGTATGCAGAGTTGGGTGTTGCTTCCAAGCACTGTACATAGCTTCACAAGAACATTTGCTGCGACATTTAGAAGTAGGGATTGAAAGATAAAATTCAAGTTCTTACCATAGGATCTTTAATTCTGAATAGAAATCAGTTACAGATTTTGAATCTAGTTGTAAACCATAGATTTCTTGTATCAGTTCAAAGACGCGCACAAAATCTCCTTGAGAAAACCTTTCTTTGAGATCAAACACAATGGGTTGTGCAATAGACTCTGACACAAAGTTGATGATCCACAAATGCAATAACATGTTGCACTAGTTCCATGTGCGGTACAAGGAATCAAAAGTATCATTTATAGGAGTGACGATACCATCAACAAACTCAATTTTCAACTTACCTCCAAGTGCTCTTTGCATCGAACAGGCCCAAGAATGGTAATTCACATCATTGAGTTTTGGAGATACACAAACTGATGAGGGATCATCGCTTGGATGAACAAAGTAGAAGCTTGACGAATCTATTTGCATATCTGGATTTTAAAGGTTTTGATTTCGTGGAGGATCCATGAATGCAGAAGTGATGCACTCTCAAATCGAGATTCTCTGGATACCATGTTGAGTAAATAAGATCTCCATGTATAACTCCATAGAAGAATTTAGGAAGAGAGAAAAAGATGAAGAGAATATTTAATTATGCAACTTGAAGAATACATTATGATTCTCTACTATATATGAGAGATAGAGATAACTACACTACATCTACTATGCACTAGCATGTATACAATTAATCATAACTAAATTCAAAATTTTGTTATGGTTGTTACAAGTAACTAGTTTAGTAGCTTGTGCAAAAAGTTATTTGCATGATCATCTTTTATATTGTATGTCATCCATAGTCTTCTGCATGTAGCTTTAAAACTCATGTCTTGATGTCATTTAATAGGAAGGTTGCCTTGTATATATACACATTATACATTATTAGAAAAACTCGATATTTAGCAGATAAATATCACACCATAGTGTAGTAGCATTATAACAAGACAAAATTAATCATATGAAGATCACGAATATACAATCATTCTCTCTTAAAGCCTTGATTTTCCACATAAAGATAAAACAAACATATCTTACAGTCCGGATTCGTTTTATCACTACCATTAATACTCATGTATAATATAGGAAATTTAACTGTTGTGGTTAACACAATAATAACCTTTGGTCTTAAGATGCCACATCACTAAATTAGGGGTAAATTGAGTCCAAAACCAACTATTTGCAACCAAATCATGTTCTAATTGAAGACTAACTAGCTTATTTGAACAACAACGCCTTCACTTTTGCACAAACGTGCGTGAACAGTGCCGGGTAGTTCAACTTTTCAACTTTTTCTTTTAACCAAACTGGTCTCTTGGGAACATCACCCTTGGTTGCTTTAGCTGAGAATTGGCATGGTGAGAAGAAAATTGTGTACCCAATGCAGCAGAACCTAGGAAGCTGCGCTTACACACTTCTTCATTTCACACCCACTTTTTAAACACAAATACAATCTCTGTCTCCCATCTTCATCTGCTTCTTTTGAGTTTGGCCTCAATTTCATTTCCAAGTTGGTTTTGATTTCGGTTTCCTGCCTTCGATTTCAATTTCAAAGTTTGATATGGGTTTCCTACCTTGGATTTTAATTTCAAAGTTTGATTTCATTTTCATATCCTTTTGATTTCGCTCTCACCGTTCACACAAAAATTCCTCTATGAGAAGATCTTCCTCCGATTTTTGGCTCACGCTTCAGATCCATTTTCTATAAATCTTACCGATTTTTGGCTCATGCTTCAGATCCGTGTATGTAATGTTTGTTATGCCCCAGACCTTATAGTATATGTTATTACTGCAACATGCTCTTGCTAAAAATAGAGATATTGATGAAATTTTAAGAGATATTGGCAAGCTCCGAATTTTCTCTTCCTAGGGTAAGATTTTTATTTTTAAATTTAATTTGTCTATTCTCTAGACATATTTTATGAGTTTGGTTTATTCTTATTGCTGGTATTTTTTCTCTCCTTTTGATATATTTGTTTTCTTTTTGTTGGTTATTAAGAGCTCAAGTGAGAAAAGTTTCATGTATGATATTGCTGCAAATGGACGAAATGGAATTGATGTTGACAAGTAAGTTAGCAGAAAGAATTTAACTGTTGAATCTGATTTACATTTTTTTTCTATTATCTCTTTTATGTATTCTTCATATGTCTGTTCATCTGAGTTATGCTAAATTGTAATTCTCTGTGGAAACTGTTGATTTGTATGGAGATTTGATTATATTGCCCGTGATTGTCGAGCCTGTGGTCTTGGATGCAACTTTGAGTTTTAGAGGTTACATGAATTTCTTCAAAACAACTATTTTTAGTAGTGTTTGGATAATTTTTCTTAGCAATACATTTAAAGTTTATGTAATATACATAGGTTGTGTGTCTCTTAAATTGTATTATCCTTACAAGTTAATGGAGACCATGCGAGTTTTGGATGATGAGATTTGTTATCGTGCGAAGGACTGTTAGTATTTTTATGTCTCATATTGTTATGTCGCAAATTTTTTAGTTAACTTATTAGGAAGTAAATTTCAGTTGTTGATGCATCTATAAACTTCATGGTTTCAATTGTTTCCAATCTCATCTTGATGTTTTCATGCAATGGAGCTTATGGTGGTTGATGCACTTGTGCAAGCAAATGATTATTTGTAGATTTCAGATACCATTCAAGATCCTGCCGAATACTAGAAGGTTATGAGGGCTTCTTTCATATACAGATGTATCAAAAACATTTTTACATTGCCTAGTGAATCATAAATATATATTACTTTAAAAAATGCAGCTGGATGATTCAATAATCAAAACCATCGAGACTTCTCCATTGGAAGAACTGAAGGAAGCTAGAGAGTTGATTCTATGTATTCGAAAGAGGAATCTGTACCAGGCATATTTTTACCGGTTACTTTTCTGCCATGATTTTCTTATGTACTCAACATTTATTGTTTAGGGCTGTTGAAGCTGCAGAAGTTCCTGTTTCGTTTTGCAGTTTTGTAACGAGTATGCTGTTCTGAGGGAGATAATGGATAATGTTAAGAAAGTCACTCCACAGGATTTCTGAGCAGCATCCACTTTTTCAAGGTACAACAATGATCCTATTACTACATTTTTTAACAAGATTTCTTTTTTAAGGTACAACAATGATCCTATTACTACATTTTTTAACAAGATTTCTTTTTTCGAAGCTTCTTATATTCTACTATTGATGCTTGCTGTCTATGTTGTATTAGGCAGTGTATTAGGTGATTATGTCTTAGATGCTGCTGGTGGTGAACTCTTTGAGAGGATATGCATCGTTGGCCGGTTTAGTTAAGATGAGGTTATAGACTTAACGTCCTCGAATTGAACTTCTGTTTTTCCTTTTGAAACATTTGTATACGAGATCTAAAATTGGAAAACACGCACTTGTATGGAAATCCATCACCTCGGCTTAAAATTTGCGACTTCGGTTACTCCAAGGTTAATACTATTTCACCTAATTGAGGATTTCTGGAGATATATCATATATTGTATCTTATATTATATCAGAGGTTAATAGTATTTGTTTATGTTTCCCATTTAATTCAATACTCAATTGCAGTCTGAGCTATTGCACTCTATACCAAAGTCAATAGTTGAAACTCCCGCATACATTGCTCCAGAGGTTCTGTCACAAAGGGAATACGAAAGCAATGTTTGTCCTGTCAAAAGCTGCATTTGACCATGGCATGAACAATTCCGTCTTCGTATTCTACAGACAGTCTACAGCAAGAATTTTTCTAATACTTTTTGCTCTCTTCTTTGAATGGTATGATCATTAATACATAATTAAATTGCTTATGATATATGTTTTTTTATTCTTATTTTGCAGGTCATGATAATTTCAGAATCTGAGGATGTTTGGAGATAGAAAAAGGCCATTGACATTGCTTATTTTACTTGATCACGGGACATTGATTATTCACTTTTTAACTTGCTGTAAGTTTCTTCTGAATAATACAATGGTTTGCTGTGAAATGTTTTTTTTAAGGTTTTTGTTTTTTTTAAGGTTTTTATGGTTTGCTGTGAAATGTTTTTTTTAAGGTTTTTGTTTTTTTGGATGTGATTGGATTTTGAATTTTGATTGCAGTAGGTTGAAGTGCAGGTGGAAATGGATCCTAGGAAGATGTTCATTGGAGGGATTTCCTGGGAAACTGATAGCTAGATCATAATATTCTTTGAAGATATGTACTACTTTCCATGTAATTCGTTGATCCGCGTCTTTAAATGAATCTAATGGTGATGATTGGGTTGATCCGCGTCTTGAAATGAATCTTGGCCCTCAGAATTTGATGTCTAGTAACAATGGTGATGCTCAGAATATCCATAGGAGGAATATTTCTGCAATTGATGCTGGTTTTGGTGTGGAAGAGAGTGAAGTACGATTTAGTTTTAAGCCATGTCTTTACTTTGCTGGAGGGTTTTGTAAAAATAGTTCTAATTGTAAGTTTGTTCATGCTGATTCAATTGGTGTTAATTCTGGTGCTGTTGTTGGTTCACCCTCAAAGTTCGTGGGATTGGAAAAGCGTGAAGAGTTCATGAGGTTCAAGGTTACTCAAGATCAAAGATTGCTTGCTGCGTCACAACTTGGTGCTGGTAGAACATCGCCGTCTTCATATGACAAGTACATTGATTTTCCGATGCAGCGTCACAATGATAATCAAAGGCGAGAACAACCTTTTGCTTGCTTTGTTTTGCTTTTTGTTGTTGTTGTTGTTAATATTTTGATCTTATATTATCATGCATGGCTTTGTTTTTTCATTTCAGTGCCACGACTGCGACAACTTTTATGATGAGTGAAGAATATTTCAACATTAGTGGCCGGGGAAGGCCCGACAGGAATGAGTTTCCCGTCATGGTTGTTGAGGATAAGCCAAACTCAGCATCACAACATATTTATTTAACCTTTCCTGCTGAAAGTACATTTAAAGACGAAGATGTTTCGGAGTATTTCAGGTAAAACACGCTGCAAATGGCTCACTAATGACATACTAATGACATGCAGGTGATAAATGTGATGTTTCAAAGAGGTAGACACTGTTTGAAAGACAAGTTAACAAGACAATCCTACTACTGAGCTGATAAAACATATTTTTTCCTATACATTTTGTGACTCCTTGGTTGTATCTTGCAGTTAAGGAATTGTTTATTTTTAAAATCTAAGCCTCTATGTTGTTAATAAGGCAAGTAAATTTCTCATCGCATGTTTGTAACAATTAATTCTTGGATGAGCACAGTTCTTATAGGCACACAATCAGCTGAGAACTCAAGATATTTAAAATAAATTAAGTGGGACTTTGTTGTATTTTTTATCATCATTTTTATATCTATTGAGTTTTTTTATTGGTTGTACTTATGAGACATTGTGCTTGTGCAATAATTACTTAGTGATTTGAATGCTGGCATAATATAATACCTTTTTCTCCAATGCTAAATGGAGTGCAACCAATGACTACAGTTCACATTGTTATTATGACATGAACTCTTATTAGCACATTTTTTTTGTTTATTTTGTTGTGTTTGGTATGCAGATGGCCAGTTGTCGATTATGATAACTGTTGTGTTTCTTTGATCCGAAAATAAATGTTGTTATCATACTTGTTGTGCTTCTTTTTGTGACATTTTATTTATTTATTATAATTAGATTAATAAATTTACTATCTCAATTATATGTTTTTAAACAAATAAATAAATTTATTATAATTATAACACGAGAAAAATATGTTGATACAAATATTTTAATAAAAAACCATTTTTTTACACGGGAAATTTTTTACTATTGTTCCAAATTTTTTATAAAAAAACTAAATCATACTCAATATTAAATTTGAAATTTATATTACTGTTATTTGGTGTTATTTATACCATAGAGTCATTACAATATTGATAAATTTTAGTACTCTTCAAAAAAAATTTCATTATTTTTTTTAATAATAACGGATACATTTGTATTCGAAAAATACAAAAATAAATAAATCACGGGACAAATTTTTGTCATTCATAAATATTAAAAAATATTAAAAATATTTGTTTTTTAAAAATAAATATAAAACAAAGTTATTACGAATAAATAAAAAATTGAACGTCTACTTTTACTATGCAACTGTGACATTCACCAAATAATTTTTTAGTTTAAAGACATCATAAATTTTCAATTAAACGACATTATAAAATATTCAATCAATGATTGGATTTGGTTTACAAAATTCAATAAATGATCACGTTTAATGTCTATCTATACACAAAGCAACATGATCAAAATCAACGTGATCACATGGATTAACTTTTTTTTTTTGTTTCATTTTGTAATAAACGGGGACAACTTTACTACTGAATCAAATATTGAATAAATGAGGAAAATTTTATCACTGATTCAAATAGTAAATAATAAAAATATATCAACTGTTATTTTTAAATATGTGAAAAATATAAGGGAGTTTTAAAAAGATTGAGTATATATTTTAAAATTGTATTCTCTTATAAAATAACATCTCATTTGTAAAAAAAAACTAAAACGATAATTTAATTTTTATTTCTGTTACTATTTTTATTAAGTTTTGTCTTTATTTTAAAAAAAATTAATAAATTTTGTTTTCCCATATCGTGGAAATGATTTGAAACAGGGAAAATGAAATAACTGATCCAATTATTGTTATAAACGGAAACAATTTTATTAGCGATTCAATTTTTTTGGTATACGAGGACAACTTTACTGTTGATTCAAATAATTTTATAAATAATATTAAAACAAAATAAATATTTATACAGGAAAAATACATTGTTTATTAAATGTTTTTATATAGGGGAAAATACTATTGTTATAAACAGGAACAACTTTACTATTGATTCAAATATTTTTATAAATACTATCAAAACAAAAATAATATTATAATTTAAATATTTTTATAAACGGGAACAACTTCACTATTGACTCAAATATATTTATAAATAATGTCAAAACAAAAATAATATTTATATACGGGAAAAAATATATTGTTGATTAAAATATTTTTATATACGAAAACAAATACTATTGTTATAAACGGGATCAACTTTATTACTGATTCAAATATTGAATAACAGAAATTTATCGATCATTGTATTATCTCTTATAACATAATTGTATTATTTGTTAAAAAAAACTTAAACATTTCATTTATCTAATACAAGTTTCAATATTTTTTAAATCATATTATTATTGATATTGTTGCTTACCTTTCATCTCTTATATTTAATAATTATACTAATTTATTTTTTAATATATAATTTTATTTAAATAATTTATGAGACAAATTTGCCTCATTCATAAATATTAAAAAATACTAAAAAAATACTTTGTTGATTCAAATATTTTTATATAGATTCAAATATATAAGTAATGTCAAAATAAATTTAATATTTATATACGGGATCAAATTTGTTGTTGTTATAAGCACTAATTTATTATATCTTTTAAAAAGAATAACTTTTTTGGTTGACAATTTTAAATTTTTAAATTTAATTTTTATTATAATTTGAAAAAAATACGCGTACTATATCAATACCGTGCGAATGTACAGGTCTCCCACTAGTTTAATTATTTAAAACTAGTGCTCAAATAATTTCTTTTATTAAGAAATGGAATAAAATATGTGGGCAGGCGTCCTCTGAGTTAACTATTGGGAAATCTGCCACTACTAGGTTCCATGGTAGCTGGAGGAGTCTTTGTTTTAATTATGAATATTAATTGTATGACATGACCATCATCAACTATACTTGGTGCCAAACTGCCAATGACTTGCGACGTTTCAAATATAATTTTAATTTATATGTAATAGTTCTATATAAAGTTTGATAAGAACATACCCTTGAGGGACATATGGTTTCAGATATAGTAACATACAAATATGTATACCTGAAAATGAACAAGTACACTATACACCAACAATTATATCTGTTAATTGCCATATTTGTGGTACAATTGAGCTATATCTGTGTCGGTCACCTAATGAAATTTACTTGTATCATGTTTATGGTAAGCTGGGAAGTTACAAAGCTCTATTGAGAAGTTCCTAGAATTAAGATTCTAATCATATCATGGTTTGAAAAGAAGTTAAATATTATCCATTTTGCAAGAGAAAATATTTGTGGAAGAAATTGTACGTACGATCAAAATCAACTAGTGGAAGCCAACGATTGATTAATATCATTAAAAGTGATATTAAAGAACAATGCATGGGCCATTATTAGGAAGATCCTAAAGTCCCACATTGGTTGGAGATAGAGCAATGAAATAGTTTATATAGAGTGGCACCCCTCACCTTACCAACCGGTTTTGTAAGGTTGTGTTAGGCCAAACTCTAATATGGTATCAGAGCCTATCGATCGGACCTTGGGCAGCCCACCGTTTAAATCCACGCACCAAGCCCACAATCGGACCTTGGGCAGCCCACCGTTTAAATCCACGCACCAAGCCCAAAAAAAAGAGTGCTGGGCGTGAGGGGGTGTATTAGGAAGATCCTAAAGTCCCACATTGGTTGGAGATAGAGCAATGAAATAGTTTATATAGAGTGGCACCCCTCACCTTACCAACCGGTTTTGTAAGGTTGTGTTAGGCCAAACTCTAATAGCCATTAGTATTAATTTCCATTGTTGTGAAGAAAATTATTTGTTTTTATATTAGTCACTTCCTACCTTTTGAAATCTTACGTGGCTTGAAATTCTCAAAAAGAAAAAGTGTACTTTACGTGGCAAAAGAAGCATTGACCAAGCACTCAATTGTAATTTGTAATTAGTGGCTTAGCTTATATATTGGGTAAACAATACAAATACTCTAATGTTTGGTCAGGTGTACATTCATTATTTAGTATTTAAATATGAATTTTTTTATAATAATTTATTTTAAAATAAATTTAAATTTTGGATAATATATATTTTTATAAATATCGATACTCAATCAAACTTTAGAGTATATAAGAATTTTAATTCAATTTAAAAAAAATATCAAATACCAATAAAATTTAAAATTATTTTCCTTTTCTATGACTTAATTTATTTTGACAAAATCGTATAATTAGTAAATGGTGCCAACAAAATGAGTCAAACAAAAAATATTATTGTAATTATTAAAAGCACAATACGTGATAATCTCTTTTGGCATAGGATTGTTAAATGTTTTTAGAGTTGCTATGATGTTAGAGCAATGTCACACAGGGATAGAGAGATGTATCTATATGTAGTATTTTGTGTAATGAATTGAATATTTTTCTCAACCTCCTGTTAAGGTAATTATAAGAAATCATTTGGCTTGGACATGGACCTTAAGCTCCAAGAGAGTAGTAACCACTTTCTAGAGTGTGGAAAGAGAGTAATCAACCCCTCTATTATTCCTAAGAACGTGATCTCCCATTTTTTGAATCCTTCTCATGTATCGTTTTGGACCGTGACACGTCACATCCCAAATTCTCGTGAACAAATGAGTGATTCAAGAAACGACATAATTAAGAAATCGGCGTCCATCCCAATAAATGGCTGGCTAGGAAGTCTCACACAAGGGCAACACGATCACCACTACAAATAATATATTTTATGACAATGTTTTCACCTCATACAACAAAAAACGAACGTATAATTCTTGGATGGACAACAAAAATAAACTCCGTTTGAACTCCTAGACCACGACAAAAATTGACCACAGTAGAGATGGCGAATTGAGTATCTTTGTCTGAATTGATAACTCCTGGAAAACCGAACCTACCCAAGATCCGCTGCCAATAGAAACAACATACTTTTTCTGTTGTGATCTTAGAAACTTCAGCTTCTATCCACCTATAGAAATAATCTACTCCAACGATCATAAACTTTAGTTGGTTAGGTGCTAGTGGAAAAGGGCTCAAAATGTCTCCACCCCATTGGTATAATGTCCAAGGTGACATGATAGAATTGAGGAGTTCCACTGGTGCATGATGCATATTGGTGTGCTTCTGGAATTTGTTGTATTTCCTAATAATAGCCTGCTCTAAGAAGTTTATAGGTCAATACTTGCCCACCAATCTGATTGTTGCAAGCCCTCTGGTACATGTCTATAAGGACTAGGGTGATTTTATGTTCTCATAGACATCTTAGCATAGGGGAAGCTCTTCCCAATTCGTAAAGCTTCCATGACATCATGGTGTACTTTGATGCATGTTTACAAATTTTCTTCACCTAGTGACATTTTGTTTGATTGTAGATAACGTATAATGGGTGTCATCCAATTAGTGGTCTGGGGGACTTCAAGAGTATTGGTTTCATCCGCCTCGATATTGGGTGTAGTGAGAGTCTCTTGAACTATAGTGCGGTTATGTCATGCTCTTTTTGTGATGGCGAGTTTGAAGAGAAGGTAAACCCTAAAATTTTGTTCCTTAGGCATATATGTTATTTCAAAAGCTTTGAAATGTTCTAATACATAACATGTTTTTTTTAGATATTTGATGTGCTATAACTCCTTTGCCTGGTATTCCCCAGCGACTTGATTTCCCACCAATTTGGAGTCGCTTTTGAGCTTCATACTCGAAAAGCTAGTCTTAAGGGCGAGGATCATGTTGTCGACTGTTGCAAGCCTTGAATTCAAACTTCATTGAAAACTCGATTAACATGTTGTCTGGTCCTTCAGGAATTATTATGGCATCATTTCCTTTCAAGATAGAGACGTCATCTACAGACAATGTCCATGTGTGGGGAGCCTCCTAGCCTACCAGCGAGCTGAATTCTGCGTGGAAGTTATCCAACACATGTGACTGATTACTTCATCTGGGTATTTACTGGATATCGTACTCAGATAGTCAATCGCCTAAGATACCATCCTTCCATCTAGATATGCTTCTTCAAGACCTGTCGAATGGGGTGGTTAGTTTGTACCATTACTCGATGTCCTTGAAAGTAGGGTATGGGTTTTCTTGCAATTATCAGAATGTCCAGGGGAAGTCTTTAAATCTTCTGATATCGGGCCTTAGCGCCCTTAAACATTTTGCTCGAGAAATAGACATATCTCTTAACTTTACCTGTCTCTTAGACAATCTTCAAACACACCTTCTGGTTAATATTATACAATAAAGGCAGAGGAGAGAACCCGTTATTAGGTGTGTCAAGATGGGTGACAACGCCTGGAAGCCCTTTAGGTTTAAGAACGCCTCATCGCATTCACTCGTCCATTCAAACTTCTACTTTTTCTTCAAAGTGCAAAAGAAATGAAAAGCCTTATCACCTGCACAAGAAAGGAAATGAGATAGGGCCGCTAAATGTCTCTGTAGTTGCTGAACCTCTTTAACATTAGAAGGGCTCCTCATGTTGATGATGGCCTAAAACTTATCTAGGTTTTCCTATATACCTTTCTTGGTTAACATAAAACCTAGAAAGTTGTCTACTTGTATGCCAAAGAAGCATTTAGTGGGATTTAGGAACATGCTGTAGTTCGTGACTGACTTTAGGATATCTTATAGGTCTGTCATATGGCTCTTTTCCAACGTCTTTATTATCATGTCATCGATATAAACCTCCAGGTTAGCCCTATTTGCTTCGAGATTACCACATACACGAGTCTTTGATAAGTGGCGCATATGTTCTTTACCTGTAAAGGAATGACTGTGTAGTAATGGTTTCCATGATTGGACATGAATGTTGTCTTGGGAACATCTATAGGATCCATCTGGATCTAACTGTAATAAGAATAGACATCCATGAAACTCAACATTTGGTAGCCTGAGGACCCATCAATTAGGATGTCAATGTTGTATATGGGATGTCGTTTTTTATGGAAGGCGGCGTTAAGATTAGTGAAGTAGATGCACATGTGTCATTTGTTTAATTACTTTCTAACCAAAACTATGTTGGCCAATCATAATAAGTATTTTACCTCAGTTATAAAGCTAAAGCTTCTCACCTTTTGAATTTCTTCATCAATAATCGCTCTCTTCCCCTCGCATACCCCACGCTTCATCTAAAAACATTGGCTTCATTGTGGAATCCATGGTGATACGGTGGAAGACCACTCTCGTATCTATTCCTGACATATCAGAGGGTGCCCAAGAAAATCATTCTATGTTCCTCTTTTAAAAGACAACCAACTCTTCCTGCTCAAAGTTAAATAAGGAGGTGCATATCTTTGTAATTTGATGCTCCATGGGCCCAATCCATACTTCCTTCAAGACCTCTATGGGAGTGAGCCTTAAATTTCCGGTTCCCAATCTAGGGTCTCAAGTTGTCACATCTACCTCTTGTGCTTCTAGATGAGGGGCGACATCTATGGCGACGTATTTTCTTCTTATTTCTGATTTGTTCTGCTAGCATTCTTGGGTAAATCCATGGTCCCCCTAAACTAATCTAACTCGCTCGTCAAGTAATGTATACTTTAGGCTCAAATGAAGGGTAGAAAGAACTTCCCCTAACAAGTTGAGGGTGGACCACCATAGGATGGAGTTGTATGAGGATAAGGCGTCTAGCACGACATACTTTACTTCAATTGTTCTTGCATTTTCCTCTGAGCCAAAATTTGTTTTGAGCGTTATTTGATCCATCATTTGTACATGTTCATATCACAGACCAACTAGTGAACATTGGAATGCTCAGATGTCGTTTAGGTCAAGCTTGATCCTTTGGAAGATGCTCTAGAATAAGACATTTTTTTAGCTTCCAAGGTCAATTAATTCTTGCTTTATATCCTAATTCTCATATTGCATCGTGATGACCATATGGGATCATTGTTTGTGAAGAAGAATGCCAATGGCTTCTTTACCGGAGAAGGTAAGTTTGAATTTTGGGCTCTTTCCAGAGTTTCTATGATGTCGACGAGTATGACATTAGCCATTAAGGCATGTCTAGTGTATTTTCTTTGGTAGGAACTAGACTCTCCTTCGCCGCGAAAACCTCTGGCAATGATGTTAACAATGAACTAGGAACTTCGTTTTTGCATCCTTTGTGGGAAGATGGCGAAATCGAATGGTGAATTATGATGAGTATGACCCATATAAGATTTACTGGTCTCACGGTGGACATCAAATGTACTTGATAAAAGTACAATATGTGACAACTCCTTGTGGTGTAGGGTTGTTAGAGGTTTTTAGGGTTGTTGTGGTGTTAAAGCAAGCTCATTCAGGGACCGCGAGAAGTTTTGTATGTGATGATTTGCGTAATGAATTTAATATCCACTACGCCAAAACTGGACAAAGACAGCGCAACAAAGACAGCGTTTTTTGGACAAAGCGCTGCTATAGGTCTTTAAAAAATTTCGCTAAAAAAAAGCACTGTAATAGACAACCTTTAGAAAGCGCTTTTCAAAAGCGCTATTAAATGCCCTAAATGGAAGCCACATTAGAAAGCGCTGTTATAGGTATTACTTTAGAAAGCGCTTTAAAAAAGCGCTATCTAAAGGTTAACCTTAGAAAGCGCTGCTGTAGGTCTTAAATTCTCCCCACTTTAGAAAGCGCTTTATAATGAAAGCGCCCTCTAAGGTCATTTATGAATTAAAATATAAAACACATTTCATTTTATTTTCTGAAACTTCTATTCATTTTCTTCTCTCGACCGTGCGTTTCTTTCTGCTGAAACCCTTGCTATCTTTCTTCTCTGCTGAAACCCATTGCCATTGCTGTCATTCATTCGCCATTGCCGTTGTTCATTCGCCATTACCGTTGTTCATTGCCATTGCTTTCGTGAAGAAGAAGACGAAACGAAGAAGAGGTACGTTGTTCTTGCTTCATTAAGATTCATTGTTGTTGTTGTTCTAATAAATATGCATTGTTCTTGTTGTTGATGTTATACAATATAATGGTACAGAGTCCTTTGACAATATAATGGTATGTTGTTCTGTTGTTCTGTTGTTGATGTTTAGTTTGTTGTCGTCGTTCTGCTTGTATTGTTGATGGTATGGTATTCGTGTGAAAAATGTAATGAGAGGGTGTGATATCACGCGTAGTGTTGGTGTTATTATTGGTGATGATGTATGGTTCTGATACTTGGTCTGTTCTCCTTGTTGGTGTTTGTTATGGAACTTTTAAGGTGTATATTGGAATGATGTGGTTGTTGTTGGCTGTTAGATGTTGATGATATTTCTGGTGTAGTATTTGTTGATGTTTTTGTTGGTGTTTCATACTCATTCTAACACAAAAACCAGGCACCATTTTAAAAATAGTTAATTGATATTTTTATATTTAAAAGATTTTATCAAAATAACTTATAACATTTTATATATTATTTTAAACTTATGTTGAGTGTAGTATAATTTCACTAGTGTGTACAACATGCTTCCTTTTCAAATTATTAATGTTCACCATTTTTTTATCAGATGTCTTCCTGATTGATTGATTGATAGAAGAGTGATAGAAGAGTTTATCTATTATATACTAAATTTGTCCTGTTATATTTGGCATACACCATCAATTCTAACTTAGTGAATTTGCTATAGGGGTTACTTGTGAAGAGTGAAAGTCTGATTGTTTCCAAGAATCTTACACTGTGTTGGTCCAGAAGCTGTTGACTTCCCTACAGGTAAATATTTTTTATTTTTGTTTTTGTTTAGTTTAATTAGTATAACTATGGATAAGAAATGGATGTCTTCAAGTCGATTGTCGAAAGAGTACGAGAATGGGGTATCAGAATTCGTTAAGTTTGCTCTTGCGCACGCCAAAGACCCCAGTCGAATGAGATGTCCTTGCTTGGGTTGTTGTTTTGGGAGTCGGGTTGACGCGATTCAGTTGGCATCGCATTTAATGAGGAGTGGAATTGATAGAAGTTATACATGTTGGAATTTGCATGGTGAGAAAATTAACGGGAATGTTGAACCGGGGGATAATACGACCTATGCTTTAAACGACAATGGCACAGATACATATGATTCTGATCGAGTCGAAGAGATTGCAGAAGCACTTGAAAAAGATCTTAAGGATTGTCCCAAAATGTTTGAGAGGTTGGTAAGCGATGCAGAGAAACCGTTATATAATGGTTGCACCAAATTCACAAGATTGTCTGCGGTGTTAAAGTTGTACAACTTAAAGGCGGGCAATGCATGGTCGGATAAAAGTTTCACAGAGTTATTGGCCCTTATGAAAGATATGCTTCTAGAGGATAATGTTCTTCCCAATAGAACATATGAGGCCAAAAAGATGTTGTGCTCTATTGGCATGAGCTATGATAAGATACATGCCTGTCCAAACGATTACGTTTTGTTTCGAAATGAGTATGCATCGTTAAATGAGTGTCCTAAATGCGGTGTCTCTCGATATAAGAAAAATTTGTCTCCAGCAAAAGTCTTATGGTATTTTCCTATAATTCCGAGGTTTAGACGCATGTTTCATAGTGAGACCGATTTAAGACACTTGACTTGGCATGCAGATGAAAGAATTATTGATGGAAAGTTTCGACATCCGGCAGATTCACCACAGTGGATGAAAATTGATGATGATTATCCTGAATTTGGAAAAGAAGCAAGAAACCTTCGCTTGGCATTATCTAGTTGCTCATCTGGTGAAAGAGACACAATTGTGTGGACCGACTTATATGAGATGGATGTACCCTGCTGAACATTATATGAAAATATTAAAAGGGTATGTGAAAAACCGAAGTCGACCAGAGGGTTGTATTGCCGAACTATACATTGTTGAAGAAGCGATTGAGTTTTGTACTGAATATCTGTCCAATGTACAATCAATTGGACTCCCCAAATCTCATATTGTCGAAAAAAAGAAGGAAAAAAGTTAATTGGAAATGAAGTTGTGACATTATCAAGGGTCTAACGGGATCAAGTGCATTTGTATGTTCTGCATAATGAGAATGAGGTTGAGCCGTATGTTGAAATGCACGAGGATGTTCTCCGAGGTTTAAATCAGAATAGAAATGAGAATTGGATAGTACGAGAGCACAATCAAAGTTTTATACCTTGGTTTAAGGATCATATTTTTTCAAAGTATTATTCAGATCCCGCTTCAATAACAGAAAGGTTGAGATGTTTAGCATATGGTCCAAGTTTGGTTGTGTTTTCTTATAGCGCATACGCAATTAATGGATACACATTTTATACCAAAGAACAAGATGATAAAAGTACTGTGCAAAATAGTGGTGTCACCGTGGTAGCTGAAGCAATGCATATATCAAGTGTGAAAGATTTAAACCCCAAATTTTCAAATCTGTCATATTTTGGGGTTATCGAGCGCATTTGGGTGTTTGATTATAAGAAGTTTTAGATTCCTATATTTCGTTGCAAGTGGGTTGAAAATAATAATGGCGTACGAATGGATAAGTCAGGATTTTTGCAAGTGGATCTTAATAGGGTGGGGTACAAAGATGAGCCTTTTATTCTAGCTTCTCAAGCTAAACAAGTGTTCTATGTCACTGATCCGACAAGTACAAAATGGTCTATAGTGATTTTATCTAACAAAGTAATTGATGAAAACATTGGAGATCAAGGTGATATTGATGTTGATATTGAATCATTTACTAGAAATGATCAAGATGAAAATATTATAGCGAATGAATCATATACAAAAAATGATCATAATGAGGGTATTTAGATCAATCCAACCGTCCGTGTTGTTAAGAGACGGGTAGAACATATTCCAACCAAGAAAAGAAAGAGACGTTAGTGAAAAAGGTACTAGTTATAAAATTATAGCTTATATCATTCAATAATATTAATTAGTTGTCATGTTATATATAGCTTATATCATTCAATGGATTATGGATTATGGATTTTTATATTTGTCATTTAATTTTTGTTTTTTTCTTTCTTACAGGTCAAATGGCTAGTAACCAGGACCACACACACGAGACACATGATGAAAATGAAACTCAAAATGAACCTTCGAATGTAGAAAGTGAAATAAAACGTGGAATAACTATTATGAAGTCAATCATCCGTGCTAGAGATAAAGGGATCAAGTTTGATGTACATTGGAGTGATGAGAACCAACTAATTGAGCCTAACGGTTCAATGTTGTCTTCATACATTGGTTCACTTGCCCGTCAGCATATTCCAATTACCAGTGATAATTGGAGGAATCCAATGTTGAAAGCTGGTAAAGATAAGATATGGACTGAGATACAGGTACTTTAATTTACTTATACTAACACATTTTATGTTTATATGTTTATAAGATAAGATAAGTCTTTAATTTACTTATACTAACACACTTTATGTTTATATGTGTATGTTTTTTTGTAGAGGTCCTTTAATATTGATGAAAGCTGGAAAAAATATTGTCTTCAGTTGGCCGGAAAGAGACACAGAGGGTTTCGAGCCTTATTATCAAACAAATATCTTAGGGATGCAGATAAAATTTTTGTTGAAGTAGAACTTCCACAATTGTATGCGGACGTGATTGAACCCGAAGAATGGAGCACGTTTGTAGCCAAACAGAAAACAAAAAAAAATTCAATGTAATGTTATCTTGTCATGTCTATTAATTGTATTATATACTTGTTGCATTAGTTTGTTCTGATATGACTTAAACTTGTTTATCCAGGATTTGAGTGCCATTAATCGCCAAAGAGCATCAAAACCCGCGTATCCATACAAAAAAGGGCGTTTGGGATATGCACGATTACATCAAAAATTGGTAAGTATATATTTATGCTATGATTTTATTAATTGTATTATTGTGTTATACTTGATGAATTTATTATTTAACTAAATGTGTAGTTAGAAGAGACGAAAAGTGAAGAATCATCACTTCCGGTACATGTTTTGTGGAAGGAAGCTCGTGTGGGTAAGGATGGAGTTGTTAGGGAAGATGTTCAGCATGTTTATGACGAATGTGTAAGTATAACATTATGTCTTTAAGTTAATCAAAATTTTATTAAAATATAATTAATTTGTAATCCCCACTAATAATTTTCGATATGTCAATGAATTTCAGGAGACTCTATCTAAATCCTTAACCACAGGCGAGGAGGATTGCATGAGCATTCTTAGTCGAGTACTAAATGTTCCTGAGTATTCCGGCCGGGTGAGAGGTAAAGGATTTGGTGTGACTCCATCTTCCTTGTATCCAAAGAGAAAAAATCCCAGCAACCGAGAAGTCATGCAATCATTGGAGGAACTAAAGGCGCAAGTCCGTGAATTGCAAAAGGATAAAGAGAGATATGAGGCGGAAAAGCGCGGTTCCGGTTTGAAAGATACTAGTGACAAAGCTAGTATCAATTGTCAAAATAAAATTCCCGAGGTAATTAGCACATATTTATTATTGCTTCAGGGCATTTCATCTTGCCAGCTGTATTTGTCGTTACCGACTTATCGCATGGTTGGCAAGGGAAAAGTGCATAACCATGTGGGAGAGTTACTTCACCATCAACCGCTCCCTCATGGACATCTGAAAGTGTCGGTTGATATCGCTTTAGATACGGATGCGGTACTACCCATACCTGACTCGGTTTCAGAGGTTACATTGTTGCGAGATGCAATAGGTTCGTTTGTTGCATGGCCGTTAGACCTCATTTCCATAGATGATGAGGTATGTTGAAAACCATTACGAATCTCTTAGTATTCAAATGTCAAATCTGAACGATTATGAAAATCATTCTGAACCATTACTTACATTTTTTTACATGGTAATGTTAGACTCCTACAAAACCCACAACTAAGAATAAAGGGGTTTTGCGGCAAAACGAGTCTGTTGAATCACAAAGAGAGGTACATTTTAAGTGTTATTCTATTATCCGAATTCAAAAGTTTCATGATTTTCTACTTTACCTAACTAATATGATTGTTAGGTTCCTGCTCAAGCTTCACAACAGGCCAACAAGAAAAAAGCTCATAATAGGATCGTGCAGACAAAAAGAGCTCATCCTCGCTTTCAGCCATGTCTTGAAACACTTGTGGCAACATCAAATGTGATGGATGGTGTTATTCGTCAAATAGACATGGACGAAGGTGTTTTTGGTTTTCGTCATTCCGAGATAATCGGAAGAGAGGACATGGAGCAGATTTTCAAGCATCTTGAATTAGGCATCGGTGTTATGCATTCATACATCTGGTACTCCGATCAATCTATTATTTATTTAGTTGAACATTTTATTTACACATTTCAATGAAAATAGTCTAATGTTTATTATGTTTTTATTTAAGGTGCTTGTATGAAAAATTGATGCGGGGGACGGAATTGTCAAATAGATTTCGTTTCTTCTCTTGCACCCTTGTCAATGCACCGGCAATTGGTATGAATGCACTTTCAGTAAGAGACCACTTAACTGAGAGATTTATGGCCAGCAAGACAGAAAATTTGTTTCTTTTACCGTATAATACTGGAAACGGGTAAGATTTTCATTCTAATCTTTAATTTGTATCTTTTGCGTAGAAATTATCCATCTAAACTTTTGTTATATTTTACAGTGGACACTGGTTGTTGGTTGTCATTAATCCTACAAGAGAAGTGGTCTATTATCTGAATTCATTGGATACTGATTGGTCAACATATCAAGATATGAAGGATGTGGTTGATACGTAAGTGAGATTGTTCGAAATATTTGTGTGTATTTGTATATTTAATTATTTCTGTGAGATTGTTCTAAATTTACGTTTTTCTTTTATAGAGCAATACTCGTATACCGAGCACAAAGAGAATCTCGAGTAGCACGGGCTAAAGAAACCAACGTTACATGGGTCAAAGTGGAGGTATATTAATTTTCACAATGTTGTTTATTAGTGATGCTACTTGATAACACAAAACAACTATATATTAATTCTTATTTGTTTGTCTATGTGTAGTGTCCTCGTCAGCGTAATGGCATAGACTGCGGGTATTTCGTTTTGAGGTTTATGAGAGAAATTCTTCAAATGGATCGATTAGAGATTCCTATTACGGCATGCATGGATTTATAACTTAGGATTTATTTTAATATTTATCGGATATGTCATATAATTTATTATTTTTAACTAAATCATGCATATTTTGTTTTGTTATGTAGTACTTTGATGAATACGCATGTTCTCATTACACGAAGGATAAATTGCAAGAAATTAAGGAGGAATTGTGCGAATACCTTATTGGAAAAAGAATCATATAAGGTATAGGATTATGGGATTATGTGAATGTATAGTTTTGTGAATGGTTTATTTTATGGAATTGTATAGTTTTGTGAATGGTTTATGCCCTTTATGTGTTTTTGGATTGTAATTGTATAGTTTTGTGAATAGTTAATGTAAATAACTTGAATTATAATGGAAATGGTTTATGTGGTTTATGTGATTTATGGGATTAGTGGAAATGGTTAATGAACCATACTAGAAATTATTAATGGAAATGTGAAATATACAGGTTTATTGAAATGACTTGAATTATACAGGTTTCTGCATAAAAAAATGGTTAAAATGGGATTTTTTAAAAAAATCATTAAAATTATACATATAGAAAAGACAGCGCTTTCTAGAAAAAGCGATGTCTATAGTTCACAAAAGAAAGCGCTTTTCCTAAAAAGTGCCCTCTAAAGGTATAGAAAAATTGATAACTAAAATTATAGGCACACATTAGACAGCGCTTTAAAAAGCGCTGTCTAAATGGGGCCTTTAGACAGCGCTTTTTCTTGAAAAAGCGCTCTCTAAAGGTATATAAAAAAATTCATTATAATTTTATACGTATACATAAGACAGTGCTTTTTTAAAAGCGTTGTCTAAAGCCCCACTTTAGAGAGCGCTTTTTACGGAAAAAACGTTGTCTAATGTATACTTTAGAGAGCGCTTTTTCATAAATCAAAAGCGCTGTCTTTACCTACGACAGCGCAACCTTAGGCAGCGCTTTTAAGCGCTGTCTAAGGCCTAAAAAAGCGTTGTCTAATGGCTTGTTTGGCGTAGTGATCCTTTTAAACCTCATAGTTGAGGTATTGATTAGAAATCCATAGACATGGACCTTAGACTCCAAGAGAGTAGTAACCGCTCCCAAAAGCGGTTAACTCTCCTATTATTAAGGAGAGCGTGATATTTTCTTTTTTACTTTGTCTCATGTACCGTTGTGGACCGAGACACGTCACTTCTCACATTCTCACGAACGACCAGGAGTTATAGATAACTAGAAGCATAATAAAAAAATAGACGTTCATCCCAATAAATGGGCGACTAGGGAGTCTCTGACAAGAGAGATGCTACATCATCTATCCTGAGAGAATTCTGACACTTCCTCCTAGAAACCTGACAAGAGAGATGCTACATCATCTATCCCGAGAGAATTCTGACACTTCCTCCTAGAAACCTTTGTACTCGTACCGATACAATTATATCTCACAAAATAATAAACAAAAAAATTTGAATTCCAAACCAAAATATATTATATATATTATATAAAGTAAACGCTATATCTGAATTATTTTTGTTGTAAAAGATTACATTGTAGTATTTTTCACGTAAACCTTTCATAATGTATTTATTTATCCTAAGCTTCTACACCCACAAATTAGTATACCTTTATGGCCTACCAAAGCCAAATCTCTACCTATATATATCACCATTCATTTGCACTTTATTTTCATTCATAACCAAATCTTCTCATCCATTTCTATATACCTAACTATCTCTTCCCATATAATTTGCATTACAGAAAAGAAAAAAGCAGTTTCATACCATGCGAACTCCATTTTCTAATCATATGGATAAACTCTTTTTCAATTGTTTCATTGCACACTTTCTCGTTTTTGCTCTCTTGTTTGTGCATGCCAAAGAATTATCATGCAATCAAACACCATATCCTCATGTGTGTAACCATTATATTGGAACCACCACTACTAATACACTATCAAGCCTAGATTCTTCTTCATTCCATGATATTGCCATTAAGGTTACTATGGAGCAAGCTATTGAAGCATACAAACTTGTGTCATCCATGGATTTGAATAATTTCAAAGACAATAGAGCCAAGTCAGCATGGGAAGATTGTGTAGAGCTTTATGAGGATACAATTTATCAACTTAATCGCTCCATAAACTCAAACAATTTAAATGACAAATTAACTTGGCAAAGTGCTTCCATTACCAATCACCAAACTTGCCAAAATGGTTTCATTGATTTCAACCTTCCTTCTCATTTAAACTACTTCCCTTCAACCTTAACCAACTTTACTAAATTGCTTAGCAATTCATTGTCCATTACCAACACTTTAACATCTTCATTATCGTCCTCTTTATCAAATAGTAAACAAAATGGAGGAAGAAGAAGATTGTTATCAGATAGATTTCCACATTGGCTTTCAGGTTCAGATAGAAAGCTTCTGCAGACGACACCAAGTGCTGATATAGTGGTGGCACAAGATGGAAGTGGGAACTATAAGACAATCTCAGAAGGTGTAGCTGCTGCTTCTAAGCTTAGTGGAAAAGGGAGAGTTATTGTTCATGTGAAAGCAGGTGTTTATAAAGAAAAAATTGAAATCAAGAGGACATTGAAGAGCTTAATGATATTTGGAGATGGAATGGATTCCACTATTGTTACCGGTAATCATAACTTTCAAGATGGCTCAACAACTTTTGATTCAGCCACTTTTGGTAAGTTCTTCGATAGTTAGTCACTATTTAATTCATATGATCAATGAAATAGTAACACTAATATAAATTGTAATAAAATATAAAAACACTTTTAAACTAAGCAATCGCTATCATAATCATCATAAATTTCTTTTCATATACTATTGCTTTCAAAATATTATCAAACAATAAATTAATCATTTAATGATTGCAGGTGTTATGGGAGATGCTTTTATTGCTAAAGATATGACCTTCGAGAACACAGCCGGACCACAAAATCACCAAGCCGTGGCTTTCCGTTCAGGCTCCGATCATTCCGTTTACTACCGTTGCTCCTTCAAAGGCTACCAAGACACTCTATACGTCTACGCCAACCGTCAATTCTACCGTGACTGTAACATCTACGGAACAGTTGATTTCATCTTCGGTGACGCGGTTACGGTCCTTCAGAACTGCAACATCTTCCTTAGAAAACCTATGAGCGACCAACAGAACTTAGTTACTGCACAGGGAAGAACAGATCCAAACGAGAACACGGGAATAGTGATCCATAACTGCCGTATAACCGCCGCGGGTGATTTGAAAGCATCTCAAAATTCAGTGAAAAGTTATCTTGGAAGACCGTGGCAGAAGTATTCAAGAACGGTAGTTATGAAAAGTAATATTGACGGTGTTATAAATTCACAAGGTTGGGCACCATGGAGTGGTGGTTTTGCTCTGAGTACACTTTATTATGGTGAATATATGAATGTTGGTGATGGTGCTAATACAGATGGGAGAGTGAATTGGTCTGGTTTTCATGTAATTACTAATCCTTCTGAGGCTGTGAAATTTTCTGTTGGTAACTTTTTGGCTGGTGAGTCTTGGATTTCTGGTAGTGGTGTGCCGTTTGATGCAGGATTGTGAGAGAAAGTGATTGATCATGTATAGGGGAGAATAGTCTTCGAATTGATGACTTTTGTTTTTTTTTTTTTAATAAAAAAGAGGGATGGTGAAAGCATGGTGGTGACAACTAAAGTGATTGATCATGTAGTTATTTTTGTTGTACAAAGGTTACACGAGATGCAGTACTTTGTCTGTCCATTTCCTCTTTTATTATTATTTGTTGTATATATATGTACGAATACATACATAGATTTATAAAAGTGTTTCTGTTTCCACTTGCATATATACGGCAGTTTTTGATATTGCACAATAGGCTCCACCAGTTAACATGTAGGTCATGAAAAAGATGAGCACCAGCAAGAGAAAAGTAAAAATAACATATTTATACAACAATTTCTTATCTTATTTAGTGGGATCGAATATATGAATCGATTTTTATCATAAGGCTCTATCCAAATTATACTTCTCTTTAAATTAATAATCTCTAATTCTTTCTTAATAAGTTTTTCTTATAGTTAAGTCTTCTTCTATCTCTAGTTTTTTTAACACTTCTTTATCTGATCTACTCTACTCTCCTTACAAGAGAACTTATATATCTTCTCTTCACATGCTCAAACCATAAAGTTTATTTTCCACCATCTTTTATATCATACGTGTTATCCCAAAATTCTCTCTAATGTCATATCTAATCTTATCAGGTCTAGTCTTACCACATATCCAACACAGCATCATCGTTTCTGCTACACTAACTTTATTTTCGTGTTGATTCTTTACCACCTAATATTTTGTCACATACAACATCGTAGGTATTACCGCAATCCGATAAAATTTCCCCTTCAGCTTGAGCAGTGCATTTGTGTCACATAAAACCCTTGAAGTCCTCTTCCATTTCAGTCACCCCACTTGAATTCGATGATTTACATCTCCTTCTATTTCCCCATCGTTTTGTATTATGGAACCAAGGTATTTAAATCACATGACTTGTGGAATGATATGGTCTCCAACTTTCATTTATATGTTAGAAACTTTTCTGCTTTTGTTGAACTTACATTTCATATACTCCATTTTACTCTTTCTTGGGTGAAAGCCATGTGTTTTTAAATCTTGTCTCAAAGTCTCTAAACTCTCATATAATCCTTCTTCGACTCTCTAAGAGTACTCTTGAATGTGTTCTGTGACTACATCTAAAATTAAAAGGTAGGGGCTTAAGGTTGAGCCTTGATACAAATTTATTGTAATGATGAAATCGTATGTCTCTCCACCATTTGAACATTTCTATGAGAAGTGAACATTTTAGCTTGAGTTTTATGAACATTTCAGTGGTATTACATTTCAATGGTAACTTTATTTCTAACAACTTTTCAAACACTACTACAAAAAAAAAAACACATGTAACCTCGGACGCGAAATTGATTTAACCTTGATTAAAGAGGCGAGGTAATTAAGGGCGTTATAAAAAGCTGTCACTTTACCCATCGGTTTAAGAATAACCGAGGGGTTAGTTGAAAAGGTTATGGGTTCGATCCCGAGCAATATCTTATTTATATTTTCCAAACTAATACCATATACCTCTCAATTTAATAACAAAACCCAGGGAAAAGATATATATTTAAAAAAAAATACGCATTACATTGTTTACACCGAATATTAATAAATTAATTTGTTTACAAACTACATTGTTTACACAAAATATTACATTCTTTACACAAAATATTAAAGTAAAAAACTGAATTTGATTCATTGTCATCGCTGTCGGTGAAGAACAAATGTTAAATATCTTGGAGAAGAGAAAATGTTAGGGAACATCGTTTCATTGATCTTGAGGAAGATCAAATGCCTGACATAAAACAAACAAAAGGTTAGATAAATAAAATAAATATTTAGTTATATGATTGTTTAAGAACATAAAACTTGAACCCAAATAATATTTTACTCTTGCAATCTATCTTTGAGAACTTTTCTCAAATAAAATAAACACATTTTTACGTATCGAAGTTTTCATGTCAAATGTTTCATTATCAGTTTTTAATATTCTGAATGTTTTTATAATGAGGGTTTTAGGTTTCATGAGGATCACTAATGGCAGTATCTTGAGCATTGATACTCATTAAATGGACGACAAAGATTTGTTTAAGGACGGTGAAGAAATTGAATAAACAAGCTTATATTTATCTCAATTATTACTCAAAACCGAGGTATGATGTGTTTCTTTTTAGATAAAAGTACAATAAAATATGTTCTACCCCCAAGCACCACATACCTCTCGATTTCTGTTAAAAATCAATGGGAACAAACTTTTTTTTATATATTTATATCTTTACACTGAATATAAAAATAAATTATTTAAACAAATCAAGATTTTGACAATGGATTCTTGGAGAACAACATATTTTTTTAAATTTTTGATAAGTTATATGTTCCAACTAAGAGAAATTTATTTTTCTGTACTTGCAAACCATCCCAGAGAGATTTCATTATCTTGAGCAAATATTTTTATGGCAAATGCTTTCACATGAAAGAGAGCATGAAAGAGAAATGGATAATTGTGTTTAGAAATAAATTTCTCGATGTTGTCAACCGAGGAAAGCAATAAATTTCTCAATGTTTTTTTTATTGACAACATAAGAAGGTTATTACAAAAATACAACAACAACATCAACATCATTATGTGAGATAGATTTCAAGGGCGGAAAATGTGTTTCGTTCAAGATTGCAGAACATTGAAGATTTTTTATGTCTTGCAATCCATCCCAAAGAATGATGCTTAAGATTTTGGAGTGGCTACATATAAGTTAGGTTTAGGGTAAAATAGGGTTAACGAGTGTTTTTATAGTAAAATATGATAATCTAATCCCGTAATTATTAAATATAACCTAAGTTATAGATCATTAATTTAAAATTTAAAAATATAATAAAAAGAAAGGCACCACTTTTAAAGAAATTAAAACATAAATTGTTGTTTCTGGGATTCGAAGCATGTTCTAAATAATTTTTTCCCTCGGTTATATTTAGAAACTGAGGGAATATGTGGTCACTACGCCAAAATTACTCTTTGGCAGCACTACATAGGCAGCGCTTTATTACAAAAGCGCTGTTATAAGTTAAAAAATTTAGAAAACACGGAAACTGTTCACGTAGAAAAATAAAAGCGCGTCTAAATATAAGACTTTAGACAGCGCTTTTGAGGAAAGCGCTTTCTAAGGTCTTATAAATTAAAAAAAAAATTAAAGGAAAATATTAGACAGCGCTTTCCTTAAAAGCGCTGTCTAAGGTCTTATAAATTAAAAAAAATATAAGACCTGAGACAGCGCTTTTGAGGAAAGCGCTTTCTAAGGTCTTATAAATTAAAAAAAAAATTAAAGGAAAATATTAGACAGCGCTTTACTCAAAAGCGCTGTCTAAGGTCTTATAAATTAAAAAAAAAAAAAAATCAAAAGCGCTGTCTAAGGCCCATATGAGACAGCGCTTTCAAAAGCGCTTTCTAAGGCCCACCTTAGACAGCTCTTTCATTAAAAGCGCTGTCTAAGGTCTTTTTAATTAAAATAAAAATTGAAACGGTATCAGTATTCTATACTTTTTCATTTCATTCTTTCCCTCTTTCCCTCTTTTTCTGCGAACAAGAACGAACCAGCTGAAACCACCGCCGTCGTCCGTCCTTTCACCGCCGTCGTCCGTCCTTTCTCGCCGTCGTCCGGCCGGCCGTCGTCCTTCCTACTTTGTCCTCCACCATCCTCCACCGTGCTCCACTGTTCCGGTAAGAGTTTTTCTTTTTATGTTAGGTTTTAAGTGAGTTTCATATTTTTCTGTTAGGTTTTGTTATTGTTACCATATTTTTGGAGTTCTTTAGATATAATGATGTTCTGTTAGGTTTTGTTCTGTTAGGTTTTGGAGTTCTTTTGATAGAATGATGTTCTTTTGATAGAATATGAGTAGTTTAAATTAGTGTTATTGTAGTTTAGGTTAGTGTTATTGTAGTTTAGGTTAGTTTAGGTTAGTGTTAATGTTGCTCTACATTGTTATTGCTATATAATGTGTTAGTTTAGTTTAGGTTAGTTTAGGTTAGTGTTAGTGTTAGTGTTAATATTGCTCATTATTTTAATATTGTAAATCCTTGAGGTTGTTAGTGTTATTTTGTTATTTTAATACCGTGTTATGTTAGAAGCCCTGTTAGAAGCTCATTCAATGTTCTATGTTTTATCATAACTTTCCTCCTCATTCAATGTTTTGATTCCTCATATAATAGTGTTTTTGTTGACCTTAATAAGTAGGAAAACCATGGATAAAAAATGGATGGATGCCGATCGATTGTCCAAAGAGTACGAGAATGGGGTATTGGATTTCGTTAAGTTTGCTGTTCAACACGTTAAAGACCCCAGTCGAATGGACTGTCCTTGCTTGGGTTGTTGTTATGTGGGTAAGGTTGACGCAGATGGATTGAAATCGCATTTACTGATGCATGGAATTGATCGAAGTTATAAGTGTTGGATACATCATGGTGAGAAAATTAACGAGAATCTTGAACTAAAGGGGAAAAGTAATACGACCTATGCTTCAGATGACAAAGACACGGAAACATACGATTGTGATCGAGTCGAAGAGATTGCAGAAGCAGTTGAAGAAGATCTTCATGATTGTCCCGAAATGTTTGAGAGGTTGGTAAGCGATGCAGAGAAACCGCTCTATCAAGGTTGCACTAAATTCATAAGACTGTCTGCGGTATTGAAGTTGTACAACTTAAAGGCGGACAATTGATGGTCGGATAAAAGTTTCACAGAGTTGTTGGCCCTTTTGAGAGAAATGCTACCGGAGGATAATGTTCTTCCCAATCGATCCTATGAGGCCAAAAAAATGTTGTGCTCTATTGGCATGAGCTATGATAAGATACATGCTTGTCCAAACGATTGCGTTTTGTTTCGAAACGAATATGCATCGTTAACTGAGTGCCCTAAATGTGGTTTGTCTCGATATAAGAAAAAATTGTCTCCAGCCAAGGTCTTATGGTATTTTCCTATAATTCCGAGATTTAGGCGCATGTTTTGTAGTGAAACCGATGCAAGACACCTGACTTGGCATGCAGATGAAAGAATTATTGATGGAAAGTTGCGACATCCAGCTGATTCACCACAGTGGTCGAAAATTGATAATGATTATCCTGACTTTGGAGAAGAAGCAAGAAACCTTCGCTTGGCATTATCTACTGATGGAATGAACCCGCATGGTCTTCAAAGTATCTCACATACCACATGGCCTGTGATTCTTATGATTTATAACCTACCTCTGTGGCTATGCATGAAGCGTAAGTACATGATGTTATCTATGTTAATCTCTGGGCCAACACAACCAGGGAATGACATAGACGTATACTTGACACCTTTGATCGAAGATTTAAAGATATTGTGGGAGAACGGTGTGGAGGTTTATGATGGATATAGGAAAAAAAGTTTCAATTTAAGGGCGATGTTGTTTGGCACAATTAATGATTTTCCAGCTACGGGAATCTATCAGGGTACAACATAAAAGGTGAAAAAGCGTGTCCTATTTGTGAAGATAAAACAGATTCGAAGCGATTGGAGTTTGGTCATAAGAATGTCTTTCTCGGCCATCGTAGATTCTTAAATGCCAAACATCACTACCGTGGGTGGAGACAAGAATTCAATGGAGACACCGAACAAGGTAGAGCTCCACCTATGTTGTCAGGTGACCAAGTTTTTAAAAAGGTGAAAGATATGCGTACTCAGTTTGGCAAACCTTTTGCACATAAGGTTGTCAAAGGTGGGTGGAAAAAGAGGTCGATATTTTTTGAATTGCCATATTGGAAGTCTTTGTACGTGAGACATTTTCTCGATGTTATGCATATTGAGAAAAATGTATTTGAAAGTGTTATTGGTACGTTACTCAATATAAAAGGAAAGACTAAGGATGGCCTTAAAGCAAGAAAAGACTTGGTAGCGATGGGGATTAGAACTGAATTAGCACCCGTGAAGAAAGGAAGACGAACATATCTACCACCTGCTGCTTTTACTCTGTCTAGAAAGGAGAAGAAAATATTGTGTAAGTTTCTGAGTGAAGTTAAAGTTCCAGAAGGATACTCTTCAGATGTTAGAAGACTTGTGTCTATGAAAGACCTCACGTTGAAGAGTTTAAAGACACATGACTGCCATGTTATAATGGAACACTTTCTACCAATAGGTATACGTTCTATTTTTCCAGTGAAAGTAAGAAGCGCCATAACTAATTTGTGTTTTTTCTTTAGGTCAATTTGTAGTAAGGTAATCGATCCCGATATCTTACCAACACTACAAAAAGAGATAGTTATTACCTTGTGTGAGCTTGAAATGTATTTTCCTCCCTCTTTTTTTGACATAATGGTACATCTAGTTGTTCATCTTGTGAAAGAGACACAGTTGTGTGGACCAGCTTATATGAGATGGATGTACCCTGCTGAACGTTATATGAAAATATTAAAAGGGTACGTGAAAAGCCGAAGTCGACCAGAGGGGTGTATTGTTGAACGATACATTGTTGAAGAAGCGGTTGAGTTTTGTACTGAATATTTGTCCAATGTTCAATCGATTGGACTCCCCAAAGCTCATATTTTCGAAAAAAAGGATGGTAAAAAATTAATTGGAAATAAAATTGTGACAATATCAAGGGATGAGCGGGATCAAGTGCATTTGTATGTTATGCACAATGATAATGAGGTTGAGCCATATGTTGAGATGCACAAGGATGTACTCCGAAGGTTAAATCAGAACAGAAATGAAAATTGGTTAGTACGAGAGCACAATCAAAGTTTCATACAATGGTTAAAGGATCATATTTATTCGTAGCGCTCTTCAGATCCTGCTTCAGTAACAGAAAGGTTGAGATGTTTGGCATATGGTCCAAGTTTGCATGTGTATTCTCATAGCGCATACGCAATTAATGGATACACATTTTATACCAAAGAACAAGATGATAAAAGTACTATGCAAAATAGTGGTGTTACCGTCCTAGATGAAGCAATGCACATATCAAGTATGAAGGACTTAAACCCCAAATATGCAAATCTGTCATATTTTGGAGTTATTGAGCACATTTGGGTGTTTGATTACGAGAAGTTTCAGATTCCAATCTTTGGTTGCAAGTGGGTAAATAGTAGTGGCATACGAATGGATAAGTCTGGATTTTTGCAAGTGGATCTTAATAGGGTGGGGTACAAAGATAAGCCTTTTATTCTAGCATCTCAAGCTAAACAAGTGTTCTATGTCACTGACCCGACGAGTACGAAATGGTCTATAGTGCTTTTATCTAACAAAGTGGTTGATGATAGCGGTGTAGATCAATGTGATATTGATGTTGAGAATGAGTCATGCATTAGACGGAATGAGTTGAATAGAAATGATCAAGATGAGGATCTTATAGCGAATGAGTCATATATCAGAAATGACCATAACGAGGGAATTTGGATCCATTCATCCGTCCGCATTGCTAAGAAACAAGTAATTCATATTCCAACCAAGAAAAGAAAGAGATGTTAGTGAAAGAGGTAAAATAATAAAATGTTATATATTATTTCATTCTAAATTCATCTATTATAGTTTTTTTGTATTTTGACGTCGTGTAGAAAGTTTCCATCTAACACTTGTTTAATCTTACAGTGGACATTCGTTGTTGGTCGCAATTAATCCTAGCAGAGAAATGACCATCCGATGTATGTATTTCTAACTTATGAGTTATTTTAATATTTAACACATATCTCTCATATAATGAAATATTTAAAACTAAATCAAACTATGTTATATTATAATGTAGTACTTTGAAGAATGCAAGTGTGCTCATTACTCAATTTCTCAATTGGATGAAATTAAAGAGGATTGGTGTCAATACATTATGGAGCTCGGAGTTTTATCAGGTATAATATTGTACTCTTACTTTAATTGATGAGAATTTAAATATGTGTAACTTTCTAACTATAGACATTGTTGATGTATTCTTTTAATTGAATTACAATCTTTGTGTTTTTTTAGGACCTATGTAGATTTGAAGCAATGCTTTGGTTGGATGCAAAAGTACTAGTATAAGTAATATGCTTTGGTTGAATGCAATGCTTTGTAGAAAAAATGTAATGATTTGTAATTATAAATTGGTGTATATATATATATTGGTTTGAATTGCCAATTGTTTTGGATATATAATTTTGGTGTAAATTGGTACATTTAAATATGCCAAATTGGATTGATTTGAATCTCCAAATTGTGGTATTTTTCTGGAAAAAAATTGGTTGAAAAACAGGTCAAATTCTGGTTGAAAAACCTGGTAAAAATTGTGGTTTAAAAAAATTTATATAAAAATTTTTGTATACCTTAGACAGCGCTTTACACTAAAAGCGCTGTCTAAGGTGGGGTTTAGAAAGCGCTTTCACAAAAAGCGTTGTCTAAGGTATGCCTAAAAAAGTTCAAAAAGGTGGGGCTTAGAAAGCGCTTTCAAAAAAAGCGCTGTCTAAGGTATACCTAAAAATGTTCAAAAAGGTGGGGCTTAGACAGCGCATTTAAAAAAAGCGCTGTCTAAGGTATACCTAAAAAATGTCAAAAAGCGCTGTCTAATGTTACCATAGACAGCGCTTTTCATTAAATATACCCCCCTTTAGACAGCGCTTTTGGTATTACCCAAAGCGCTGTCTAAACCTTTAGCAGCGCGGGTTTAGACACCGCTTAAAAGCGCTGTCTAAGGCCAAAAAAAGCGCTGTCTAAGGTCTTGTTTGGCGTAGTGGGTATTTATAAAAAATTAAAATAAAACATGTATGACGCGCCTTGACCTTTTACCTCGGTTTTTGGTTGGGTGAGGTGAAAGTTCTATCATGAAATGTATTATTTGTAGTAGTGAAACAACATTTCAATGGTGATAGATGAACATTTCTTGGAGAGATGATCATTACGTACCTTAAAATTGATGACGAAGCTTCAAAGAGTTTTGAAAGAGATGATGTTGAAAGAGTTGACGTTGAGAAAAGATGATGTTCGAGTTGATGTTAGAAGAGTTTTGATGAAAATCACCTAGTTTTTTTGAAGAGAATAACAATGAAACGTAGAGTGTTGATAGGTAAATGAAAAGTTAGAGTCTATTTCTCTGAAGTATTCGTGCAAAAGATCAAATACGTCGATTTTTAAGAAAAACTGAGGGAATATATATATATATATATATAAACCCCATATATCGCCATATTCTGGGAGTTCATTTGAATTAACTATCAGGTTGATTTTTAGTAACAACCGAGATAAAAGATTAATTAATAATTAAAAATAATACATAAAAAAGGATTTGAAAATATTGATGCAAAAGATAAATTCATTGGTTGGCCACTATAATCGAGGATAAAACAAAAAAGAAAAAGAAAAGTGAATGACGTTCTGTGACCGTAAACCAGTTACAAAATCATAAAATTTAGTAAAAGAGATTCAAAACGAACTCCTTCGTATATATATTCTCTCAATTTTGGTAATAACTGAGGGTATAGGTTGTTTATATTTTAAAAATAAATAAATAAATAAATAATGGCGCTGCAGGATATATACCTCAATTATTGATGGATCGAGGTGAATTTTTCATCGTAAAAAAATATTATTTATAGTAGTGTGCGCTTTCTCTGTACATCTATAGAACAAATCTGGCACAAGCCTCCTTCCACCCATGCTAATACTTCTAATAGAATTAGCTCTAGGTCTAGCATATCTATCATAAATAAGTAACTTATGGTAAAATCGTTTTTGCCATCTTTCCAATAATAATATAGTTCATATCAATAAACATTTTCTTTTACATGACATAACTAAAATCATTTTAACCATTGATACTTCTTTCTATGCCAAACATAAATGAATATCCTTTTAAACATCCTCACTCTTTAAAATGTTTTGAGCTCATTAGTATGAAAATATGAAGTCCAATGTCTATCTCATCAATGATAGGACATAAATATTTTGACAATAGTAAATGATCACGATAAATCTACATGAGTATTGTATATTTAACTTTTGACTTAAATAGTTTTTTGGTCCATGTAAGTTAGCGTGTTTTTGAATTTAGTTTTTATATCTTTTTTTTTTGTCTAAGTCCTTATATCTCACTTTTGTGTTGTCTTTAGTCTCTGATGGCAGAAATCTGTTAAAAAAAGTTGATTGAACTAACAGTGATGTGGCTTCTATCGTTGATGTGGCAATGGTTTTTTCGTTTTCTTTTTTTTTTTTAATTCCTTTTCAGCATTTTTTATTATTATTTTTTGTGTTGATGTTAAATGCTAAAATACAAAGTTTAAAAATGGTCATAAAAGGAGTTGAACACATGACCATTGAATTTGCATGTTTGTACATAACCACTAAACCAACCAACACATTTGTTTAATTCATTGCAACAAATATATATATTACATAAATGAAACTAGAATTATCAAAATAGTTTATTAAATAGTTGAAATATTTACTAAATAGTTGAAATATTTAGTAATATTTACTACATAGTTGAAATATTTAGTAATATTTACTACATACTACATATACTGCATATATAATATTGCATATAATATTATTAAATAGTTTTATACGTTTCTTAAAAAATACTTATTTTTAACATTAATAAATAGTTTTATACTTTTTTAACAGTTTATTAAATATCTTTTTAAAATATTTGATAAATAGTTTTTTAAATATTAAATAGGTTATTAAGTAATTTATATTTCAATTGTTAAAATATTAAAGAGGTTATTAAATACTAAATAGTTTATTAATTAATTTATATTTTAAATAGATAAAATACTTTATATTAAATAGATAAAATAGTTTATTTAAAATAGTTTATTAATTAATTTATATTTTAATTTTTATTAAATAGATAAAATAGTTTATTTAATATTTATATTTTAACAATTTTATTAAATACTTAATAAAATATTAATATAATTAAATAACTATTTACATAACTATTTCAACTATTATATTGAATAGTTTAAGCTAACTTATTTAATTTATTAAATAATTAATTTATTCAATATTTTAAATATTTAAATAAGTAAGTAGCAGCAATATTGGTAAATATTAATTGAATAATTAATAAACTAAAACTAATTATTAGTTAAACAATTTAATAGTTGAAATGTTTATTAAACTAACTATTAGTTGAAATATTAAATAGTTGAAATATTAAATAATTGAAATATTAATAATTGAAATATTAAATAGTTGAAATACTTAGTAAATTATTTAATGATATGAAATAATTAAACTATTTAGATAATTCTAGATTCATTTAGAAATTTTTTGAGTCTTATGCAATAATTCTTGTTCTGTTTCTGCTCACTGCTTATCTAAATAGTTTATTAAATAGTTTATTTATTTCATATCATTAAATAATTTACTTAGTATTTCAACTATTTAATGTTTCAACTATTTAGTATTTAAACTATTTATTAGATGGTTTATTTTTTATTTTTAATAAAACCCTATTTAATTATAGTTTAATTGTGAAAAATTTTGAGTCTTATGCAATAATTCGCATAAAAAACAGTCTGGTGTAATTTGAAGAAAGATATGCATTAATTTAAAGTTGTATGGAATAATGAATGCTTATGTCAATATAAAGCAACTCACATGCAGTTTTAAAGGATTTATTAACGTATGTCATTTTCTAGCAGGCGATTACTGATTAAATAATGACAAGTTAATTAGTACATAAACACAATTAGACCAATAATGGTCATTTTGCTTTGTAGATGTTAACATTCTAATTGCAATTAGTGATAGTTACATAGATCAATAAAAAGAAGACCCTAACTGTTGATTTGAATTAATTTGATGTGAAACTACAGCTCATGCTAATTAATTATTCAAATGTCATTTTCTTGATCTGTTTCTGTTTCTGCTCACTGCTTATCTGCTATCCGACAGTTTGTTTTCTGATAATTAATTATGGTTATTGAAAAGCAAAGGAAAATGAAAGCAGATAAGCAGCAATTTGAACTTGAAAGCTTGGTTAACAATTTCACCTACCTTCTATCATTTCAGATAATGTTTTAAAATCAATTATCTAACCATATTTCACAATTTTCTTTTTTTTTTTAAGATGTTAGTATTATGGATTGCGTTCATTGCAGCATCACTATATTAAAATAATAGATTTTATAGTAATGTTTTCACCTCGGTCAATAATCAATTGAGTTGTAATCCAAAACATGCTACTTTTTATTTCTTTTTAAGAAAAAAATACTATCCACTTCAGTTAGGTTACCAATCGATGGAAAAAAGTTGCTAGAAAACACACTTTTAATTTCCATCAATTACTCTTTAATTTTATTTTTTTAAAATTACTAGATATTACCTCGGAAGGAGGTATAACAACCAATAGGAAAAGTTTTTACGTTGTGCCTATTATTTTTTAAATTTTTAATTAAAATTCGGGAAATTTATTTCCTCTATTAGGGTGGTAAACTATAGATTATATTACTTATTTTCTCAATTGATTCCCCAATCGATAAGAAAACTCAAACAAAAATATATTTTCACAAAAGAGAAAGTTTTTAGAATAAATGTTAATTTTATTTCTCCTTTGAAGCCAAACAAATCCTAGACCAAATCTTCATCTTCTCCAAACAACTCAAAACTTCATTTATCTTTTAATGAGTTTCAAATTTTCATCTTCTTCACATGTCACCTCTTCTATAATGAGATGCTAAACTTTATATCTTCCATAAATGTGTTCGAAACTTTATCTTCTACTCTAGTACACTAAGTGTCGCGGAGGAAAAAAATTAGAGAGTCGCCACCATATTTTGTTCATTCCTAAGGAATAGGATAAATAATGATATAACCATAAAGGAAAAGGATAAAACAGTCATCGCAACCAAATATGAGTTCAGGAGTCAGTTAAGTGAGGGGAAGGTTTTTTTTAATAAGCAATGAAATTGACTCAAAGAGCACAAGGGGTACTCAAAATCCTTACAAGAGACAAAGACGGATAATTACTTCCGTTTGATACAACATATCGACGAAGTGAACCACTCGTAATAAGAGCAAGAGTGATCCAAGAGACCGTTAGAACATAACCACCTCCATGATAAAAACTTAATGGAATTAACAACTTCTACTAAACTATAAGGATTATCTCTAAAAATGAGGTTATTTCAACTAATCCAAATACACCAAACAGCGAAAGTGTTAGATGCCAAACTTGCTTTAATTTTATCATTAATTATTGGCATTTTTCAACTCTTTTGTGTTGTTTTGTTTGATTTACTCCATGATAGCATGCTATTCTTCAATTTTATGAAAATACCTTTGGTTGTTTTGATTTGTGTGTTATTGTGCAGAATTTAGGCATGAAAGCATCAAAGTGTAAGACACAAGCAATTAGACAAGGAAACCAAGGAAAAGAAAAATATTAGCACGTTCGCTGTGTGAACAGCCAGCGAGGAGTGCCAGCGAATGTTCGCTTTGCGAACATTTAGCGAAGTCCCAGCGAATCCTCTCAATTTTGAGGCAGTAACTAAAGGGCAGTAAGTCCGCTGGGCGAACAAGCAACGAATGTTCGCTGTGGCAAAGCGTCAGCGAAGAGCTAGCGAATCATCCTAGACTAGAGGCAGTAACTAAAGGACCATAAGTTCGTTGTGCGAACTTGTAAGCGAGGTAGTTCGCAGTGCGAAGAATTGCTCGCACAGCGAACTTCAAATATTTCTCAGGGGCGGTTTAACTATTCAGAGGCACTTCAGGTGCCTAAATTGGTGTTCGTTGGGCGAAGAATCAGTTCGCAGTGCAAACATGACAGATTCTAAAAGTACTATATAAGTACTTTTCACTATTTTTGGGGATCATAACCCATCTTTACACACCACAACTCCATTTTCTTATATTTCTTCACCAAAAGGTGATATTTTACAAATAGAAGCTGGATTCGCATCCGAGTTCGATTCTTCGACGTGGATGCTCATTCATCTCCTTGCAAAACTTGTAAAGCAAGCTACCATGGTTATGGGTAGCTAATCACTTTTGTGTCAAGATTATAGGTAGTTAACTTTGATTGTATGTATTTCTTTTGATCTTTTGTATGTGAACAAGGTTGATGATCAATAGATGAAGAAGATATTTGCTTTTAATGTTGTATTTATGGTTTGAATCACTCTAGACATAGATTTTCCAAATCTTGATCTAATTTCTTCGTCTATTAACAAACAAACTCTAGACATAAATTTGGGAGTTAATATTTGCTTTGTATCGTTCTTAATGTTTATTGTTTCGATTGTTGGTTCGTGAAATCATCTAACGATTTAAACAATAATACCCACAAAGTCGCTTTAGACATAAACGGATTCGCGAGGATACACGATTGTATTGATCGAAACTAGGTTCACATGGTTGATTAATCAAATATGTATGAAAGGGGTTAATGAAATCTAATTTTGGCATGTGTTGGTTGCGGTATAGGGCAAGCAAACAAAAATATTTGGAAGTATTTTTTCGGGAATTATCGTGTCCACAGAGATCAGTGCTACTGAACTGCCGTTCGACAATATCAATGTTAATGAGTTTGGTTTAAAATGGTTTTAAGGTAAATGCGGGAAAGTAAATATGAACATAAAAAGAATACATTCTTTGAAGAGAAGAAACCTATCAAGCATGAATATACACTACTCAGAACAAACGTAAACCTATCGACCGGTCGCATTCAACATACAATAATCATCAAAATCATCACGTATCGCTCACAACAGTGTCCATCTCTGGCACACTGAGCTGAGAGAGCAACCGTATCACTCTCGTCGTCACTCTCGCGCACGACGCCTCGAAACACAGAAGACATTAAGTTCCGACACCAAAAATATTATTATCTAAATCTATCTCTAGCATCTAGACAATAGATATCCATCCTTAATCAAGATTCGTGATGTTTATCTCTAACACAACACAAATCCAAACATAAATGCAAAAAGATCAAGGAAGACATCGATAATGATTTGTAAAGCATATATATTATACAAACATGATCAATACATGTACATAGGTTTAGAGTAACAATACAAACATAACCCAACAAATAGAGAAATGCATAGAGAAGAAATGGAGAAAAACCAAACATTTCATGAGTTGTCGGCTCCGATTGATGAAGGATTCGACTTCGGATCATCCTAATGCATGCTCCAATGTGTTTTCTAGCCTAATTCTACTCAAAAAATGTTATTGGATGGATTTGGAACCAAAAATATCAAAACCCATCCCTAAAAATTGTGTTTTTGGGCCTTTAATGGAGTTTCTGTCCGCCCAGTTTCGCCCGGCGGCGAAAGGCGGTTTATTTTTGCAAGTTCCAGTGCTGTTCCGGAGCGTCCGGCGCTGGAAATTTCGGCCGGCGCAGCACACCAGAAAATTCTGCACTGTTTTATTCGTAACTTTTGAACCGTAACTCTGTTTTTCGCCCGGTTCGAAGCGTTGGAAAGCTTATTCAAAGCTCTATACAACAATGACAAGATATCCTTGATTTAATACCTGCACAAAATGAGATAAAATCAATTAAACTCATTGATATTTACACTATAACGCAATATATACACTATAACGTAAAGTAAACGTAATTATAAACAAATCGGGGTTTATTTGAACGATATTAACCAAAAAGTATCGATAAGTGCAACAAAACTCATATACAAAAATAGGTACATTTTGCACTTATAAAACTCTCCCCGACTTACATAATTGTTTGTCCTCAAACAAAGCCAACAAACTAAAGGAACAAAAGTGAAATCCAAGAAATCATGCAACAACAAGTTTTTACAAACAAAAACAAATGCAATGGTTCAATCGAAAATGGTACACACAAAGTAAATACTTACCACTATACTACAACGATAACACAATCACGAAAAAAATGCAAAATACAAAAATCATGCCAAACATCCTAAAATAACACAAGTTCAAATGTGAATCACACCTATCAAAAATAATCATCGGCAGATGAAAAACATAAAATGAGGGATTTTTCACTCACACAACAATCCTGCAAACAAAAGACTAAATTATGCATCCATCCAAAAATTCACATTGAACATACAAAGGCAAGAATCACAAGGACTTTTCAAGGTTGTAATGTGGTCGGGTAAACAAACAAGGGGCAATTCCTAAAGCTAATCGAAACAAAAACTTGCCTAAACCTAAGGGAGTGATCAACTCACAAAAGTTCAAACACAAAATTTCAATCAAACTTCTTCCAAAATCCCAAGTGTTACACAAAACACAATACTTATTTAGCACAATTATTGAAACTCTTTTTGTTTCCTTTTTCAAAGATTTTCTTTTTCTTTCTTTTTTTCTATTCTTTTTTGTTGTCATATTTTTCTCTTTTTTCTTTTCTATTTCTTTCCCCATAGAACCAACTAATGAATACACAATCATTCTCTCCCCAACTTGAATTCAACCGCACCATCATGTGAATACTCCCTACTTTCTAAGGGAAGGAAAAAATCCATACAACAACACAAAGTTGAGGTCCAAGAAAAAACAAAATCCAATAAAAAATAAGTGAACTAAATACTCATAGACAAGCATTAAGTTCAAATAAAACATGGATCAAAAAGCTCAAAGGGGTTACGAAAGATCACACGCTCACAAGGTGAATTGACTATTTGGCTAAGGTGGTTGTGCTAAAAATGAAACAAATTCCTTGATCATTTTCATGCATTCATATACACAACATAAACAACAGATTCAACATAATAAAATCTAGTTAGAACAAGAATGTTGGAACTCCGAGCATATATGAACAATGGAAGGCTTCCTCACAAAAAGGTTGGGAACTAAAGTGATTCACACAAGAACAAGTGTACAAAAGAATGAATGGCATAAAAGTTGTAAAAAGCCTAAGTATCATGATTATGTTAAAGTCAAGAAAGCGATAAACACATACCTTGAACGCGTACCAAACTTTAAACACTATCATTACCACGCATTTGCAAGTTGAAATGATAAAAAATGGACAAACACCGAATGTGACTTCAAGCAATCGGGCAAAAATTTGAGTCCAAACAACAACAAAAGAATAAGAAAAATTACTAATAATTACTAATATATAAGGCCTTGGTGGAAGTGGGAAAAAGGGGGAGCCAAGTGAACAATTAAAATAAATCACTGGTTCAGCACAGCAGAGCGCGCTACACCCGAACCAGAAAAATTAGCATAGCAACACGGTTCTGGTGTAGGCCTCCACTTAACACCTACACAATCTCATATACAATGAAAAAGTAATAACGAAACAAAAAACGATAAAACATGCTTGTTTTACGTCGTAAGCTCGACGCCTATTATTTATACACACTTCTCCACGTTGCCTCTTTACACGGTTAGTGCTCACCGACGATGAAACCTAACCAAACACTTAGCAAACGTGAAGAGAAATAAACAAATACACTAAATATACAAGTATACAAAACATGTAAAATTCACAAATATGGTAAACATATACAAGTATCAATATAAACAAGTGAAAATAGACAATATATACGATATCTACAAAACTCAAAAACAAAGAAACTATCGCAATGTGATTCAATAAAAACACCAATCCCCGACAACGGCGCCATTTTGTTGGTTGCGGTATAGGGCAAGCAATCAAAAAGATTTGGAAGTATTTTTCCGGGAATTATCGTGTCCACAGAGATCGGTGCTACTGAACTGCCGTTCGACAATATCAATGTTAATGAGTTTGGTTTAAAATGGTTTTAAGGTAAATGCGGGAAAGTAAATATGAACATAAAAAGAGTACATTCTTTGAAGAGAAGAAACCTATCAAGCATGAATATACACTACTCAGAACAAACGTAAACCTATCGATCGGTCACATTCAACATACAATACTCATCAAAATCATCACGTATCGCTCACAATAGTGTCCATCTCTGGCACACTGAGCTGAGAGAGCAACCGTATCACTCTCGTCGTCACTCTCGCGCACGACGCCTCGAAACACGGAAGACATTAAGTTCTGACACCAAAAAGATTATTATCTAAATCTATCTCTAGCATCTAGACAATAGATATCCATCCTTAATCAAGATTCGTGATGTTTATCTCTAACACAACACAAATCCAAACATAAATGCAAAAAGATCAAGGAAGACATCGATAATGATTTGTAAAGCATATATATTATACAAACATGATCAATACATGTACATAGGTTTAGAGTAACAATATAAACATAACCCAACAAATAGAGAAATGCATAGAGAAGAAATGGAGAAAAACCAAACATTTCATGAGTTGTCGGCTCAGATTGATGAAGGATTCGACTCCGGATCATCCTAATGCATGCTCCAATGTGTTTTCTAGCCTAATTCTACTCAAAAAATGCTATTGGATGGATTTGGAACCAAAAATATCAAAACCCATCCCTAAAAATTGTGTTTTTGGGCCTTTAATGGAGTTTCTGTCCGCCCAGTTTCGCCCGGCGGAATTTTGGGGCGCCCCGAGGTGAAAGGCGGTTTATTTTTGCAAGTTCCAGTGCTGTTCCGGAGCGCCCGGCGCTGGAAATTTCGCCCGGCGGAATTTTCGCCCGGTGCAGCACACCAGAAAATTCTGCACTGTTTTATTCGTAACTTTTGAACCGTAACTCCGTTTTTCGTCCGGTTCGAAGCGTTGGAAAGCTTATTCAAAGCTCTATACAACAATGGCAAGATATCCTTGATTTAAAACCTGCACAAAATGAGATAAAATCAATTAAACTCATTGATATTTACACTATAACGCAATATATACACTATAACGTAAAGTAAACGTAATTATAAATAAATCGGGGTTTATTTGAACGATATTAACCAAAAAGTATCGATAAGTGCAACAAAACTCATATACAAAAATACGTACATTTTGCACTTATCAGCATGCTTTTCTTAAAACAAAACATCTTTGCCCTAATTTACTCTTTGCTACAAAAACATATGTTACTCAACAAGAACTCTTTGAAAACCCTTTTCTTAGAACGTTAGACTATTGAACGGCAAGCATCTAGATATCTAAACAATCCCTGCAGATACGATAAAACACCCACGTAAAATACTTTTCAACAGAAAGCCCATATAATAATACCTTTGTCGTTTCCAGTCGCTATCTTCAAACTTCTATGAAAACTCGCGAAAGAGGCAGCACAATTCGAGCTTTTTCGACAACTAATCCAATCCAAATCTCCATGCCTCTCCATACTCTAACAGCAAGCCGGCGCTCCAAGAAAAGATGAAGAGATGATTCGACAACATCGTTACACCGTACACACAATGAACTAGAGCTACCAGAATTAAGGCCTCTCTTGGTCAATTGTTCTTTAGTTGCCAATCTGTCCCAAAAGAGTCTCCACAAAAACACCTGTAATTTAAAAGGAATTTTCACTGTCCACATGATCTTCAATGCCTTAGTTGTGCCGTTATCTAAAATTGAATTCGAACCGACCTTTAAAAGCATGTTGTAACTAGAGTTGACACTAAATATTTTTTCATCCTCCAATTTCCATAACAAGATATCCTTCCTGTTAGGCTCTAATTCCACGATGGTCAACAACTGAAATAGCTCAACACATTCACCATAAAGGTCTGTTCCATGAACAGGAGTGGGCAGACAAGAGTTACACCACCAATTAAAGGTCATATGCTTACACAAATCTTCCACCGACCCATTCTGAAATTTGCTGGAAATGAAACACAACGGGAAAGCATCCTTGAGAGGGCGATCACCCAGCCAGCAAGTATACCAAAACGACACTGAACAATCATTGCCTGATGACCCTGCCACAACATTTGAAAACAGATCCACATTTTGATCTTTATCAAACCTAGTTGCCAACAAGGCACGCCACTATATTGAATCCATTTTACGACCACCAGAACCATCATTGCAAAGCACAACCAAACCAAGATTAAGAGACTGACACGTGTACCTAAACTCGAGAATGCCTTTCCAAAGGTCTCCTTCTTTCGCAATGAATCTCTACTTCCACTTCAGCAAAAGCGATAAATTAAAAGTGGCCATATCCTTCACACTAAGACCTCCTTGTTCTTTCGGAAGACAAACACGTTTCCAACTCTTTCAATGAATACTCTTCTTAGCCGACAAACCGCCCCAAATGAAATTATTTTGAATTTTAGAAATCATTTTAGTGATGTACACTAGAGCCTTATAAAACGAGAGAGAGAGAAAGAGAGAGAGAGAGAGAGAGAGAGAGAGAGAGAGAGAGAGAGAGAGAGAGAGAAAGAAGATAAGAATCATGTTCAACAGCGAGTTAATCAAGGTTACTCTCACACTAATAGTCAAGTTCTTGTTTTTCCACACCGCCAGCTTATTCCTTAAAACTTCAACCACATGGTTCCACGTCTTGGTTTTCCTAGGGCTATCCCCTACAATAATCCCCAGGAATTTGAAAGGAAGCGAACTCACCTCGCAATTCAAGAAATAAGCCACTGCCTTCACAAAACCGATCTCAAGATTGATTTCGAATAAACTACTCTTAAAAAAGTTTACTTTAAGGCCATAAATAAGCTCAAATCCGCTAAGCAGTGCCTTGACATACCATAGGTTGTCCAATTCCCTTCACCTATAATTACAGTATCGTCGGCAAATAGGACAATACTGTGAGAAACAAAATCTGACACCTTAAAACCTTTGAATAGAGACAAATCCTCGGGCTTCTTCATCATCCTGTTAACCCTTCCCAGTTCCCTTCACCTACAATTACAGTATCGTCGGCTCTACTAAGCCATTTTCTATATAGAAGTCCTTAATAGCGCTTCCATTAACAAAAACTGACATAGACCCCTTGAACACAAGTGCCTCCATCCATTTCTGGCACAGTGGCCCGAAGTTCATCTTACGCATAATGAATCTTAAAAAGTCCCAACTCACATAGTCGTATTCCCGTTCAAAGTCAGCCTTCAAAACAAAACACTATTTCCTAGATCGCTTCGCAATATCCAGAATTTCGTTAATGACCACAACACCATCAAGCATACTTCTGCCAGCTACAAACGCCGTTTGTTCCTTAGAAACAAGATTACGTATAACTTTTTTCAGCCTGTTAGCCAATAACATCAACAGGATATTTTGGAAGGAACTAACCAGGCATATTGGTCTGTAATTAGCCAAATTTTGAGGATCAACAACCTTAGGAATAAGAGTTAAAAAGGAAGTCATAGCAACCTTACACAACGATGGTTTAGAATGAAAATCCATCACAAACCTGGCCAAGTCATCCTTGATAAAATCCCAACAATTTTGAAAGAAAGTGAACGAGAATCCTTCAGGTCCCGGACTCTTAGATCTTTGCACTCCCATACTTTTGCCTTGATTTTAGTAGCAGAAAAAGAAGCCTCTAAGCTGTTGTAATCGGTATTTAAAAGGCTCTCTAACACAACACCCTTGATGACTGGCCTCTTTAAGCCAACATCTTTGAAATTATTTTTGAAAAACTTGCATACTTCATTTTTGTCATCTACAACTTCCTCCTTTCTTCCATGAGCAATATTGACAAAGGAGATGAAATTCATCATATGCCTTGCTCGCATAACACTGTGGAAAAAAGGAGAATTTCTGTCTCCGTTCTTTAACCAAAGGGCTCTTGACTTCTGTCTAAGTATACTTTCTTTTAAACCAATGCTTTCCCACACCTCTTTAGACGCTAACTTCCCTTTCTCTGCAAACAGGTTTTGATCCACCGACAAAATCAGCAGCCTCAATGTCAAGTTCATTCAACGTATTTACCGCCTTGTCCACCTTCAAATTAACCCATCCAAAAACATCAACATTCCACCTCCCCAAACTACTCTTCAGCAACCTAAGTTTTTCCTTCAAAACGAAACCGCCTCTGCCAGAAACAATAAATTTCCTCCATTCTTATTTGATAAAATTAACATAGTTCCTATGAGAAAACCAGCTGTTGTTGAATTTGAATGGCTTCGGTCCCCAATCCTCCATGCATGCTTTTGACCAAATTAGAGAGTGATCCGAGATGTCCCTGACACAAACCGTTTGACCCATTATCTGCCACTTCTCAGCTAACCCGTCTGAAATGAGGAACCCGTCGATTCTACTCATGGCCGACCCGGAGCTATTGAACCAAGTGAATTTACCTCCTAAAATTGGGATATCTATACAATTTAGCTCAGTTATAAACTTGCAGAAACCCTCTGTTTCGCCTGACCTGCTCCTACCACTAAGACCTTTTCTTTCATAACTTCTAGCAAGAACTTTGAAATCCCTGCCTATCAACCAATCCCCTCTATTAATTTTCCTCTTTGACTCGACTAACTCCCTCCACCGAACCTTCTTACCCTCTACACTACAAGGCGAGTACACATTCACAAAGAAAAGATCATACCCCTTCCACACCGTGTTAACGGCATACCCACAACCCCTAGAGCTTAGGGAAAGCCTAAGAATATTCTTCCTCCCTATAATTCACATACCTCCCGCCACTCCTACGGAACCTAACTCAGTCCATGTTGAAGTGGTAAAGTGGCAAGCAAAAGTAAGTTTGAAAGATATCTGGGTTTTATCGTATCCACAGAGATCGGTGCAAGGGGTCAAATGTCGTTCAACGGTTTCTATGTTTCTAAGCTTATGGTTAAAAATTATGGTTAAAAGATCGAAGGTACCATAAATAAAGGCAGAAAATATAAAGACTGAAAATATAAAATAAAGACTTAAAATAAACGGATCCTTGTTGGGATTGGATCTCATCAATTGATAACACATGTATTCTTCTGATCAGTTAAACACAAATCAATCATTCGTCTAATATTCTCACGTATCACCCACAATAGAGGTTATGTCTAACGTAACGTCGAGGGAACAACCGTATTGTTTCATTGGTGATGTCTCACGCAACTCAACAACACAGAGCATTAAGAACTGATACTCAAGCAAATGTTAAGCCTAAATCTATGTCTAGAGTTTAGAACCTAACAGGTAATCATCCTAGATCCAAATCTGAAGAGTATATGTCTATAGCGGTTCAAATCAAAGATAAACAGGTAAACAAAGATGACACCCATATCAAATAAAGGATTGCTTCATATAAAGCATAATGATCAGAATACGTACATACGTTTAACCCTTTTTACATGCACTCAACTAATTATGTATGTGAACATAGTTCATCGTCTCTATTATCACGCATCCTTACAATACCTTCTTGATCCTACTCATGCTACTCATGCTACTAATCAACACAATAAAATAGAAGATACAAGTGAATATCACTTCACAAGACTATGTCAAAAGTTTTCTCATTGATAGATGAATATCTAAGATCTTAATATTTGAAAATGGTTTTGTCAAGACCCACAAATAAGAAATCAAAGACAACATCAATATTGAATCAAAACTAGTTCACAAAACATAGATTAGATGAAATACATAAGGTATCAAAAGATTACACCCAAACCCAACAAGAGATCGAAGCTACTTACACGAATATCAAGCTCCGATTTCCTTTGACTTTGGCTTCTCCCTCTTAGGGTTTTGTTTCACTCTCTAAAATTATGTTTGGAATGAGGAGAGATAAAAAGATATGAAAAAAATACAAAAGTCCCCCAAAAATATCTAGAAAGTTTCCTTCTATACAAGTTACAAAAAATGCCTATAAGTGGTATCACGCTAAGCACCATTAGGGGAGCGCTTAGCGCGATCAGCTCAAAGGCGACAAATTTCCAGAAAGTGCGCTAAGCGCGGTTGGAGCGTGCTAAGCACGGTCATGGACCCTTAGCTACAGCCTTTGCCTCAAAAGTGCGCTGAAGCCGCGCTAAGCGCGATTTACCGACAGAAATTTGCGAAAATGATCTTCTAGTCCTTCTTCCATTCACCATAGGTTCCAAGCATTATAAATCAGTAAGAAAACCTGTCAAAAAGCATCAAAATGATCATAATTCACAATATTTACATACGAAAACTGAAACTTGCGTATTTACACTAAAACATGTGTATTTACTATTAAAACACCAAAGAAACAATTGAAAAGGGCCACAAAATACTATCTAAAATATGCACAATTTGGCACTTAACAACTCTCCCCAACTTATTATTTTGTTTGTCCTAAAAATTTTTTTTGAAAAACATAAAGAAACAAGAGCAATTATCAAGAATCATGGTCAAACAAGTTTTTACAAACGGAAACAAATGTATGGTCTAATTATCAAAAGTACAAACAAGGCAATGCTTACCACTAAACTACAACGACACAACGAATATGAAACAAAGTCTAAGCACAAAACACACGTCAAAGATTCTAAAGCAACAAATTTTCAAAAGTGAATCACACTTAACACTCCTTTTCAGAATAAGGATGAAGAAATTAAAGTGTTTGCAACCGCAGGGCAATTTCACTCGCTTGACAAACAATGCAAATACAATCCAATTCATGCATTCATATAATCAATCAAAAATGAAATCATGGAAGCAAGAGATCACTAAGGGCTTTTAAGGTTAAAGCTTGGTCAGGTTCACAACAAAGGGTCATTTCTAAAGGCCATTGAATCGAAATTACCAATACAAAAGAAACATTCACTATACATGGTATTTACACATCACAACTTCTTTTCACCATTTCCTTTTTTCAATTGTAAACCTTCTCAAACTTCCTTTTGCACAATTATTTCATTTTCTATTTTTCTTTTACAAACAAGCATTCTTTTTCTTTTGTTTTTCACATTCATATTCACACTTTTTTCAATGCTTGCTTGAAATTTTTCAAAATTTTGAGTAACCTACCACTTTTCTTTTTCATTCTCCCCAACTTGAATTCAACCAAACCTTAAGTGAATACTTCTTTCATTTTATGGCAAGGAAATCAATTTAAACAATGTTCAAAGGTTCAAGAAAAATTCTTAGAATCTCACAAAATTCAATGATGAACTAAACTTTCAAATTATGTACATAAACCAAGTTCATCACTAAAATGAGATCTAAACTGTTTAGGCTCAAAGGGATTAACAAATTCTCACTACTCACGGGTAAGTTACTTTTGGATACGGTTGTGCTCAATATAAACAAATGCATTAATCATTTTTAATGCTTCCACAAAATCACAATAATCAAAGATTAAGCATGAATTAAACAAATAAAGCAACGTCTATCAGCCATCCAAGCAATTAGTAAACAATGGAGGTTTCTCACAATGGGCTATGAACTAAATGATTCACAAATGAACAAAAATTGCAAGAGAATGAATGGCATGTTATTTGTACAAAGCCTAAAGTTCATGTTCATGCATGTTGTAGAAAGCACCAAACACATACCTTGACAATGCAACTTTCTTTTCAAACTATTATCATTACCATGACATTTTCTTGTTGACACACTCAAACTTGAAAAATCACCGCACGTCTCTTCAAGAAAATCAAAAACAAGCTTTTTGGACAAACACAAAACAAGTTTTTAAAAACTTAATAACTTTAAATAAAATTTCTACTAAACATAAAACAAAATAAGTTCAAAATGGATCAAAAGATCAGGGTGAAAGTGGATAAATGGATGAAATATTTTTGCATGTAAAGCAGAACACAATAAGCGCGGTATGGTCGCGCTAAGCGCGGTATGGTCGCACTAAGCGACATCAGTAAAACATGGTTTTTAAAAAATGGAAAATTTTCTCAAGTTTTCCATCCACTCTCACTCTTTAATAACTATACTACTCTGAAAAGCAATTACAAAGATACGCTCCCTCTCGCTGCTTCCTTTGGTGTGGCTAGTTGTTTTTGCTTCTTGGCTTTATCGATGTTCCTTCACCAACAGTTATCCCTAACCAACACTTGAGCAAACGTGAAATAAACAATATATATATACAATATAAACAACTGTACAAAGCTCAAAAATACAGAAATTGTTGTGATGCAATTCAATATCTAAACACCAATCCCCGACAATGGCTCCATTTTGTTGAAGCGGTAAAGCGGCAAGTAAAAGTAAGTTTGGAAGAATTACCGATTTTATCGTATCCACAGGGATCGGTGCGAGGGATCAAATGTAGTTCAACGGTTTCTACGTTTCTAAGCTTATGGTTACAAATTATGGTTAAAAGATCGAAGGTACCACGAATAAAGGCAGAAAATATAAATACTTAAAATATAAAATAAAGACTTAAAATAAATGGAGCCTTGTTAGGATTGGATCTCGTCAATTGATAACACATGCATTCTTCTGATCAGTTAAACACAAATCAATCATTCGTCTAATATTCTCACGTATCACCCACAACAGAGGTTATGTCTAACGCAACGTCGAGGGAACAACTGTATTATTTCATTGGTGATGTCTCACGCAACTCAACAACACAGAGCATTAAGAACTGATACTCACGCAAATGTTAAGCCCAAATCTATGTCTAGAGTTTAGAACTTAACAGGTAATCATCCTAGATCTAGATCTGAAGAGTATATGTCTATAGCGGTTCAAATCAAAGATAAGCAGGTAAACAAAGATGGCACCCATATCAAATAAATGATTGCTTCATATAAAACACAATGATCAAAATACGTACATACGCTTAACCCTTTTTACATGCATTCAACTAATTTATGTATGTGAACATAGTTCCTCGTCTCTATTATCACGCATCCTTACAATATCGTCTTGATCCTACTCATGCTACTAATCAACACAATAAAATAGAAGATACAAGTGAATATCACTTCACAAGACTATGTCAAAAGTTTTCTCATTGATAGATGAATATCTAAGATCTTAAGATTTGAAAAGGGTTTAGTCAAGACCCACAAATATGAAATCAAAGACAACACCAATATTGAATCAAAACTAGTTCACAAAACATAGATTAGATGAAATACATAAGGTATCAAAAGATTACATCCAAACCCAACAAGATATCGAAGCTACTTACTCGAAGATCAAGCCCCGATTTCCTTTGATTTTGGCTTCTCCCTCTTAGGGTTTTGTTTCTCTCTCTAAAATTATGTTTAAAATAAGGAGACATAAAAAGATCTGAAAAAATACAAAAGTTCCCCAAAAACATCTACAAAGTTTCCTGATATACAAGTTACAAAAAGTGCATATAAGTGGCACCTAGCTAAGCGCCATCAGGGGCGCGCTTAGCGCGATCAGCTCAAAGGTGGCAAATTCCCAGAAAGCGCGCTAAGCGTGGTTGGAGCGCGCTAAGCGCGATCATGGACCCTTAGCTACTGCCTTCACCTCAAAAGCACGTTGAAGTCGTTCTAAGCGCGAGTTGCCGACAGAAAGTTGCAAAAATGATTTTCTAGGTCCTCTTCCATCCACCACAGGTTCCAAGCATTATACATCAGCAAGAAAACCTGTCAAAAAGCATCAAAATGATCATAATTCACAATATTTACATACGAAAATGGAAACTTGCGTATTTACACTAAAACATATGTATTTACAATTAAAACACCAAAGAAACAATTGAAAAGGGCCACAAAATACTATCTAAAATATGCACAATTTGACACTTAACAGACCACTCCACCTCATCATTATTCCATAAAGAAGAAACAATAGTTACATCTATGTTACTCAGTTTCGTTTCCTGCAGAAAACAAAGATCAGCCTTACCAGATTGAATAATGTGAGACACCCTCTTTCTCTTAACCGCAGACCCGCCCTCTCTTATGTTGAAAGAAAGCACATTCATCTGGAAACTTTTTTGGCTAACTCCATCTTGCTTAACTCTGTCTTATCCCTATCCTCCATTTTCCAAATATGTTCCAGATAACCTTCTTTAATTTCTTCTCTAGAAATGCCTAAAGATGAGATAATTTTCCATACCTTATTTGAAACCTTTAAGTCCATTTCTTTTTAAAAGCTATGGTTGCCTTGGTGAACCTCTAAATCTGTCACTAAGAAGCATTTGGATTCCTCTGCCCCTCCTAAATTCGCCTTGCTCTTCACCTCCAACGGAATCCATATACTAACTATCTTCCCAACAATTAAGGTAGCCTGAGTTGAGGGAAAGACAAGCTGATTAGCCATCTTGGAATTGTTGGGCTCCACTAAAATTGTCATAGCTTTGTCTAGGATTAGGGGAAAAAGAGGATGCGGATTAAAATTCTGAAGTGACGAGAGGGATCGATCCCCAGAGAATAACGAGATGCTATCTGACTCCTCAACCGCGAAAAACAAACCACCTTTCTTAATATGCCTACCCTTAGGGTCCACCTTCACTCATTTCTTTTGGGCCTTAGAGGCTTAGGCCTTAACCAACAAATCAAAACTCCCGTGATTAGCCTTATCATGGTCCAAGATTACTGGAGACGACACAGAATCAACTTTGGGATCCACAAACTCCTTTGACTTTTCTAAGACACCAATCAGACTAAGATCAAAGATCCCATCAACTTTTCCTGCTTCTTCTGTGACTTTTTGGAAAACAACAACGTTGGACTTTCCACCAACCAACAACCTTTTTAATGATAATTCCTGGGGCTCTGTTCCATCAGCCAAATTTTCAAAAGAGTCGTTTTCCTTGTTTACCTCGCAAGAGGTCACATCATCAAAAGACTCTCGAACAACTGCTACCTCGTCACCCTCTTCCTTGATGGACTAACCGGCGTCATCCTCCCACCAATAACCATCTAAATTAGACAGCGAATCAGAAACCGAACTAAAGGGAGTTGCATCTTTCTTCACGCCTTAGTTGAAGGTCCAAGAGTTTCCTCCAACACTCTGATTCTGTACAATAAGTCGTTGATCCTAACGCGGAACACCTCGTTGATCAGCATACCACAAGTGGTTCTCACCATAAAATTTGCTACATCCATTTTTGAAAAATCAATAGAGCTCTCTTCACAACACACAAACTTCCCAATCTTCCCTGATATGCACCACTCATCTCTGTTGGATGTACTCAATGGGAAATTTCTCTAGCCTAGGGTTTAGTTTGTTTGTCCAAGGGGATGTTTGCATGTATTATTTCAACTTGCTTTTATTTACTTGATATTTACAAAAAGAATTAAAGAGGGAAAATGTTAGTTTTAGGTTAAAGGACTTGTTAGGGTTTCGCAACATTGTGCATATGTATTCTCACTGAAAGGTAAGAAAGTTAGAGTTTATGTAGTTCGTAGTTTTGTTGGTTGGTTAATTTTAGTTTATGAAAAAATGTTTCATCGCATGGGAGCGAGAGTATATTTTTTAAGTGTTTTGAATTGAGCTAGGTACACGAGGGCAAAAAATAGTCAATTTGATGAATGATGATGAATTTTAATTTGTGAAAAAAGTTTTTGTCTTTTGTTAAAATGAAAAGAAAACCTAATTAAAATAAAAAGGAAAAATATTTTTGTGTTTTTGATATTCATGGAAAAAGAAATATTGTTTTTTTTTTGTTGGTATTTTGACGATTAACTTAACAAACTAAAGAGGAAAGTTTTTTTCAATATTTTTATGTTTTTTATTAACTAAAATAAACTTAATTTTTCAAAACCTAATAAATAACCTAATTAATATAAAACTAAAAAAATAATAACGAAAGGAAAATAAAATAAAAATAAAAGAAAGAGCATAAAAAGGCAAAATATGAGACAAAAGGGGTGTATAAAGTTGTTTAATCCACAAGTCCAAGTAAAACCCTAATTCTAATGAAGTAAATAAATAAATAAAAACTAAAAAAATATGAATGTAAATAGAGATAGAGTTGGTTAATTGTGTATAACGTATTGTGGTAGTGAATAATTTTGGAATGAAAGTGTTTTGTTTCTAAAACGTGAAGAAAAAATGGGTGAGGAATTTTTTGTATTGATTTAACTATTTGACCATATTAAAAAAAGTTTTTCAATGAAATTTCTTGGTGAGAGAGAAAAGTTTGATTTTTTATTTTGACTCAAGAAAAAAAAAAAGGTTTTTTCTAAAATTTGAAACAAGATTTTTTTTTTATATAAAAAAACGTAACTCTAAAATTAAATAAATAAAAAAACATGAATATCACGAACAAAATCATAAATCTCACAAAATAAATAGCAATTAAACAATCGAACAAAAACTCAAACAAGAATAAATTCTAATCTACATCAAACTCAGTAATCATACACATGCTTAAAGGTATGAAAGAAGATGATACCAACCTGAGGTACCGTAACCACTATAAGCTGTCTACTTCCTTCTTTTCTTTCCTTTTTCTGCGCGCTCTTCTCTTTTCTCCTTCAATGCGAAATTTGTTGCTTGGATTGATAATGAAATGGATGCAAAGTTTGGAGCTTTAGGTTTAGCTGTTAATGTTCTTCAGTGTGAAGAACAACCACTTTTGAGATCTGAATTTTGTGAATTGTGGATGAGAAAATTGTGTAAAAACTGGTGTCTATTTATATTGTGAAAAAACTAGGTTAAAAGACAAAAAGAGAAAAAAATAAAATCAAATAATATCAGATATTATCTGATTTGTCTTGATCAGCAAGCTAACAAACTTTGACCAATCAGAAGCAAGTTTGTAACAATGTGACCAATCAGAAGACGAGAATGACAAATTAGGAAAGATTCTAATTTCTTTTGTGATTTTTTATATTTTAAAAGCAATTAATAAAAATTCAACAATTAATCTTTTTGTAAAAATCAAATGAAATCAAACTATTTAAAAACCAAATTAAAATAAAACTAAATAAAAATTTAATTAAACTAATTCAAATCCTATTAAAAAATAAATACAATGTATTTAAACAAGTTTTTTTTTTAAGTTTTGTGATTTTTTTACTATTTTTGACATGATTTTGTAAATTGAGTCTTTGGGTCCAAGTTTGTAAAAAAAGAAAGATTTGAATGATTAGGACCGATTGTGATTGATTGAGAATTTGATTGGGAATGATTGACATGGGGACCAAGCTAGTGTGTTTGTGGAATGATTTGTTCAATTTGAAGTAATTTGTAAATCACTCATGAATGAAAATTTGATTTTTTTCCGATTTGATCTAAATTGGAATGATTAGGATATTTTTGTGATAAAAAGTACATAAAAATGAAAACAGTAATACAAAACCTATCAATATAAATGAAAATAAAATAAATTTAATAGTAATAATATTAATATAAATATAATCTAATAAGTAAAACTAATAATAAGAAATAAAATAAAAACAATGACAATAATACATCAAATATCAATGAATAATAACAATAGTCCTATAAAAATAATAAATAATACTAATAATAATTAATGGTAAGAAATCTAATAATAAAAATAAAATACATAATAACACGAATATAAATCTATTCAAATAATATAAACCATAAATAAAAAATAAAAATAGTACTAATGACTAAAAATAGTAAGATATTATAATAAAAATATTAGTAATGGTAAACTAACAATACTAATACTATAATTCTAATATAATAATACAATCTAAATATAAAATAAATCTAATAATAATAATTTTAAAAATGATATGGTAATAATAACTTTAATGATACAAAAATAAATAAAATATTAGTAATGATAATAACAAAAAGGTTAACTCATTCATTCAAGATAAAATGTGACTAAAACTCATATAAAAGTAAAATACTTAGACAAAATATGGGTATGACAGCTGTCCCTATTTAATTATCCTTCGACTCGAGGGTGCGAAAGACGAAGTCTTTCACGTTTATGGTGGAGAATAATTAAATACCAGAAGATACCAATTTTGTCCCTTAATAAAAAAAACTGTATGAAGGAATAAGTTCGCTGAGAATATACGAGAACACACATATCCCTAGGTTAGAATTGTACCTTCAATTTTGATTTTATGACGACCCCTTGGGTAGGGCCGGAGAGAAACGAGTCCTCTACTTAGATGCAACAAGGATACCGACGAAAACGGGATAAAAAAATGTCATGGACGGAGCCAGAAAAATGAGGTATTATGGACGAGGCCAGAGAAGCTGAGATATTCTGGTGGGCCGGAGCAATGGAACATTCTGGACAGCCAAAGAAATGGGACATTCTGGACGGGTCAGAGAAATGAGACATTCTGGACGAGGTCGGAGAAAATGAAATATTCTGGATGAGGCCAGAGAAAATGAGATATTTTGGATGAGGCCAGAGAAAATGAGATATTCTAGACGGACCAGATAAATGAGATATTTCGGACGATCAAGAGAAATGAGATATTCCTAACGGACCAGAGAAATGAAGTATTCCAGACAAACCAGAGAAATGGAAAGATTCTGGACTGACCAGATATAATGGAAATATTCTGGACGGACCAAATATAATGGAAATATTTCGGACGTACCAGATATGATGAAGAGATTCCAGACGGACCAGATAGATGAAAAGATTTCAAACAAACTAGATATGGTGAAAATATTTCGGACAAACCAGATAGATGAAAAGATTTTCGAAGGACCAGATATGATGAAAAGATTTCAGATGGACTAGATAGATGAAAAGATTCCTGACGGTCCAGATACGATGAAAAGATTTTGGACGGACCCGATAGATGAAATGTTTCCGGACGGACCAGATATGATGAAAAGATTCCGGACGGATCAGAGATAGTGAAGAGGTTTCGGACGAACCGAAGATAAGCAGATATTCTGGACGAGGCCATAGAAAATGAGATATTTACAAACACAAGGATCGGTATCTAGGTTGAACAAAAAAAGAGAGGTGACCAACACAATGGTTGAAATAGGAATTTATCAATGAGAGGATTGAAATAGACAAGTCATTTCTAATGAGGGGATTAGTGCGTGGATAAATGATTTGTTGGGGATGCACAAGGTTAGCCCTTACAATCGAGTAGTGTGGGTCCTTTAAAATGATTCTTCGCTGGGGAAGATTGTATGACAAATTCAATGGGGGAAAGAATCGCTTGGGAGCATCTTTCAAATGAGACTTTGTGGAAATTCTATTGGGGAAGTTAATAAGCCTACTTGCTTGGTAATATCTGTATGACAGACCTTCTGTATGGAACAGAGCTGGGGATATGAGAGATCAACACCTACTCTCGAGTTGGTATGGTTCATTTAAGATGAACGTTTAATGGGGAGATTCTACAAAGGACTCACTGGGAGTAAGCTCGCTGGGGAAAACTTTCAAAAGGATTATGTTGGGAAATTTCTTACTAGGGAAACTAATAAGTATCCCTGCATGGGGGATTGTAATGGTTTAGCTGGGGATTGATCTGGACTTCCAGGAGCGGTCACAAAATCCTTGCTTAATCTATGTATACATGCTTTGTGCGGATGCATGATATGTTTTATGTCGATGCAAGTGTTAATGTATGGTATGTTTTAGGTTAATGCATTTTTTTAGGCATGTTATGTGATATGCATGAAAAGATGCACAAAATGAATGCATGTTTGATGCATGTAATAAGCTTAATGGGTGATTTGATTTTCAAGCAAGACCTTGACTTTGATGATTTTCCAGATGACAATTAGATTTTGAAATGATTCGCCAGACATGAAATGGATATTGAGATGATTTGTTAGACGAGAATTGTGCTTTGAGATGATTTGTCAGATGGGAACTGATCTTTGAAATGACTGGGTTTTGAGTTGCCAAGGAAGGTTGGGTCTTTTGTGGGGTAAATGTCAAGTTAGGTTGGGCTTTTTTAGGTAAATTCCAAGTGAGGTCGGTCTTTTTTTATGTATATGGTTGGATTTTTGTCAGGTGCCAAGCGACGTTGATCTTTTTTACTTTTCATGCTTGTGTTACAAGGCTTTTTAATAATGCGGGATTCATACAATGGGAATGCACCTGATGAATGAGATGATATACATGGTTAGACGCTAGAGCGGAGCGACATGATTAATGCATGGTGATGATTTATGCAATGACTTGAATGTTTCAACAAGTGCCCCTTATTAGAGTTGTATGGAATTGAAAAACTGATTTTATTGAATGAAAGAGGTGGCATATATAGCCTTACAACATATGAGTGAATTGTTCAACTCACGTCTAAAAACGTGGTAACAGTTACAAAAGAAACAACTTAAATTCTACTTAGTGGAACCTAGAAACTAGGAACTTATTAACTAAACCCAAATAAATAGCAACATAAAAATAAATCCTAACAATTCCTTCTCTAAACTGATTGTCGCAGGCATTCAGTTTAAACTTGGCACTTCACGAACTCCAAGCTGATCTCTTAATTTCTGGAATACATCAAGTTTTAATGGTTTGGTCATAATATCAGCTACCTGATTGCTTGTGTTACAATGGACCAGCTTCACCACTTCTTCCTTAGTGAGATCTCTCAAGAAATGGAACCTTACATCTATATGTTTGCTACTACCATGCATGACTGGATTTTTTTACAATTTAATTGTTGAGCTATTGTCACGCATAATAACAGTACTCTTGCTTTGTGAGAGCCCAATCTTCTCCAACACCCTTCTCATCCACACACATTGGCAAGCACATGAGGAGGCTGCCACAAACTCTGCCTCAGTTGTGGACAATGTTACAACAGGCCGCTTCTTTGATGCCCATGAGACTGCTCCACCAGACAACACAAATATATATCCGGATGTGCTTCTTCTATCATCAATATCTTTGGCATAATCGCTATCGGTGTAAGCCACCAATTCTTCAGCATCTACTCTCTTATAAAACACACCTAACTCCACTGTTCCCTTTAAATAACGAAGAACCCTCTTTGCTTCCAGCATATGCAACTCAGTAGAACTAGCCATATACCTGCTCAACAGACATACTGCATACATTAAATCAGGTCTCGTTACAGTAATGTACATGAGACTCCCAATCAATTGCTTGTAAGCAGTAGCATCCACCTTAACACCTTCTCCTTTCTTTGACAGCTTAAAACCAGGAACTATGGGATTCTTAACTGAATTACAATTCTGCAGTCCAAACTTTTCAAGCAGCTCATTAGCATATTTATTCTGACTTACGTATATGCCTTCTGAATTTTGCAAGACTTCTACACCAAGGAAATATTTCATCTTCCCTAAATCCGTCATATCAAACTCCGTTTTCATTGACTTCTTAAAGCTTTCAAACATGCTTGCATCATTCCCAGTAAAAATTAAATCATCAACATACAAACTCATAATTAAAATTCGTTTACCTTCTGTTTTGACAAAGAGAGTATGATCATGATTGCGTCTTTCAAATCCTTCCTTAGCAAAATAGGCTTTAATTTTGCTATACCAGGCTCGGGGTGCTTGCTTTAGTCCATATAAAGCTTTCTTAAGCTTGTAGACCTTTTCTTCTTCACCCTTTCGAACATAACCTAAAGGTTATTCCACATACACGTCCTCTGTTAACTCACCATGAAGAAACTCACTTTTAACATCTAGTTGAAACACAGTCCACCCTTTTTATGCTGTTAGAGCTAAGATCATCCGGATTGTGTCCCACCTTGCTACTGAAGCAAAGACTTCGTTATAATCAATCCCTTGTTGTTGAGCATAGCCTTTAGCTACTAATCGGGCTTTGAACTTATCAACCTCGCCATTCTCATTTAATTTGGTTCTAAAGACCCATTTGACACCAATCTTCTTAGCACCTTTAGGCAAAGTTGTAAGCTGCCATGTTTTATTCTTTTCTATTGCCTCCATCTCCATGTCCATTGCTTTTCTCCATTTCTCATATCTTTCAGCTTCTTCAAATGAGTTTGGATCTTCATGAGAGGCAAACATTGCAAAATAGTTCTCATCTTCGGACAATCCTTCACCGGTTTCATAATCCTGCAAGTAGCTGGGTACTTTTCGAATCCTTCTTTCAGCAAGTACTGGTGCATCTTCATTAAATGAATCACTTGATGTTGAGGTAGTTGTTTCTTGATCTGTTTTTGCTGCTGTTTCAGTGTCTTCTATAGCTTCTTCAGCACTTTCAAAGGAGGACTTCTCAATGTCATTATTGCCTTCACATACCAATATGTCACGCTTTACTTCTTCGGCAGTCCTCCCCCAATTCCAGCCTTTATCCTCTTCAAAATTGACATCTCTACTGACAATAATTTTTCCAGAAACCGGATTAAACAATCGGTAAGCTTTGGATTCATCACTTACTCCAAGTAATACGCATTGCATGCTCTTGTCATCTAGCTTTGTTCTTCTAGTATCAGGTACATGGACATGAGATAGACACCCAAATACTCTAAAATAATCAACTTTAGGATTAATTCCGCTCCACACCTCTTCTGGAGTTTTGTCTTTAACTGTCAACGTCGGACTCTGGTTGAGAACACGAACTGTCCATTTTGCAGCTTCTGGCCAAAATGACTTTGGTACTTGTTTCTCACAAAGCATACACCAAACTATATTCATAATGGTCTGATTTTTACGCTCGGCTACGCCATTTTGTTGTGGAGTGTAGGATGTTGTAAGTTGCCTGCTTATGCCATTGATTTTACAAAATTCATTAAACTCATTGGAGGTGAATTCTCTGCCCCTATCTGTGTGTACGCAACATACAAGGGCACCTGATTCCTTCTCAACAAGGCTTTTATAAATTTTGAAAGTTGTAAATGCTTCAGATTTTTTCAGCAAGAAAATATATCCACACCTTTCTACTAAAGTCATCAATAAATGTTATAAAGTACCTCTTATTGCTATTGGAGTTGAGAGTAATAGGACCGCAAATATCGGACTGTACAAGCTGCAATTTTTGGGAAGCCCTTCATTGACCCTTCTTTGGAAGGGCATCTCTATGTTGCTTGCCTACAAAGCATTCAGTACAACTTCTATTTGAAGCTTTAACAAGTGGAAGACCCTTCACCATCTGTTTGTATTGAAAAGTCCTCAAACCTTTGTAACTCAAGTGCCCAAATATACGATGCCACAATTGTGAGCTATCTTCAGTAACTAATTGTAGGAATGTTGAGGCCTTTTGAATCACCACACTAGCCAGTAGCACAAACATTCGATTTGCTGTCATTTTCGTTTGCATGACCAAACCTCTTCTTGGATGGTACAACTTGCATGTCCCATTTTGTATAAGTAAAGCTAATCCCTTCTCTTGAAGTTGGCCTACACTCAGTAGGTTATTTTTCAAGTCTGGAACATAGTAGACATCAATGACTACTTGAACTGCACCATTGATCTCAAGTCGAATATTTCCTTTTCCTATTACTTCCATTTTGGAATCATTGCCAAGCTTTACTGAGTGTTTGAAACCTTCATCAATGGTAGAAAACCACTGCTTGTTTCCACACATGTGATTGCTACAACCGGAGTCGAGAAACCACACATCCTTTTGTTTTGAATTGTTAGCTTCAACAAAGGACATGGGCAGCATCCCTTCTTCATTAAATTCAGCATAGTTTGCATTTTCCTTCCATCTTGGGCATTCATATTGGAAATGTCCAAGTTTGTGACACTTAAAACACTCCACTGTGGCATTGTTTGAAAACTGCCTTCCTCTACCTCGGCCTCGACCTCTACCCCAACCAAATTCTCTACCTCGACCTCTTCCTCCATTTTGCTCTTCACGTGAAACCTTCAATGCTTGTTAATTTCTAGTGTCTTCTCTATGAATGTTTATTCTTTGTTCATGAACTAAAAGGCTGCTTTGAAGCTCATCTATTGTCAAGTCATCCAAGTTGTTTGACTCCTCTATTGAACAAACAACATAGTCAAATCTTGAGGTCATTGATCTCAAGTAATTTTCTACAATCATAACCCGTGTCATGTTCTCACCATATATCTTCATCTTGTTTACAATTGTAAGCGTTCGAGCAAAGTACTCGTCCACTTTTTCTCCTTCTTTCATTTGAAGGACTTCAAATTCCTTCCTCAGCACTTGCAATTATGCCCTCTTCACTCTGCTTGTCCCCTGGTACTTATGTTTCATTGAGTTCCAAATGGTCTTTGAACTCCCTTTGTCAAGAATAGTCTCCATGATGTTTCTTTCAATGGACTGGAAGAGATAATTTTTCACCTTCAGATCTTTTATTTTCTGTTCTTCAATCGACTTCCTTTGTGCCTCTGTTGATTGAACTCCCTCAGCTATTGTAGGAATGCCTGCATCAACCAAGTGCCAATATTCTTTTGACATAAGAAAATTCTCCATGAGCATCGCCCAATGATCATAATGACCATCAAACTTAGGTATTGCGGGTTGCACAAAGTTGCCATTTTCTGTTGACATTTTTCACTTTCTCTTTAGGAAACTGCAGTTCGTCGTCTCACTCAATCAGGCCCTTTAATAGGGCTCTGATACCAAATTTGTTAGAGTTTTATGGAATTGAAAAATTGACTTTATTGAATGAAAGAGGTGGCATATATAGCCTTACAGCATATGAGTGAATTGTTCAACTCACGTCTTAAAATGTGGTAACAGTTACAAAAGAAACAAATTAAATTCTACTTAGTAGAACCTAGAAACTAGGAACTTATTAACTGAACCCAAATAAATAGCAAGATAAAAATAAATCCTAGCACCCCTGTGGTGGGCAATGAAATTGTTAAGGCTTAGAGAGGTTGTAACAAGGCTGTTTATCAAAAGGTGGTAGGGTGTTATGCCATCATGACTTCCCGATACTTGTTTAGAATTCGATGAGGCCACTCCATCAAGCCTAGGGCGATGAACATTTGCTTCTATAAAAGACGTGCTAGGTAAAAAATTTGCATCTTTAATGTGTAACCATCTTACTAAGTTATTAGCAATGAGAAGAAATAAATGTTAAGGGCGAGGAGGATCGTAAGTTTCTTCGATTTATGCATAATTTTATGTTGAAGACGCCACTCATTTTAAGCAATTTGAAGGAAGACACCATAGCTCCCCAAATAAGACTTTCTTAGTCTAACATCAACCCGATGACTAACCTCTCTTCCCACCATTACACCCCTCCATGTAACCCTTCTGTCTGGCCTAACTAACATTCGAACTCAGCAATATAAGAAATTACCCCCGACTCACCTTTATTTTATTTTATTTTATTTTTGCTTATTAAGTATTTATTATCATTTCATTCTAACTCATTTCTTGACTTAAACAAATTAAATATTGCTGAAGGACCAAATATTTTTCTATACACTGCAAATTGATTACGAGTTTAATATAAGAGATTGAAGATGACTTTTTCGGATTAGTTTCAATATATTCTATAGTTTTAGAAAGAAGATGAATTATACATTACAACTCAAGAAACCTCTTTTTTGTGACCAATTTTTTTCGCTAAATTGGTCTTAAAAGTTGAATCTTACCGATCATTTCTCAAATCAACAAAAATTAACACAGTTACTAATATTTAGATGAAAATAACGAATGCGATACATTTTAAAAAATTAAAAATTTAAAATAAATTTTTTAAAATTATGAAATCAAAATTAATCTCAAATACAAGATACACTAGAAGACACAATAATAATAATAATAATAATAATAATAATAATAATAATAATAATAATAATAATAATGTTCTGGACCGGGCAGGGCTTCCTGCCCTTAAGGACCAGGCCCAATCCATCATAATAGGCGAACTGGCCCAATAGGCATAATATAGCCGTTGGGCGTGTCCCCTTCACGCGCAGAGTAGCTCACGCGACCAACTGCCTCCCCGAATATCACGGAAGCAGTTGGAAAGACCACGCGCCTTGCCCTCCATCTGGCAATCCCCCATTGGTCGATCAGACGCTTTGTTCGCCAGAAATCCTTTTATAAAAACCCCCTCACTTGAGAGGGGCAGGTATCACAAATCATACACTTGACTTCTCTTACTTGCTTTTCCCTTTTTTTTTTACCAAATACTTACTTTGGCATCGGAGTACCTTGCAGGTACCTCCACCCCTTTTTCCTCTCCTACGAGCATCAACTCTCGCCCTACACGAAGGCCACGACGATCTCCTTCTGGTCCTATCCGATCAGTGGCGCCGTCTGTGGGAAACCAGCTTCCCCGTCTTTCATGAAGATTCTCCCTTGTTCAACAAAGACCAAAGCTTCACCCTTCCAAATCTCAGATCGACATGGCCTTCATTAAGAGCGACGTTCACCAAGACTCTGTGGCCCCTGCGGCCAACAATAGCAATGACCACGCTTTCGTCGGGCATATCCCGCTGGAAAGTGACCAACGAGACGGAAGACTTGCTTCCCCGAGACCTGACGAACCAAAGCCACGAACACCTGCCGTGGAGCTCACCTTCGAGCCCGTACCGGTCCCCTAGGATGCTGATCCGACCACCGCGGCGCTCATCGATTCTTTCAACAACTCAAACCTCCTGATCCTCCAGCAGGGGGAGAAACTCAATGCTCTCGAGCATATCCTTCAGGAATGCCTGGCATCAGAAAAACTGACGAGTCTTTCCCCGCGTCCTCGGACTCCCTCGAAGCGAAGACGCGACACCCCTCTCCCCAGAGAGGAAACGTTCGAAATCGAGGGATCCTACACCCGACCTAGCCCGACGACGCCATCAGTCTCCCCCGCGAAGATCCAGGCACTCCCCGATTTCCAAGAGGCCTCGACACGCAGATAAATACGATCACCGTCGCACCCGCGGGCGTTCTCCTCGCCGGAGTCGAAGCCGCGAGCACAACCGTTCCCTTTCGTATTCTACTGGCTTCTGTAGTGACGATGACGTCCACGGTCTATTCACAAGGGACATCCTCGACACTCGAATTCCTCACGGATTGGAGAAACCACCCACGTTGACAACCTACAACGGGACAACCGACCCCCGCGAGCATATCGAAAACATAGAGGCGATGCTCCAATATCACGGTGTCTCTGGGGCTATCAGATGCTAAATGTTCCCCATCACCTTGAGGAAGGGAGCAATGACATGGTTTAAACGACTTCCTCGCGGATCCATCTCTTTGTGGAGAGAGTTAAAGAGCCAGTTTGCCCGACATTTCACAGCTTCCCAACGACACCCTAAGTCGGAAGCTACCTTGGAGGCCATTATACAGGGCAGGGATGAATCCCTGCGGGCATACATTGAAAGATTCAACAAAGAAGCGGTTGAAGTTCGAACAACGGATCACATGAAGAAATACCTCCTCAAAAAGGGACTCCGGCCCAAAAGCAACTTCCGCAAGGCCGTAGGGATCGAAGCTCCCCGCACACTGACAGAGCTTCTTCAGAAAGCGGAAGACTACATTCGTTACGAGGAAAAAGAAGCCGCATTCCATGCCCAGGACTTGAGAGATCGCGAAGCACCCCGGGCATCAAAAAAAGATGAGGCAGAATCATCCAGGCAAGGGAAAGAGAGAAGACGCGATGAGCGTCCCCGCGAAAGCAAAGGGCTGGCTGGCCTGTTTACGGAGTACACCGTACTCACAACCTCGCGAGAAAGCATACTCTCCGACTGCATCAACACTGAATTTAAACAAGGAGGTGTCAGGTTCCCTAAACCGACCACGTCCAAGGGAAACGTCGACAAAAGCAAATACTGTCGTTTCCATCGTAGTCACGGCCATGTGACAGAAGACTGCGTGCAGCTTAAGGACGCTATAGAGATCCTCATCAAAGAGGGTCACCTGAAGTAATACGTAAAGAAGGGAGAGTCCTCCCGATGAGACACATCTGATCCAAAGAAAGAAGCAGAATCAGCCCCCTCCAGTCCTCCCCCACAGGTCGCAATGGCCATCAGCCGACCAGAGGACTTCTTCATTCCTGACCACCTCGACCCGACTTCCCAGGCATTCGTACACAGCACCTGGGATGCCTTTCCTACGACCATGGTTATCTCATGTGGGGGGTACCATGAGCTCACGATAGGATCCATCAAACGAAAGTTCGAACAGCTGATAGACAGCAGCCCCGAGCAGCTGTGCACGATCGGTAAAGGTAAATGGCGCTCGCAGCCGATCACGTTCTACAGAGAAGAACTCCCCGGAGGATCACCGAATTCCCATATTCCTCTGGTGATCAGGGCCATATTATCATCTACCGATGTGCGGAGAATCCTGGTCGACCAGGGCAGTTCCGTGGACATCATGTATTCCAGCCTGTTCCGCGCGCTGAAACTGAAAAAGTCCAACCTCTCACCATACGTGGGGTCGGATCTCCAAGGATTCAACGGGGCAACAGCCCGACCGTGGGGCTACGTGGAGTTACCAGTCACGTTTGGCGAGGAAGAGGCATCTCGGACAATCAAAACACAGTTCTTAGTCATTGATTTCCCGTCGCTCTACCAATGCATCCTTGGCAGACCAGCTCTTGCCAAACTCATTGTTGTCCCCTCTACGGTCCACCTCAAGCTCAAGTACTACACCGAGAAAGGACACGTCGCAACTCTTCATGGTGACATCGAGGCTGCTCACCGATGCTTTGAGGCCGCAACAAAAGGACAGAATCAGATCGCGAAGACAACAACGTCGGCAAAGCGCACTAGAAAGGACGAGGTTCCAGCTGAAGATGGCCAGCCAGAGAAAAAGCCCACGCTTGCCGTGCATACCATTGACCTTGACAGCAGACTTCCTGAAGACGGAGATGAAGACCATGGCGAAAATAAAAAGCCAGGAGTGACAAGCTCCCCGTCCCCTGCACTCCTGCGACCAGTTCCAAATGGGGAATTCGAGATCATCACCTTCAGTAACAACCCCAACAGGGGAGTAAAAATAGGCGCTGGTTTCTCCGAAGAGGTAAAGGAAGAATTAAAGAAATGCCTTGACGACAACGCCGACCTGTTCGCCTGGAGCGCAGCGGATATGCCCGGCCTTGATCCAGAAATTGCATGTCACCACTTGACGATCAACCCAGCTGCCCGCGCCATTACCCAACGAAGAAGGAAACAATCTGAGGAAAAGGCACAGGCTGCCGAAAAACTTGTACAAGACCTCTTAGAGGCGAAATTTATTTCCGAGGCCATGTATACGACCTGGCTCTCAAATATTGTACTTGTAAAGAAAAGTAATGGAAAGTGGCGCATGTGCATTGACTACACTGATCTAAATCGGGCTTGCCCGAAAGACGCTTATCAACTGCCGAGCATAGATAAACTCGTAGATAATTCCGCAGGTTTCAAGCTCTTGTCCTTCATGGACGCCTATTCGAGGTACAACCAAATCCCAATGGCAGACGAGGACAAGAGGTACACGGCATTCATGACCTCCTCGGGGAATTATTACTATAACGTAATGCCCTTTGGACTAAAGAATGTCGGGGCCACATACCAACGCATGATGAACAAAGTCTTCCGATCAGAAATCGGTGACATGCTCGAAGTATATATGGATGATATGATCGTGAAATCCCAAGAGGAATCCGACCATACCACCCACTTACGCAAGGTGTTCGACCAAGCTCGAAAATGTAAAATGTGTTTTAATCCCGAAAAATGCATCTTCGGCGTGCGAGCAGGAAAATTCCTCAGATTTTACCTCACCGAAAGAGGAATAGAAGCAAACCCAGACAAATACCGAGCACTCGTGGAAGTCCCCACGCCGCGGTCGAAGAAGGCGATACAATCCCTCAACGGGATGCTCGCGTCCCTTGCTCGCTTCGTAAGCAAGTCCGCCCAGCATGCCCTGCCCTTCTTCAAATTGCTTAGGAAGGAGGCAAATTTCGAGTGGACGGACGAATGCGAGCAGGCCCTTACCCATTTCAAACAAGATCTGTCCGAGCCACCAGTACTGTCCCGACCAGACCGCGGGGAAACCATATACCTGTATCTCTCCGTGGCCAATGAAGCAGTAAGTGCAGCACTTATTCGCGAGACTACTGACGGACAGAAACCCATCTATTTCACCAGTAAAGCCCTACAAGGACCCGAAGTCAGGTACACGCAAATAGAACGAGTGGCCCTTGCTCTCATAGTCGCTGCGAGGAGACTCAGATACTACTTCCTGGCGCACATTGTCGTCGTCAGAACCGACCAGCCTATTAGGCAACTGTTAAGCCGACCAGATATGGCGGGAAGGATGCTAAAATGGTCCCTTGAACTGGCCGAGTTCGACATTCACTATGAGGAGAGGAAAGCCCTCAAGGCACAGGTCCTCGCCGACTTCATAGCAGAGATAACTCCGAAACCATCCCCTCCGGGAGGGACACAGGACTGGATCATTTACGTGGATGGCGCATCAAGCCCCTCGGGCAGCGGGGCAGGAATTATACTCGAAAACGAGGAAGGGACCCTGATCGAAGTGTTCCTGGTCCTCTCCTTCAAAACATCCAACAATCAAGCCGAGTATGAAGCCTTCCTCGCAGGGTTACAACTGGCAAAAGACGTCGGCACGAGCAAAATAAAAATCTGCACTGACTCCCAGCTCGTGGCGTCCCAAGTGCGAGGAGAGTTCCAAGCAAAGAACGACCAACTAGCAGAATACTTGGCCATGGTGAAAGAAAAAATGGCGGAGTTTGAAGCATGGGAAGTTCAGCACGTCCCACGCGAACAAAATACCCGAGCAGACATCCTCTCTAAATTAGCCAGCACCAGAAAAAAGGTGGAAACAAGTCCATCATACAAGAAATACTGGCTAACCCGAGTATTTTAAAGCCCGGCCTGCTAGATGTTAACGTCATTGGAGATCCCCATTGTTGGATGACCCCGGTATACAATTATCTCACCAAAGGGGAACTCCCCGAAGACAATAAGGAGGCCAGTGTAACTAAGCGACGGGCCTGCTCGTACGTACTGATCGAGGATAAATTATACCGACGAGGGTTTTCAATCCCCTTGTTGAAGTGTGTCGACGATGCCCAGGTCCCCGCAATCCTACAAGAAATCCACGAGGGCATCAACGCACAACACCTAGGAGGAAAATCCCTGGTTCAAAAAGCCCTGCGCGCAGGATATTACTGGCCGACCATGCAACACGACACCAAAGAACATGTACAAAAATGCGACCACTGCCAACGCCACGGGGACATGCATTTGGCACCACCCAACGAGCTCAAGACCCTCTCCTCGCCGTGGCCCTTCGCCTGGTGGGGGATGGACATCCTAGGCCCCTTTACAATGGAATCTTATCAAAATAAATTCCTAATCGTGGCCGTCGACTATTTCACAAAGTGGATTGAAGCCGAAGCACTCGCCAAGATCACAACCTTCAACATATTGCGTTTCTACAAAAGAAACGTCCTCGCCAGATTCGGGGTACCCCAGGCCCTCGTAACCGACAACGGAACCCAATTCACAGACAGAAAATTCCAAGACTTCGTCGCCAAATTGGGAACGAAACAACACTTTACTTCGGTCGAGCATCCCCAGACCAACGGGCAAGCGGAGGCCGCGAACAGAGTTATCCTACGCGGATTGAAGCGAAGGCTAGGCGAGGCCAAGAAAAGGTGGGTCGATGAGCTCCACAACATCCTCTAGGCGTACAGGACAACACCTCACTCCACCACCGGGGAAACCCCTTTCCGACTAGCATATGGAACAGAGGCGGTGATACCGGTGGAGATAAGGGAACCCTCCAGAAGGACAGAAGCTCCCCTCGACGAGGAAATGAACGATGAGGCTCTACGCGAGGAGCTCGATCTGGTCGAAGAAATAAGATCAGGGGCTGCCCTCCGCGAGGCCGAGTTAAAGCAACAAATAACGTTGCGACATGACGCCAGAGTCGTAAAGCGCGACTTCCCCGTAGGCAGTCTGGTCCTGCGCAGAAACCAGAAGGATTATCGCGAAGGGAAACTGGCAGCGAACTGGGAAGGACCTTATAGGGTAAAGTCCAAAACGGGCACGGGAGCATATTACTTGGAAACACTGGACGAAAAACAACTTGCTCGACCATGGAATGCTGAAAAACTCAAGCAGTACTACAGCTAAGTCCTTAACCACGAGGATAGACAAATTGCCGACATAACCACCCCAAAACGGGGAGAGCTGCGCGACCATCGTATCGTGCCCTGGTGAAGCATGACACACATTACAACACCGGCCAGCTTTTGCTCATTGTACGAGCAGATCCTGCGCACAACGTGGATACCTCAACCGAGCTCCGCCGTTGCCGCACCATTCAGGCAGGACACCCAGCTCGTGATGGGAACAGTCCAAGCCTATGAGGTTAGTACCTCAAACGAAGTCCTAACCTCATCATGGGCAAAACCACTTCGCCCTCCTCGGTAGGTTTCAAACCTCGCCGAACACACACACAAGCATTTAAACAAAAAGAGCAAAAGTCCATGATAGAACATTCAAAAAATCCAAGTATATTAAAATACTGGGCATGGCCGGGTAATGTCATAAATACAAAAAAGGGGCAGCGCCCATACAAATTGATAAGGGCACGCAGGCCCACAAAACATGCTAAAAACAACAAAGTCCTACTCAGCGACCTCACTCTCCTCTTCGGCAGGAATGACCTGACCGTCAACCACCTTGTTGAACAAACACATCCCGTCCGTCATGAGCTGCACGTCGGGGTTGAGGGCCACCATCTGCTCTTTCGCCGCACTGAAGCCAAACTCAGCTGCTTTCAGGTTGTCCTCGCCAAGGATCCTAATCCTCCCGATCAAGTCAGCCCGCGACTTCAGGGACTTCTCGTCGTCATTTTCATCCTGGACAGCTGCAGTCAAGCCTTCCAATTCATCGATCCTCGCCTGCAGACGTGCCTTCTCCTCGTCAGCCTTAAGCGCAGCTAACTTCAGCTGGGTCACCTCCGTCTGGAGCAGCACCTTGGCCTTCTCGTGACCTTCAAACTGTTTTAAATTGTTGAACAGCTTGTTGTTTTCCTCCTCCTGCTCGGCTATTCTATTCTTGGACGTCACGAGGCTCGCCCGAGTAGCAGCTTCATCGTCGACGAGGACAAGGGCAGCTTCAAGGACCCTAAACATGCCCGCCGCATCCTAACACAGCTGTTTTCTCCTCACTTTAGAATTGGCATTCAGAATAGCCACTGCTTCAGAATCATGAACATTTATCGAATCCCCTTCAGCGAACAAATCTCGGCGCGTGTAGCAGGCTGGCAGGACAAGATGACCGGCACCGGACCCCCCGTACCAGCGGCCACAGAAGTCCACGCAGCATCTCTCTTCCTTTTATGGGAGGCCTCCGGGGTCAGCTGCGATGAGGCTTTCTCTGGGACGGGGGTAGGTCCATCAGCAAAACTCTCCACCACTGTCTGCTTAGGTACCCCGGCCTTGGCACCTGTGGTCATTTTCTTGTGAACCTTAGCCGCCTGGGACCTCATCAGACGCTCCCGCATGTCAGCTATCATACCTGCGAACACACATAACAAGTCAGGACCAAAAAGTTAAAGAAATAAAACTAAACAGTGGAGCATACCAAGCAAGGTCATCGCATCATCGTCGTTATCACACTCGAGGAGAGCTTTGACATTAATATATCTAGCTGCTCGGAAGGGCCCATCATCCCCAACCAGCTCTTTCCCGTCCCGATCAACGACGAAGGCCGGGGAAAAGCTCTCCACGTAAGCGTGAAGGATCCTGTACGATTCCTTGTCCGTCGGGCAAAGCTGTTCGTGCTTTACCAGGAACTGATCCGTTCTGCATTTGAAGTGGGTGTAGACCCACTCCAAAGGAAATACGGAGACCACACCATCCCTCTCCCGACCATTCACCACCACCTTCTCAATGGTCGAAATGGTCCTCTTTGCCTCCTCGGTAATAGGCTTCACGATCAGAAACATATCCTTGAAATTGCGTATTGAATCAGAATACGGCCAGAACAGCCTACTCTGTTGTTTAAACGAGACCCAACTCTGTTTCACCCCCGCTGTGCTCCTTTGGATTTGGAAAAGGCAGAAGAAAAGATCTGTGGTCGCGCCGATATTAAGGTAACGACACACTAACTCAAAAGCCCGGATAAAAGCCAAAGCATTGGGGTGAAGCTGAGACGGGCACAAGGCCAGATGGGTGAACAGGGAGGCTTGAAAGTCGGTGAAGGGGAGACGCATCTTGGCCTCCGTAAGAGCGAACTCGTACATAGGAAAGCGCAATCCTGGGTACGAGGAACAAATTCTATCATACTCCCCAGGGAGAAATGCTTTCCATGCCCGTGGAGCGTCTTCGTCGCGCCTCTCCAACAAGTCGAAGTCTCGTATCTCCTCGGCGGAGAAAGTTGATCGAAACGACAAAGGCTCATGTGCGAGCCAGTCAAGGTCCCCTCCTGCGACCTTGATATTTGAATAATCGGCGGGCACACTGGGCCCCTCTTCTGTTTCCTGTGTGTCGGGCACAACTTCATCCTAGGGTTCAGCCATTTTACACCTGAAAAGCAGAGGAAGAGAAGTGAATTCGACATCCGAGATCAAATCCACCCTTCCACTACTAATCAAGTGAAAGGGCGTTGACGAATCCGAGGACAACCGCGTGCCTGTAAAAGTTACCTACCAATCGCTAGGAGAGGTCTCCGCGACCAGAACTCACAGATATCCATACGAGAACGCATTAAAGTTCCGAACAGGCCTAGTGTCCGACTACAAACGAAATTCTACACCTAACCAAATTCTACAAGGATCTACGATAACAATTTCTACAAAAATCCTAGAAAATCCTGAAATCCATCATGTTCTTCATAAGTTTTCCAGAAATTCATGTGTTCATCGAAGAACACATGAAGTTCAACCGAAAAATATGAAGTTCAACCGAAAAATCCATAGAAATAGACAGAGGGAAAAACGAACTTATAAGAGAAAGAAGAGGTTGACGGTGGCGAAGAGAAGCTCCGGCGAGAGACTAGTTGCAGAGCAAATAAGAGCAAAGAGTAAAAACTTGTGGAAATTATGAAAGCGAAACCTTCCTCCACCCTTTTATAACCATTTGATCGTGGGGAATCGCGGAGGTCATCATAGCCTATGCGGCCCTAGGACTAACAAAAGCCATAAATGCTCACCACGTGTCACAAAAACTCTTCGCTGGCTCAATGCAGAAAATACACTAGCCCTTGACTCCCACGAGCAAGTCTCCTCGTCAAAATGAACACATCCGTGCAGGGCTGCTCGCCGAAAACTCCCATTTCCCCGAGAACGCTGCAAACCTTGATCGACATTGCGCGCTATCTAACGACCACACCTGGTCGAGCACGAATGGACCTCCACGCGAGCAGATACCTCCCCAACGGTACGGTCGAAGTCACAGCTGTCTAAAGTCATTACTCTCCAACAGAGCAACGACTTGGGGGGCTCCTGTTCTGGACCGGGCAGGGCTTCCTGCCCTTAAGGACCAGGCCCAATCCATCATAATAGGCGAACTGGCCCAATAGGCACAATATAGTCGTTGGGCACAATATAGTCGTTGGGTACAATATAGCCGTTGGGCGTGTCCCCTTCACGCGCAGAGTAGTTCACGCGACCAACTGTCTCCCCGAATATCACGGAAGCAGTTGGAAAGACCACGCGCCTTGCCCTCCATCTGGCAATCCCCCATTGGTCGATCAGACGTTTTGTTCGCCAGAAATCCTTCTATAAAAACCCCCTCACTTGAGAGGGGCAGGTATCACAAATCATACACTTGACTTCTCTTACTTGCTTTTCCCTTTTTTTTTTGACCAAATACTTACTTTGGCATCGGAGTACCTTGCAGGTACCTCCACCCCTTTTTCCTCTCCTACGAGCATCAACTCTCGCCCTACACGAAGACCACGACGATCTCCTTCTGGTTCTCTCCGATCAAATAATAATAATAATAAAAGTTTAAAGGTAGTGCACTGTCAGTGTAAAGAAATATTACACAGATTTCTAATCAGATTATTTTAAAGTGTCAAATCAGAACAGTATTTTAAAAATAAAAGTGGGATATAGTGGGATACATGTCTATCATTGGTTGACAGTGTAAAAATATTTTATACTGTCGGTGTATATTCATTTTTCTATAATAATAATAATAATAATAATAATAATAATAATAATAAATATATAAAATTATTTATTTAAACAAAAGAGAAAGACTTTAATACATATATGTATCCAAGCGTATACAAAATAACAAATTAAATAGTACTAAAAACTAAACTAACTTACTATATACTAGCTTCTATAGTTGACCCTTTTGACAAAAGAGGCAACCGACAAACATGACATCTTTGTATGACCTTTGTACAAACGTAAACCAAACAAAAACTACATCACAATAATTGTCACCACTCATTCACCATGCTTTCACCATCCTCTTTTCTATACAAAACAAAAAATCATCAATTCGAAGACACTATACATGATGATCCATCACTCTCTTTCACAAACCGGCATCAAACGGCACACCGCTTCCCGAAATCCATGACTCACCAGCCAAGAAATTACCAACAGAAAATTTAGCAGCTTCAGAAGGATTTGTAATTACATGAAAACCAGACCAATTCACTCTCCCATTTGTATTAGCACCATCACCAATATTCATATATTCACCATAGTAAAGTGTGCTCAAGGCAAAACCACCACTCCATGGAGCCCAACCTTGCGAATTTATAACACCGTCAATATTACTTTTCATAACTACAGTTCTTGAATACTTTTGCCACGGTCTACCAAGATAACTTTTCACTGAATTTTGATATGCTTTCAAATCACCTGCGGCAGTTATACGGCAGTTATGGATCACTATTCCGGTGTTCTCGTTTGGATCTGTTCTTCCCTGTGCCGTTACGGTATTCTGTTGGTTGCTCATCGGTTTTCTAACAAAGATGTTGCAGTTTTGAAGAACTGTAACCGCGTTACCAAAGATGAAATCGACTGTTCCGTAGATGTTACAGCCACGGTAGAATTGACGGTTGGCGTAGACATACAAAGTGTCTTGGTAGCCTTTGAAGGAGCAACGGTAGAAAACGGAGTGATCGGCACCAGAACGGAGAGCCACGGCTTGGTGCTTTTGTGGTCCGGCAGTGTTCTCAAAGGTCATATCTTTTGCTATGAAACCGTCTCCCATAACAGCTGTAGTAATTATTCATTATTTAAGGGTTAGAACTTTAGATTTAATTAAACTATTAATTGGAAAATATTGTCTCTTTTCCGATAAAAGATGCAATTTCGACAGCGATATATATGACCAAAATATTGTGATTTTGTACATAAATAAGTACTGCATGTCCCTTTCTTAATTATTTAGGCCAAAGTGATATTTCTGTAGACAGTGATTCACTTAACTCAAAAGCGTTACTATTTTATTGATCATATAAGTGTTAACAGTTAAAGAACTTACCAAAAGTAGCTGAACTAAAAGTAGTAGAACCATCTTGAGCGTTATGATTAGCGGTAACAATTGTGGAATCCATTCCATCTCCGAATATCATTATGTTCTTCACTGTCTTCTTTATATCAATATTCTCTTTATATACACCTGCTTTCACATGAATTACTACTCTTCCTTTTCCACTTCCCTTTGCAGCAGCTACTCCCTCTGATATTGTCTTATAGTCCCCACTTCCATCTTGTGCCACCACAATATCAGCACTTGGTGTCGTCTGCAGAAGTTTTCTATCTGAACCTGAAAGCCAATGTGGAAATCTATCTGATAACAATCGTCTTCCCCCATTTTGTTTAGTATTTGACAACGAAGAGGACGATAATGAAGATGCTAAAGTGTTGGTAATGGACAATGAATTGCTAAGCAATTTGGTAAAGTTGGTTAGCATGGAAGGAAAGTAGTTTAAGTGAGAAGGAAGGTTGAAATCAATGAAACCATTTTGGCATGTTTGGTGATTGGTAATGGAAGCACTTTGCCAAGTTAATTTGTCATTTAAATTGTTTGAGTTAATGGAGCGATTAAGTTGATAAATTGTATCCTGGTAAAGCTCTAGACAATCTTCCCATGCAGACTTGGCTCTATTGTCTTTGAAATTATTCAAATCCATGATAGAGACAAGTTTGTATGCTTCAATAGCTTGGTCCATGGTAACCCTAATGGCAATATCATGGAATGAAGAAGAATCTAGGTTTGATAGTGTATTAGTAGTTCCAATGTAATGGTTACAGACATGAGGGTATGGTGTTTGATTGCATGATAGTTCTTTGGCATGCACAAACAAAAGAGCAACAAAGAGAAAGTGTGCAATGAAACAATTGAATATGAGTTTATCCATATGATTAGAAAATGACAAATTATATGGGAAGAGGTGGCTAGGTGTATAAGAATGGAAGAGGGGACTTGGTGATGAATGAAAATAAAGTGCAAAGGAATGGTGATATTTATAGCTAAAGAGATTTGGCTTTTGGTAGGCCATAAAGGTATACTGATTTGTGGGTGTTGGAGTTTAATTAGAATAAATAAATACATATTATTGGTCGTCTTTTTTAATGGCCAGACATTACACAAAATACACTTTGTTATATATACTTTTAAATATAAATATTAATTTAGACAAAAAAAATATAAATATAAATTATACTATCAAATGTTGTTAAATGAGTAAGCGAGTACAATATTAACTTTTATTAATATTAATTTTTTAAATGGAATTAAATACGAGATATGGACAAGTATACAAAAGAATCATTTTAAAATTAAAATATTATAATTTTTTAGAATTTGTGTAGGGAGAAAAACTTGCATGGAAATCAATCAAAATCTTTATTCTTAGAATCAATTAATAAGAGGAGAGAAAAATTTAAATTTATTTAAAATTTAATTTTTGTTTTAATTGGAATCATGAGATGGTTGAGATAATGAAAGAGAGAGAATATTATTTTTACAATTTTTAATTAATAAAAAAATTGTGATTGATTGTCTGTAAATCTAAATGCTATGTTTGTGTTTATCTAAGATTTTTTCCTTGTTTAGGTAGTGGTCAGGCTAAGTCTTTTATACTTCTTATTGAGTAGGAGTGTCTTTTATTTTATGTTTTAATATTTATATATTTAAAATTTATATACATTATAAAAATGTAATAAATGAATGAGAAAAAAAATGTGACTTTACCAAATTATTTTTATAAATTATTATTAAAGTGTATCTATTAATAAAACAAAGTTTGCGAGTGCAAAAGTATTAATTAGAGAGTATCATTAAAAGATAAAAGTTAACATTGCATTTAAAGCTAAAAGTTTTATGGTTGAGAATTAGAAATGAAATGTGTTGTAAGAAAGTTGTGGATGTCTTGCTATGGGAGATATATACTTCTGATTTTGTAGATAGGGGACTAACCATCAATGTAAACACTTCAACGTCTAAGTCAGTGAGAGAAATCGGAAATAATGTGTGAGTGAGAATGAATTTGAATACCTAAAATGGAATGCTTCACCCTTATATATTAAGAGTGGTTGAGACTTCTCGTGTGTGATGTGGCGTATTATTCAGAGAACTACCTAATTAGTTCGGATAGTAATTGGTGCAATGAAGTGAAAATTTGTTTTCTTCTGGTAAAGCAAAATTTTATGATATAGAATGATCTAGAGCTTTTTCGTTTTCATCTTTAGGTCGGATACTATCAAGACTAAGTGGAAAGTCTTGAAGGGACCTCACTAGCATTGAGAACATATGCATTAAATGTTTTTTCTGCAATTAACAACATATTACAGGGAGTTCTGACATGTGTCCCTATGTTTGACGGTAATGATACCTTTTCTGCCTTAGGATACTCGAGTACTTTTAAGTACTCTCTCCGTCTCAAAATAAAAGTCTTTTAAGATTGTAGCACATAGATTAAGAAAAGTAATGATTGAATAATTAAATGTAACAATTATACAAAACTGTCCTTAATTATTATTGATTGTCATAAAGGTGTAATGTGATGTAATATCTTGAAAGTTGTGTAGATGATATTTATTAGGGGTAAAGTTTGTAAAAAAATTCGTTATTGTTGCCTTGAAAACGTAAAAAGACTCTAATTTTGGGATAAATTTTTTTGGCTAGAAAAAGACTCTTATTTTGGGACAGAAAGAGTAGTTTACAGTGAGATCTTGATTGTAAAGAGTATGGTCCACACTTTTCAATGTGGTATATCGCATGGTTCACAGTAGTGGAAATGCATATAAGTTCATGAACAACTAATCTTTTCTTTTTCAGAGCTTATGGGTTTAGGAAATTATCCTTCTTCTTCGTTTACGATTCTTCTATTGATGTTAATTTCTCGCACCGTCCTTCATCCTCGACCAGTTTGTGCCTCCTTATTCAACATGTGAGCTCCCAAACTTACTTCTTTTAAGGTAAAGCCTAAACTCCTCTTTCTTTCAATCTTCCTTTCCTTATTAAGGTTTATAGATAATGGGGTCAATGGCGTCTGGTTTGTATATTTTGCATTTTGGCAAACCCTTTACCGTATATATACTTTGAAAGGGATGTCATATTTGGGAAGATCTTTGTATTTATTCATTTTTATCTATTGGCAGAACCTTTATAATGGAGGTCTTTCAACTTGAAATTCGTAATGCCTCTGGGAAAACTCGTTGGTGTGTGTGGATCAAGAGACATTGGATATTGCCTCTGTGTTTGCTATTGAAGATGGTTTATGGTGTGCCTTCATGGAAGTGGTGCCCTCGGATGAATAATATTAATTCTCACTAAAAAGGCAAGAGGATCTACAGTACATTTTATAGATGAATTGTTTGTCTCCATGAATTCATATTTTCTTCTATAGGTTTTCACCTTCCTTGCAACAATTTCGAGGACGACATGTTTAATCATTTACTAATAGCTCTTTCTCAATTACACTCAATGAGCTAATCCTACATCAAGGTCTTCTAGTATTGGTGTGAATACAAGAAGGGTGTACCAACTAGACCACTTTTCTTGTCTCAACGCAACTATGTTGATTTGGCTTGGGATCAAGGCTTGATATCTCATAAGAAATGAACCAATATGTTCCAAGTATATTCAGAAATCGCAAAACACTTCAAATATCAGAACTTCCTAGTTACTCGGCTCAATGAGGTGGCCCATACAAACATATGTACAATAAAGCTCGAGCCACCCTATTGGTTTTCAAGCAGGTTTTTTAAGTTCTAGTATTAGAGTCATTTCCTGATAGATTATGGATTATATGATTTCAAAATAGATAATATATCTCAAGAGGAAATTTACTTGAAATGACAATTGACATCTTTATTTGACAATTTTGGCTACATCAATGGCTTTGTCCCTTTTGACATGATGACGATGAGACAAGGAAAGTGGTATATAGAGACACGCTAGTTGGTGGATTCTGCCTCAAAAGAGGATAGGAAAATTATTTTTGGTAGTAGTATGGGAAATCCATCCATTTCTTGAATAAACTTTAATGTTCTTCTTTATATTCAGTATATTATTGGCTTGCAGACAAAATGAAATGTTGCAAAATAATGCAACGTATGAGAAAGACTTCTAGTGTCATACCTTAAATGGTGGGTGCTACTAATGATCCAGCTACTAGGGGGATTAAAACCATGGTGACCCTTGTTGGGACGGTTACTATTTTCTCACCTTATCAGGTGCAGACAATGGTATGTGATTCTTCCAACCAGATCGTAATGGAAAATGCTTTGTGCTCGGTATTGGTCATGGATAAAGTCAAATTATTATTCTTGATTTTGGGTTTCCCTAGAAGGAAAGGTTGTTTGTTTGGCAACGTCATAAGCTTGGCCAAGACTTGGGGGGATCTAGCTCTACGGGAGCGACTAGTCGGCTTTGATGACACTACCTATTCACCTCTTGTTTGTCCTAGTCCAAGAACGTTCAAGGAGATTCAAGCTTCTATTTTTATAGATAACTACACATACTTTCACTAAATAATAAAGTTGTTCTTTATAAAGAATTGGAAGATATGGCATATTATACTCCACTAACATCGGTCGTCTTGGCATTTGTATCCTCCGAGAGGGGAAATGTCTTCATACCTGACCATCTTCAAAGAGAAAAATAAGTAATTAATAATGTGTTATTGCTCTTACAATCGAGCAGGATCATTACTTAGAAAAGCTTCAAGGGACGTTTATCCTTCTTTTGAGCATATGAGTTGTTGTAGATCTTTTGGAGTACCCTAGTACGTTGGTCGAGCATGTAGAGTCACTTGTATAGGCGGTGAGGGGGAAATCGAAGCTCTAGCCTTTGCTCAGACAAAACTTCCTAAGTTTGAGACTGCTCTTTCTAAGGTAAACAAGGCGTTTCTTCTTCCTATAAGATGTTTGAGAAGTTAAAGGAATCTTTAAGAGAGGTCCGAAAAAGTTGAAAGAAGAGGGAAGATGAACTTTAGAAGATACATAGGGAAAATCTTTCTTTCGATAAGAAGTATGCGAATGGGGCTTAGGATAATTACTCTACTATACATGTATCTTTAGAGAACTCCATGCAGTAGGTATGGCATTTTTATCTCACGGTGCGTGTTTAACGAGAGCTTGTTCAACCCTACTTCATCTTTCATCCAGAATGATTTGGTTTGCTTCCTTAGGGATGGATTTCCATATTTCTTAACTGCATGACGAGAGAGGCTATATTAATCTCCATTTTCTTTCCCTTTTTCTACTTTTGGTTGCAATATAGAGCTTCATGTATCCTTCTTACCCCAACTTAGTAAGTGCATATTGTCACCAGCTCACTGTGGAAGTTTTAATACTTCAGCTTGATATGGATTATGGAAGCCACTGGGTTTAATGTTGCTGCAAAAGGCCTGTCCAAAATACAATTATAAACATTTTTGCATGGAACCAATAGAAATTGCAAGTCAACTGTCCTGGTATCTCTTTCCTCTCCTAGGTGCTCGATATGCCTCCAAAGATAGGTTGTAATGCCATTGAAAACCTGCAAGTTAGGCCCTTCATTGGGCCAGAGCTTTTCCTTCTTCAACAGTAGCTTTCCAAATAGCTCTACGTACATAATGTCAAAAGAGCATCTATTGTCGATGAGGATCTTGGAGACATCAAAATTATCTATAGTAGTCGTTATTACAACATAAAAGATCTCGTTTAGGATCCTTCATACCTTTTCGATATCTCGAAATTCGAGGAAAAACCTTTTTCGTTTCCCTAGACAAAGTCTTCCACACTTCTTTGCTAACAATATTAGCTCGACGATATTTATCTTCATCTTTCCCTTGGAAGGGTTTTTTCCCTTGGAAGACCATGAGTAATAAATACAGTATAATGGAACTTTCCTTTTTGGTCTTCATTTTCTTCCTTATTGCAATGCTTTCCCCATTTGGCCTTAGTGACAACTTTAGTAGCTTTCTGGGGGGATAATTTTTATCAGGGAGGGAGGAGTTTCTTCTTTCGCGAATCCTCCTGGCTCCCATTCCTGTTGTCCAAAATTCCATTTCAATCATCATCCATGGTGCACTCAATAAGTTGTTATGTCTTGATCAGCTCTTCTATCGCATTCTTCAAATGGATACATTCATTTTTGTTGTGTTCACAACTCTTTTAGAAGGAGTACCCGAAATTCCCTGGACTCAAAGGTTGTAGATGTTGTTTAGCAAGGTTGTGGCTCCCTAGATACCAAGGTTTCCATGCAATAAATGAAAGTTTATAAACATTTTATGTCTAGGTATAACATGTAGAGTATGAGGTAAGTGTGATGGTTTGTCTTGGTGAGGTTGTTGCTTTGATCTAAAGAACGAAAAAGCCTAGAATGTTCCTTGTCTTAATCTCAAAGGAGAGAAATATTGTTGTGTAGATTCGAAACGAGATGCCACCATGAGTGGATTTTCTTTTGTATGGGATGAGGAGGAGGAAATGGAGGAACTCTAGTAGCTTCATCGGCTGTAGCAACATCTTGGCATTGAACAGCTAAGTGAGTAATTTTGGATGTCATTTGATTGATGAATTGGATGATTGATCTGTTAGAGGAAAATGTTAAAACTTCAAAAAATAAACCGTTGAAAATTAAATTAAAAAAAAAAAGATATTTGGATCTTTGATGGATAGATTATGGTTTTTTTTTTTGGAAACTAGCGAAAATTAGAAGCTAGAATTGAAAGGTGATGTAGCAAATATGTGTTTTGGTATACACTTGGATTGGAGGATAATATGTATGTTTGGACTTAACTGGGGTTTCTCCACTGGTGGGGTGAGGACTCGAAGTTTTTCTGTGGGATAGCAACCCTCAAAGTCAATTCAAACAAACTAATCAAACATGAAAAAGAATGTTCCGACAATCATCATATTTTTATACCATTTATCTTTGATACTTTTGATTTTCTAACACCAGAGATAGTGAATCTTTTACTTAGAGTTTAATGGTTCATGTATAGCAATGTTGTATCTTATAGAACAATGAATGTAATTTTTAAAAATGATTAATTTTATGATTCAAAAAGAAATACCGACACAATTTATTGTTTGTTTGCCTTCTATTTTTATTTTTGTGTAAAGTTTATCTTAATATTTTATTGTCTATTATAGCCATTTCTTATTTAAAAAAAAGCATTTTTTATTATACCTAGAATATACCTAATTTATAATTTGTTGGGAGAAAAATAGAGGGTATCAAATTATTCAAAAAGAAAAGGAAAGATCAACCGATGATGCACTAATTAATTAGTTACACCATATGTAGGTCAACCATATATTTTTCCTCTCTAACAGACACAATAAGACTCGTGAAGCTTTAAGGTTTTGATTTTGATACCATTTTTTTCTTCTCATCTAAACCAAAACATAACCAGTAATTATATATTAGGCGTCCATTACACATATAGCTACATGGTTATTAACACATTACACACACACAATCTTCATCCTAAATAAGGCAATTACAAATATATGGTTGGTGTGTAGTGTATTTTGTTCGGATTCAATGCTTAAGTATACATTTGGTGCATTAATATGAAACTACGTGTCCCTTAAGAGGTTTGTTCTTATCAAACTTTTTAGTGTACGCGTACGTGTGAAGCTATAAGCAATAATTTTCTTCTCATATATCGGTGGTAGTATTCAAGAAAAACTAAATATAAAAAGATGAAGACTGAAATACAAAATTATTCGGAAGAAATTAAAATGTAATAATAGGAAGGAAATTAAATTGAGAGACTTATATTGTGCGTAACGTGGCTCTCTTCAGTTTACACTATTCCATCAAATCCTTATCATGAAAAAGTGTTTTGGCATCACTTTGATTAATATTTAAAATTTATTATTGAATATATAAGTTATTTGTATATAAATAGACATGTTTTATAATTTTGTTTGCACAATTATAATTTAATAATATTAATTTTTATTTTTATTTTATCTCTTTTTCTTCTCACTAAAAGTGTCTCACGCACTAACAAATTGGTGTCTTGAGCTCCGGTTAGTTTCTTGACCGTGCTTTCAAGAATCACACGTCAGTTATCGTGTTTCTGAGATCGTGGATTGTTAATCGTGTTTGCTGCAAAGATGAATGGTAACAATGACATTCAGAATTCTCTTCAAATTCTTGACGGCGAGAATTGGAGAAAACAGATGCAATCTCTATTTGACTTTCATGAAATTCTAGAAGTGGTTACTAATGGCGTCCCTGAGCTTTGTGAGAATGCAACTGATGTTCAAAGAGTCGCGGACAAGGAGGCAAAGAAGAAAGACAACAAGGTTATGTTTTATATTCAATCGACGGTAGACGCGGCGAACTTTGATCTGATTTCTCATGTTAAATCAGCGAAGGAGACATGAGATATACCTGCCAAGTATTACGAAGGAGGAGAGAAGGTTAAAGTCGTCAAATTGCAGACGTTGCGAAGTCAATATGAGTTACTGCAGATGGGAGAAGAAGAAAAGATTGCAGGGTATGTCTCGAATGTGAAAAAGTTTGTTCATCTCATGAAAGGTTGTGGTGAAACCCTAACTGATAAGAAGATAATTGAAAAGGTAATGCGTACATTGACCTCTCACTTTGATCATGTTATCGTAGCCATTCAAGAATCCAACAATATTGAAACCATGAAATTGGGAGATTTGGTTGGTTCTTTCGAGGCACATAAGATGATGATGGTCGAAAGAAAAGGTGTTCAAGATTCGATACAAGCTATACACTCTCAGACATGGAAGAAACATGGAGGTTCCAACAAGTTCAGGGGTAAAGGAGACAAAACTCAAAGAAAGAAGACTTGGTCGAACCCTCAAAAGTATATGATCGTTGATAATGCTTCTGAATCCTAAAAAATAGGAGAAGGAAACTCCTATCATAAAGGCAAAAAAGAGAAAAAAAAAAAGGTTTGCAATGCTATAACTGTGATAAGTGGGGTCACTTGGCCAATAATTGTTGGTACAAGAAAGGTAAGAATGAAGGAGCAAACCTTGCACGCCAAGATTAAGATAATTCTGAAGACATAGTGGTTGTGTCTGTAGTTGCATATGAGCATGTTGACACCAAGATCTGGTTTCTCGACACAGGCTGCTCAAATCACACAATTGGTCGAAAAGTGTGGTTATTAGATTTTGACTCGTCGAAGAAGAGAAAGGTCAAACTTGCTGATAATAAGTCATTGCAAGTAGAAGGTACAGGCGACATAGATGAAAGGAGCAATGGAGGAAATGCTATGATCAAATATGTAATCTACGTACCTGGAATAAAGTGCAATCTGCCTAGTGTTTGACAACTGGTCGAAAGAGGTTTCTCAGTGATTACGAAAATGGAGCCTTGGAAGTGTTTGATACTCAGAATAATTTGGTCTTAAAAACTCCTTTGTCAAAAGAATAGGACATTCAAGACCATGCTCAGTTTGACTAAAGTATAATGTCTAAAAATTATTGTCACAAACATAGTTGGTTGTGGCATTTGAGGTTTGGGCATTTGAACTTTCAATCACTCAATCAACTAATTACTCAAGATATGGTAATAGGTATCTTGAGATGCCCGACAAACTCTGTGAAGGTTGCTTAGTCGAAAATCAATTCAGAAAGTCTTTCTTTTTAACTATGCCAATGAAATCCTCTTCTATACTAGAAGTAGTACATTCAGATGTATGTTATATGTTATTAAACTTAAAGTGAGGCATTGCTCGAGTGAAAAAAAGTTGGATGATATTTTCCCCGAATGATTGAAGATAAAAAAATTCCTGAATTTGAGAAAGAAATTAGGAATAGTTCAGATCGATTATGATTAGTGTATGTCCGACAACTTGGATTATAAGGGGGTATGTTGTGATATAATCCAAGTTGTGTAGCTCAAGCCCAAAGTTAATTAGGGTTTAGGGTTTTATTACTTAGTATACAAGTTAGTTGTATATAAATAGACATATTTTGTAATTCAGTTTACACAATCATAATTCAATAATATCAATCCGTATTTTCATTCTCTCTCTTTCTATCCTTACTAAAAGTGTCCCACACACTAACAATCACCTTACTCAGGTAGTGAACTGAAAGAATATCTAGTGATAGTTTTAACATTTCACCTTGAAGAAGCTTGTTATCTAGAGGATGGTAAGCTAGGGGATTACTTTTCACATCGGTTACACTAGCATCATATTTTTAAAACATAATATTTTTTATTTATTGTTATATAATTTTATTTATAACATATATATTATTAAAATAGAACTCAAATGACACATTTTGTATCATATATTTAAATGACCACATGGCCAAAACAAAAACTATATATATTTACAACAAAACCTAAATGACACATGTTTTCACTATGCCAAACAAGGACTACGACAGCGCTTTTTTTGGCCTTTAAGAGCGCTTAAAAGCGTTGCCTAAGGTGGCACTGTCGTAGGTAAAGACAGCGTTTTTTTTTTAATGAAAAAGCGCTGCTAAAGGCCTATTTTAGGCAGCGCTTTACCTTTAAAAGCGCTTTCTAAAGTAGGCCTTTAACAACACTTTTTCCTTTAAAAGCGCTCTCTAAAGTTGGCCTTTAGACAGTGTTTTTGAAAGCGCTGTCTAATGTATACGTATAAAATTTTAATGAATTTTTTTATATACCTTTAGAGAGTGCTTTTACAGGAAAAAGCGCTTTCTTTTATCCCCCTTTAGACAGCGCTTTTTAAACGCTCTCTAATGTATATCTATAATTTTAATGAATTTTTTTCAATACCTTTAGAGAGCGCTTTTTAGAAAAAGCGCTTTCTTTTGTGAACTATAGGCAGCGCGCTTTTTAGAAAAAGCGCTTTCTTTTGTGAACTATAGGCAGCGCTTTTTCTAGAAAGCGTTGTCTTTTCTATACGTATAATTTTAATGAATTTTTTTCAAAATCCCATTTTAACCGTTTTTTTATGCAGAAACCTGTATAATTCAAGTCATTTCAATAAACCTGTATAATTCACATTTCCATTAACAATTTCTAGTATGATTCATTAACCATTTCCACTAATCCCATAAATCATATAAACCACATAAACCATTTCCATTATAATTCAAGTCATTTACATTAACCATTCACAAAACTATACAATTACAATCCAAAATCACATAAATAACATAAACCATTCACAAAACTATACAATCCCATAAAATAAACCATTCACAAAACTATACATTCACATAATTCCATAATCCTATACCTTATATGATTCTTTTTCCAATAAGGTATTCGCACAATTCCTCCTTAATTTCTTGCAATTTATCCTTCGTGTAATGAGAACACGTGTATTCATCTAAGTACTACATAACAAAACAAAATATGCATTATTTAGTTTAAAATAATAAATTATATGACATATCCGATAAATATTAAAATAAATCCTAAGTTATAAGTCCATGCACACCATGATAGGAAACTCTAATCGATCCATTTGAAGGATTTCTCTCATAAACCTCAAAACGAAATACCCGCAGTCTATGCCATTACGCTGACGAGGACACTACACATAGACAAACAAATAAGAATTAATATATAGTTGTTTTATGTTATCAAGTAGCATCACTAATAAGCAACATTGTGAAAATTAATATACCTCCACTTTGACCCATGTAACGCTGTTTGCTTTAGCCCGTGCTACTCGAGCTTCTCTTTGTGCTCAGTATACTAGTATTGCTCTATAAAAGAAAAACATAAATTTATAACAATCTCACAGAAATAATTAAATATACAAATACACACGAATATTTCGAACAATCTCACTTACGTATCAACCACATCCTTCATACTCTCATATGTTGACCAATCAAGATCCAATGAATTCAGATAATAGACCACTTCTCTTGTAGGATTAATGGCAACCAACAACCAGTGTCCATTGTAAAATATAACAAAAGTTTAGATGGATAATTTCTACGCAAAAGATACAAAGATTAGAATGAAAATCTTACCCGTTTCCAGTATTATACGGTAAAAGAAACAAACTTTCTGTCTTGCTGGCCATAAATCTCTCAATTAAGTGGTCTCTTACTGAAAGTGGATTCATACCAATTGCCGGTGCATTGACACAGGTGCAAGACAAGAAACAGAATATGTTTGACAATTGTGTCCCGCGCATCAATTTTTCATACAAGCACCTTAAATAAAAACATAATAAACATTAGACTATTTTTATTGAAATGTGTAAATAAAATGTTCAACTAAATAAATAATAGATTGATCAGAGTACCAGATGTATGAATGCATAACACCGATGTCTAATTCAAGATGCTTGAAAATATGCTCCATGTCCTCTCTTCCGATTATCTCGGAATGAGGAAAACCAAAAACACCTTCGTCCATGTCTATTTAACGAATAGCAACATCCATCACATCTGATGTTGCCACAAGTGTTTCAAGACACGACTAAAAGCGAGGAAGAGCTCTTTTTGCCTGCACGGTCCTATTAGGAGCTTTTTTCTTGTTGGCCTGTTGTGAAGCTTGAGCAGGAACCTAACAATCATATTAGTTAGGTAAAGTAGAAAATCATGAAACTTTTGAATTCGGATAATAGAATAACACTTAAAATGTACCTCTCTTTGTGATGAAACAGACTCGTTTTGCCGCAAAACCCCTTTATCCTTAGTTGTGGGTTTTGTAGGAGTCTAACATTACCATGTAAAAAAAATGTACGTAATGGTTCAGAATGATTTTCATAATGGTTCAGAATTGACATTTGAATACTAAGATATTCGTAATGGTTTTCAACATACCTCATCATCTATGGAAATGAGGTCTAACAGCCATGCAACAAACAAACCTATTGCATCTCGCAGCAATGTAACCTCTGAAACCGAGTCAGGCATAGGTAGTACCGCTTCCGTATCTAAAGCGATATCAACCGACACTTTCAGATATCCATGAGGGAACGGTTTATGGTGAAGTAACTCTCCCACTTTGTTATGCATTTTTCCCTTGCCAACCATGCGATAAGTCGGTAACGACAAATACATCGGACAAGATGAAATGCCCTAAAGAAATAATAAATATGTAACTGTTAATGTGTATAAAGGTCAATTAAAATAAATGTGTTAATTTAATAAAAATAAATATGTGCTAATTACCTCGGGAATTTTATTTTGACAATTGATACTAGCTTTGTCACTAGTATCTTTCAACCCAGAACCGCGCTTGTCCGCCTTATATCTCTCTTTATCCTTTTGTAATTCACGGACTTGCGCTTTTAATTCCTCCAATGATTGTATGACTTCTTGGTTGCTGGAATTTTTTCTCTTTGTTTGCTTATATAAGGAAGATGGAGTCACACCAAATCCTTTACCTCTCACCCGACCGGAATACTCAGGAACATTTAGTACTCGACTAAGAATGCTCCTGCAATCCTCCTCACCCGTGGTTAAGGATTTAGATAGAGTCTCTTGAAATTCATTGACATATCGAAAATTATTAGTGGGGATTAAAAATTAATTATATTTTAATAAAATTTCGATTAACGTAAAGACATAATGTTATACTTACACATTCGTCATAAACATGCTGAACATCTTCCCTAACAACTCCATCCTTACCCACACAAGCTTCCTTCCACAAAACATGTTCCGGAAGTGATGATTCTTCACTTTTCGTCTCTTCTAACTACACATTTAGTTAAATAATAAGTTCATCAATTATAACTCAATAATACAATTAATAAAATCATAGCATTAATATATACTTACCAATTTTTGTTGTAACCATGCATATCCCAAACGCCCTTTTCTGTATGGATACGCGGGTTTTGATGCTCTTTGGTGATTAATGACACTCAAATCCTGGATAAACAAGTTTAAGTCATATCAGAACAAACTAATGCAACAAGTATATAATATAATTAATAGACATGACAAGATAATATTACATTGAATTTTTCGGTTTTCCGTTTGGCTACAAAAGTGCCCCATTCTTCCGGTGTAATCAAGTCCGCATACAACTGTGGAAGTTCTGCTTCTACAAAATTTTTTTCCTCATCCTTAAGATATTTGTTTGATAATAAGGCTCGAAACCCTCTGTGTCTCTTTCCGGCCAATTGAAGACAATACTTTTTCTGGCTTTCATCAATATTAAAGGACCTCTACAAAAAAACATACACATATAAACATAAAGTGTGTTAGTATAAGTAAATTAAAGACTTAATCGTCAACAAAAATCTAATAACATCAATCATATTTGGTAAGTACCTGTATCTCAGTCCATATCTTATCTTTACCAGCTTACAACAATGGATTCCTCCAATTATCACTGGTAATTGGAATGTGCTGACGGACAAGTGAACCAATGTATGAAGACAACATTGAACCGTTAGGCTCAATTAGTTGGTTCTCATTACTCCAATGTACATCAAATTTGATCCCTTTATCTCTAGCACAGATGATTGACTTCATAATAGTTATTCCTCATTTTATTTCACTTTCTACATTCGAAGCTTCATTCTGAGCTTCATTTGTATCATGTGTCTCGTGTGTGTCTTCCTGGTTACTAGCCATTTGACCTGTAAGAAAGAAAAATACAAAAATTAAATGACAAATATAAAAATCCATAATCCATTATCCATTGAATGATATAAGCTATATATAACATGACAACTAATTAATATTATTGAATGATATAAGCTATAATTTTATAACTAGTACCTTTTTCACTAACGTCTCTTTCTTTTCTTGGTTGGAATATGTTCTACCCGTCTCTTAACAACACGGACGGTTGGATTGATCCAAATACCCTCATTATGATCATTTCTAGTATATGATTCATTTGCTATAATATTTTCATCTTGATCATTTCTAGTAAATGATTCAATATCAACATCAACATCACCTTGATCTCCAATGTTTTCATCAATTACTTTGTTAGATAAAAGCACTATAGACCATTTTGTACTTGTCGGATCAGTGACATAGAACACTTGTTTAGCTTGAGAGGCTAGAATAAAAGGCTCATCTTTGTACCCCACCCTATTAAGATCCACTTGCAAAAATCCTGACTTATCCATTCGTACGCCATTATTATTTTCAACCCACTTGCAACGAAATATAGGAATTTGAAACTTCTCATAATCAAACACCCAAATGGGCTCGATAACCCCAAAATATGACAGATTTGCAAATTTGGGGTTTAAGTATTTCACACTTGAAATGTGCATTGCTTCAGCTACCACGGTGACACCAGTATTTTGCATAGTACTTTTATCATCTTGTTCTTTGGTATAAAATGTGTATCCATTAATTGCGTATGCGCTATAAGAAAACACAACCAAACTTGGACCATATGCTAAACATCTCAACCTTTCTGTTATTGAAGCGGGATCTGAATAATACTTTGAATAAATATGATCCTTAAACCAAGGTATGAAACTTCGATTGTGCTCTCGTACTATCCAATTCTCATTTCTATTCGGATTTAAACCTCGGAGAACATCCTTGTGCATTTCAACATACGGCTCAACCTCATTCTCATTGTGCAGAACATACAAATGCACTTGATCCCGTTCAACCCTTGATACTGTCACAACTTCATTTCCAATTAACTTTATTCCTTCTTTTTTTCGACAATATGAGATTTGGGGAGTCCAATTGATTGTACATTGGACAGATATTCAGTACAAAACTTAATCGCTTCTTCAACAATGTATCATTCGGCAATACAACCCTCTGGTCGACTTCAGTTTTTCACATACCCTTTTAATATTTTCATATAACGTTCAGCAGGGTACATCCATCTCATATAAGCCGATCCACATAATTGTGTCTCTTTCACCAGATGAACAACTAGATGAACCATTATGTCAAAAAACGAGGGAGGAAAATACATTTCAAGATCACACAAAGTAATAACTATTTCTTTTTGCAATGTTGGTAAGATCGCATGATCGATCACCTTACTGCAAATTGACTTGAAGAAAAAACACAATTTAGTTATTGCGCTTCTTACTTTTTCTGGCAGAATAGAACGTATACCTATTGGTAGAAAATGTTCCATTATAACATAGCAGTCATGTGTCTTTAAACTCTTTAAATTGAGGTCTTTCATAGACACAAGTCTTCTAATATCTGAAGAGTATCCTTCTAGAACTTTAACTTCACTTAGAAAATTACACAATACTTTTTCTCCTTTCTAGATAGAGTATACGCAGTAGGTGGTAGATATGTTCGTTTTCCTTTCTTCAATGGTCCAAATTCAGTTCTTATCCCCATCGCTATCAAGTCTTTTCTTGCTTTAAGGCCATCCTTAGAATTTCCTTGTATATTGAGTAACGTACCAATAACACTGTCAAATACATTTTTTTCAATATGCATAACATCGAGAAAATGTCTTACATATAACGCAGTTCAACAAAATTTGACCTCTTCTTCCACCCACTCTTGACAAGTGTATGTGCAAAAGGCTTTCCCAACTGAGTACTCACATCTTTCACCTTTTCAAAAATTTGATCACCTGTTAATATAGTTGGAGCTCTACCTTGTTCTGGCTCTCCATTGAATACTTTTCTCCACCCACGATAGTGATGATTAGAATTTAAGAATCTACGATGACTGCGAAAGACATTCTTCTGACCAAACTCCAATCGCGTCCAATCTGTTTTATCTTCACAAATAGGACACGCACATTGACCTTTTATGCTATACCCTGATAGATTTCCGTATGCTGGAAAATCATTAATTGTGCCAAACAACATCGTCCTCAAGTTGAAACTTTCTTTCCTATACCCATCAGAAACCTCCACACCGTTCTCCCACAAAAACTTTAAATCTTCGATTAAGGGTGCCAAGTATACGTCTATGTCATTCCCTGGTTGTCCAGGCCCATAAATTAACATAGATAACATCATGTACTTACGCTTCATACATAGCCATGGAGGTAGGTTAAAAATCATTATGATCACAGGCCAAGTGCTATGTGAGATACTTTGAAGACCGTGTGGGTTCATTCCATCAGTAGATAATGCCAAGCGAAGGTTTCTTGCTTCTTTTCCAAATTCAGGATAATCATCATCAATTTTTATCCACTGTGGTGAATCTGCCAGATGTCAAAACTTTCCATCAATATTTCTTTCATCTACATGCCAAGTCAAGTGTCTTGAATTGGTCTCACTACGAAACATGCATCTAAATCTCGGAATTATAGGAAAATACCATAAGACTTTTGTTGGAGACAACTTTTTCTTATATCGAGAGACACCGTATTTAGGACACTCATTTAACGATGCATACTCATTTCGAAACAAAACACAATCGTTTGGACAGGCATGTATCTTATCATAGCTCATGCCAATAGAGCACAACATCTTTTTGGCCTCATATGTTCGATTGGGAAGAACATTATCCTCTGGGGGCATATCTTTCATAAGGGCCAATAACTCTGTGAAACTTTTATCCGACCATCCATTGCCCACCTTTAAGTTGTACAACTTTAATACCGCAGACAATCTTGTGAATTTAGTGCAACCATTATACAACAGTTTCTCTGCATCGCTTACCAACCTCTCAAACATTTTGGGACAATCCTTAAGATCTTCTTCAAGTGCTTTTGCAATCTTTTCGACTCGATCAGAATCGTATGTATCTGTGCCATTGTCGTTTGAAGCATAGGTCATATTATCCCCTGGTTCAACATTCCCGTTCATCTTCTCACCATGCAAATTCCAACATGTATAACTTCTATCAATTCCACGCCTCATTAAATGCGATGCCAACTGAACCGCGTCAACCTGACTCCCAAAACAGTAACCCAAGCAAGGACATATCATTCGACTGGGGTCTTTGGCGTGCGCAACAGCAAACTTAACGAATTCCGATACCCCATTCTCGTACTCTTTCGACAATCGACTTGAAGACATCCATTTCTTATCCATAGTTATACTAATTAAACTAAACAAAAACAAAAATAAAAAATATTTACCTGTAGGGAAACGATCCGACTTTCACACTTTGATCACAAGTAACCCCTATATATAGCAAATTCAATAAGTTTGTAACCCCATCATATCAGTTCATTCAAAGCACGACTAATTACAGTGGCGAGAGAGAACAACTAATTACCTGTACATATGTAAACAACTTCTAGACCCACACAGTGTCCAGATAGGTTAGAATTACCAAGATCCCCCTGTACACGTATCATAAAATGAAATATCATTAATTGACCAATTATGAGTCATAACTTGATAAGTGGCAACATGTAATCACAAACAAGCAACAATTAGAGGTAAACACCTACATATCCCAAGTACTTGACCAAATACTCAAGAGCAAGCATACTTAAACAAGTAACCAAGCATACTTAAACAAGTAATCAAGCATTAGAGCAATTCGTCCTAAACCTAACAAGATTCAAATCTAAGCAATACCTAAACAAGTAAACATGCACCTACCAAACATGCTTTATGAATAATTCAATCCTATATAAAAAACTAAATCAACCCTTTGCTTTAGGAGACCGCCTTTGCCGACTTTTCTTCATTATTCATTTCATTCATTCTAACAAGAATTTAATATTTTTAAAATAATCAAAATATCTTCTTTACAAAAAATATCTTTCAACATTTAATAGCAACTTGTTTTTAATTATTCATGTTAATTTCATTTCATTTGAGGAGATATATAGGGTTGATTTAGTTTTTTATATAGAGTAATAAGAAAATTGAGAGTTTGATTCTCATTTTCAAGATAATACCAACAATACGTTTGGTAGGGCATATATCAATTCCACTCAACAAATAATAAAAAACAAAATCAGCAAGAACGCAACAACAGCAAGAATAACTAACAGAAGCATAACACAAGTTTAGAAGCATAACACAACAGCAAGAACGCAACACAAGTTTAGAAGCATAACACAACAACAAGAACAACTAACAGAAGCAACAACAACAGCAAGAACGACCTAACTACAACAGAACGACGACGACAACAACAACAACAACAACAACAACAGAACGATGGCAAGAATGTAAGAAACAAGAACAATGTAAGAAACAAGAACAATGTAAGAAGCAAGAACAACAACAACAACGTACCTCTTCTTCGTTTTTGTCTTCTTCTTCACGACGGCAATGGACGACGACAATGGAAATGGCAATGGTTTCAGAATGACGGCAATGGCAATGGCAAGGGTTTCAGAATGACGGCAATGGCAATGGCAGGGGTTTCAGAACGAAAGCAAGGGTTTCAGAAAGGAACGGTCGAGAGAAGAAAATGAAAAGAAGTTTATGAAAATGATTAGAAATGTGTTTTATATTTTAATTCATAATTGACCTTAGAGAGCACTTTTCAAAAGCGCTTTCTTAAGTGCTACCTCTAAGAGTGTTTTCCTTAGAAAGCGCTTTCTTAAGTGGGGAGAATTTAAGACCTATAGCAGTGCTTTCTAAGGTTAACCTATAGCAACACTTTTTTAAAGCGCTTTCTAAGGTAATACCTATAGCAGAGCTTTTCAAAAAGCGCTTTCTAAGATGGCTTCAATTTAGGGCATTTAGCAGCGCTTTTAAAAAGCGCTTTCTAAAGGCTGTCTTTTGCAGCGTTTTTGTTTAGCGAAATTTTTTAAAGACTTATAGCAGCGCTTTTTGCAAAAAGCGCTGTCTTTGTGGCGATGCGAAAAGCCAATTTTGGCGTAGTGTTTGTATTATATGTTTAAATGGTTACAAAGCCTAAACAAAATATTATCAGAGTGGCTCAGAATGTGTTTAGGATGAATATATATTTACATCGGGTAGATAAGGCTACTTAAAAATATTCAAAGTGATTCAAAAACTATACATCTAAATTTTTACTCCAAAACTAAAACATATCAAATGAATCAACCAACAAGACAATAATCAACAACCAATAGATCACAGTGACTCATAAAACTCATGATATCAAGTTTCCCAACATAGATAAATATCATAAAAGTCTTCTTCTAAATATAGTGTTTGTTCATTAAATAAATATAAATTGAACATGTGTAAAAACATTTAGAATTATAACAAACTATTATTCAATAAAAATCATTAATATAATTAAAAATATATTACATGTTTCCATAAATCAACAATATTGAATTCAACATATGATTCATCACATAATTTTCACACTCATGTCCAGATAAATGTCGCATCATTTACAAACATATTTATTATAGTAATACTAATACACTTAAAAAAAACATAAATTATTATAGATATGTCAAAATTAATACAACTTCGGTTTTTTATATGATGCTTCAAATGTTATCCCTCAATAATTCTATATGTTGAAAAAAAATTAAATATTAATAAAAAAATAGTCACAAATAAAATGTGCATTTTAGCTTTATAATTATATATTACAAAGTCATAAGTGGTTTTCGTATCGTTATTTCTAATCATTTTTCTTAGAATTTCATTACATTTTAATCGTTTTATTTCTGTTTACCATGTTTTACGCTTTGGTTGTGTGTTTTTACTATTTTCAAGGCCTAATGAGCATCCAAGACAAAAAGGGATCAAAAACAAGTAAAACAAGGAAAATAGTCAAAAGTCGATTTTTCCCCATACTAAATCCAAGGGGATGCTACGGTCACCGGTAGCAGTTGTTACGGGTCATAGAAGCAAGGGATCCTAGGGTTCCCAAAGTCACTTCTCCAGTACATTTAGTAAGGAGCTGTTATGGGTCGTAGTAGAGGGGCGGTCCTAAATTCTCTTATTTCCTCTTTTAGTTTGATCCTAAATGATTGCAGCTCTTAGGCGTGATTTGATTTAATATAATTCTGAGGTAATGCTGATAAGTTCCAAAGTGAGGTGATTTTCAGTGTGAATAATTGAAACTTATTGGCTTGATTCATTGGTTTTACTAGTGAAATCCTTAACTTTAGTGTGAATAAGTAATCGTTTAGTATATTAGTGATTTTTTATTAGATCGTGTAAATATCATTTTGTTTTGACTATTTTTATCTCTTTATGTAGGTATTCATGCATGGTTGAAGCATTGAGATCAAAGGAAAATAAAACACAAAGCAAAAAAGCTGAATGTCAGCTCTTTCGCCGAGCGAGACCAACTGTTGCCTATTCAGAGTTTAACGTTAAACATGCAATTAATCATAAACTTGTAATATATTCCAAATAGTCATAAAAGCATGCTATTTAGTCATTGTAATATAGGGAATTGAATCAGTTTTCCGACGCTTCTGGCCGTGCCAAAATCGGAGTTACGGTTCTCAAGTTATGGTGAAAATAAGAAACTGTTTTTTTTCTCAATGTTGTCTGACCGGGCTAAGCACCCTCTGAGCGGGCTTAGCGCAATCTGCGACTTTTGACCCTTCTAAAGTCATTTGTACATCATTTTTTAGGTTATAGTTTTGGGAACTTTTAACCCTAACTCCAAATTCTTTGTGTAGAGTAACTTAGAAACAATATTAGAGGTTGCATAGAGATGATCCAGAGTTGAAATTGCATAATTTTACTGGACACGGCGAGAGATTCCTCTTCATATTCCTTCTTCTCTTTATACCCTTTATTTTTGGGGTTTGTATGTAAGTTTTCTTTGATTGTATGTATATTTATTAATCATGGCGTTGTATACGATTTATTTTATAAATCTATATCGATGTCATCTTTGTTTGCTTGCTTTATGTTTGAATTTGAACCGTTATAGATATATACTCTTCTGATCTGGAACTAGGATGAACATCTATTAGGTTCTGAACTCTAGAAATAGATTTAGATATAATATTCTTAGTGGGTATCGATTCTTAATGTTTCGTGTTGCTTGATAGGATGAGAGATCGTCGATTAAACAATATGGTAGAACTCTCATTGGTGTTGCAGACATGAACACTGATGTGAGGGATACATGTTGATATTGACAGAGTGATTTAGGTTATGTACAACTAATTGCTAGATTTGTGTATTAGATAGGTGAATGAACGTCATTCCTGACGAGTTCTCTACCGTACTTTATTTACTTTTTCATGTGTTTTACTTTCTGCTTTTTACTCTTTTAAACCATTTAAACCAATCTTAGAAACGTAGAGACCATTGAACGACATTTGATCCCTCCCACCGATCCCTGTGAATACAATATAACCTAGAATCCTTCCAAACTTAATTTTTGCATGTCGCTTTATTACTTCAACAAAATGGCACCGTTGTCGAGGATTGGTTTTGATATTAATTGCATAGCAATATTTTCTATCTTTTTAAGCTTTGTACATTTGTCTATAATTTCAAGCTTTTTACCTTTGTCTTTATTTTCGTGCTTTGTTCACTTATGTATATTTTTTAGCTTTATACATTTTTCTATATTGTTACTCTTTGTACATATTGTCTATATCATATACATTTTTGTTTCCTGTCACGTTTTCTAATGTGTTGGTTATAGGTAGTCGTTGGTGAACAACTAGCCCGACAAAGAATCAACAAGAAAGAGAGTTGTTTTTTATAAAGATGTCGAGCTAGCGACGTAAAACCAGTGCTTGTTAAGAGGAAATCTAAGCTTTTAATTATTTAATAGCTTTTCATTTAGTAGTATAGTTATTAAAAAGTGAAAGTGGATGGAAAATTTGAAAAAAAAAAGTTGGCATTTTTGAAAAACCTTATTTTGCTTATACCGTTTAGCGCAACTAGAAGGCGCTTAGTGCGCTCTGCTGCACATGGAAAAATATCTCGGGCACTTATCCACTTTCACCCAGGTCTTTTGACCCATTTGAACTTTTTTTTTATGATTAGTAGTAGTTTAATTTGAAGTGGTTAGAAATTTGTTTTGTGTTTGTCCAAAAAGCTTGTTTTTGGTTTTCTTGAAGAGACATGCGGTGATTGTTCAAGTTTGAGTGTGTCAACATGAAAATGGCATGGTAATGTTAAAAGTTTGAAAGGAAGTTGCATTGCTAAGGTACATGTTTATTGTTTTCTATAACATAGAATGAATATGACATGTAGGCTTTGTACAAATTTCATGTCATTCATTCTTTTACAATTCTTATTCATGTTTGAATCACTTTAGATCATAGCCAAATGTGAGGAAAGTTTCTGTTATGGACTGGGCCGGGGTCTGCTCCTCAATCGAGCAGGCCCAACCCACACATCCTGGGATGGCCCAACAAAGGCCTCTTGGAACGACCAATGTCGAGCACATGCCCCACCTCAACCGTGTCGAGCACACGCCACGCCTCGGCGGTGTTCGGGCACACACGACATAGAGCATCGGGCAGAGGCACTAAGCCTCTCCGGGCTCGCTCCTCCTCGACCCTCAGGTGCTCCTCCCCACGAGGAACCACCTCGTTCTGCACACAAGAGTCCTCCCCGCGAAGACACGTCTATCCCCGACACGTAAGACTCCTCCCCGTGAGGACACGTTCTCATGTAACCACTCACTCCCGATGGAATCGGTCTGCCCTAATTCTGGAGATCTAGGAACGGTTACCCCTGGGCGAAGACCATGTACTAGTCTTCACTACGCCACGTAAGCCCTGACAGTTACTTGGATTGGGCCTGGCAATCCAGCCCAATGCAAGTAACCGTTGGCCCTACGCTGGGGGCTCTCTATAAATACCCTCTCACTTGAGAGGGTCAGGTTACGTAATCTCATACACTCTAACCTTGTACTTGCTTTTACTTGTGACATTTGCCTTACTTGAGCGTCGGAGTACCTTGCAGGTACACCCCCCCCCCCCCCTCCGCCGTCATTCAACCTCACTGGAGCTGAAGTCCACAAGACATTGCTGGCCACCAAATACTGTCTGATCCAGGTACGATCACTGGCACCGTCTGTGGGAACCCTTTGCTTCCCCGTTTTTCCCTCGATAAACCAAAGCAATCCTCTCGTTCATCACCAGCATGGCCAACAACCCGTCTGCTAACAAAGCTCTGGACACCGTACTCGCGCAACTCGTGAACGGAAACCACCGTGAGGACGCTGCTACCCTCAATGTCGATGAAGGCGACGTAAGAGACGGGAAGACAGCCTCCCCGGACTCCCAAGACACGGCTTACGACGCCACCCGCCAAGACGACCAGCAAGCCATCTTTAGGCCTGTTGCTCCTCCGCCCAATGCAGATTCGAGCACCGTGGCCCTATTTGCCTTGATCAATCAGACTAATCAGCTGATCGCACACCAGAATACCAGAATTGAAGCACTAGAGCGAGGGCGGACACGACGATCTTCCCCGCGAAGACATCGTCGTCCACCCTCACCTCGCCGCTCTCCTTCCCCGCGAAGCACTCCTTCCGAAGAATCTCGAACCCCCTCGCCGGTTCGCGAAGGCCGTCGGCCACGCCTTGTACGCCCCCAGCCGGCGATCTCCCAGAAGCGCCATCATTCTCCGCCTCGGAAGGAATCCAGGCCCTCCTCAACTACCAAGAAGTCCAAAACCACCGAGAAGAGACCGAGGAACCGTTTGAGGAATTCCCCTCCGCGGCATCATCGATCCCCTTCGAGGTCCCCGGCCGGAAGCGACGACGACGACCAGAGAAACCCTATGTCATGGGAGATCATGAACGCCCCAATTCCTGCGGGCATGGAGAAACCCCCGCCGCTGGGGACCTACAACGGCCTGGCCGACCCCGACGATCACGTCGAAAGTTTTGAAGCCATGCTCGACTTCAGAAACGTCAGGGGAGCCATTAAGTGCAGGCTTTTCCCCACCACCTTGCGGAAAGGCGCCATGACTTGGTACAAGGGTCTGGCACCCGAGTCGATCACATCCTAGAAGCAACTTAGACAACGCTTCACCAAACACTTTACTACGTCTCGTCAATACCCGAAGACAGAGGCTGCCCTAGAAAGCATCTTCCAAGGGAAGAACGAATCTCTCCGAAACTACATTGAGAGATTCAACAGAGAAGTTGCCGAGGTTCATATGACCGACGACATAAAGAAGTATTTAATCATCCATGGACTACGTTTTGGATCTGATTTTACCAAGTCCGTGGGCCTCTGCACACCCCGCCGTCTGGAGGACCTCCTCCAACGATCGAGCTCGAGGAGTCGGAGGCAGCGCAGATCGCCCTTGAGTCGAGACGCAAGGAAGGCCCCCGCGGCCACAAAGATGAAGACTCTCCTCCACGACGAGGAGGAGAAAGAAAGAAAGAAAATCGCCCCCGTGATCCTCGTGAACCGCGCGGACAAGCTGGCCGGTTCACGAAGTACACCCCGCTCAACGCTCCCCGCGCGCGAATCCTCTCCGAGTGCCAGAACTCGGAATTTCTGAAAGAAGGCATCCGTTTTTTGAAGCCGACTACCCCTAAATCAAACACAGACAAGTCGAAGTACTGCAAGTTCCACCGGAGCAAGGGACATGTCACAGAAGACTGCATCCATCTCAAAGATGCAATTGAGATCCTGATCAAGGAATGGCACTTAAAGAAATACGCCCAGAAGAATGATACTCCTCGTCCCAGCTCCCGGGAAGCCCAGAACGTCGAGGAGACGACACCTCCTCCTAACGAGAGTCGGCTTCAGGTCGCCCTCAGCGTCACTCAACCCGAAGACTTCTTTGTCCCCGAAGGCATTGAGGGCCAAGAAACAATTCGCAACATGTGGGCGAACTTCCCCCACGAGGACCCCATAGCTGCCCGTAGCACCTGGGAAGGCTTCCCCAAGGTGATGGTCATCTCCGGGGGTGGTTACGAGAAGTTTTCCGTCGGATCGATCAAGTGTAAATTTGACGAACTGGAGTCCGCAACTTCGGCACAGACAACCACTCTCGAGAAGGTGCAAGGGAAGTCAAACCCTATCACCTTCTACCTCAAAGAACTCCCCGGCGGAGCACCCAACGCCACTATCTCCCTCCTGGTCAGGGCCCAGATGGCGAAGTTTGACGTTCGAAGGATCCTCGTCGACCAGGGAAGTTCGGTCGACATCATGTATGCCCATCTGTTCGGGACTCTCCAGCTCGACGAGAGACATCTGACCCAGTACATCGATTCATATCTGCAAGGATTCAACGGAACCACCACCAGACCATGGGGTTACGTTGAGCTAATGGTCACATTCGGGGCCGAAGACACTGCCCGACACGTGAAGACCCGCTTCCTGGTGGTCGAATGTCCATCCCTCTACAACTGCATCCTCAGGAGGACCACCCTAGCCGAACTTACAGCGGTGCCATCAACGGTCCACCTCAAAATAAAGTACTACACGGCCAAGGGATGGGTAGTTACGATGCACGGGGACATAGACGCGGACAGGAGGTGCTTCGACGCTGCCATCAAAGGCATAAGTTCCATCGGCACCAAAACCAAGACCGTAGCAAAGCCATCCCCCGGACACTGAACAGATACCTCTCCCATGCGTCAACGCAGTCGAACTCGACAGCAGGTTCCCGGGCGAACCCGATGAAGACGGAGCAGAAGACCTCGACCTCCAGGCGGAAAACAACGGGCGGCCTCTCCACCCAACGCGCCCTAACCCAGACGGAGACTTTGAGCTCGTGGCCCTCGGGGACGATCCAGACCGTAACGTGAAGATTGGCACCGGGATCCCCGACCTGGCGAAGGAGCAGCTGAATGCATGTATACGGGAGAACGTTGATCTGTTCGCATGGAGCGCCTCCGAGATGCCTGGCCTTGGCCCCGAGGTGGCTTGCCATCAGCTCGCAGTAGACTCGAACGCTAGGGCCATAGCTCAACGTAGGCATAAGTAGTCCCCCGAAAAAGCGGTGGCTGCTAAAAAAGCTGTAAAAGACCTCCTAGAGGCGAATTTTATTTCGGAGGCCATGTACACAACCTGGCTGTCCAATATTGTACTCGTCAAAAAGAATAATGGAAAATGGAGGATGTGTGTTGATTATACTGATCTTAACCGGGCTTGCCCGAAAAACTGTTATCCTTTGCCTAACATCGACCAGCTGGTCGACAATTCTGCAGGTTACAAACTATTATCCTTCATGGACGCCTACTCAGGATACAACCAAATTCCCATGGATAAGGTCGACAAACAGCACACGGCTTTCATGACTGAGTCGGGCAATTACTACTACAACGTAATGCCCTTCGGCCTGAAGAACGCAGGTGCGACCTACCAACAGATGATGAACAAGGTTTTCCGGGCTGAAATCGGCGACATGCTCGAGGTCTATATGGACGACATGATCGTCAAGTCCGTGGAAGAAGTAGACCACGCCGCGCACGTCATGAAGGTGTTCGACACAGCGAGGAGATGCCGTATGAGGTTCAACCCCGACAAATGCACCTTCGACATTCGGGCAGGTAAGTTCCTCGGCTTCTACCTCACAGAGCGAGTAATCGAAGCCAACCCCGACAAGTGTAGAGCTTTTTTGGAGATCCCTACTCCAGACTTAAAGAAGTCAATACAATCATTGAATGGGATGCTCACCGCCCTCTCCCGTTTCGTCGCCAAGTCTGCGCAGTACGCACTCCCATTTTTCAAACTTCTTTGACATAAAGCGACGTTTGAATGGAGCGAAGAATGCGATCAGGCGCTCCTCCACCTAAAACAAGTCCTATCGCAACCCCCGGTCCTCTCACGGCAGGTTAGACTTTGTTTCATAGTCATGGTGTCATTGTAGTATAGTGGTAAGCATTTCTTTGCATGTACTTTTGAATTTGAACCATACATTGTTTCCGTTTGTAAAAACTTGTTGATCATGATTGCTTGGTGATTGTTTTTTTTTTCTTTAAGGTGATTGATTCTTGTTTGAGGACAAAAAAGTTATATGTTGGGGAGAGTTTATAAGTTCCAAATTGTGGTGATTTTTATTGAGAATAATTGACACGTATTGGCTTGCTTAATTGGTTTTACTAGTGAAATCCTTAACCATATATTAGTGTAGTTTTTGTCGGTTCGTGTAAATATCATTTCGTTTTGATAGTTTTTATCTCTTTTTGTAGGTATTCATGCATGGTTGAAGCATTGAGATCAAAGGAAAAGAAAACACAATGCAAAGAAGCTGAATGTCAACTCTTTCGCCGAACGAGGCCAACTATCACATATTTAGAGTTTAACGTTAAACATGCAATTAATCATAAAATTGTCACATATTTCAAATAGTCATAAAAGCATGTTATTTATTCATTGTAATATAGGGAATTGAATAAATTTCCAACGCTTCTGACCGTGCGTAAATCGGATTTACGGTTCTCGAGTTATGGTGAAAACAAGAAATTATTTTTTTTCTTCATACTGTCAGGCTGGGCTAAGCGCCTATTGAGCAGGCTTAGCGCGATCTGCGATTTTCGACACCTATAAAGTTATTTGTACATCATTTTTTAGGTTATGGTTTTAGGAACTTTTAATCCCAACTCTATCAACCAAATTCTTTGTGTAGTGTAGCTTAGAAACAACATTAGAGGTTGCATAACGATGATCCGGAGTTGGATATGCGTCACTTTGTTGGATACAGCGAGAGATTCCTCTTCATCTTCCTTTTTCTATTTATACCCTTTATTGTTGGGGTTTGTATGTAAGTTTACTTTGATTTTATGTATATTTATTTATCATGGCATTGTATACGATTTATTTTACAAATCTATATCGATGTCATCTTTGTTTGTTTGGTTTATGTTTAGATTTGAACCGTTATAGACATATACTCTTCAGATATGGAACTAGGATGAACATCTATTAGCTTATGAACTCTAGAAATATATTTAGATCTAATATTCACAGTGGGTATTGATTCTTAATGCTTCATTTTGTTTGATAGGCTGAGAGATCGTCGATTAAACAATGCGGTATAACTCTCGTCGGTGTTGCAGACATGAACACTGATGTGAGGGATACGTGATGATATTGACGAGTGAGTTAGGTTGTGTACAAATAATTGGTAGATTTTTGTATTAGATAGGTGAATGAATGTCATTCCTGACGAGTTCTCTACCGTACTTTATTTACTTGTTCATATGGTTTACTTTCTGCTTTTTACTCTTTTAAACCATTCAAACCAAGCTTAGAAACGTAGAGACTGTTGAACGATATTTGATCCCTTGCACTGATCCCTGTGGACACGATAAAACCAGAAATCCTTCCAAACTCAATTTTTGCTTTTCCCTTTACCGCTTTAACAAATGGGCGTTGAACCAAGAATCTTAGGCTAGCTTTAGTTTTTCTATAAAACTCATAGTTTCTACATATTTTCTAACTCCTCTATACTCAAGTCTCCTTTGGAGCAATTTGGCTCAAGGCTATAAATTCAAGTTTTACATTTCTTTTCATATTTAATTGTTTGTCTATTTCAATTGAATTATTATGAATTCATCTATGATTATTAGATTAATGTTGTCTGCTCTCACCATGAGTGAGTAATCCATTAGGGACTAGGAGTTATGTGGATCATCCTATAACCTTTTGTATGACCCATCGCATATCGTTTACGAGAATATTCCCCTAAATTAATTTTATAACGTGAGTTCATGCATTTCAACTCTTGTACAAAAGTAAAGTGTTCTCAGGTATTGATCGTAGGCTGAAAGGATATGTGTCAATACCGGAGCACGTGTTTTCAAAACAGACAAGTCTAATACAGTGAAAGTGCTAGGATGAATTTAAGAAAATTATATAGCTGAGCAGAAGTAACAGATCATTGACAAATAATCCGGTTATGTAAAAACAGACGAATTATTCGTCATCGATAGGGCAATACGCTGGCGAAAGAAGTAAATTCCCACATTTATCTATTTTCTATAACTTATGTTGGATTCTTGTAATAGAAGTGACTTGGATTGTGCTAAAGTTCTAGAGTGAGACTCATAACCCTAGCTCCAGTTGCCTCAATTGGAAATTAAATGATTTGCAAATAAGTTGTTTTCATTTAAGTTCTTTTTCATTTAAGTTGTTTTTCACCAAAACTCATATTACTGATTTCTCTAGATATACACCGATGGGACGAAATTCAGTATTTAAACCATTAGTTTATGAGGTTCGATAATTTTTTACTACTTTGCACAGACGTACACTTGCGGCGTGTCATAAAGTCACATAAAATATAACTTTGAGAAAATTATATCTTTTATCTTTGAATCAATCTCTCTATCTATCGAACATAACATAATTAAGCTATATGTCTTAGGCTTATACCTTGTCCAATACTACAAACACGCCCACCATTCTCATTTTATTTAATGGCTTTTTCTAATATATCATGACGTCCATATGGAACAAAGGGACCTTAAATGGTCTTTTCAGTCTACCAGTTCTAAAACACAATTAAAAATTTAGTTCCAAAGTGAAGTAACCTATGATTAATATTATTGACAAAATAATCCAATTACAATTTTCTCACCAACTAAGCATGTAGCCTCAAATGTGTACTTTCCTCCTTACTTGTATCAGGCTCTCTTCCACTTCTCATTGTGTCGCGGTGGTGATGGACTACGATCAAGGCTTAAAAAAGCATATATTAACTCTTGTTGTCTCTATTTTCTATTTTCATTAGTCATTATCTCCTCAATTTTATAATATCATACACAAGTTATCTATGTGGATATAAATATAAGCCACATTTTTCTTTCCTTTTTAACTTGTAGCTTGTTCTAAACACAATTGAAATTATAATTTGAAGGGTTATATTTAAAATGGATCATCACAACACAAGATTATACTTCACAATATAAGATTCCTACAAACCTTGAATGTAGGAGAATTGCTAGACTCGATAAACTTATACCAAATCTTATGATCAATAAAACTACATTTCCCATCGGGATGAAGAAGATTAGCTTAGAGGTTTGTAATGTAACTGTTCCGGAGTGCCTTGTGTTAGAAGAGTATTAGTGTGGGTTGTTTTTAAACGTATCCACAGGGATTGTTTGATATTTGATGCGTGCCTTTCAATAGTTGCGATATTCTAAGTTAACAGTTTCAAAAGTTTCTCAATTGTTTTTAACATTCACTTGTAGCAAAGATTAATTGGTGACAAAGATTTTGTAAAAGGTTTTATAAAAGCATGTTAAGGTTAGGTTTCGCTAATCCTTTCCATGTATAAACGATTAATCAAGCATATGAACTCGGTTTCCGACCAATATAACCGCGTATCCTCCCGACTAAGTTTATGTCTAAAACGAAGTCGTGAGTACCGTTGTTTAAACCGTTAGATGATGTCTCACGCTAACAATCCAAACAACAATCATTAAGATCAACACAATGCGAATAGAAAATCCCAAATCTATGTCTAGAGTTTGGTTTTTAAGAGATAAAATTGTTAGGTCATGATTTGTAGAATCTATGTCTAGAGCAAAACAAATCACACATGGATCATTAAGAGAAAACAACATCATCTATATTGATCAAAGACTTTATTCATATACAATAGATCAAAAGCAATACATAAAAACAGAATCAACTACATCTAACCTCAAAATTGAGTGTTTAGCTACCACTTCTCATGGTAGATTGGATAACAACTAAAGAGAGGAGATGAGTAAACATCCACGCCGAATAATCGAGAATGGATGCAAAATCAGCTTCTCCAAGTGAAAATACAAGCTCCAATGGTAAAAAGACTGAAAACTATGATATTGGATCAAAATGAACAAAAGATCCCTAACACATAAAGTGAAATTCTATTTATACAGTTCTGAAATCTGATGGATTCGCACTGCGAGCAGTTCATTCGCACTGCGAATGAGGAAAAATGGCACTTTTAAGTGCCTCTGAGACTTAAACCGCCCCAAACAGAAATCGTGCACTCGCACTGCGAACCCATTCATTCGCACTGCGAATAAACTAGCGAGCAAACTGGAACTCCCTGTCTCCCTTCGCCAGCACCATCGCACTGCGAACCAACCAGCGAGCCTTCGCTAGCTTCATTCGCACTGAGAATAAACTAGCGAGCAAATTGGAACTCTCTGACTCTACTCGCTGGCGCCTTCGCTGACATTTGCAGTGCGAACCTTCGCTGGGCCTTTGCCAGATCCTTCGCACTGCGAATGCTCTGTTGCAGCAATAAATCAGTGGAAACTTGCATCCACACCATGTGTCTCACACTTTTGCTCCTTTCATGCCTATACCTGCACATTAACACACACATTACAAGCTCCTCACATATATTCCAATGTACACATTACAACACAATTTACCGCGTAAATTCACAATTAACCGATAGAAAGAAATGAAAAATGCCAAGTATTTCATACAAATATATAACATGTTTGACATCTAACACCTTGCAAGTACAACCCCTTCCTCATCTTTCGCACCCAACATCGCAAACGTCATCTCTGGGCCACTTCAGGTTCAGATCAGCCTTCCAGATCAGTAATCTTATGTGAGTTAGTATAAAATCCCCTTCAACACTCACCATTATAAGAAATTCATCTTTTCTTTAACCTGTCGTACTTTAAATTTTGCACGCATTTTACTAGTTCACTTTTTTGGGTGTACGAAAAGCATTTGCATTCCTTTTAATTTTTATGTCCAATTCAAAATAAATAATATATACATATAAATAGGTATTATTATTATTTATTAATGTTTTTATTTGAAGGTAAAAAAAAGTCAACAAAAAAATCAAATGTTGACTTTTTGGAGTATTTTAATATTATTTACGTATTTTTTAAATATGTGTTTTTTAATTATTAATTTTTTGGTTAAATATGTTACAGGTCCCTGTAAATATCCCAAAATCTAGTTTTAGTCCCTAGAACATTTTCGGTTAAAGAATAGTCCCTTCAAAAATTTTCATCCATACAATTGGTCTCTGACATTAAATGCCACTAACAATTGTTGATGTGGCATGTGGCATGCCACATGAAACATTTTTTCTGACTTGGCACACACGTGGCAATGTCAGCTTGATAAAAAATGATGATGTGGATGCCACGTGGAAATTTCTTTCATTTTTATTTTTTGTATTAATTAAAATTAAAGTGACAGAAAGTCTGACACTAATTCGTCGCTAAGATGAACATCATAAATAAACCAAGAATTTCTAGCTAATCCGTAGCTAATTTCTAGCAAATTCCTAACTAATTTAAACACATTATTCTTATGAACTAGTTTTTTTTATTAATAATGTTTTGCATGAAAGTTTATAACCTTATAAGGATCTCTCACACAAAAAATTAATTTTTTTTTACTTAGGATGAATTAACACCAATTTTCTATGAAACAGAAACAACGCAAATATTGTCATATGTTTGAGTTTTGAGATAATATTTTGCAGAGACATATCTAATAATACATAGAATGGATCTGCAAAGTTTCATGGCATTTTGAATAAGTATCGATTTATTTTAATTTTTTGACCGAAACACATATAAATGTATTTTTTTCTAGAGGCGAAAATCATTATTATGACCAAGACTTCGATTTTTTAATAAATTTTTTCCTGAATGTTTATTACATTATAATGATCTCTCCCTCAAGTATTAAAATTCATTTGACATGTGATAAATTAAATATGAATTTTTTAAGTGTCAAATTTTTATGAAACGGAAACAACGCAAACGTTAGCATATGATTGAATTTAAAGCTAATATTTTGCAGAGACCTATATAATAACACATTAGAAAGATCTTCAAAGTTTCACGACATTCTTAATAATTCATGATTTATTTTGCTTTTTTGATCAAAACAGGTATATATCTATTTTAATCAAAATAATTGAAATAAATCGATACTTATTTGGAATGTCATGAAACTTTGCAAATCTATTTTATATATTATTAGATAGATCTATGCAAAATATTATCTCAAAAATCAATCATATGCCAACGTTTACGTTGTTTCCGTTTCATAGAATATTGATGTTAAAAATTCATATTTAATTCATCTTAAGTAAAAAAAATTGTGTGGGAGATCCTTATAAGGTTACAAACTTTCATGCAAAAGATCATGAAAAAAAACAAATTTTAGGACATAAGAATGATGTGTTTAAATTAGCTATGAATTAGTTAGGAATTAGCTACGGATTAGGTAGGAATTCTGAGTTTATTTATGATGTTCATCTTAGCGATGGATTAGCGTCGGACTTTCCGTCGCTATAATTTTAATTAATATAAAAAATAAAAAATAGAAGAAATTGCCACGTGACATCCACATCAACATTTTTTTACACACTGACATTGCCACGTGTATGCTCATTCATAAAAAAGTTTCTCGTGGCATTCCACGTCAGCAGCCGTTAGTGGCATTTAACGTCATGGATCAATTGTATTATGGAAGAAAATTTTTGGAGGGACCATTCTTTAAACGAAAATGTTATAGGTACTAAAATTAGATTTTGAAATAGTTATAGGGACAAAAAAACATATTTAACCCTTAATTTTATATTATTTTATTCATTTTTAATCACAAAATAATTAAAAAAAATCACAAAAATATAAAAAAATCATAATGTACATAATCTTTTCCTATTTGTGTAAAAAGAAAAGTTAAATCAAATTTGAATTGAAGTAAAAATTTGAATGGAAGAAGTGAATCAGAATTTTGAATGATCATTGTCTTATATACACCCTATGAAACATGTTGGATTAGTTATATATGTTTGTAGATGATTCATGAAGGTTTGCATTGGTCTAGAATAGCAGTGATGGATGAAAGAATGCATTATGTAATTTAGAACATTCAAAAATTTTAAAATTTCAGACCATGTAACCAGTTATACTTGTAACAATTTTCCAAAAAACCAAAAAAAATTGTGAAAGATTAGTATGGAAGTCTGAGTTGCTTATCTTTTGGTTGACATTTAGAGTACATCCTCTATTGGGGAAGCTTCTACCTTAGCTACACTTGATGGTACACCCAATGGTCTGGTTCTCGATCTAGTTGTTCGGGTCATCCTACCCCTACTCAAATGGAAGTCCGAGTCTCTTTTGAACGAATTGTGGTCGGTGATATTTTAGCCCCTCCATGATTAAAAAGAGATTAAAAATATTTAATACATAAGTTGAAATTATAAAAATAATAATAATAATAATAATAATAATAATAATAAAGGATAGAAGAAAGCCATTCAAACAAAATAAAATTGGGTTAAATATGTTTTTAGTCCCTCTAAATATGGACATTTTCACTTTTAGTCCCTCTAAAAATTTCCTTCAAAGAATGGTACTCATGATATTTTTCATTCACACTTTTGGTCCCTTTTGCTAACGGTCGTTAATAGATGCATGTGTGGCATGCCACGTGGAGTTTTTTTATGATTGGGCATACACGTGGCAATACCAGCGTGGTGAAAAACTGACGTGGATGTCACGTGAAAATTTCTTCCATTTTTTTAATTTTTTATATTCAATAAAAATTATAGCGACGAAAAGGTCGTCACTAAATTCGTCGCTAATATGGACATCATGCATAAACCCAGAATTTGTAACTAATTCGTAGCTAATTTCTTGCTAATCTCTAGCTAATTCTCTTACTGTATTTGCATAACTTCATAAGCATGCTTTGCAGCCTGCAGGTAAAGTGATGACTTATATGCAATCCAAATAGTAACAAAAGTACTATTATTGTTTCTTTCAATCCAATTTTATTTTTCTGTTGGTTTGATGTTCATTCTTTTTTTATTGGGTTAAATATGTTTATAGTCCTCACAAATATTTCAATTTCATTTTTAGTCTCTCAAAATATTTCCTTCAAAGAATGGTCCTCCTAAAATTTTTAATCCACACTTTTGGTCCCTCTTACAACTTAGCGACGAATTTTACAGCCTAACGACAGAATTGACGATGGTTTTAGCGACGAATATGATTGAAGCAACTTTTAAACCGTTCGAAATTTAAATTGAAGTTGCTACAAATTAGTTATGAATTCGCTATAGATTGACTATCATTTCTGGATTTTAGATATGGTGTTAGTATAAAATGGAAACAATTGACATGTGGCAGCCATGTCAGCATTTTTTTCCACGCTAACATTGTCACGTGTATGATACGTCATTAAAAAAATCTATGTGGTATGTCACGTCAACCTCCATCTGTGGAAACTAATGGGAGAGACCAATTTTATGGACGAAAATGTTTGCGAGGACCATTGTTTGAAGAAAATTTTTAGAAGAAATAAAATTGAATGTTGTCATATTTATTAGAACCTCAAGCATATTTAATCCAATAAAGTTGAAGTATGTAATGCCCTGTATAATATATATATATATATATATATATATATATATATATATATATATATATATATATATATATATATATATATATATATATATATATATATCTAGAATAATACAATACAAGCACTTTATTTGGTACTGACACATCAAAAGCGCCTAATGGCATAGTTCACATACTTGTCCATTTCTAAAACATAAATACACTACATGGCACAAGTCATGGAAACTAGCCAAAATAATAAAAACTAAGAATAATATACAATATCCTCAATTGTATACAATAAAAGAATACACACCAGAATAAGTTTAACTAAGCTTCTCTTGAAACATCTGAGCATCGCTCCATTTGTACCCAAACCTGCACCTGAAATAAAGCAACTATAGTGGGGTGAGATACATCAAATCTCAGTGAGTTCCCTATCCTATAGATTCTCTCGGCTTTACAGGGTTCTATCAATCCTAACTCAAGTTAAGGGGAAGGGAAATGACCTTGAGTACACGATCTCACAATCTCACACTATATGGAAACACGTCATGAGTCTGTGAACTCATCAAAATCACACGAAAGGAATTACGTCCTGAGCCTATTAACTCAAGATTTCCTTACGAATCGGAATATGTCCTGAGCCTGTTAACTCAAGAATTCCGCTAATCAATAACCATACCAAGGCATCCCCTGTTCCCGTCCGCTTCTACGTCTAGAAGACGACCCGAGTCATGGATCCTTGAAGTTACTTGGCATATGAAATGGATTCGTGATCATCGCTCCGTACACCGTGATCCGTCACTTCACACGGCCCGTACACCGTCACAAGTCTCTTTACCCGTAGGCTTCATTCGTACTATACGCGGGAATCAAACCTGCCAAGTAATTGTGCATACGTTTCAGAGGAGGTGCTCGAGTCTCATGAAACTACACCGCAAGATAAATGGCTATGATTACGTGATCACACACACCACGTGATTGTATTCGACAATCACAAGGCCACAATGCCTTACCACAAACCACAAAAGTTTACACACATGTTCCATACTAGTCTTTCACAATTCTATTCACAACCTAGAATTATAACAATCTTACTCTACCATTTGTTTTGGGGTAAAGTTTCCTCACTCTTCCTAATTCATATTTTTAACATGCATATATATACAAACATCTTTGACAATAAGAGCATAGGTAAAATAATCATCAATCGCATAATGGAAACACATAATTCAACAACAATTACCCACCATTAAACGATAAAAGTCGACAAAACGACACTATTCCAAAATCCCAACATAATTAAATCGGCCAACGATATTAAAACCATTTTAATAATAAAATACATTTCATTAGCTTTCCAACGATATAAAGAACGTTCAAAACGGATAAACGGATCAAAAGTTATGGACATAACGAGAATTGGTATCGCGAATAAAACACAATTCTACACCCTCCTGGCCGTACGCGTATTGCCTTGTACCATACGCGTATTGCCTTGCTCACTCGCCCATCCATACGCGTATTTCCCAAAGTGATACGCGTATGGGCAGAGACCAAAACTCCCTAAAAATTCCACTAACAGACCAATACGCGTATTGTCTCACTCCATACGCGTATTGCCCAATCCCATACGCGTAATGCCTATAATCCTTCCTTCCCATATGTGTATTGCCCAATCCAATACACGTATTTCCCTGCCCCATACGCGTATGGGCAGCGAAACCCAGAATTTTTCCTGCATTGTTCCCGTTACGAATTTCTCCCCAAAACCTCTCCAATTCTCATCTAACCACTTCCAAATCACAATATATCAATCCAAATATGGTCCAACACAATTAACAAGTATTCTATGCAATTTATATCGAATTTCATCCGTTATAATTCATTTTCTCTCGATCTAACTTAAGTTCAATTCTTATATTTCTAGACTTAGAGTGTCTAACTAGAACCCACCTGGTAACCGAAGAGGAGTTTGGAGAAGATGATGAAATGATGGCCCATGAACCTCTTCTTCCCAAGTTCTTCTTCTTTCTCTTCTTCCTTCTTCCTTTCTATTTCTTTCTTTCTCCTTTTCTTATATATCTATATATACATAATCATTAATATATAATATAAATCCAACAGGGTAAAATATCTCCAATTGATATTTGTCGTCTCAACCCAATTGATCAATTATTAGAATTACCATAAAAATTACTTTCTCGGGTTAATAAATATTAATCCGTCTCTTTAATAAAATAATTGATCTCTTTAGATTTCACCAATTGCTCCATTGATCCCAAATAATAATACTTAAAATACTTAAAATATTCCATGAATCCAATTTACCAAAAATAGAGCACATGGATACTCACCTGATCTCATCTGATATCAAATTGAGCATTTAGATAATACGGGGTATTACACTCTCCCCACCTTAAATTGAAATTCGCCCCCGAATTTCCTCTACTCGGCAATAACCCCAACTTGTATTCAGGTCTGAGATTCACACTTAACGTTACTTCCGTTCAACTTTCTGACGTATTCCAAATCCAACTTAACTTCACGGACCAAAATCCTTATTTTCACGAATTATCAAACTTCGGTTCCCTAGTCATACTCTTATTCCAACATTAGGTTAACTTCGAACTTAACTTTTTCCCGTAGTTCATCTGTTGTTCCTTACAAAACACTTGGTCGCATACTACTTCTGGCAAGAAGGTACCCTTCCATATTCCTCAACTGAGTCACACAACAAAACCTCAACACCTTATCTTGGTCTAGGATAACAAACACTCATCACCTCCTCGTGAGGTAATTCAATGATTTCTCAATTTCATGCAATCCACGACGATTTATATTTCCATAACTTCAAAGTCCAAAACTACTTCATTATTTATCAACGACTTCTTTACCAGTTCCATCTGGTCTGACGCTGTACGTTGTACTCACTACATCCAATATTTCCTTCCTTTCGTATCACACCAAAAGCTAACCCACTTAGAACAAAATCTTCTTATTTCCAATCTTACAATCAATTTCTCCTCTGATTCTTATAAATCCGACTGAGCCCCTTTCATTTGTCACCTTCCACTGCGCAACTCCAATTCTAGCAGTGGAACGCCACGAATTCTTAAGCACTACCAAGTAGCTAACGGTCCATGGAGAACACACTCATCCATTGGGGTCCTTACTAACCAATGATACAAGAAACTTACTGGCGTCCTATGGTAGAACAATTTCTTTGCCAACACACAACATTATAACTTCTGTCCAACACTCTCCAGACGATAAAGACACGGGAGTTACACTGCTACAACCATAACGTACACAACTCCTAATTCGTTCCAAACTTGGAATAATTCATCCAAAGTAGATTAACAACTTTCGTTTCTAGTTACCACATTCCCCATTAAGTCTTCTTACAGGTCTCCGACTTGCTCAAGGTTTGTTGTTGGTACGAGTTCTCGACTAATATTACATAGCACCATCACGAAGCTTCAAACACATGCAAGTCACCACTTATCAAAACTTAACTCATCCAAAGCACGATTGTGAGTTTCCATATTACTCACCCACCCACATACCGCAATCCACATACATACCCACTTTCGAAGTCCATACCGCACCTCTCAGTTGAATCCGCTTTTCTCAATCGTTATGTTCCCTAAACGATTCCAAGTTACATGCTTAACTTTGGAACATCAAATTCTCACTCGTACTTGGAAATATAACTTCCAAATTTCACTCTCTTGGTAAAACACAACTGCACACAACTAGTACCACTCTCACGGAGTCTAAATCCAATACCGTGAACCCACGGCTGATAGCACTTACTAATTATGACCAATCGTTCATACCTTACTAATACCATGATTACACACCGAAATATTCCTTTCAAGATCAATACTTCGTGGGTATTCTTTAACTTCGACCTTAAGGCTCACAACGGCAAAACACCCAAGACCTTCTCATACTCAACACCGTTTACAAGATTACTTCCTCGAAGACAATTCCCTTGTCATCTAAACAGACAGCCAGCTAGGCAACACCTTTCCAAAAGTTATGATTCCGAAACACAATCCGTCTTCCCTGCACGTATTACTTGGTTAACCACCTTACGTTAGTCGGGTAACACTGCTGCAGAAACAAAACCAGTTTCTTCTTAATTCAAAGCCATTCCTACTCAAACCATTAATCCAATTCATCCTACTTGAAATACTATTCACAACTCGTGGCTTCTTAACTTGTATAACATTCACTAACCATGACCCACTCCGGTAAAACCCACAAGGTTAACGCCTGCAGACAACACACTTCAACCAAGTGACATGCAAACTTCCAAATTCTGAGGCGGCCACACTACAAACTTTAGCGGAATAGTTTATTTTTTCCTGCTCAACAACTACACTGGATGAAAGCCAAAATGACGACATTATAGGGTTTTAGCCACAACTCATGCTTGATTCGTCCATAAGCAAAATCCAACACACAATCATCATACGGTACCACAAAATTAATGGACATGTCATATCAAGCATACCACCTTATTCTCTCACTCCGTACACATTAACCGGGGTTTCTTGCCCTTCATTATCCATTACACATCCCACTTACACCAAATTACTTGATGGAAAATTCGCAACCGACAACTCTCAACAACTACTTACCCAACCCTTCCGGTATAAATCGTTCCATGATTTACACTTAGTCCATAATAAGTCCTGATTTGCTTCTCCTTGTTTTACCACAATCTTGTTTCTTCAAAATACAATATTCACTGTTCCACAAAGTACGTCTCTTCACACTTGTCTCAAGAATAAGAATTCATCACGTACACTTGTGACCACGGTGCTGCTACTACGCTTGCTGTTACTACCAAAGTATAACTTCTTCAGTTCAACTCATAATACTAGGGTTCGCGTGGGTGAATCATCTTTGATTACACTTCCTTAACTACAGGTTCATCAACACCTTAAAACTCCATCGCACACTCGTCCAAAAATACATTCCATTGCCACTTCCTCTTAACATACCGTTAATACCATTTTCTACATCGTACTTACTTTCGCACTCCATTGTAATCCTCTTAGGTCCAAATATAAAACCACCATACTTACATTTCCCTAAGTCCAAGGTTCTTACTCTGTTTCTTAATACAACTTGTTCCGGTTCGTACCACTACACTTTCTGTTACTTAATGAAGCTCATTCTTTCTTCAACACAATACCTTATACTGTTCCTTGGGTAATTTAACATTTCCAAATTGGTCTCTTACTGAATACAGAAATCTTGATTTAATACCTCGAACTTAATCTCTCTTCATATCTGAAGTCACACAATTTACCTCTTACCCTTCGTCCGGCACATACTTATTGCACTTGAATCATGTAAACACATCCCTGTGTCCCTTCTCACACTTCTCTACCACTTTAGATTCCTATGAAAGCTAAACTCCCTTAACTCTCAACTTTTAACCAGTCAGAAGAGATTACTCCAAACACACTCTTCGAGGTACTCCCATCTACCCAAGATGCCATAACGATCCTAGTAACTGAAACACCAATACTTATCTCACTCCCGGACCTTACGTCAACCATTCCACAACACAACTCTCCTTTTCCACGGAATGAAATTACTTAAAATCCTTATCCAATTGTCCAATAGAGATCCTTAACTTTCGGACTTCATCAATTCCAAAGGATTGCTTAATAACTCACTGCTCTTTCTTTTCCACGCTTCACAAGCACAACGTCTCTTAAAAACTCACTGAGCTAACCAAAACTCTTCACTACTAATTCTTGGCTTGAGCCTTCCCTCACAACACAAGTTCCGACAACACTTTGGAGTCCTCGTGGTCACTCAACCATGATTCTACCTATCACATACATAGCATTAAGTTGATCAAGCCCAACACTACATAGTATGATATTAAGTTTCATGATGGCAAGACACACTTAAGAGGCAGAAATAGATTTGCTCATGATGTTTCAAGGCTAGGTCGAGAATACGACCTGCTCTGATACCAACTGTAATGCCCTGTATAATATATATATCTAGAATAATACAATACAAGCACTTTATTTGGCACTGACACATCAAAAGCGCTAATGGCATAGTTCACATACTTGTCCATTTCTAAAACATAAATACACTACATGGCACAAGTCATGGAAACTAGCCAAAATAATAAAAACTAAGAATAATATACAATATCCTCAATTGTATACAATAAAAGAATACACAGCGGAATAAGCTTAACTAAGCTTCTCTTGAAACATCCGAGCATCGCTCCACTTGTACCCAAACCTGCACCTGAAATAAAGCAACTATAGTGGGGTGAGATACATCAAATCTCAGTGAGTTCCATATCCTATAGATTCTCTCGGCTTTACAGGGTTCTATCAATCCTAACTCAAGTCAAGGGGAATGGAAATGACCTTGAGTACACGATCTCACAATCTCACACTATATGGAAACACGTCATGAGTCTGTGAACTCATCAAAATCACACGAAAGGAATTACGTCCTGAGCCTGTTAACTCAAGATTTCCTTACGAATCGGAATATGTCCTGAGCCTGTTAACTCAAGAATTCCGCTAATCAATAACCATACCAAGGCATCCCCTGTTCCCGTCCGCTTCTACGTCTAGAAGACGACCCGAGTCATGGATCCTTGAAGTTACTTGGCATACGAAATGGATTCGGGATCATCGCTCCATACACCGTGATCCGTCACTTCACACGGCCCGTACACCGTCACAAGTCTCTTTACCCGTAGGCTCCATTCGTACTATACGCGGTAATCAAATCTGCCAAGTAATTGTGCATACGTTTCAGAGGAGGTGCTCGAGTCTTATGAAACTACACCGCAAGATAAATGGTTACGATTACGTGATCACACACACCACGTGATTGTATTCAACAATCACAAGGCCACAATGCCATACCACAAACCACAAAAGTTTACACACATGTTCCATACTAGTGTTTCACAATTCTATTCACAACCTAGAATTATAACAATCTTACTCTACCATTTGTTTTGGGGTAAAGTTTCCTCACTCTTCCTAATTCATATTTTTAACATGCATATATATACAAACATGTTTGACAATAAGAGCATAGGCAAAATAATCATCAATCGCATAATAGAAACACATAATTCAACAATAATTACCCACCATTAAACGATAAAAGTCGACAAAACGACACTATTCCAAAATCCCAACATAATTAAATCGGCCAATGATCTTAAAACCATTTTAATAAGAAAATACATTTCATTAGCTTTCCAACGATATAAAGAACGTTCAAAACGGATTAACGGATCAAAAGTTATGGACATAACGAGAATTGGTATCGCGAAAAAAACACAATTCTGCACCCTCCTGGCCGTACGCGTATTGCCTTGTGCCATACGCGTATTGCCTTGCTCACTCGCCCATCCATACGGGTATTGCCCAAAGTGATACGCGTATGGGCAGAGACCAAAACTCCCTAAAAATTCCACTAACAGACCAATACGCGTATTGCCTCACTCCATACACGTATTGCCCAATCCCATACGCGTAATGCTTATAATCCTTCCTTCACATACACGTATTGCCCAATCCAATACGCGTATTGCCCTGCCCCATACGCGTATGGGCAGCGAAACCCAGAATTTTTCCTGCATTGTTCCTGTTACGAATTTCTCCCCAAAACCTCTCCAATTCTCATTTAACCACTTCCAAATCACAATATATAAATCCAAATATGGTCCAACATAATTAACAAGTATTCTATGCAATTTATATCGAATTTCATCCGTTAGAATTCATTTTCTCTCGATCTAACTTAAGTTCAATTCATATATTTCTAGACTTAGAGTGTCTAACTAGAACCCACCTGGTAACCGAAGAGGAGTTTGGAGAAGATGATGAAATGATGGCCCATGAACCTCTTCTTCCCAAGTTCTTCTTCTTTTTCTTCTTCCTTCTTCCTTTCTATTTCTGTCTTTCTCCTTTTCTTATATATATATATACATAATCATTAATATATAATATAAATCCAACAGAGTAAAATATCTCCAACTGATATTTGTCGTCTTAACCCAATTGATCAATTATTAGAATTACCATAAAAATTACTTTCTCGGGTTAATAAATATTAATCCGTCTCTTTAATAAAATAATTGATCTCTTTAGAGTTCACCAGTTGCTCCATTGATCCCAAATAATAATACTTAGAATATTCCATGAATCCAATTTACCAAAACTAGAGCACATGGATACTCACCTGATCTCATCTGATATCCAATTGATCATTTAGATAATACGGAGTATTACAAAGTATTTTTATGTGAACTTAAAATTTTTATTATTGTTGTGTTTTCAATATCCGTACTTCAAATTATAAGGTATACTATTTAATAATGGATCATGCATATATGGATATGGTTCTTTCCACTTAACACTAGTAAAACACCCGTGCTCCCGCACGGGTAAATGTATTTTGATATTGTAAAAATAATATTTTGAAATTTACATGTAAAAAACACATTTATTTTAAATGGAGAATGTATGATAAAAAATTATAATAGAAATATTGAGAGTAATATTTATTTATTGAGAGTGACTATTTTTCCATCCATATGTCATGTTCCATGCAAGTTTGTATGTTAAAATACTATACAATAAGTGAAAATACTGCAGCAGTATAGAACAATGTTTATGTTTATAAAAGTGAAAAATAGTCTCACTAATCCATTGTATCACAAAAAAGTTAATGGTTTTGTTGATTTTTTTATGAAGGTGTAGCATTAAATTGTGTCAATACAATAACCCAATCACATGTATTTATATTGCAGCATGAAGACTTGTTTGAAGAAGAATAAAGTTGCCATGAACTCAATTGTTGAAACTTTCCTTAGACTTGTTTGAAAATTGAAACCAAAGAAATTACGGTATCCGAAACAATGCTTTTGAAAATCAAACCGCAACTCACAAATTGAACAATATTTACTTCAGCCATGAACTCAAATCAAAGATATTGAATCACAAACAGAAGACATTTATTCTATAATTTGGACTTGAACTTGATTTATCATCACAATCCATATTACGAAATCGAAATACAATCACCATCATTGAAACATGATTGAAACATCAGAAGTGCAGAAAATGAACAATGAAACAACTTGCACAATCAAAACTCAGAAAAACAACTCAAGCATTTACATAGCCTATATAGTTCAGCAATTGATGTATATGAATCATCGTTGTTGCTGCTGCTCAGAAGTTGGGTTGGTAGTAATTGACGGTGAGGTTATCCTATATATCAAAATCAATTCTATACTTTTAAAATCACTTTTGTTTTTACCAACTGAAACCAAACATACACTAAACTTGAAGATCAACTTAGCATTGTTGGATGCCCAGTTTGTAGCATTCTCTTGATAATGTCCATCCCAAATGCAGAATCAGATGAACTGGTCAAAAACAGCAGATTATTAGCTTGGCAGCTTCAGCAAAATTAAAGACAAGTACATGAAACTAAAACAAATCATGCAAGGTTCCAAGGGTAGAAATTTTCATCCAATAAAGATACTCTCAAAATCTCAGCTTTATGAGACAATTGCGGCTTATATTGGCCTGTCAATGCCAAAATGAGAAGCTGAAAAGGTAGACTGCAAAATAGTAAGCAGTGTTCTCCAAAAGAGTTATTTATTGTATCCCTGAGATCATTGCAGCCTAACTGGCTGGCTCTTCAGCCAAGCAAGTTCCTATATATAAAGGAAGTGACAGTCCAATCAAAAACATCTGCAAAATATATAAACTTACTGTCATTACAGTCCATTCGAATACCAACAGATGCACGAAATTGATCAACATTTTGCATTTTCAGTGATCATTTTCGAATATTATAAAAGCACGAGATTAGGTTGATACAATCCTACAGTTACAGGTTCAGATTGGTTATTTACTCCAAAAACTAAACCACACAAGCAATTCATCAAACAGGTTGAAGGCATTCAATTAAACCGAAAAACTAACCTGCTGTGAGACATAAACAGCAAAGAATGAAATCCACCACCAATGTTTCCCATACTGTTGACTCATCTCAGTGAAACATGAATTGTGATATTCTAAAAGCTCAAGTTCAGCAAGGCAAAACTTGAAGCAGCGCTAATGAAATAATCATCTTTTATGAGGATGCTTGTCACATGTTAGTAAATATTAACTTCATAAAGTAAAACACGGAATGAAACATTATAATCACCTATCTGACGATGGTTGGCGTAGGTATGCAGATGCAGTTATACGACATGTTGGTCTCAGGCTGTCAGCATCAAATACTCCAATATTTTCATCAGTGAAGGCAGCATAAATTAGTTGGCTGTTGCAGGAATATGTTGCATAGGATATGGAAGTATCTTGTGAGACCCACAAGAATCCAAACAAACAAAGTAACTAACTCGTTCACCAGGAATAGAAAATAAAATAGAGTTGTGTTTAGATAAATTCTTACAACAAATATATCTACTTTATTTGAACCAGTAGCCTCTGAAAAAATGCTACAAACCAGTGATATAAGCATATTTACCGAACATTTCTACTTTACACAAATGAGCTTATAAGCTAGTCAAATCTACTATGAGAAATACCAGACACAACCTAAATGGTGAGACGACAACAACAATTTACATTTTTAATAGGGAAGTATGGAAAACCAACCTGTTTAACTATTGATTTGATAATCCATAGACAGTGTGAGGATTTGGATTGTCTTGGCCAATGGCTGAACAATCAGATGAGTAAATCTATTGTACTGTAAAGGATCACTACTACATACATAAAAATAAAATTATAAAACAGAACAAAATCTCCATTGAATCGATCACACTTAAAGGATACACTTCTCTCACACCCCATGATTAAACATTTGCTTAAGATGAAAACCTCCATTGTGAATAAACTTGCATAAGATGAAAACAGTAACAAATGTAGAAATTCAAAATATGTAAAACACTTCCCAACTTACATCAACTATCAAACATCATTTTGAGAAACCATGTAAAGACCTAAGTAAAAGGTGTTTACAGTGGCTTGTAACTCTCAAGACCAAGTAATTTTATTTATTGTGTGCATAGCTTAGGCTACAAGCTACTCTTCTTTGCTCTGTTTTCTTGTTGGCAGAACCCAGGTTAAAAAGGTGTTTCTTCGGCAGACCTGAAATGATTAAGTTACACACCACATTAGCGAACAACTCTAAATACCCTTCATCCATACACAATCCAAACATAAGAGGAGAACCAAAATAATAGTAAACACGCATCTGACAGTATTGAACTTTTCGAATAAGACCCAACATCAAAAGAAGGCAACGTATCAATGTTCAGACAGTATATTTTCTTTCCAAACAAAACCAACAAACTTCAGAGCACATTATTTCTTTCCCAAGACAATTTTGAGACAACATCAAAGGTTTCCAAAAGGGAATCTTTTGGTTCTTCCTCATAGGCCTATATATAAGAGCGTATTTTCATCAAGAGAAGGGGAATCGACAGAGCAAACCATCAAATCATTACATAACCATCCACAAACATACACAAAAAGTTCATTCAATGAGAAACATCACAAATGACCCATTCCAAGGGTGTGCTTCACGGTCTCCACAGCACCATGACCCATGTTCTTCACTTGCTCTCCAGTCTGCAACAAAAAATTATATATGTTTTTAAGAACTAATTTCATATCAATAAAAACGACACAGAGGGTGGAGAAAGTTCCTCTCAATAAAAATGATTCATGTCATGGTCAGCCCAATATGCTAAACAATCAAAAGCTCGTGTGAGTGTAGGGCTTCGATGTCAAGAAAATAGATTTAGAGGCCCTTGCGTGACTTCTGTAACACAAAAGGTCAAGTTGAACATGGATTCATGGTCTATATTATTTACTACATGAAAAGCTTGTCTACCCTTATTAAGATGTAGCATAGAAAATGTTAAAGTCACTGACAGTAGCATAGAAAATCAAATAGATGATTAGTTAATCCAAATATAAATTCAAAACAAAAGGACCATGAACCTCATTGAGATGAAGAAAGAAATATGTATCTAAATAATATGGTCATGCATACCATATCGCTCCTGAATTTCAGGCGTGCTTTGCAAAACTCCAATCCAGGATGAGAGGACAATATAGTTCCCTCAAGATAGGTTTGAAATCATCCTACATCCAAAATAGAAAACATACACATATCAAATTATAATTCTATTACATACAGCATTTTAGTAAGCCCTTGGTAATTAAGGTTGAGACTTAAGAGTGAAACAACAAAATACTTTGGGAGTAAGTGCAATCATCTGCATAGTGTCTATGTTTCGTTAAGAATCTAAGAAGTACATACAAAGAGCACTTGGTCACTGTCATTATTGGTTAGTATCTCATGTTCATAGCAGTGCTGCAGAACTTAATGAGCTTACCGCATCAAGCACCGGTTTTTGCATTCGCGATCTTCATGGTCCTGCTAGCGTCGCCGTTTGATATTGTTGCGAAAGTTCATTGTCATTTGGAATTTCTTGAATCTTCAACGGCAGCTACCTGTATAAATCTGTTAGAAAGCAAGGAACAATTCGAACCCAAATTATTATAAAAGCTGATGCTGGCTTTGATTTGAGTTAAAAGGAGGTCGTGTAATTTACCGTAAGAAGTTGGTGTTCCACACCGATGGATTTTGGATGTTGATAATTTACGGTGGCATCCGAATCATGCAGAAAGCTATCACAGTGAGCGACGATTAGTTGACGGGGATATAGGGCAAGGATTGTGATATTGGGATCGATACTAAGCAAGTGCACAAACCTGCCAATTAAATCAACAGCCAAATACAAATATTTATTGCCAAAAATTCCAATTGAAGAGTGCATACAAAAAATAAGCAACCATTGAATGAAAATGAAACGGAAACGGCAAGAAAATCAACAGCTCATGTTTCTTTCCGAAATCAAAACCGGCTACAAAACCCTCAAACCAGAACTATGCAGGGAAGATTTTGGAAAGCCACTCGAACCTGTTAAACCAGAACTATGAAAGTGTCCTGTGAACCTGTTAAACCAGATTTTGGGTTGCAGCTGATGCAACCTACGAAGGCGAAGCTTAACATAGCCAAAAAGAAAGAGAAAATGATTTAGATATATATAAAAAGACAACTCTACAAAAGATAAACATAAGATAATAGCATATAAATGTACGTGTGCCTCAAGGAGATGAAGTCTTGCAAATTCCGTGAAGAGAGGGTTATATAAAAGGTTAACCTCCCTCTACAAAGAAAAAGACACATTTCATGCTCAGAATACAAAGGTTATTCATATGTTATGTTAGTTCTTAAAGGGTTGAGCTGGATGGTACATGGCCTAGATTATTAATATATAAAAATAAAAAAAGAAGAATTAGGCTAGTGTTTTGTCAGAATCATATCATATCATTTTATCAATTATTTGGGGTTTTTATTCTTCCATCTCATAATTTCAACATGTTATCCAAGTGGTCAGCAATTTTATCCTTGTCATCCCAATTGTTAACAATTCAATTTCAACACACGGTAAAGTGGTTTAAAAAAAACTGTTAACACATTAAGCGAAAAGAAGATTTGCTTTAGAAGAGTAGTAAAAGATATAAAACTATACATAGCCTTTCTTTAATAGCTTAAGCTTTAAGGACTTGATTCTCTCAACAACAACAAAAAAAGAAAGAAATAAAATAGTGAAGTTACAAAAATAAACTTTTACATCTCGAAAATGCTATTGTAAACAAACATATCATAATATTGTTGGTGTAAGATTATAAAGGTAAATAACCTTGAATGCATCAGGGAGTACTTCAGCAATAACCATCCAAATCATGCATCCAGCAGCAAATCCCGTACAAAAAGGAAGAAACTTGCTGAATGCATCCGCACAAATGAAAGAAGGAACAACTACAATTGGTTGCATTAACATTAAAGAGTAAGATATTAAGAAGCTATAGTCAAAGATGCTAGGAGTTCTTCAGTCTTCATTAGCAGCTCCTTCCACCGGATAAACAGATGTGCCTGAACCAAAAACAAAATCAACTGGAAAATCACTTCTGCTATAATCATTATGATGAGTAGTAGAAAACTCCAACAGGGGATGAAAGTGTCCCGTGATAGGTGGAGCTTCTTTAGCTAGTGAATCAAATTATACACAATAAAAAGCAATTAAAGAAATGGATTCAAGCTGTTAAACAGACCTCACATCCCTTTGCAACACTTTCCATAACAAATCTCAAAAAACCATACCATGCCCTGCAACAAATAGTTTGACATTGCTTTTAAATCCTGTACATCCATCCTTGAGATACTCTCTAGCCAAGATGATCTGCATTTCATAAATATTAAGTCATAACACTGTTTCTACCAATCTACTCAGCAAAGCCTATATTGTGGAAAATGGAATAAAAGTTGTCAACTCGGAAGTTCCATTTAACTATATACCAAAAGACAAAAATAAAATAGACAAAAGGAATCTAAAAAGCAGATACTGAGCCAACATATAAATCGTAACATTAGTAATTTCGTTGAAAGTTTTACAAAGTCTCAGCAGTGAACCTATGCATGATTGTTAAAATCATACTTGCTAGTCATACAGTGGCTTGTAACTCTCAAGACCAAGTAATTTTATTTATTGTGTGCATAGCTTAGGCTACAGATCAAACAATAAGGTTTATGTATTTTATCTTCTTCTGCAATGTCTTGAATCCAACTTAAAAATAAGAAATAAAAAGAGGAGATGAAATCACAAACAAAAATCAGACTCACATGATCAACATGATTGCTATAGTCTAGTCTGCAGTAAGAACGAAATATACCTCTTTCCTTCGGTCCTTCTTTCTTTTGACCTCGTGAAATGTATCTGCAAAAACAGTTCCAATGCAGTTATTTTGTTTGGACATGGATAGTCAAAACCATGAATATGTTACAGCAACAGTATAAGAAGGCCATAACATGCTTGAACAACTTCAAAATGTCATGGTTAATAACAATACATGCAATGGTATTGATAATTAAGATGCAAAATTTAGGGAGCTTAAAACATCACATGGGAGGAATGGAAGGGATATATTAAAATATCGTGAAAGTATTTACAGAAACAACCAACATGATATATGTCAAATTTAACAGGCATAAACCAGAAGAACACGAATATAAAAGGCATGAAGGTTTAACAATCAATAAAGTATGGATTCCAAATGTGAGAAAGGTGAATTGGAATCCATAGTTTCAAAGCATGGAGGTTTAACATCTTTTACTGTTTTTGAAGTGTGAAATGTGAAATGTCCAACATCAGCAAATAATGCTTCAGCTCCTGCAGAAATAAAAAAAAATCTCGTCAAATCTAGATTCTAGAGTTGAAAAAAAGTGATTATTATTAGTATAAATGATATGATTATGAACCTGTTGTACAGAGGACAATGCCACGAAGAGAAACTATGGATTCAAAATAGCAAGAGCCTGCTTGTAACGGCCAGCGTGCGCATCCACAGCCACTGATAAAGTTCTTACTCTTCACTTCAGCCATGTCCCTGAAAAACAGCAAGAGAAATCATCCAAGTTAGCAACAATGACCTTGGCTCACTTGACATTCAAACTCTATGGCAAACATTCTGGAACAAATGAGTCCCAATTCCAACTATCCACACTTCAGCTGTAATAAAATAATCCTGCAGCATTTGATCATAAATGACTCCCAACAAATGAGTTAAATTCTTGAAACTGCTATCAACAATCAAACCTGCAACAACTATAACCAACAATCATTGAGGTGCCTCTTGAAAACGTCAACCAGTCCGGGCTGCCAAGCCCCCACGAAACAACTATAACCAACAATCATAATGGCCAGTCTTTGGAACATAGTCAACGGACAAATGATTTCACAACTGCTAAAAAGGCGTAGACAAAGATTCTCCAAAACAGAACTGAGATTGCATTCTCAATATTGACCAAGCCACCTGCAAAAAAGTTAAAATCATTGGTTAAATGCAGAATTAAAAATGATAAATGCAGAGAAAACTTCAAAATAGATTGATTTCATGAATAAAACAAATCAATTACTGAGAAAAGATAGGGCATATTAGGAAAAAAGAAGGACACACAGATCTTTTATCCAACACTTACAATACATAAAAATGTAAAATAATACATATATGAAACTAACCTTGAGTAACACAACTCTATTTATAAAAACATATTTAAATAACAATCGAAATGCAACCGACAATCGAAATGCATATATCAAATAACAAATAGAAATTATGAACACATCATACACATTGATAGTTCACAAGTTAACACAGCAATGAGAAATAATACTCATTCTGCACCGCCTCAAAATTTAACTCAGTAACAGCAACAATTCATGATTCCTATTACACCAAAGCATCAACTACAGGTAATGAAAAGAAACAGGAGTATGTCGTTACCGTAGTGTCGACTTGTCACAACACAAATTGGATAGGAATTGAAATGTACATAAACACAATGGAATTCAATATGTCTCAGCAGCCAAGAGTAATGTGACAGAATCAGATCACATGTAGAAAAACAAAGATTTCAAATCACATAGTTTATCGAATTCAAACACGAAACCAGCAGCAAAATAACGATTAGCAATCAAAAATATTTTCAAGTTCACAATACCGTAATCGAAACAGAAATCAGATATGCAGTTAACAATCAAGTAATCCAACATCTGTATGTTCAACATTTCGAGATACAACAACACGGAACATTAACAATGCCACGAGATCGAATAATAAGCAGCACAACAAAATAACCTCCACGACACCAAATCGAAACATTAAGAAATGATAACACAGTGTACACAAAACAACAGATATAAGAATCGGAAAATAAAACTGTACCGTGACCGCAATACGATGTCGGTAGCTAATCAAACCACATGACTCTTCAAACCCTATAATCGATTACCCTTGAACTCTGCCCTCAAAGTTCCTATTTCCAGACAATACAACTGGCGTGCACTTGAATCGATAATGTGGTTCTGAAGAGGAAAGCGAGATACTGAAGAGGAGAAATAGTGAGAAAGAGGGTGGCGGGCGGTTAGGGTTGTGGGGTGGGGGAAGAGAAAAACGGGAGAGAGAGAGAGAGAGAGAGAGATAAAAGTGTGAAAATGGAAGAGGGAAAAGTGTGGAAAGATGGAAGAGGATTTTGAAAATGAAATGAAAATCTGAGTGACACTTGGCAATATTGGAAGTTGGAAGTGTGTTGAAATGCTGTGTTACGTTTTTGCCCTTTTGTAAGTGCATTTAGATTTTGGGGGAAGGGCACAATTGGAAAAGCAATGAACTTGTTTTCAATTGCTTTATAGTAGATTGTCACTTTTAAGACATTAATCAGTCAACTAAATAACAATTAGATAATGGCGTAATGTTATCACCTCACAGTTGCCTCCCACTTGTTGATTTTGATCGTACGTATAATTTCTTCCACTAATCTTCTTTCACAAAATGGACAATATTTAATTCTTTCAAATCATGTTATGATGACTATCATGTTGTTATAGGAACTTCTCAATGGAGCTTTCTAACTTCCTAATTTACCCAACCCCTAATACCCCAAACTTTCATATTTCCGGTAATCTATTTTTTCTTCTTTAATGTTAAAAAAATATTAAAGGATTTTGTATTCATACTCTTTTTTTTTTTTTTTTTTTAGTTTGTTATTCTGTTTTATGACCAACTCATTTAAGAAGATTAATTTTATTCTTCATTAGTGGAGGGTCATTTAAAATCAAAACAAAATTTGATATGGACGGACACACGACATAAATTGATTGTACACATTAGAATTTAAATTTGATAGGGTAAAAATAGCCATATATAAAAGTTATTTGGCCTCCTTTTTTTCTAAACTCTCTGTTATATAAATATTTTTTGACCCTTTATTTTTAAGTGTTCTCATATTTTTGCTTTTTAAATGTTTAAGTAAGGGATTGAAAATCTAATAAATTTGAAACAAAAGATTTTTTATTTTTTAATTATTCGTTTTAAAAAAATAAATATTTTTGAAAATTAAATCTAAAAATAATGTTTTCTAAAAATATAATAAAAAAATTTAAAAAACTCTACTAAATATAAATTTTATTTTTTTCCAAAAATAAAATTTTGATTTTTTTAAAAGATTTTAAAAATAATAACTCGAGTGTTTTCTGAAGGCAAAAAAAGTCGATATTTTTTAAATTAAAAAATTGATTTTTACTAAAATAAAAAAAATCTATTTTTTGCTGAAAATTAAAATAAAAATCGATATTTTTCAAAACTAAAAAAAGTCGGTTTTTTTTTGAAAAAAAAAATTGATTTTTTCTGAAATAATAAGTCAGTTTTTTCGAAATTAAAAAAAATAGACTTTTTGAAAAAAAAAATTGATTTTTCTGAAAATTAAAAAAATTTATTTTTTATCAAAAGTTAAAAATAGTAAAATAAAATTCGAAAATGTAAAAAAAGTCGCTTTTTTCAAAAATAAATAAAAAGTGGTTTTTTCGTAACAAAAAAAGTCGCCTTTTTATAAAAAATCAATATTTTTAGAAAAAAAATCTATTTTTCGAAAAATTAAAAAAAAATCAATTTTTTCTTAAAATAAAAACTTGATTTTTTTTTATAATTTCAAAAGAGTCAATATATTTTAAAGATAAAAATAATTTATTTTTTTCGAAAATAAAAAAATTCGTTTTTTGTCAAAATTAAAAGTAGTCGATTTTTCGAGAATAAAATAAAATATTGATTTTTTTAAATAGTCGTTTTCGGAAAATTAAAAAAAAAATTATAAAATAAAAAAGTTGATTTGTTTTTTCGAAATTTAAAAATAGTCGTTGTTTTCAAAAATGAAAAAAAGTAATTTTTTTTAATGATTTTTTTTCAAAAAATAGTCCTTTTTTTTTCAAAGATTAAAAAAATTGTTTTTTTTTAAGTTATCTGTTTAAAAATTTTGGGGGCCTTGAGGCCTTTATTGTGTTTTAAGGACTCTAGTTTAGGAAACCTATTTATTTTATAGCTCATTTATTTTTAAAATTTTGAATCCTTTAAATATTTAGGGTCTTAAGAATTAGATCTCACCCTCTTAATTTAATACCTCTAACCTTAAAATAAATATACTTTCAAAACCTAAGTCTTTACCAAAAAAAATTAACCTTAAAATAAATATACTTTTGAAACCTAAATTCACCAAAAAATTAAAAATTAAACAAACATAGGTGTAACTCAGCTTAAACCTAGCTTAGGTAGGCCTCATCTCTTATTTTTTAACTCTTGACTTCATGCTGGACTATTTAGAGGATAAGGAATGAAGTTATTTTCAAAGATGTTGTCGTCAATCCGAAGGTTATGATGCAGGAAATCCAACAGGCGTCTTGGAATTGGAGATGGAGGAAGAAAAAGAAGTGCAGTTTGGGCAGTTTTTATGAGTGGGCTAAAGCTACCCTTGGAAACCTGCTAAGGAACTCTTGTATTGAAACTAGGATGTTGCATTTACAACTAATTGGTTTGTGCTGATATGAATAATTTGCTTATAGTATAGCATGTTCTGGTTTCTGTTTTCTCTAGTTCATATTATCATGTTTCGCCTAGAGTTTAAACAGTTTTTACCTGTCATTTGTATTGGGAATTTTGGCAATAAAAATGATAATGATTATTCAAAAAAAAAAAAAACTCTTGACTCTATTTCTCTAATAACTTTTTAAAAAATAGGTTTGACTTACTTTTTTTTCTAATTTGTTTACTAATGAGAGGACTTTATGATTTTTTTTTATGATCTTCTTTTTCAAATATACGGACTTTATTTATAAAATAAAATTGGGAAAATTTAATTCAGTATTGATATTAAATCTATTTTAAAAATTAATGTTTATTGTGGTCATCTCCTACTCAAAAAATAAATATTTCAATTAGGCGGAGAATATATGCAAGTTTGTTTCATATTTTTTTAAAATTTCATAATGTTAAATATCTTTTGTCTAAAAGAAATTTATAAATAATTTTTACAAAAAAACTTCAAATAAAAGTGTTTAAATATTAATTTCATCATTGTGTTATAAGTTTTTTTGGATATTAAATTTTTAAAAAAATCACATTATTTAAATCTATTTTAAATATTTTTTTCATAAAAACATTTTTAAATACATTTTTTTTAAAAGTTATAATTTAACTATATTTTAATCTTCAATAGTAATTATTTGTTTACAAAAAAATATTTTAAAAAATCATTTCTAAAAATTAAAAAAAAAAGTTAATTTTTTAAAATAAAACAAACGGGTATACTAATTTATAATTTATAATTTTTTAGAAAGAAAAATAGAGGGTATCAAATAATTCAAAGGGAAAACGAAAGGCCAAATGATGACGCCCTAATTAGTTAGCTACACCATATGTAGGTTAACCATATATTTATCTTCCCTAACACACACGATAAGACTCGTGAAGAGAGAGATTAAACCAAAACCTAACACCTAATTATATATTAGGTGACCGTCACAAAACTACATACATGGTCATGGACACACTACACTCAAATATAGGCACACTCTTCATCCCAAATAAGGAAATTGCAGATATATACATTTGGTATTACTAATATGAAACTACGTGCCAAGACATTGGTCACAATTTCCTATTCATGTATCTCCTAAAATTTGTTATATAAATATTTATGTATATTTTTAAATTTTTTTTATTCTGAGTCATTCGTTTAATTGATGATAATCATGTAGTTCATCATACTATTATAAAATAATTATAATTAAAATATTCATTTAGTCTTAGTCAGGGGACAAAGACTACTCCAATAACTATGGGAAAAGGTTGAATGCAATGTTATGAACTTATTAAAGTGATACACTTTTCCACCAATAATAAGCTTTGGAGAAACCTTGCCCACATATTTTATTTAATAAATTGTTTACTTTATCAAATTCAATTAATGAAATAATAAATTAGTTTAGACAATCATTAACGAACATCTAAGGTACTAAATTTTAACAATAGAACAATACAATAGGAGAGGAGAAATATAATTTAATTTAATCCACAATTAATTTTTTAATGGTAAATAATATATTAATAATGGGAGTGAGATACAAAATATAAAAAGATACTCGGATAACATGTATCAAACTAAACAGTGAAATAAACATTTTCAGTAAAAAAAAACCTCAAATAAATTATAAAAAAAATTGAATGAAAATTAAAACAAACAATCAAAAGTAATAAAGTCAACACAAAAATAACACTAGAGAGAAAATTGAAACAACTAAAGACTTCATCCCATGGTATGGGCTAGAACCCAACCTCGCAGAACCATAATCAATAAAATAAAGACCTTTAAGAGAATCAAAGACCTTTAAGAGATTCACTATTGACTGAGGCAAAATATATGATTTTGAAGTCAAACAGAGAAAGTATACGCGTTTCCCACTTATCTACCTAGAAATCATTTCCAAACTTGAAAATATTTTTTCCCTCAATTTCTTTCATGGTTGATGAAGAGAGGCCACCGTAAAAACAATATATATTGTATGATTCCTGTAGTTATGGATCAAACTTCAGTCTCGATCGAGGGTAGCTTTAGGATTTGACATAGTCGAATCAAGCATGTTGTAATTAAAGCATGTTCAGGCATTGCTGTAGTCGAAGTTTATTCATGCATGTTGTAGTCGAAGTGTGTTCTACCATGCAGACTTGTAAGTTAGCTTATGTTTTATGATGTTGTAAATATGCATGTCATGTATTTATGTTATCATCATACACAGACTAGTAGTCTATAAATAGTATACTGGTTCTCTCACTTGTTAGAGAGAGCACTGGTTGTGAATATTCACGTGTAATCTCTTAGCCTTAATTGAGAAAGTTAATAGAAAAACGGCTAGAACCAATTATGTTTCTTCTTCTTCCTTCTTCTCTCTCTTCATAATTGATTAGACAACTTAGCTTCAGAGAGCATACATTTTACTCTCTCAATTAGTGTTTGATTCATCATCTCTGTTAAACCATTCAATTGAGGAGTTTTAGGAGGAGTCATTACTACAAAACGCGCAAACAACAACACCAGGCTTACAACGGCTTGCCTATACACCGTTGTAATAGATGTGCGAATTTTTTTAAATCTTATTAAAATGCTTTTAATGACGGTTAAAATTCTAACTGTGGTGAAATGTGAGGTCTTTCACCACGAGTATTTAAAAAACCGTCATTATAGGTAGCGTCTGGCCATGGGTTCAAGTCCCAGCGCCCGCACTTTTGGTTTTTTTACACATTTTTTCAAAATGCTGGCAGTCTTTCACAACGGTTATGTTTTTAACCGTCATTATAGCCTATAGTTTAGTTTTAGGTCTTGCTCTTCAAAAAATCGGTTTTAGGGAAAATCATCTCCTTTTTTAGATCTGTTTCGTGCATCTGAAGCAGAAAAATCATGCGGTCATTAGTCCCCTACTCTGGAAGAGTTACGGAACTTCACCCTCAAAACCCCAAATTCATCTTTTTTCTATTTTAAATTAATTTTTTTACTGTTCTCATAGTCTCAAAAAATTCTAAAAAAATTCTCATTTTACCTAATTAGATTAAATTTTGTGTTTTTATATTTTTTTAAATTTATATTAATCATGTTACTTCTTTCCTATTTTTTCAAAATGCTGACACTACTATTTTTCCAACCGTGGTGAAATGTGAGACCTTTCACAATGGGTTCAAGTCCCAGCACCAGCATTTTTGATTTTTTACTTATTTTTTCAAGTCTCATTACCAACATTATAGGTGGCGCGCATATTGAGTTTATTCACTATCCTTAAACAAATCTTGGTTGTCCATTTAGTGATTATCAACAGCCAAGACACTACTATTAGTGATCCGCGTGAAACCTAAAACTTAAACGAACTGCATCTTCTACCTCCAAACATCATCTTTCATTTACGATACTCTATTTCTCCACTAAACCAAATTTCAGAACAAATTTCAGAACTCGAGTTAGCAATGTTAGTTGTTGGTGTTCTTTTTTAATTATTGTTGTTCTTGTTGTTCTTTTTTATTATTGTTATTATTATTGTTGTTCTTGTTCTGGTTCTTGTTCTTGTTCTTGTTCTTGTTCTTGTTCTTGTTCTTGTTCTTGTTCTTGTTCTTGTTCTTGTTCTTGTTCTTGTTCTTGTTCTTGTTCTTGTTCTTGTTTTTGTTGTTGTTGTTGTTCTTGATGTTCTTGTTGTTCTTGATGTTCTTGTTGTTCTTGATGTTCTTGTTGTTCTTGGTGTTGTTCTTGTTCTAATGCTGCAATTTTTTTTTATTTTATTAAAAGACATATAACAACGGGTATTTAAAATAATCGTTATTATAGGTGGTATACTACAATGGTTCTTTAAAATAACCGTCATTATAGGTAGTTCTAATGTTACGTTTTTTAATTTTATTAAAAGACATACAACAACGGGTATTTAAAATAACCGTCATTATAGGTAGCGCGCTTTCCAATTTATTACAACGCTTACTGGGTCGTGATTGTAAGTATCATATATACAACGACACTATACATAACAACGCGTGCGCCCCCGTCATTATATATCTTTCCCAACTGTTGTTAAATGGGTTTTCCGTAGTAGTGAGTCTTTTCATGTGCAATACCATACTGCTTGCAATAGGAATTAAATGGTCCAAAATACTCTCCACCATTGTCTGAACGAACACATTTCAGCTTCTTGCATGTCTTCCTTTCAACCAAAGCGTGGAATTCTCTGAACTTTTCCAAAACTTGGTCTTTTGTCTTCACGGAATAAACCCATAGTTTCCTGGAGCAATCATCAATAAAGGTAACAAAATAAAGTGTACCACTAAAGGATTTTACCTTTAATGGACCACAAACATCATAATGTACCAATTGAAGCAACTTTGACTTCCTTGAGGGAGGACGTCTCTTGAAAGATACTCTAGTCTGTTTACCAGCCATGCAATGAGAACACTTCTCAAAATCTACATTCTTTAAGCCAGGAAGAACATCATTTTTGGCCAAAACATTAAGCCCTTTTTCACTAATATGACTAAGTCTTCGGTGCCACAAAGATGCTCCCATGTTGATGGCATTCACTCTGTCCCTAGCAACCAAAGCTTTTGTCCAATACAATTTAGAAAGTTTTTCCCCTCTAACCACAACCAAGTTACCTTGTTGATTTTCCACTTTCCAGAATCAAAGTGATTATCATAACCACAATCACCTAGCATATGCACAAAGATCAAATTAAAGCGGACATCTGGAGCATGTTTGACACCTCTAAGCAACAATAGCATTCCCATGTTGGTTTGCAAGAAAACATCACCAACACCAATTACCTTAGATACACCATCATTACCCATCTTTAACACTCTAAAATCACCAGAAGTATAAGATGTGAAGAAATCCTTCCTTGGTGTAACATGCAATGTAGCACCACTGTCAACTATCCACATGCTCTCGTCTGATACAAGATTAACAGACTCATGTCACGGAGAATAACAAGATCATCACTAGTAGAAGTAATAACACGATCATCATCATGATCTTCATGGTCTCTTTGTTTAGACTTACCCTTCTTGCCTTTGTTACCTCTTTTCCACTGATAGCAATACTTCTATATATGTTCTATTTTGTGACAATAATGACACTCCAGATTCTTGTACCGCGACTTGAACTTGCTTCTGCTATTCTCTCTACCACCCTTCGGTTCCTTTTTATGACTTCTCCCCTTATTTTTTAGTGACAAGCATCTCGAGTTGAGATCAAGAACCATATGCCTTCCTTCTCATCTCCTTATTAAGAATACCATCCTTAGACGTTTCCAAAGAAACAATACCTCTAGGAGCAGAACTTGTGATAGAAACCTGGAATGTCTCCCAAGACTCTGGTAAAGATAGCAATAGAAATAGTCTCAAAAGTTCATCTTCAAATTCGATACACATTCCTGACATCTGATCAAGGAGGCCTTGAAATTCACTCAAGTGATCTGAAATAGAAGTCCCCTCCTTATACTTCAAACTTATGAAGCTATTCAACAAGAACAATTTATTATTCCTTGATTTAAAGGCATACAAAGACTTTATCTTCTCCCATAAAGTTTTTGCATGTATCTCATTAGCAATATGATTATAAACATTATCTTCGACATATTGTCGAATAAAACAACATACATGTTGATGTTCAAACTCTTATTCTTCATCAGACACAGAATTCGGCTTTGCGGAATTAAAAATCACTAAATGCAATTTCTTCACAAATAGTAAGTCTTTCATCTTTCCCTTCCATAAATAATACTTAAAACCATTTAACAATACCATCTTCATCTTTGTATTTGAATCCATCATTCAAACAAGTAAAATAGCCCTTAACCAAGAGCTCTGATGCCACTCTAATGGGTAATTAAGACACAATAACAGACCAATACGCAGCAGATATAAAACTCCCCAAACTTATAGGAAACTTGAGGATCAATAACAAATATAATACGTCAAATTGAACAAATAAAGGCACAAAAGAACACTGATATTTTTAACATGGAAAACCCCTCAATATGAGAGTAAAAACCACGAGTTATCCAGACAAAAAAAAAAAAACTCCTCTATAATTAATTAAGGGTACAAGAGAGTCTTAAAGTGATTCACAAACTAGTGCTAACAACCGCAAATCACAAAGCAAACTAGCTTACAAATAAGAATCAAAAAGCTGAAAATTTTTCCCAAATTGCAGCTATAGTGTGAAGTAAATAACTTTCACCTCATACATTGTTTTGAAATTCTGAACGGTCATAAGTTAGATTTATGTGTTACAAACTTGCCCTTCAAAAACTACTTAGTTGGAGTTTAAATTTGTCTAAAAAAATCCATAACTTCTTTTAAATATTTAGCAACCTTACGAATTTAATGAAATAATACATAAAAAATTACTAGAAATTGATACATTTCCATCACACAATGTGTACAACACTTGCAACCATTATTACACATGTTATTTTCGCAAATGTCATAATGCCTCCAACAAGGATGACTCTAAATGCAATTGTAAATTTTAGTATCATAACTAGTATGGAAGGGACAATATAGGGTTAAGATTTGAAGTAAATCTTTAAACCTACGCTTAAAAGACAATATAATCCTTCTCATATATAATCGAGTTGACTCATGAACCTAACGAGTCGAACTATGTATAGTTCAAGTTCAACTCATTTAGTTAACGAACTTAGTTTTTCGCTCATATTCAACACATTTGGTTCATGAACCTAGTTCAACGATTTAATTGTCAAACCGAGTTCCGAACTATTTTCGAGTTGTTTCGATTCATTGTTAGCCCTACATATGATATTTAAAAAGTGAAAAATTCTTAAATATTTTTTTAGTAATAACATATGCATAAATAATTAAACACAAAATTTATATTGTTGAGTGATTAAAAAGTTATAATTTATTACTTAATGTTAAGAAAAATGAATACACTTGATTCACAATATAATTCTCCAACACTAATTAAACTATTTTTTGATAACAATTTTTAAATCGTGATAAACCATATAATAAAAAAATATATAAAATAAATTATTACTAAATATTATATATATATATATATATATATATATATATATATATATATATATATATATATATATATATATATATATATATATATATAATAGATAATAATATAAAATAAATAATTTAAAATTTGATATACAAAAATATAATTGGATAACAAAATTAGAAAAAAGTGAACATTAATAAACATAAAAATAAAAAATGAAGTGATTTTAATTTATATTAAATAACAAAAATACGAAGAAATTTTTTTTTGAAGCTCACTACTATAAATAACACATCTAACTTCTGCCGCAGATTATATTTAACCTTGACTACACAGGCGAGGTAACAAAGGGCGACATGAAAAGTAATCACTTGTCACCTCGAAGATTCTAAAACCGAGGTTAGAAATTAAAAGGTTGTGGGTTGGATCCCCAGCATCAACATTTTTCAGAACTGAACGATGCACCCAATGATAAAACTCCAAGGGGTTAAGTTGTTTTTTGTACTGTCGTTTTCACCTGTATTATAGAACCATTTACAGAATCATATTCCTGAATATAGAACCATATATTTAGAACCAATTACAGGATTATAGAACCATATTTTTTGGAACCTGTATTACAGAACCAATCACATAACCATTTTCAAAACTGAAATTCTGGTAGTAGATCTCAGATGTCCTAAGAGATGTTAAAACATTGATCTCTGCTTCACTAAACAAGGAAAAAATAAGAACATTCAAATACTGCAAATTCATAACAGTGTCATGACAGATGTTTCAACATCTGTCAAGACATATATTTCAGATCATAAGAGCAGACTGAATTGAACATAACAGAAAGATAAATAACACCAGGATATGATGACCCAGTTCGATGTATAACAACACCTACATCTGGGGGCTACCAAGCCAGAAATGAATTTACTATCAGTAGTATTAATTCTAAGTATACAACCTCCGGTAACTTATCACTTAATTCCCTACCCAGTACAATTCTATCTAGAAACCCATCTAGATAAGAGAAGCACATCTCAATTCCTAAATCACCTCAGTGATATCTAACAGTCACAACCTCCGGTGACTGCATCAAACTGTTCAATTGAAAGACAACCCTTTTAACACAATATTCAGTAAATACTCTTGACTAACACTAATACTTGAATTTGCTTAATAGCTTCATCCAAGAACAGTATACAGTTCATTACCTACAGGTTTCTGAATCTGAAAAACTATGTCTACCACAATGTATCAATCTGATATAAATGGTGACTTACAATACAAGAAAGTACACGACTTTCAAAACCCTAAAACCTTATTTTTATTTTACAAAAGTCTTAACCAGAATTTTGGTTTTGCCCTAGGTCTTGGTCTTCCTTTTATAATCTTCAGCTGTCCACGGGCTTCGAAATCTCTGTTCAATCATTCCTTGATCCATGTTTTGATTGCGCCTTAAATCTTGGAACATATTTGCAACAAACCTACTGTATCAGACCAAGATGTTGAGTCCTCAAGATAGGACATCTTGTCTGACCTGTTCTCTTTTAACAGATTTTTTCATGTTAGGACATCTTGTTCAACATCATGTTTTACCAAAATTTAGTCAAATCTTAGAGCCTTCAATCTCCCCCTTTTGACAAATTTTGGCTAAAACTCCTTTTGCACAATAAACCTAGGAAAACAAGGAGAGAATGAGTAAAAAGTCCCAAAGTCATTTCAGCCTGCCTATGACGAGTCTAGCATAAAATAATGTGACTATTGGAAGTATTCATTCTTCATGTCCAGCTGTTTGGATGGTTTACACAGCACACACCACCTGTTGTATGTTGTGTACCCTTTGCCCTGGCGTACATGAGGAAGAAGATGCATGACACTCCCCCTCAAAACCAACCCCAATTTACCATCCTCCATTATCCAGATCAGGGCTCAGAGAACCAAACCCTACCTCCGGATAACTTAGAACACAAGACACAACTGTGTTCATAACTCAGATCACAAGACACAAAGAGAAAACTCATAACGGACATAATTGAGACACAAACAGGATGTTATAACATCTTATCCAACATCCTTGCAGAATAACTGCAAGAATGGACTCAACACACAAAAGGAGATCAGGCATGTGTTGTAAAGAACAACACACAACTAAGATGGACACACAACCTTTCTCCCCCTTTTTAGCCAAAAAATGGCAAAAGTAACCAACACAATTCCAGATCCAAACAGTACTCACCCAAACCCGGACAAAATCCATAACCTTACAACACAAAAAAAAATAACATGAGTCATAAGAGGCAGCGACCCCCTTTAAATACCCAAGCAGTTACCTTAGGAATTAACGGCCCATAGAAGTTACTGAAGAACAATTCAATTAGGACATAAATTGAGGTAGATAACTTCATCATAAATGACTGTGCACCGACCAACTCAGATTTGACTGTTTCTTCTTTAATGAGAACCGTCAAAAGAATGCGTGTATACCAAGAAACATGTTTTGCACGCCTTTTTTAAGCCACGTTTTCCACCGTCCAAGGAACACTGTTTAAATAGAGCTACTTGGAAACAACCACGAGTCCTAAACAATGTCCCGGCACCTGGTCAGACTTTGTCTACTCTCTCTCTTGTAACCTATGAAGCATAGTCACAGAGCCTTCCAATGAACCCCAATCATACTCCTTTCATCCAAAAACAAAACTGGTCATGATGTCAAGGCTTTATGTCTGACATCTCCCATTTATCACAAGGACTCCCATGAATCTTATCTCAATCTGCAGAGAAAAATAAATTCTCCCAGACAATATCCAATCTTATTTCTCAGGTCTCTCCTAAGAAACATGGACATAGTTGAAATACTTCAATAGCTTTAATAGTTCAAACTCACAAGCAAAACTTACTAAGCTAAGGATCAACACACCACGATGTCAAGATATCTTGTCTGACATCACAACCTCATATGAACATCTTCATGCTCATAAGTGAGAAAATACCAAGATCACGCTCCTTGTAGCACAACCAATAAGCTCATGGATTAAGACCAAATCACATTATTGATCACTCTCCCCCTGAACACATCCACACACTGTACAAATCCATCTTGAATCTAACAGACATACACAACCCTGTTCTTTAAGAGTAGATCCAATTAAGTCTGAAATGCTCACATCCCAGAAAAATACCTACAAATTCTCTTAACTCCTTCGTTAGGCAGGATGTCATCCATACTTGAAAGACATTAAACCCCTTTTACATATGAAAAGAAATACATCCTTAGCTTGCTTCCTTCTCAAGATTCAGCCTAATACAATATTTTCTAGTGATACTTCCAGCATAACCTATCATCAGAATCCACACAGTCTTGACCAGTAGCCCTACAGCATACTAAAAAATGAATAGATATAGCTCCAGGGATGAAAATCAAGTTCAGTCATCATCCAAGAATAACCAAAACCAGGAATGATGTTCCGACATTATTTAGGACATCAGTCTCAATCAGAGGAGTCATGTACTTTACCTCTTGAAACACTAATCACTGGACTTACCATTCTTACACCTCTAAGGAACACATGAAGATCTTAAGATGATACACACTTGTCTCACCTTAATCTTCACACGAATCAAAAAGCCACTAAAGGAGATAAACTCTTATTCAACTCATGCAACTTCTACCAGAAACAAAATGTAGGACATCAATCATCCTTAAGCACCTTGGGACTTCTTCTATCTCAACGGAACAAGAGTTCCATGTTTTCATAGACTTGAACTTTATATTCAAGTTTGAGTAAACAACCTCTATCTCGTTTTTAAGCAATACAACAACCAGTCTTTAAAAAAATTGATCAATTGCCTCTTTAAGTTCCTTTCCCCAACAAAATCATCCATACCAGTGACTATTCTAGAGAATCCACAGGCAGGTTCACACTAATTTGGCTTCTTATGAGCAGAAGAATCTTCAAGAAATATGTGAAAGAGTCTTAAATATAGTCTGGTTGAGATGCCTTCAATAGTCTTCCACTAGGAATCAGAATACATACTCCTATAGGAGATAATGGAGCATAACTTCTGCACCCCTATGTGCTTAGATAAAAAACGAATTGGCCCAAGGAATGTTCATCAAGCTAATCATGTGTTAATCTTCACCACACCAGCACACCTGTCCAAGAGAATTTCTAGACTGCCAAAAAAATTTCTTCAAGTCCAATCAGAAGAAGATTTACAACACCTTTGATCAACACACATTTGTTTAGCCTCCATAGCATATGCCACAACACTCCTTTGTCCAAGAAGTTCACTCCTTGGAACCATGATGTTTCAACATCTGGTTGAACATCAATTCCTTTTCCAATGAACAGATCATTGAAATAGGCTCTGAAACTATTTCTAGAATTACACACCTTGATCATATTTAGGGACAAGATAAGGATCTTTTGAGAACTGCACAAAAGATACCGACTGTACCCATTCTTTAAGGTACATCAATGCAAATAATAGATTCTTGAGTTCTTGAAACTGACTGAAGTTGTACCATCTGGTGCGACATCATCTTTCTTGAATACCAAGCAAAAGGATAAACAATTAAATACTTGTTAAGGCCACAAATAGCAATTGATTTTAAATCCCAATTCTGTATTCTTCAGTCACCAAATGTCATTAGTTTCCCCTTTGCTAGAGAATCCTGATGATGATTACAATGTTGAGACATTAGGATTAACATCCATGACTCAACTTGCTTCACAACCTTTTGACGGTTCAGTGTTCTCTTTGGTGTTCAGACTAGGAAAACCATATCCACCCGAATCTTTCAAAAGCTTCTTCACTAGATGAGCCCTCTGCAACTATTCAGGCCTTATAGATTCCTATTCCTTCAGATTTACATTTCTCCTTACTCTAGCTACAAAACCAGGAATAAGACATCCAACATAATCTAGGAAGAAATCTTCAAAGCAAAAATCTTCCTTAGAAGACCCTCTTCATACACACCAGTAATATCCTTGGATAAACAGGATCACTTTCCAAGATTCAGAAACCTCATGTAGTTGTTCTTGTCTCTCTACAATGCTATGTTACTCTCATGTCACACTTCTACGTACCCTTGAAGTTCTTCTTGACCAAATTCTCTTTTGAACTCTTTCATGGTACCTGGTTAAAACTATCTCCCAAGCAACATAGAAAGCTCCTTCGGTGACAGCCAGATCATAATGTTCTCTCCTTTATATTACTTCCAGCTAGTGATGGCCTGAACATTTAGAGAGGCTAACCCTATCTTCAACAAGCATCAGGTAAGATGTTGTTGCACCCCAAATTTTACCCTCAGATTTGTCTTATCATTATCATATCATTTTTTTATCAGCGATATTTTTTTTTTAGCCATTTTAATTTCACTCTAGAATTTTCCTTATTTTAAAATTTATTTAGAATTTGACTAAGGTTTACTTTTTTAGTTTAATTATAACTTATTTTTTCTTAACTTAGTTCACATTTTTAATTAAAGTCCATTAGTTTAATGTTTATTAATTACATTTTCTTTTGTTTTTAATTTAGTATTGAAATTATTTTAGTTTATATCTTTTCAGTTAATTTTAATTTTTATTATAACATGGATTTAGTTAGTTAGTCATTTAATCATTTTAATCATTTTTGTCTAAACAAATTACAACTTGTACTTTTATTTATTTATGGAATATTACAAAGTAAGAAAAGGAGAGCATCTCTTTACAGCTCACGTGCATATTGAACCATACAAGTCTAATTTTTTTTTTTACAGCTGCCATATGTTAAGTCTTATTAAAATACATTATGTGTTACATTGGTGTCCTTTTCTATCTCTGCAAACCGTACGAACCTATTGCCAGCCTTCTCCAACGTAAACCTGCACCATTAGGACAAGTTCAGAACGGTCAAATTTGAATTAAGAAGCAAGTGTTTATAACAGTTGAGAGAGGAGGAGACAAGGGGGGGATTCAAACGAAAAAACAACAGTAACTCCATAAATCATCAACCGAGAACCTCTCAAGAGGCCTCTAAAAATTCCACTCAATCTCCTTCAGCCAACATCCGTGCCCCACCATCCTTCATTTCATTCAACCGGAAAATACCCTTCAAAAACAAAAACAAAAAACACCATTCAAATTTGCTTCGAAAATCAAAGCCGAATCCAACACAATTCATAACCAGAAATAGGTTCAAGACCAACTTGAACACACATTCAAACCAAAAGAACCAAGTTCTAACATTAAAAACCTAAAACAAATTCCACAGAAGCAGAACCAAATTCTCAAACCAAGAACAGAGGAAGATCAAAACAAAAACAGAGTTCATTCAAAGCAGGTTCGAGTTTGCAACAAACAGACACAACCCTAAACTCAAAACACCAGAACATCGGAGAGATTGAATAAGGAGAGAAAAGAGGCTGAACAAAGAGAAAGAATCATACCTTTTTCTCACAAGAGGAGTTTTTCCTTCAATCCCTTTTCTCAGTTTTCTGTAACAACACCACATCAGACTTGAACAAACCGTGAACCTTCAAGTCGCACCCTTCATTTAATTTCGGTTCGATCTTCCAACACCGAGAAACCACCACATCTCAGCCGTGTAAAAACTTTCGCACCAAACAGCCTTCTCAGAACTTTTTTTCTTTCTAACCTTCAACAACGACCTCCTCCAATCTTCAAACAAACCCAGCTTCATCACCATATAACCTACAAACTCCATCAAACACCAACAACTAACACAAACATCAATCCAATGACCTATTACCAGAAAGATCCTCACAACCAAATTAACAACTTCACCTTCAGCCTTCCCTTTTTCACAGTCTCCTCACCTCCTCATCGTCCTCTTCTTCTCAGCTCACAATACGCACTTTCAAACAAAACTATAGCCAACATACAGCTTCTAAACTCATCACTTAAACATCAAACAACCTTCAATCGTCTACACCAGCAACATCATCATTCTTTGAGACGCAACCTTCATCATTATCAAACCTCCGCTTTCACCCGAATCATTCAACCTTCAACCTTCAGAAGTAATCCACGGACACGCGGAACCCGAATCAGAGAAGCGGAGAAATATCCACCGCCGGAGATGATCGGCTGCGGGCGAAAGCTGTGAATCGCAACGAAATCAACAACAACACAGAAGTACGAAGTTTTGCAACCACCAATTTGAATCACAAACAACAGAGCAAGAGGTTCCCGTAGAGTACTACGGACGTTTAGGGTGTTAATACCTTCCCTAGGCGTAACCAACCCCCGAACCTTAGATCTTTCCCTTTAGGTTTTTCTAACGATCTTGAACCTTTCCTTTGGATAAATCAAAGTCGGTTGTAAGAGAAATGATGCAAATTAATTAATAATTTGTTATCCAATTTTCACCGCAACAGAAATGGCGACTTCACTGGGGACTGTTAGACCTATTGCTGGTCCTTTCCTAAGAGGGTTAAGCCTACCTTACTTTTATGTTATTCATGTTTGCTTTTTGCTTGTATGTGCTTATGTATGTCATATATCTGTACATTTGTTCTTGCTTGATCTTTTGGGTTGACATGGTATCTATGAGTGAGATAAGTCTTAACCCGGACTTTAGAGCACATTATATTATAGGATCGTGGTGTAATCAATAGTCGGTTATTGGCAGTAGTACCAACAATTTATGGCATATGATGACCACACTCAAATGAGGCCCTTTGGGATTGTTGATGTCTGATGTGAGAAGTCACATTGATATTACTTTTTCAATTGGGAGCCGTAGATTCTGAGGACCGTAGTTACCTTTACCCCACTTGGCCTTTTAGGATGTAGTGCGGTGACTATGAGGGAGCCAGTCCTGAGTCGTTGTCACGCGATACTACACTCAGACGAGTTTATCTTGAGAATATTATTAACATGTGTAAGTAGTTACATGGGCCGATAATATCCGAAAGATTTACATAGACTCTGGGAACTTTTTAGAACCTTATTCTACAGATGAAAACCCCTAGTACATACCTTTTGGGATGGATAGACCACGGCTCCACGCTCGTGATCTTCAAACCTAGGCCTTCTCTTGTTTGTGTGTGCATATCTGTGAATATCTATATATGTTTGTACATATATTTGTGCTTGTGTGCTATTGTGTGTGCATATATCTATGTTTTTGTGTGCCCGTGTTTTGTGCATTGCATACATCTCATGATAACCATTTGGTTTCAATGATCTCAGACGTTCTTTTTCTTTGCAAAGATCAATCGGGATCTTAGATTTTAAAACGAACTTTTCAGTTTTCCAAAATGTATGCAGCTCGCCTTCGAGTTCCTTGAAACCATTTGGCTGGCATTAGCATTGCATTCGCGTTGCATTTGCATTTCTCGGTCTTGAGTCTCCTCCGTCTTTTGTCTGTAACCCAGCTAACCTTCCAGAGCCAGCATTGGACTTGAAGAAGCTTTTGAGGGATCATGAATTCAGAGGAGCAGAACCAGTTTGTGACCAGAGCAGATTTCGACTTGTTAAGAAGCCAGTTGGATCAGTTTATGGCAGCCTTGGCAAAAAGAGATGCCAATATTCAGGGTATGTTTATGAACAATGTTACCCAAGCCCAACCTGTGCAGACTCCTGTTAGGAACCATTTTATACAAGAATATGCCATTGTCCGAGATAGACGTTCTTCTTCTATTGATGCTACAGAATACCGCAGTTTTGCATTCTCCGAGTCAGATTCCCGAGAAGTTGTCCCTGTAAGGAAAACCCAGAATCCACGAGACATTGAGCTAATGGAAAAATGTCGTGCCTTGGAAAAGAGGTTTGATGCCATTGCAGGCCGTGACACTGCTGATCTGAATGCTTTGGGCATGTGTTTGGTGCCCGACCTTGTGATACCTCCTAAGTTCAAAACGCCGAAGTTTGAGAAGTATAAAGGGGATAGTTGTCCAAAGCAGCATTTGGTGATGTTTTGCAGAGGAATGACTTCACATGTCCTCAATGACAAACTCATGTTTCATTGTTTCCAAAACAGTCTAAGCGGAGCATCACTGCATTGGTATATGCAGTTAAAAAGTAGTCATGTCCAATCATGGTCAGACCTAGCCCGTGCCTTTGTGAAGCAATACAACTACAATCTTGATTTGGCTCCCAGCCGCCTACATTTGCTAGACTTAGCTCAAGAAGAAAATGAGTCCTTCAGAAAGTATGCTCAGAGTTGGAGAGAAGTAGCTGCTCGTGTTCAACCACCACTTTCGGACAAGGAATTGGTTGACTGGTTCGTGGATACTTTGCAAGGCATATACCGCGAAAAGTTATTTAGCACTGTGACATCGAACTTTTCTGAATTGGTAAAAACTGGAGAACGCATTGAGAGTGGTCTCCAGAAAGGAAAGATCCAAGGCATCTCGAATATCCCGGTCGATGAGAATAAATCAGTTGTCAGTTCTCAAGAAGAATGGGAGAAGGAAAGTAATCCTATATGGGAATCCCAAATACCTCAGTGCTTCTACAACTCAAGTGCTCAGCGTCAGCAACCTTTTGGGTCTTTGCATCAGACACCAATATCTCCACGTGGGCAATATTCTGCTCCAAACCGAAGACCTCTTCTGTATCAACGGTCTTACCGCCGTCAGCCACGTCAGCATGCACGACAAAGGCCAAGGAAGCCAGAGAGGAATTTCACTCCATTGCCAATACCATACAGTCAGTTCCTGCCAGATTTAATCCAAGGGGGATTGATAGTGCCAAAAGGGATAGATCCAGTGATCCCTCCCTACCCACCAGGCTTTGATGTCAACGCCCGATGTGACTACCACGCTGGGGCACAGGGGCATTCGACCAAAGACTGTAAGGTACTCAGAAGCAAGGTTCAGACGCTGCTTGATTCTGAGATGATCTCATTCACGCATCAAGGAATTCAAATCAACAATCCTTCACTTAATCGAGCAGATTCATCAGACCCTGAAGAGGAAGAAATTGTCGAGAGTGGATGTGAAGATAATTATCAGACGGATTTCGACAATCAGTTTTGAAGATGACTATCTCCGTTTGGCAAGTCGAGAAGGAAAGCCCAGTTCCTTGAGGCTGGCAAACTTTAGACTATTTCAGCAATTTTGTTGTATTTTCCTTGCATATTTGAATCTGTTTTGCTTATGAGCAGTGTTGTACTTTCAAATTGGCAAGATTAACGAAATATTTATGCATCTTTTAGTGAAATCCATTTGTTTCACTCGTTTACTTTTATTTTCATAAAAGCAATATATCTTCATTTTATTTCTTCTCCTTTTTCAAACTTTTGTTAAAGCAAAGATTAGGGAGGATGATGAAAACCTCATATTCATAATTGTTGTGGTATGCTTTCAAATTAACCTCGCCGAGGATGTAAGGCATTGTTTCAATTTATCCTTCGTTAACCTTTCGAGCCTAGATGTAGGAGTTTTCTTTCTTTACACAACGAAAAATCATAATCTCAACCTTGGGGCCGGGTAGTTCTCAGTTTAACTCGGTTATGCCTTCAAACACGAGTGCTTCAAATAAGGCGCCAGTCAGCTTTCAAGTCAAGTGACTTCCTACTTTTGGAGATTTGAACGTGTATCTTAAGTTAACTGAGCATAGGATTTGAGCGTTTATCTTTTGTTCCATGAACCATACCACACTACAACCCCTAAAAGACCTAATTGAGGTAAGGTGGTTTTGAAAAGCATACTACATCAAGGTTGAGTAACCTGACTCCTAATAATCTTTGCTATTTCGCGTGTGTTGATCACTTCTTTTGTCTTTTCATAAATAATCAGATCCACCTTTGTTCTTGATTTAATCAATCAGCCTGTGCGTTTTTTATCAAAGCTTTGTTTTCAAACTTTGCATTAAAAACTTTGCATAAAATTTTGCCAATTTTAATGAACAACACTTGTTTGCAATACCATTCGATGTCAAGGAATCCCAACAAACGCGGTCAGTCAAGGGATTGAACTTGATAAGGGAAATTTGACTCAGTCAGGGGCAACCAAGTGTGAGGTTTACCAATCTATTATCCCAAGAATTGACAAATCAAGGGGCAGAATTCTGCAAATTCAGAATATTAGGGCAAATATTCTTAAGATCATCTTATGACGAGTTTTGACTTCAGTAACCCATCAGCAGGGGCAAATCCGTTCCCAGGTAATTTCTATTACAGTTTGAGTATCTCGAGTATAACTGAATAGAAACAGCTACGTCAAGATTCAAAAGATGGGAGATATTGAATCATCTGGTATTTCGAGTCTTCCGTAAAATTCTTTTGATTGTTCAAGTTGGAAGATATTGAAGTATCCAGTATTTCATTTCTTTCGTAAAATTCTTTTGATTGTTCAAGTTGGAAGATATTGAAGTATCCAGTATTTCATTTCTTCCGTAAAATTCTTTTGATTGTTCAAGTTGGAAGATATTGAAGTATCCCGTATTTCATTTCTTCCGTAAAATTCTTTTGATTATTTATCCCCTAATCTGGGGCAGTTATGCCGAGATCTCTCCAAGAGTTTGAAGATATTGAAGCACCTTGTATGCCAATTCTTCTATAAAATCCTCTTGTTATCGTCCTAGCTTGAGGCAGACAAAATTCGAAGATGATCATCATATAAGTCAGAATACAGGATTACCCTGTTCTTGTGATATCTTTCGCTAAGCTTTCCAATAAGCTGTTACTTCAGTTAATATTGACAAATGCTCCATGGATTCTCTGCCAGCAAATAGATCAAGCTCATGATAGCAATCCTCATGACGTCATACCTCAAGTGGAATACTCTTTTCACCAACGAAGTTGTTGACTCTTCTTCGTCCCCAATATTTGGTTTAATCTGGTGAGGTTGGCTGGGTATCCTTGTCGGAACATTTTGTTTAATCTCCTGTTTCGCTTTTGTCTGTTTTGTCAGCATAAGCATAAGCATGGCATAAGCACTCATATGCATAACATTTTAGCATTTCTGCTTCTATTCTGGTGTTTTCCTGTCTTTGTTCACTTTGGTGTTGTCTCCCCAAGTGTCTGGGTGTGTCTATTCTCTCCAATAGAAAGCCAGCCCTTAGGCATAAAGCGCCCATCTTTTCTGAATTCCCCACGGAGTTATATCCTCGTGGATGATGGTTGTTTCAGTTATCTTTTCCACATTTGGATAAGATAAATCCCCATTTGAGTTCATTCATCAATTGGAGTCTTGTTTGGCCGTTTCTTTCTAGCTTGTTCCTAGATTGAACTTTGGTCCCTGGCAGGTGTGGTTTCCGAACCTACTTTTGTTTGTGCATTTATTGTGCACCGTGTCTCACAAGAAGATTCTTTTATGAATCCCCATTGAAGACAAAGTTATTTCTCCAGCAATTTTGTAATACCAACATATCTTCGGAATTTATATCCAACGATTAGTGGCAATCTCACTCATGAGAAGCTTATCCGTCTTTGGTTTTATTCATACTTCTACAGTTACCAATAGTGTTGCCTTCAACCAGTCATTTTCCGTCAACCCTTTGACGATGTCAGTTTTCTCCATCAACCCTTTGATGGTGCCATTCAACTGCTTTTTTCCGTCAACCCTTTGACGATGTCAGTTTTCTCTATCAACCCTCTGATGGTGCCATTCAACTGCTTTTGCTGACAACCCTTTGACGATGTCACTTTTCTTCCATCAACCCTTTGATGCTGTCAACTTTTATTTAAATCAACTGCTTTTTCCATCAACCCTTTGATGATGTCATTCAACTGCTTTTGCTGTCAACCCTTTGACGATGTCAGTTTTCTTTCATCAACCCTTTGATGATGTCAACCTTTATTTAAATCAACTGCTTTTTCCATCAACCCTTTGATGATGTCATTCAACTGCTTTTGCTGTCAACCTTTTGACGATGTCAGTTTTTTTCCATCAACCCTTTGATGATGTCATTCAACTGCTTTTGCTGTCAACCTTTTGACGATGTCAGTTTTCTCCATCAACCCTTTGATGATGCCATCAACTGTTTTTCCGTCAACCCTTTGATGATGCCGTCCAACTACTTTATCGTCTATCCTTTGAAGATGTGAACCTTTACTTCCCCCGTGAAGTAAAAAACACTCCCGGTATATCCAAAATCTTTGCCTAAGCTAGGTTTACGTTCGGTCACCACCTTTGACTGCCAGTTTTTTACTCCTTGTGCTTTATTTCGCTTGTGGTCTTTTGTCGGTGTTCGTCTTTATTTCCCCAGTGAAGTAAAGACATTCCCGGTTTGCTTTGTGTCGTGCTTGTTCAGTCTTAACCTTTGCGCGCCAGATTTGGATCTTTAAAACCTTTTTGTTGTTCCCCAAGAAGTTTAACTTTAAAGGATTTTTGGAACTGTTCTTGTTTGAAGCGTGTCAAACTTGAACTTGGACTTTGTTTGAATCGCGTCAAGCATTGTCTTTTCTGTTCTTGTTTGAATCGTGTCGGACAATGAACCCTTATCTTGTTTCTTTTCTGAAATTGCTTTAAGCTAAGTTTCTTGGAACAAATTTTATTCAACTTTAAGACTCCTATCTGGTGCGCAGAGTTGGTCTCTGTTTTCCTGGCTCTTTCTGAAGATCCCATTTTGAACTCTTCAGCTTGAGATCCCCAGGAAGTCTTTGCCTGGTTGTTTGTCCCTTTTGGACTGATCCCTAGTGATCAGGTTTTTCTTTCTGGCTTCGTGCCCAGGAAGAATGTGGGTTTGTTTTGTCCCCAATAGTCTATCTCCCTGGATCTTTCCCCAGTCGAGATTGTCTGTGGTCTTTTCCCCAGTATTTCTCTGGAGTCTCCCCAGTGAGTCTCTTTCGTTGGTTAGCATGTATCCCCAGTGAGTTTTCCTCGTGGATACTAACCTTCGTTCTTCCCCAGTGAAGCTCATCTGGTGTTTGCTTCCTGTCTGTCCTTTGGCGCCTTGTTGTGTCTGCATCTTTGTATCTTCTTTGACATCTTGGAATCATGTTGTTGCATTGCATGTTTGCGCATCTGAGGGCAAAATTTTCGGTTATCTGTATTTAAATATCTTTCACTTTTGATTCCATGAGGATCTTCATCTCTCATGTCATCCGGTGAAGATATTTAAATAGGGGCAACTGTTGCACCCCAAATTTTACCCTCAGATTTGTCTTATCATTATCATATCATTTTTTTATCAGCGATATTTTGTTTTTAGCCATTTCAATTTCACTCTAGAATTTGCCTTATTTTAAATTTTATTTAGAATTTGACTAAGGTTTACTTTTTTAGTTTAATTATAACTTATTTTTTCTTAACTTAGTTCACATTTTTAATTAAAGTCCATTAGTTTAATGTTTATTAATTACATTTTCTTTTGTTTTTAATTTAGTATTGAAATTATTTTAGTTTATATCTTTTCAGTTAATTTTAATTTTTATTATAACATGGATTTAGTTAGTTAGTCATTAAATCATTTTAATCATTTTTGTCTAAACAAATTACAACTTGTACTTTTATTTATTTATGGAATATTACAAAGTAAGAAAAGGAGAGCATCTCTTTACAGCTCACGTGCATATTGAACCATACAAGTCTAATTTTTTTTTTACAGCTGCCATATGTTAAGTCTTATTAAAATACATTATGTGTTACATTGGTGTCCTTTTCTATCTCTGCAAACCGTACGAACCTATTGCCAGCCTTCTCCAACGTAAACCTGCACCATTAGGACAAGTTCAAAACGGTCAAATTTGAATTAAGAAGCAAGTGTTTATAACAGTTGAGAGAGGAGGAGACAAGGGGGGGGGGGATTCAAACGGAAAAACAACAGTAACTCCATAAATCATCAACCGAGAACCTCTCAAGAGGCCTCTAAAAATTCCACTCAATCTCCTTCAGCCAACATCCGTGCCCCACCATCCTTCATTTCATTCAACCGGAAAATACCCTTCAAAAACAAAAACAAAAAACACCATTCAAATTTGCTTCGAAAATCAAAGCCGAAACCAACACAATTCATAACCAGAAATAGGTTCAAGACCAACTTGAACACACATTCAAACCAAAAGAACCAAGTCCTAACATCAAAAACCTGAAACAAATTCCACAGAAGCAGAACCAAATTCTCAAACCAAGAACAGAGGAAGATCAAAACAAAAACAGAGTTCATTCAAAGCAGGTTCGAGTTTGCAACAAACAGACACAACCCTAAACTCAAAACACCAGAACATCGGAGAGATTGAATAATGAGAGAAAAGAGGCTGAACAAAGAGAAAGAATCATACCTTTTTCTCACAAGAGGAGTTTTTCCTTCAATCCCTTTTCTCAGTTTTCTGTAACAACACCGCATCAGACTTGAACAAACCGTGAACCTTCAAGTCGCACCCTTCATTTAATTTCGGTTCGATCTTCCAACACCGAGAAACCACCACATCTCAGCCGTGTAAAAACTTCCGCACCAAACAGCCTTCTCAGAACTTTTTTTCTTTCTAGCCTTCAACAACGGCCTCCTCCAATCTTCAAACAAACCCAGCTTCATCACCATATAACCTACAAACTCCATCAAACACCAACAACTAACACAAACATCAATCCAATGACCTATTACCAGAAAGATCCTCACAACCAAATTAACAACTTCACCTTCAGCCTTCCCTTTTTCACAGTCTCCTCACCTCCTCATCGTCCTCTTCTTCTCAGCTCACAATACGCACTTTCAAACAAAACTATAGCCAACATACAGCTTCTAAACTCATCACTTAAACATCAAACAACCTTTAATCGTCTACACCAGCAACATCATCATTCTTTGAGACGCAACCTTCATCATTATTAAACCTCCGCTTTCACCCGAATCATTCAACCTTCAACCTTCAGAAGTAATCCACGGACACGCGGAACCCGAATCAGAGAAGCGGAGAAATATCCACCGCCGGAGACGATCGGCTGCGGGCGAAAGCTGTGAATCGCAACGAAATCAACAACAACACAGAAGTACGAAGTTTTGCAACCACCAATTTGAATCACAAACAACAGAGCAAGAGGTTCCCGTAGAGTACTACGGACGTTTAGGGTGCTAATACCTTCCCTAGGCGTAAGCAACCCCCGAACCTTAGATCTTTCCCTTTAGGTTTTTCTAACGATCTTGAACCTTTTCTTTGGATAAATCAAAGTCGGTTGTAAGAGAAATGATGCAAATTAATTAATAATTTGTTATCCAATTTTCACCGCAACAGATGTCATAACATATTATAGAGCACCATGCATAACAATAACATTATTATCAGCAGCAGCGGTAAAATCTTCACAAGGTATCAGTCAATCATCAGTAGTTGTCTGGATGGATTCAGAAAGCTATCATCCTAGCTTTCAATACCACAATAGTAATGGATGGTGTGATCATGCAACCTCCCTCCTTGTTCAAAAGACCAGAAAGTATCTTCCCTAAAACTCATCCATAAGCAGAACAGGATGCCTGCTTTGATACCAATTGAAATTCTGGTAGCAGATCTTAGATGTCCTGAGAGATGTGAAGACATTGATCTCTGCTTCACTAAACAAGGACAAAACAAAAACATCCAAATACTGCAAATTCATAACAGTGGCATGACAAATGTTTCAACATCTGTCAAGACATATATTTCAGAGCATAAGAGCATACTGAATTGAACATAACATAAAGATAAATAACACCAAGATATGATAACCCATTTCGGTGTACAACAACACCTACATCTGGGGGCTACCAAGCTAGGAATGAATTCACTATCAGTAGTATTAATTCTAAGTATACAACCTCTGGTAACTTATCACTTAATTCCCTACCCAGTGCAATTCTATCTAGAAACCCATCTAGATAAGAGAAGCCCATCTGAATTCCTAAATCACCTCAGTGATATCTAACAGTCACAACCTCCAGTGACTACATCAAACTGTTCAATTGAAAGACAACCCTTTCAACACAATATTCAGTCAATACTCTTGACTAACACTAATACTTAAATTTGCTTAATAGCTTCATCCAAGAATAGTAAATAGTTCATTACCTATAGGTTTCTAAATCTGAAAGACTATGTCTACCACAATGTATCAATCTGATACAAAGAGTGACTTACAATAACAGAAAGTACACGACTCTCAAAACCCTAAACCCTTATTTTTATTTTACAAAAGTCTTAACCAGAACTCCTGTTTTGCCCTAGGTCTTGGTCTTCCTTTTATAATCTTCAGCTGTCCATGAGCTTTGAAATCTTTGTTCAATCATTCCTTGATCTATGTTTTGATTGCGCCTTAAATCTTGGAACATATCTGCAACAAACCTGATGTATCAGACCAAGATGTCGAGTCCTCAAGATAGGACATCTTGTCTAACTCGTTGTCTTTTAACATATTTCTTCATGTTAGGACATTTTGTTCAACATTATGTTTTACCAAAATTTAGTCAAATCTTAGAGCCTTCAAAAACTAAAACAAAGGATCATGAAACAAAAGCAATAACCAAAATGGAGTGTTTTGTAGACTGTTCAATATGATTTGTCACTAGTCCTTAAGCACTTATAGTTTGAACAACATTTCAAATGAATTACATGCACATCATCTGAATCATTTTCTTCAGATGCTTGACGTACATGTGTTGACAATCAAGGCGTCTTATAGTTAAAATCTTGATTTTCATCAATACTATCGGGAAGATGTTTACCTTGAAGAACAATTGACCATCTAATGTTAGAAGGATCAGTGACATAAAAAAACTTGTTTTACTTGGGATGCCATGATGAAAGGTTCGTTCTTATAAGTTGCCTTACGAATATCAACCCGTGTGAATCCTAATTCATCGGTTTCTACACCAGTGTTACAGTCAATCCACTTGCACTTAAATAAAGGCACTTTAAAAGAAACATAGTCAATCTTCAAAATCTCCTCAATGACCCCAAAGTATGCCCTAGATGCTAGTACAAGATTGTTATCTTTGGAACTAGAAAAATACATGGATTATGCCTTAACCATAACCTCACTATTTTGCATGGTGCTACGACTATCCTTTGATTTTGCATAGAATGAATATTTAAAAATGACGTATGCACTCCAAGTAACTACATTAAACTTAGGCATACGTGACAACCATTTGCAAATATCAGATATACTACTCTCTTTAGGAATACTTTCATTAAACCAATTTATAAAAGTATTGTTATGCTCTGTCAATAACCATTTTTCATTCATCCGGGAGAATTTTTCCTTTAAAATACTTTTGTGAGCGGTCAAGTAAGGTTGAACTTCACTAAGGTTGTTCAATATATGCAAATGCTTGAAGAACTACTTCTCGGGAAAATGTCTTAACATTTAAACCTTGAATATATCTACCATCATAAAATCCATCACGACGAGACTCAGGAATTCCTATAAAGGAAACTTTTGACAAATAGTTTGAACAAAACTCAATAGCTTCTTCTATGATGTAGCTTTCTAGGATCAAAGCTTCCGAACGGTGATGATTCTTTGTATACCCTTTAAAAATCTTCATGTAACGCTCTACCGGATACATCCACCGTAAATAAATTGAACCACAAATTCTAATCTCCCTTACTAGATGAACGACTAAGTGAGCCATGATGCCAAAGAATGATGGATGGAAAAACATTTCTAATTGGAACAAGATAACTGCAGCTTCGTGTTCTAAGTCATCTAAATTTCCAGGATCAATAACTTTACTACATATAGCATTGAAGAATAAGCATAATCTGGCTATAGTTACCCTTACATTTCTTGGTAAAATGCCATGGATAGTCACTTGTAGAAGTTGTTGCATCAAGATATGATAATCATGAGATTTCAAGCCAGCTAATTTGTGATCGTTCTCTGACACAAGTTTTTTCACATTTGATGAGTACCATTGGGGAACTTTGATATCCTGGAAACAATTACAAAAACTTTTTATTTTATTTTTTAGAAAGAGTGTGACATGATGGGGGCAAATAGATTTTATTCTCTACTTCTTTTGGGGCTAACTCTTGTCGTATACCCATCACAGCCATATCTTCGCGGGATTTCTTAGTAGCTTTTGTCTTACCTTTAATATTGAGAAGTGTTCCAATTAGACTATCACATACATTTTTCTCCACATGCATCACATCAAGACAATGTCTTACATCAAGACTAGACCAGTATGAAAGATATTAGAATACTAACCTCTTTTTTCAAATATTTTTCTCCAAGGACATTTTTTGTTTCTTTCCAAAGACAACCTTAATGTGTTGTTGTTTTCTACAAACTTCCTTCCCATTTAAGGGCTTTGGAGCGATATCAAACTCCTGCTCTCCATTAAAAGCCTTCCGTAATCTATGATATGGATGATTAGATCATAAAATTTTTTGATGCCCAAGATAAACTGTCTTTTTTTCCATTTTGTAATTGGTGGTGACATGTATTAACTTCACATATATGACACAATCTATGTCTCTTGACACTGTATCCAGACAAATTACCGTATGCAAGAAAGTCATTGATTGTGAAAAACAACATGGTATGCAACTTAAAGTTATCACTTGTATATGAATCATCAACATCAACACCTTCCTCCCACAAAAGTCTTAAATCTTCAATAAATGGGGTTATATAAACATCAATGTCTTTGCCTGGTTGTTTTGGACCTGAAATCATCATCAATAGTGTCTTATACTTGCGCTTCGTGCACAACCATGGAGATAGGTTGTAAAGTATGAGAAGAATGGGCCATGACGTATGGTTAGTACTCAAATTAGGCCATGAAGAATTGGGTTATATAACATCAATTTTTATTAATAAATATATAAAAATATTGGATAAATATTTGTCAACTATCAATAAAAAAAATAATAAAAAAATATTTATCTTTGATAAAACTTTTTAAAAAGAGAGCTGAACCAAATCAGGAAATTAGATTCACTTATAATATAAAAAATTAATTCTAACAATTTGGTGTGTATATTCAAAATCAAACTATAATGTCCATAATTATTTCATATGTTTAATAATTGCATAATAATAAAAAAAAAATTATTTATTTTATTTAATTATATATATATATATATATATATATATATATATATATATATATATATATATATATATATATATATATAAAATTAAGTTTTATAATTAATTAAATATATTTTTTATTATATATTTTACTAATTTAATGTAACAATTGACAACACTATCTATAATAAACCCGTGCAATGCACGGGGATCTACCTAGTTTTTTATAAAATAATTTAAGAATGAAATGGATGGATGTCCATGCGTTGAAAAAAAATTATAGTGAATGAATTATTTAGGTTTAAATAAAGAATTGGATTGATCAAAGTTTATGTGACTAGTCAAAGTGTCCTAATACAAGGAATAGTCTACACCAATGGGACATCTAATTAATCAAAGTTCGGTATTTGGTTTTAAAAAATAAATAAATAACCTATTAAATTTGAGACCCAATAAATTTTATTAGGACAATTTATTAACTAGGAATGGTAATGATATAATTTAAGCAGAGTATTATAATACACATCTTAATAATTATAGGTTGAAAAAACCTTCGTATTCGAGCTTATATCCGTTTGTGCGCATTTTTATTAAAAATAAATAGATCAATTATAAAATATTATATTATTTTAAGTTTTTAAAAATATTAAAAAATTTATTATTGAAATAAATGAATACTTATATTAAATATATAATATATTAACATTGATATACTTTTGCCTGGGGAATAATATCTGGTAACCAGGATACCGTTTGCGTATTTTGTTTTCATACGGAGGAAACGATTAGTCATTTGTTCCTCACTTGTCCCAAAATTCGTTTAGTTTGGAAGACCATTTTTAAATGGGTTGGGGTGGATTGGAGTGCGGAACCGAATTGTTGTGATCACTTATTGGATTGGTTTTTGAAGTTGGTAGGTAGAAGGTCGAAGAAAACGACATCGGTAATTTGGTTTTGTACGTGTTGGAGTATTTGGTGGTCGCGGAACCAAATTATTTTTAATGATGCAATCGTTAATTTTATGGAGATTGTCCATAGAAGCATCCTCTTCTCTTGGCGGTGGCTTTTATTTTATTCTAACCGTAGAATTAGTTGTAATTATTACGAATGGTGCAAAAATCCGACCGAGTTTTTGTAGGTTGATTTCATTTGGTAGATTTTTTGGTGATGATGCCATATTTTTTGTAAGAGGATTGTTTGGATTGAAATACTCCTAGTATTCCCTTAGAATATATTTTGATCATAAAAAAAAAATATTGATATACTTCTTAAAATTTATAGAAATACTTTTTTATATAATATAAATTAAAATACATAAATATATATTGTGCGGATATGGAACGTGATAGATATTGAGATGCTCATACCCACACTTATATCCACTTATTTTTGTGGATAATACTCGAACACGTGTCGGTATCCATTTTTACAAATTTTTACTATATCTATTATGAATAATTTTGCAAGTGTCTATTATGAATGAGTCAAATTATCATCTAGTATTAACCTTCTTTTACATAGGGGAAGTTTTTAATCTTTCTTTTTACATATAAGTTGTTATACTGAACTTAGATTTGTTAGTGCGTGAGGCACTTTTAGTGAGGAGAGAATAGAGGGAGAATAAGGAAATAAGGATTTGTATTATTGAATTGTGCAAATAATGATACAAACTAGGACTATTTATATACAACCCTAATTGGGCTTGGGCTAACACAACTTGGATTCTATTTAAATATTAAATCTAATCAAATCTAATCTAATATTTCAACACACCCCCATAATCCAAGTTGTTGAGCATACACTAGTCATAGTCGATCTGAACTATTCCTAATTTCTTTCTCAAATTTAGGAATCTGTCGATCTTCAATCCTTTGGTGAAAATGTCGGCCAACTGTGCTTCACTTGAGCAATGCTTAACTTCAAGTTCACCTCGATTTACCTTTTCCCTCAAGAAGTGAAATCTGGCTTCGATATGCTTACTCCTTCCATGCAGAACTGGATTCTTCGCCAAATTTATGGCTAACTTGTTGTCGATTTGCAACACAAGAGGTTTCTTCACTTCGACCTCCATTTCTTCAAGTACTGATCTGATCCAAATTGCTTGACATGCAGCATAGGGTCCTGCTATATATTCTGCTTCACACGATGACAATGCCACCACAGGTTGCTTCTTCGAACACCATAAGATTAGGGCGCCAAATACTTGAAAGAAATAGCCAGTTGTACTTCTTCGATCTTTCTTATCTCCACACCAATCGGCATCTGAAAAGAAATTAACTATTGCTCCTTGGCCTTCAGAATCTCGTCGAAATAGAATTCCAAAATCTGTTGTTCCTTTTAAGTATCTCAGAATTCTTCTTGCAACTTTCATGTCTGACACTCTTGGTTCACCCATGAATCTGCTCACTAATCCGACTGTGAAACCTATATCAGGTCGACTGTTTCACACATATCTCAGAGATCCAACTATTTATTTGAACAATGTTACATCAACTTTGTCTTCCTCTCCATGCTTCTCCAACTTCAAGTTTGGTTCGACAGGTGAGGATGCAGGATTTTAATCATCCATTCTGAATCTCTTGAGTATCTCTTTGACATACTTCCTTTGATGTAGCACCATACCTTGCATCAGCATTTGAAATTCCATGCCTAGGAAATAAGACAATTTTCCCAGATCCGACATTTCAAATTCCTTCATCATCAGCTCTTTGAACTTCGACAAGTTCTCCAAGCTATTTCTAGTTACCAACAAGTCATCGACATATAAGCAGATGATTGTTATATCTTGTGCTACAACCTGAACATAGACACCATACTCAAACTTGCATTTGACAAATCTCAATTCGACTAAGTATGAGTCGATCTTTTTGTTCCATGCCCTAGGTGCATGCTTGAGGCCATAGAGCGCTTTGTGCAACTTATATACTTTACTCGCTTCCTTCTGAATCACAAACCTAGGAGGTTGTGTGACATATACCTCTTTGTTTAACGGACCATTCAGAAATGCTGACTTCACATCTAAGTGAAATGTCGACCAACCTTGGTTACATGCCAATGCTACCACTAGTCGAACAGTCTCCAGTCTTGCTACTGGAGCAAATACTTCAGAGTAGTCAAGTCCTTCTCTTTGAAGAAACCTCGAGCTACTAATCTTGCTATATGTCTTGCTATCGACCCATCAGCATTGTGTTTTAACTTGAACACCCACTTTACTTCGATAGCTTTTGTATGTGCAGGCAATTCGACTAACTCCCATGTGTTGTTTCTTTCGATTGCCTGTAACTCTTCGACCATAGCTAACGTCCACTGTTGAATTTTTAAAGCTTCGTTAGCACCTGCAAGTAAAGCAAAATGAACTAATTCTCCATCTGGTGTGACTTCATCATCACCAGTTACTTCATAATCATGAAGTCTTGTTGGATGAACTCTATTTCGCCGAGGTCTTTGGCTTGTTTCAGCCACAGCCTCTATGTCGGGAATGTCAGCAACTGCTTCTACTTCGACTTCGACTGGATTCTCAACAATTCCTTTAACTTCGACTTCATCAGTTTCTTCGTCGAAATTAGAGTTCGTCAATGGCTTGTTAATTGAATTATTAGAATTCCAATCCCAGACAGAGTTTTCATCAATCACAATATCTCGACTCAACACAATCTTCTCATTAATTGGATTGAATAGCCTGTATGCACCAGTCTTATGATATCCTACCAGAATCATAGGTTCACTCTTGTCTTCAAGCTTCCTTCTTCTTGCATCAGGAACATGCTTGTAACACATAGAGCCAAACACCTTCAGATGACTCACTGATGGTCGTTTGCCACTCCACACTTCTTCAGGAACCTTGTTCTTCAATTGCTTGGTAGGGCACCTGTTCAAGATATAAACTGCAGTCGAAACAGCTTCACCCCATAAAGATTTTGAAAAATTCTTCTGCTTGAGCATACATCTCGCCATATCCAATATGGTTCTGTTTCTTCTTTCAGTAATTGCATTATATTGAGGAGTATAAGGAGCAGTTACCTCATGATCAACACCATGTTCTGCACAGAATTTTTCAAACATCTTCAAAGTGTATTCGCCTCCTCCATCGGTTCGTAGAACTTTGATCCTCTTCTCACTCTAGTTTTCGACAAGCATTTTGAATCTCTTAAAGATTTGAAATACTTCATCCTTTCTCTTGATCACATAGATCCACAACTTTCGACTAAACTCATCGACAAACGAAACAAAATATATGTTTCCACCAATGGTATGTTCTTCGAACGGACCACATACATCTGAATGTACAACTTTGAGTATGCAGGATGATCTCATTGGCATAGTCGAAACGAAAGAATATATGGATTTCTTTCTGACTAAACAACCTTCACAGAGTTTGTCGGGCATCTCAAGACTTGGAATACCAGATACCATATCTTGAGTAATCAGCTGATTGAGTGATCGAAAGTTTAAATGTCCAAACCTCAAATGCCACAACCAACTATCCTTGTGGTCGACAACAGTTTTTAGACATTGTACTTCAGTCGAACTGATCATGGTCTTAAATGTCATGTTCTTCGACAACGGAGATTTCAAGACCAAATTGTTCTGGGTGTCGAACAATTTCAAAACTCCATCTTTCATGACAACTGAGAGGCCTTTTTCGACCAATTGTCCAACACTTAACAAGTTGCACTTCATTCCAGGTACATATAACACATCTCTGATACCAATTTATTAGTGCGTGAGACACTTTTAGTGAAGAGAGAATAGAGAGAGAATAAGGAAATAAGGATTTGTATTATTGAATTGTGCAAATAATGATACAAACTAAGACTATTTATATACAACTCTAATTAGACTTTGGCTAACACAATTTAAATTATATTTAAATATTAAATCTAATCAAATCTAATCAAATCTAATATAATATTTCAATAAGATTAACAATAACCTAATTAGCACAATAAAACAACTGATAAAGTTGGAAAACAAACCTTAAACCTACATGAAAAGTACTATTTACATTAAATTTTGCAACCAAGATGATAAGTTTGCACTTTTCATAAAGTGAAAAACAAAACAATTATGTTATGCATTCCCAACCATTCAATCTTAATGTCACATTAATTTAATTAACTAATGCTTACATATATGACACACCCCTGACCCATTCAAACATAAATTGTGCTTGTCCTTAGATAAGCTAGCGTAGCTCTTGCCTTTAAGTCTTAAGCAATAAAGCAATAGTATTACTTTTTTGAACTGTTCTTTTGAAAAAGCAAAATAGGATTAATACTTGCTAACAATACTTCTTTATTGACTTAAAAGTCTAAATCATAATTTGTCGTCTTAATTCATAACTCCTTGTCAAAATTTGTCTTCTCCCTTTTTCTTTAGTTTTGGCATTACTCACGTAGTATGTTAGGAAACATATGATTCAGTGCACTTTATTGCACTTTTTAAGATGTTGCTTTTTTTTGTTTCACTTTAATTGTCTTTGAAAGCTTTGTAGTATAATGTATTATTTGTACGTTTCATATTTAAACTCAAACTGCAATGATATGATGTATTTTATGATTATCAACTCAATTGAACTTATAAAATAACTTATTCTAAAATATTATTCATAAAATTGATTGTGATTTGGCAATAGAATATTATTTACATAGATAATATAATATTTGTTGTTCCAGTATAAGATTACTAGTCATCCGTTTTTTTTTAATGCGCCCTTTGACTATTACGTTCGTCGTATATCTGGTATATTCTTTGTTGAGAATGTAATTTTTTGTGTCGAAGCATGTTGCTCGACAAAAGCAATGAGATGTCGAAACAGTTAGATGTTGAAATGTTGAAGAAGTATGTCTTCGACAAAAGTTTTGACTTAGTTTTATTTGTTTGTTTTAACTGCGTTACTCAGGTTAGTTAGAGATTACTTGGTGTGCAGACAATCTCAGCCTATAAATAGGGAAGTACTCTATCATTGATGTAATGCAGTTGTATAGTTGAATAAAATTTCAATGAGAAAAACAGAGAAGTTTCTCTACAAAACTATTATTCTTCTTCCTTTTTCTCTAAACCCTATTTTCTCTCTTCTTCCCCAATTCATCTTTTCTTTTCTTCTTTCGTTATTGTTGCGCAGCGGAATCATCTTGCAACCAAGGTTGGTTGATTCACTCGAGTGAAGAGTGAGGAACGAGAGGAGTAATCGATCAGTGTGATTGATTCTTATTCATCAAGATTGATTCGAAATTCTCCATAGGTTTGGTATAATTCTAGCATCTAGTATCTAGAGCACTACCTGTGTGATTCTTGGAAAGCATAACGCGATATATCATCCGAACGAGCATTTTCTGGCGAGTCTCCTAATTCTGAAAAATTAGAATTACGAGAATTGGTGCAAGCAGATAAAGATTGTCTTTTTCTATCAAGATCTTTGGAATCTTGTGAAGGAAGGAGTAGCGCCGCTTACAGAAAACACAACGGATGAAGAAAAGGTGACACACAAAGAATTGAAGAAGAAATATTATAAAGCTCTGTTTATGATCCATCAATTTGTTGATCCAGATGATTTCGAAAAGGTTAGTGATATAGAATGAAGCATGGAAAATCTTGGAGAAATCGTTTGGATGTGCTGAAAAGGTGAAAGAGGTGAGGTTACAAATTCATAAAAGAACGTATGAATTGTTTCAGATGAAAGAAAGTGAAAGCATAACTGATTTCTTCACTAGGGTGACAAAACTAGTGAATCAAATCAAGATTTGTGGAGAAGTGTTGACAAGATCAGTTGTCGCAAAGATCTTGAGGTCATTGGCTCCAAAGTTCGACCACGTTGTAGTAGCCATAGAAGAGTCGAAAGCTTTGTCAACAATGACAAATGAAGGGTTTCAAAGGACACTTGAATCTCATGAACAAAAAATGACTGAAAGAGCAGCAAACAAGTCAAAAAGTGATATGACTTTGCAAATACAATCAACAAAAAAATTAATTCAAAATTCTCCATAAATTTCATGTAATTCAAATATTCTCCACTATTAAAAATGGTGTGAAAGACACTCAAAAGAGGAGAGCCATATAAACATATTAAAATGGAGACATTCAAATCACTCATAAAACACTAGTATGCAAAACTTTTTACTATCCTTACATAAGTTTGCTCAACACCTCAACAACCTTAAAATTCTCTTATGATCTACATAACTAAGAATCATCACTCATTATTTTTTAACAAATATATGCTATATTTCATAATTTAATAATTGAGAGTACTAAATTATTCACCTAAAATTATAGATTTTAATATTTGTTTGATTAAAGGGATCAAGATCAAGCTAAGCCACTAATTTCAATATAGGACTTGATATGATTTGTCTGCCACGTAAAATACACTTTATTCTTTTTTGAATAATTTGTGCTACCTAAGGTTTCAAAAGGTTTTTTTTTTTTTTTTATAAGCAAAAGGTAGGAAGGGATGGATGCAACCTTTTATTAAAGCCTCTTTCTATTTAACAATATCACTTTAATGATATTTATAAATTTATATAACAATTTAAATTTTAGAGCTGTAAAAATATTAAAAAATAAATTCATATTTTATATGAAATTTTAAAAATGACAAGATATCCGAGTTCGACTTTATAAACTTTTTATAATTTGGTTGTCCAAGTTAGATTATCAGACTACAATTTTTTAATTTTTCTTTAGTTAATAATTTTTTTATTAAAAAGCAATATTTATTTGACTAATCTTCGAAGAAAATGACATTTGAATAATTAATTAAAATGAGTTGTAGTTTCACATCAAATTATCTCAAATCAATAGTTGGGGTTTTTTGCTTATTGGTCTATGTAACTATCATTAATTACAATTGAAATGTTAACATCAACAAAAGGACCAATACTGATCTTAACTAGTCATTGATTAATAGATAATCTCATGTTAATGAACGGTCAAATGCTAGATAAGAAAATGATACACGTTAGCATATATCCTTTGAGGTGCATGTTAGAAACACAATTTCACACACACATTTTTGCACACACACTTTAATAATAGAGAGTGAGAGAGCGCGCAATTGAGAGAGTGTATTTTAATTTATTTTAATTTAAAATCCAATTAGGGTATTTATATAACATTTCATACACACAACACTACTAACCGATGAATTGAAAATTAAAATTGTCATATAGGTATTCCACTACCACTATCATGTATCTAGCTGCCACCATACACTATTCGGCTATCATTATTCTGTATTCGAATGTCAAGAAACTTAAATGATAAGTTCACAATAAAACACTTTAATTTAAGTTTGACTTAAATGCATTTTTGGTTCCTCTAGTTTGGTGTTTTTAAATTTTTGATCCCCTTATTACAAAACCTGTGTTTTTGGTCCCTTTAGTTTGGTGCGCTTTGCATTTTGTTGGTCCCCCTTGCAAATATGATGATCTGGCTTGTAATTTAGTGACGTGGCTTGTATAATTATATTACATGTCATTATAATTTAAATTGTCACTAATTTTTTGACATGTCACTAATATTACATAATATATTATTAAGATTGTTTATAAATTAGGGATTTATGTACGCTCATCTTGTTCCTCTTTCTTCTCAGTTCATACGCATGTTCATCTTCTTCTTCACTTTCCAACAAACCAGAACATTTTTCTTCGTTACTATGCCTCGTGAATCCGAATCCGGGTGTAGCCATGGAAGCAGGTCCTCAATTCGTTCAGGGCATGTCTGCAAGTGTGGACTTGATGCTCCGTTGATAACGGTATGGACGGATGCGAACACGGGTCGTCGTTTCTATGGATGTGGGATGTATAAGGTACAAGGATACAAAAAATGCTCTCACTTTGCTTGGTTGGATGAGGAAATGAATCCTAGGGAAAAAGAGATAATATCTTCACGGTTAACGAAGTTGAATGAGGAGAAGGAGATTGTTAACACACACAAAGCAAAGGAGGAGGACAAGTAATCTACATCCCAACTCCAATTCATCTCAGTCACTACCTCATTCACGTACCATTTAACAGGACTCTCAACTAACTGTCCCCTATGATGGATTCTCAACCTGACCTTATTGTTCTTAGTTTGCCTGACAAAAAAATTCACATTACTACGGTCAAACAACCATAAAGCACTTTAGGGTCCCACACTATATGAATAACATTACAAAACATCAGGGACCACAAGCACTACCACGACAACAACAAAACATTGCAAAACCCTATACTTACAAATCATAAACAAATGACCATAAAACAACACAAGGGACCACAAAACCCTAAACTGACACAAGGGACCACAAAACCCTAAACTGACACAAGGGACCACATTACGTACCTTACGCAGTAGTTGAACCCTTCACGACTTGCTTCCTTCGTCATCTTCCTCGAACCTACAAACACATATAGCTATGTATGTGTGCCTCTCATTTTGACTTGCTGGAATGGAGATTCTCTTCAAGATGAAAATAGATAACAGAAGCTGGAACGATGTTAATCTAAAGGTGAATTGGGGAAATGAATGAAAACTAGGGTTTATTGAATTTTTAATCTAGTTGGAATTAATTTGGAAATTATTTATCTATTTGGCAATTACAAGTTAAATTATAATGACATGTAATATAATTATACAAGCCACATCACTAAATTACAAGCCACATCATCATATTTGCAAGGGGGACCAACAAAATGCAAAGCGCACCAAACTAAAGGGACAAAAAACACAGGTTTTGTAATAGGGGGATCAAAAGTTTAAAAACGCCAAACTAGGGGGACCAAAAGTGCATTTAAGCCTTTAAGTTTTCTAACGTCTCCAAGCTCATTATCATTCTCAATCTCTAGAATAGCTCAGATGTTACACCTTTAGTTAGTAGATCAACTACTTGATATTCACTTTTGTAATGTTTTAGCTTTAATCTCCCTTCACACACTTGTTCCATCAAGTAATGAAACCTCATTTTTATGTGCTTGTTTCTCACATAAGCTATGGGATTTTTAGCATGATTTATTGTAGACATATTGTCAATCTTCACTACCAATTCATCATATTTCCCATTGCACATCTCTTTCATCAAATTCATCAACCACACAACATGACAAGCACACAAGGATACTGCAATGTACTCATCTTCACATGATGACAGGGTTACCACAGGTTCTTTCTTTAAGCACAAAGAGATTGTTGCTTCTCCATACATAAAATTGTATTCTTCACTTGATTTCCTTTAAAATTGATCAACCATCCTCATGTCTTGTTCTTCTCAATTGATTGCATTTCTTCTTTCAATGCACATATCCATTTTCAATCACACAATGCCACCTCTAAATTCACATGCTCAGAGTCAGCAATGACTGCCAAATGGATGAGGTCACCACTATCAGTTACTTGATTATCAAGAAAGACCTCATAATCTTGTAATCTAGCAGGCATGCTTTTTTGCCTTGTTCATATCCTCACATTTCCTTCCTCTTTGACTCTTCCTGGTGTTGAATTTGGTTCTTCAAACATTTCTTGTATTGTTGCAGGTTTGTGGTATTCAACTACCACTTTCTTCCAGTCTTAAATTTATCAAAGATAATATCTCTACTTATCACAACCTTCTTTTTTACCACTTCATAAACTTTGTATCCATATGTTGAGTGATACCCTACAAGTATCATCTTCTCTCCTTTATCATCAAGTTTTCTTCGTAGTTGATGAGTGACATATTTGTAGGCAACTGATCTAAACACTTTCATATGGCTGGCATTTGGTTTCATTCATAACCAAGCTTCCTCATGGGTAATGTTTCTTAACTTTTTTGTTAGACACCTATTCAATAAGTATGTGGCAGTGGATACATCTTCTCCCCACAATTCTTTTGGCAAATGCTTACATTTAAGCATTCTCCTTACCAGTAAATGATTGACCTATTTTTACTCTCATAAATTCCATTTTGTTGAGGTGTATAGGGTGACATTACTTCATGAACAACACCTTCTTGGTCACAATACTTCTCAAAATCCTTTGAGACATGTTCATGTCCACCACCTGTCCTCAAGGTTTTGAGTTTGTTACCACTTTACTTTTCCACTATGGACTTGAACTTTTTGAACACTTCAAATATTTCATCTTTTCTCTTAATCAAGTATGTCTATAGTTTCCTACTAAATCCATCAATAAATGTGACAAAGTGTTTGTTCCCTCCATTTAGTCCACTTGCATATGATCACACACATTAGAATACACCACCTCAAGTTTACACTTGGTATTGTTCCTTGCATCTTTGTTAAAACTGCCTTTATGTTGCTTGGCTTGGACACATTCTTCACACACTTCATATGGTATAGGTATCTTTGGTAAGCTTGAAACCATGACATTTCTTTGCATAGAATTCAGATCTCTAAAGTTGATATGCCAATGTCTATAATGTGAAATCCATCATTCTCTACTAGTAGTTATTGTGAAGCATTTATGCTCTATTACTTTGAGCTCAATATTAAAGTTTATATTCTATAACATAGGATCCTTGAGGACCAAGTTTCCCTTTGAATCTAGTATCCTCATCACTTTGTATTCCATGTGAATCTTGTAACTCATTTATGAAGCGTATATCACACTTGATCTCAGAAGCCTGGGATTAAAATATCACACTTGATCTCAGAAGCGTATATCATATATGAAGTTTAGGAATGATCACCATTCTTCCTCCTAATTGTTACACTATCAATCCCCTCTTTTGAAAGAGTGTTACTGTCTATAAATTTCTTCTTATTCTTCCTAGCTTGATTGAATTTTACACAACTAATCCTTCCTTCCAATCATGTGAGTTGAGCACCCTGAGTCAAGGTACCATTGATAATTGCATTCTTTCTCTTCTATGGTGGTTAAAAGCACACTTCTTTAATTGGTTATTGAAAACATGATTTTGCTATTAAGCTACTAGATGCATGTATTCGACTACAACTTCCAGCTTCTTCAACAATCATCATTAACAGGGTGTTTTCATCATCATTTTCTTGCCTATCAAGCTTTGCTTCATCTTCTTGTGGATCTTTCTTTTTGTCATAACGTTTATCAGCAAAATACCTAAATTTTTTATAATTGTAGCTTTGGACAGTTTCTTTTTTCCACCTCTTCCTCTATAGTTTCTACTTCCCTATAGTCATTATTTGATCCACCATTATTGTTGATACCTTCACTCTTTTGATATGTTGCTTTGTTTGTGTTTTGAAATTTTGTTGTGCTATTTATATGTGCAACTATACATAGTCAAATAGTAGAAAGTGATGTAAAAGTAAGAGTATCGGTTCCATAAAGATTGCAATAGCTTAAGATGATTCTCAATGTAAAACTTTGTGAATAACCATGAGAAACAAGTAGCTATAATAGTTGGTTGTCAAATATTCAGGTTGAGTAACAATAAATAAGAGTAAAGAAATTATATCAATATGGATAGTTATGTTGTGCAATGATCCATTTAATGAGTTTCTTTTCTTGTGCGTGTCTAATGAGATCTGTCGTGACAGATATGGCAGAAACTTATCTAGTGTTGTATGTCTATAACATCAAAGAATATACATTAAGTTAGAGGAATCATGTGTAGAATAAAAAGTAAGTATTTTGTTATCGCATCTACAGGTATTAGTGCGATATTATCGCTGGTCATCAGTTAATATGATATTAAGTGATGATTTGTAAGATGTTTGTTTATGAAAAGTAAAGGAATAGAAAACGGTAAATGATATGCAAAAGACCTGAGATATAAACTTGTTGGGATTAGAGTCCATTAACCTATTTTGTATGTATTTTCCTAATCTGATATATCAATCCTAATTATTAATCAATATTATCATGTACCACTAACAAACATTGTTTATGTCTAAACAAATATGTGATTTCAACCATATTGTTCAATCAATGATCTCTCTGCCTATTGAACAATATGATAACATAAAGAATCAGTACTTTCGGTGAATCTTAAACCTAAACCTATATCTAGAGTTTAGTGTTTAACATATGATTATTCTAAATCAAGATTCAAATCATATTTCTCAATAACTATTCAAATCTAAAGAATCAAACATTCAAAGCAGGGAAAATCATCAATAGTAATGAATAACTAGATTATCAGTAATATCATGATAAAAAATTATAATACCCCGTCTTATTCTAGAGTGCTCTAAATAATATTAGTTGAGATCAGATGAGTTCCTATGTGCTCTGGGAATTATCAGTTGGGATAATTAGAGTAACCAGAGAGCTCAGATTGATTTAATTAATATTATTCAACTCTGACCTTTTATTAATTGGTACAAATGAGACATTTTGATAACACTAATATTGGACATTTTACCACTTAATATGAATTATTCTAGACATATGATATATATGGGTGTTACAAAAATAATACATACGAGTATGGTTAATTACATCTAATCCCATCAAGAGAGAGATTTAGTTACTCATTATCATGGTATCTTGGTACAAATGAGAAGAATAGAGGTGAATTAACATCAATGGTGATTTCTCGACTTTGTTACATATCCACCTTCGATTCTCCGAGTTATAGCTCTCCTCTATTTATGCTTTGTTTTATATCTTTGGAAAAGTGTGATGCCCCTTCTAGTTATGTTTCAATGCCTTTCATACTGGCCCTATTTTTCGTTCTCGCTTAGCGAGCCAATGTCTCGCCTAGCGAGAAGACCTTCCTTCACCATGAAGAATTCTGAACCGCCTTCCTGAAACCGCCCTTCCACGTCTAATAAGAGTTTGAATCGCTTTAGCAAGCTTTCTCACTCTGGCCTCGCTAGGCGAAGCTGCTGATTTCTGGATCTTGAACTTTTTATCTTCTCTTGCCTGGTGCTCGCTATGGCTTGCTAGACGAGAATGCTGATTTAAAATTCTTTATCTTTCTTCCTTCTCTTACCTGGTGCTCACTATGGCTTGCTAGGAGAGACTCTTGATGTTGGATTTATTTTTGCTTTATGACTTCACTCACCGGTGCTCGCTATGGCTCGCTAGGCGAGAGTAGTGAAGCTCAAGTCCATGCTTTGCTTAACCATGCTTCAAGGTGAGTAAGAATACCTACAAAAATGGTTAGAATGAGTTATGAAATATAGAATTGGTTGGTATCCAAGCTTTTCACTTTGGTTGGAGTTTTTATGCTCGATACTTTTAAAACAAGTCAATATGTGCACTAATTCCATGTGTCCATTTACCATATTTTGGCACTTATCAACTCTTCCCAACTTAGAACTTTGTATGTCCTCAAACAAAAAGTCTCAATAAGATATTTAAATGCAAGAGCAATGTCCTAAGTTTTTTCATGATCAACCAAGTTGAGTGAAAAGATGAAAGTGTATGGTTCAATTGTAGAATGCACATGCACGTGTTATGCTTATTTATATCCTAGAATCAAACCACGACCATGAAACAAAATTTAAACACAAAACTCGTGTCAAATAGTCCAAGGCAATAACACATCCAATCATGAATCACACCTAACACACTTCTTTGTAAGTGGATAAACACCTTGAAAATAATATGCGGTACTTGAACTCACATCCAACAATCTTGCTAACATCTTGATCAATTTATGTATTCATCCAAGCATATTATTTTGAAAGAACAAAAGCATAGATCACTAAGTGTCGCTCCCGGGATTTTCATCCAAGTACAAACGCGAAAGTGGCACCGAAACAGAGTCGTCAGCAATGTGTATTTATCCCAAGAGAGGGAAAGGAAACACTGCGTAAACCTGAAGGAAAGGAAAAGCATGGTCTTACGACCAAGAGAAAGGGTAAGGGAGTCGGTTACGCGAGAGGAAGGTATTAACACCTCCACGCGTCCATCGTACCCGATGGGATCCACGCTTGCTTGTCTCGATCAAAGGGTGGTAAAAAAGGATACTGGAAAAAGAACGGAAAGAGAAAGAGGAACAAATGTAGGGAAAATAAAAGAAGTGCTCGAATGGGCCCTACCCCACTGCCTACGTATCTCATCGGGAACATGAGAATCAGAGCGACGTAGTTCCCCTCACCTAAGGGAAAGTTGTTTGTGTTTTTTAGTGGAATACGTCAACGTTCGCGTCCTAGCAGTTTAGGTGTTGCAGCTCGCTGTAGGGAGACTTAGGCGTTACCTGTTTGCGGTAGCACGAAAATGACGCATCCTTAAGGAATGATTGAAGGAGATGAGGAGAGAAATCCCGAAGGAAAGACGTGATTGTTTATTTTTGTCTTTTAAGAGTTTTTTCATTTTGTTTGCACATGATAGTGTATCTAAATCTTAGTCATTGGAATGTGTACATTCTCACATTCCAAGATGGAATGAGTAAGAAAGTACACTAAGGGTGAAGAAGACCCCCACACTTAGTTCCAATTATCAAGGTTCAAACACACTAGCATACTTGTGTTTATTAAGTGTTTTTGTTGATTATGAAATGAAGAAGTGTTTTTTTATTTGTACCTTCAACAAGTATTGCATTTAAGTCCCTCATTCAAGATCAAATGTTTAACACATTGACCCAAGATGGGCTATATGCTACACATTCTAAGATAATAAGAGAAGACCCCTTTATAATCTTTTCTTTATATGAAAGGCTTGAATGCAATAAATGCTTACCTTTATTAGATATTTTGAATTTTCTTTGAGATGAGAAGATGAAAGACTCAAGGGAGGAAAAACGGAAGTTAGTTGTTAGTGTGCTCGCCGAGATATTGCATCTCGTGCCTACGTATCCGCAATCTGAAAAGAAAGAGGAATCAGAGCATCCGTAGTTCACGGTACTACGGGTGAACATGAAACAGGATCTCGATCGCATAGGTTCGAGAGAACAAAGGGGAAAGACACACATAAAGTCTAAGGGGGAAACTCGGTCCTACAAGTTAACATGCAAAGATTAATCCTATGGTTGAGGTAAGAAAGGGAATTCTACCTAATGTTAGCATACATGGATTGCTATCCTAATGTCTCTCCTACCTCCGCCTTAATCCAAAATTAAGTGGAGCGAGGAATCCTACGGGATCATGTCATCAGACAAGTAAACACAAGATAAATCAATCACGAAATGAATTAAAAGCAGACGGAAGAATAACCAGTGTTAGTCATATGTTATGTTTTCTAACCTATCTAACTTGGACAAGTTAGAATAGGTATCCTAATGAGGAAGCAAAAGCTAAAACAAACAATACAATGATATCAAATATCAAAGTAGATCAATAAAAAAAGAAAAGATGTGAATGAGATCACATAAGCGTCAACATCGGTCGATGTGAGCTAATGACAATGAGTGGGGGTCGGTTGCGAACCCTATCTTCCACTTGACTGACTCGATAACAGGAGCAGGTGATGTTCAAAGCTTTAATCATGTAATGAGAGCTAAGAACGACTCGACCAGACTAACGGGGGTTGATTGCGAACCCTGCCTTCCATCAATTTCCTCCTTAGAGGTCTTCAGCACAACATCAAACAAGCACAATCATGGCCTCACTTGAGGGCTTTCCATACAATCCTACTTATCATGGCATTTGCTATTCCTACTTCTCATGGCATTTGAAAGCTTTAAAGAGAAGTGAAGAGATAAGAAGTCCTACCAAATGGATATGAATCCGTAGCAAAGCAACAAAAGCGCAACGAAAGTAAGCCACGAAAGCACCTATAAGCATATAGCAAACCAAGTTAGAAACAAGCTTTTATTTACAAAATGAAATGGTCACACCACCTTTGGAATGTCTCCTTTATGTACCTTGCACATGTGAACCAAAGACATTAGTAATAACAAGAGAGTGTATGTACCACATGAAACCTAAGTCTAATGGCTATGTACATTTGAGTCACACTAGTCAAAGTGAAAGACCTAAAAGGATTATGAAATTACAAGTCAAGTTTCAACTATGCTACAAGACCAACCAACAAAAGAAATCACCTAAGGGTTACAAGCATAGGCAAAGGACATGAAAGTAAACCAAACCATAATTGAATTCATGTTAGAAGTGCGCACATCTCTTATAAACATCCACCAATGGCTAAAGTAAAACAAGTTTAAGTCCTTAAGACGAAACATGGCAATGAGCCATAAACAGCAGCAACAACAGCGCTCCTGCACCTGCATAGCTGTAAAAACTAGCAACAAGTAAAAACAGTCTATAACAGCTACTATTTACAAAACAGAATGGGTATCTATGCAGCCAGACAGAACAACAACATTTTACAGCACCCTTTGTGCACAGCAGCTGTGTATACTACAGCAATTTCTACCTTGTAAACAACTCATCAAAACAAGTGAGAATCACTACAAAACAAAATCAAGGATTAGTCTAAGTAATCAAATGGAATTGTCAATAAGAAGTAATTGAAACCAATACTAAAATGTAAACAACATTTAGTCAAAAACCAACATGTAACAAGTATTAAAGACTATTAACAAAATTATCAAATGAAACTATTAAAATGATTAGTCGATGCTAGCATTAAAACTAAGTTTATTCTATGTTAGAACAAAATCAAACCACACTATATTAATATCAATTAATTCAAAGTTAATTTCTAATTCTACAACTAGTTAGTGGACAATTAAGTCGAAAACAATCAACTAAGCAATTAAGCTAAACACAATTAGTAAGCAAAAACAATTAGTGCAATTAGGCAAAATAATTATCAAGCAATCAAGCTAAAAATGATCATGGAACAATTAAGCTAGAAACGATTATTAAAAAATAGTAGCAAAATATAAACCTAAATCTAATTATCAAAATTAAGATCTAAAGTCAATATCTAAATCAAATTGAAATTGATTTCTAACCAAAAAAATTAAACGAAATTAATCTACAATTAGCCAATTACTAAACCATGTTAAATTGTCAATTAAAGAATAAGGTTGATTTCTAATAGAAAATTAATTAAACTTAGAACTCTAATTCAAAGTTAAACTCTTAAACATTAGTTTTAGGCCAAAATTGATTTAAATCCACTTCAGACTAACAGTTAAATCCAAAAATCTAATAACCTCTAACCTAATCAGTTCCTGAAAACAAAAAATAACAAAATAAAAAGAAAAGGAAAGGGTTACCATAGGGGTGCAGTGGTGTTGACATAGGTGAGGATAGCAAGTCTGGCCCAAGGTTCTTCAGCAAAACAAAGGGGGGTGTGCGAGTTGATTGTGAGAGTGTGGACATGAATTCCATATGGCATGTGGACAGAAGAGTAAATGACCCAGGCCCGGTTCATTTGAAGCAATTAGGTTTTTTAAAAGAAACCTAAATCCATGAACTCTGCTCAACGTCTAAACCTAAGCTCCTACCTCTCCTTCTCACGGCGTTGTCTCCTCTTCCCTACCACACTCACGCCGCCGCGATCTCCTCTCTCGCCGCGACCTCCTCTTTTACTTCATCACCAACCTCGCTCAAATACGCAACGTCATCATCGTCTCTTCATCACTTCGCCGGAGATGAACTTTCCGTCGTGCCGTGGCTTCGTGCCGGCGGCGGCAACGTCAACAATTACTGGCTAAGAATCAGACCGCTCATGAGGATTCAAACATCCCTCATTCGAAACTCCATTTCCTTACGCGCTCACCACGACGGATATCCCGCACGATCCGAATACGACGCAGTGAGAAAATCGGAAATCAACACCACGATCACATGAACAACACAATAAAGATGCGAGAATCGAGTTACTCACGAAATCCAAGCTTGGAGAGGAATCATCGAATTCACGCGACGACAATGAAACACCGTAACAGGTCTATAACTATTTCGCTCTTGCTTGCATTTTTCCTTTCACAATCTTGAATCCTCTTGTGAGGTTGTTGCGAACTGAATTTCTGAAATCGCAAGTCGATGTCGCTGTTACCGAATTCTCCTTTTTCTCTATGAGTATGTGTTAAGTTGCTGTGAGATTGCGTTGATTTGCGGTGAACTTGTTGCAGGTTGTACGAACTGAAGATGATGAAGGTTTTTCGGAATCGTTTAGAGAGTGAAGGTTTCCGTTTCGAATTTGCAGGTTCTTGAAGAGAGCTATGGTGTTTTTGGAGCTTGAAGATTAAAGATGATGGTGGAAATTGAAGATGGTAGAGGTTCTTGGAGAATTGGTGATGATGAAGAATGAAGAGATTGGTTGAAGTTTTTGTTCAGCTGCGGATTGAAGAAGATGAAGACCTTCGAAGGTTGAGGTGGAATTGAAAATGGAAGAACAAAATTGAGGGAGAGGGAGTTTGTTGATTCTGTTAGAGAGAAATGGTTAGTTAGAATTCGGTTCGAAATTTTGTTAGAGACTGAAGAAGATGAATAGAGTTTTGGAGTTCTCAATTTCTGTTATGAAAACTTGTGGAAGTGGTTAGGGATTTTTGTTATATTTCTACTGATGTGAATTTTTTTTGAAGTTAATTTCTGATGTGAATAACTGCTATTTTCTGGTATATATATGTAATGATTTTCTGGTTGTTAGATGCACTGCAATGCTGCAAGTCTGTTGTGAAGAATTCTTTCCTTTTCAATTCTTTCAATGTAGCGATTTTTCTTCACCGACACATCCCCTATCTTTTTGCCATTAAGTTCATCTACCGCTTGCATTATTACTTCGCGCACGACATGGTTGGGGTTTATTTACACGTATAGACCTTTTCTGAAGCTTTGCCTTTAGATCATTTTATTCAATTCATGTTCACTAAGTATTTGCAAGATGTTTTTAAGGTTCCTCTGGTGATACAACTCACTGATAAGTTGGTATTTTTGGGTTCACTTGTGTGGATATTATTTTGGGTTAGAAATGGTATTTGGAAAAAATGGGTTTTTAGACTTTAAAATGGATAATGAAACTCTTTTTGGGTAATTGTTTTGGAATTAGATTTGTAGTTTGAAATTTGGATCTTTGGCTAATGGATGTTGAATAAAGTTTGGTAATGGACAAAACAATGAATCCGTATTGGGTGTAAAGAATAAAATGGATATTAAACTTGGATAATTGGAATTGGTTTAAGAAAATGGGTATTTGGTTTGAATTAAAAAGAGTTTAAAATGGATTTATTTGAGAAATGGAATTGAAATTAAATGGATAAAATGGTTGATGGATATAGAATACGGGCAAAAAGAAATAGAAATGGATATGTGAGTGAACAATTGGATTTGGAATTTGTTTAAGTATGAGATGAAATTAAAATGGATATAGAAGTGGTTCAAAATGGATAAAGAAAAATGGTTTTTAAAAGATGGATAACCAAATCACACAAATTCCAAGCTTTTCACAGCATCACGATTAAATGCACATAACCCTTTATGAACAACTTGCAATAACAACCCTCTGAGTGAATCATCTTATGAACTTATGATCTTCTGTATCAGACCTCACATGACCCACTGTTTATTGACCTGATGAATTCTACCTATAATGATTCGACCTTGAATACACACCGCCTGAGAAATAGCCACTGATACAGGTAATCTGAATTTTGAAATAACCTCTTGGTAGTTTGACCATGATTAGGTCAAACGTCCACCTGAATAGGATCGCAACTGAACAATCATCTTTGACTTGAAGCTAAACACTTATCTTTGAATGCACGCTGGTATTCCTTTGGATACGAAAGATTAAACCAAAGGAAGGTGCCTTGATCACATGTCCTTATGCAATATGCAATGCAATGCTTAATGTTTTATTTTTCTATGCTTGAATGCAATGCAATGAAATGAAATCTCGTGCTAAATGATATGAAGAAATGAAAGGGAAAATTTTGGGGTATTACAGCTGCCCCTATTCAATCACTGTAGACCTGAACGGATGATAGCGAATGCTGTCAGACTTTCAAGGTATGGAGGATTGAATACCAAAAATAACCAAAAAATTTGCACTCTGTGGAGAAGAAGAAAAGGGATATAAACTCAACCAAATGAACTCTGCTTGAAGAAAACTCTGATGATGAAAAAAAACACTAAAGAGATGTCTTTTTGAATAACGCCAGACTACTACTGGCCTGCCACACTTTGGGTGGACTTTAACAATGTCTTTTTGACTGACGCCAGACGACTACTGGCTTGCCACACTGTGGGTGGACTTTAATAACGTCTTTTTGAACGACGCCAGACGACTACTGGCTTGCCACACTGCGGATGGACTTTAAGAATGTCTTTTTGAACGACGCCAGGCGACTACTGGCTTGCCATACTATGGATAGACTTTAAGAATGTCTTTTTGAACGACGCCAGGCGACTACTGGCTTGCCACTCTGCGGGTGGACTTGGAAAACGTCTTTTGTACGACGCCAGACGACTACTGGCTTGCCACACTGCGGGTGGACTTTAGCTGCTCTGCCATTCTAAACAATGGACTTTTACCAGTTCGGGCTGGATTTTTGCCAATCTGTCATTGGACTTCAATGATTACCAAACCGACTTTGGAATCTCAAAATTGCCATCCTTGGATGGACTTTTGCAGCTTTGCCAAACTAATATTGGACTTCGATGCTTACCAAACCGGCTTTGGAAGCTTTGCTATGATCATTCCACATGTTGGAACAACCACCTGCAATATTACCCCACATGCTGGAATAATATGAACAAACTGTATATAATGATCATCCCACTGGCTGGAACAACCATCTGCCATACTATCCCACCGGCTGGAATAATATGAACAAACTGTATATAATGATCATCCCACTGGCTGGAACAACCATCTGCCATACTATCCCACCTGCTGGAATAATATGAACAAACTGTATATAATGATCATCCCACTGGCTGGAACAACCATCTGCCATACTATCCCACCTGCTGGAATAATATGAACAAACTGTATATAATGATCATCCCACTGGCTGGAACAACCATTTGCCATACTATCCCACATGCTAGAATAATATGAACAAACTGTATATAATGATCATTCCACATGCTGGAACAACCACCTGCAATATTACCCCACATGCTGGAATAATATGAACAAACTGTATATAATGATCATCCCACTGGCTGGAACAACCATCTGCTATACTATCCCACCGGCTGGAATAATATGAATAAACTGTATATAATGATCATCCCACTGGCTGGAACAACCATCTGCCATACTATCCCACCTACTGGAATAATATGAACAAATCGTATATAATGATCATCCCACTGGCTGGAACAACCATCTGTCATATTATTCCACCGGCTGGAATAATATGAACAAACTGTTCATAATGATCATCCTACTGGCTGGAACAACCATCTGCCATACTATCCCACCGGCTAGAATAATATGAACAAACCGTATATGTGCCAAAAATAAATTGGACTTTGAGTTGTAAATGAGCAATGTTGAGAATTACACCACCGGATGGGTAATATCATACGCTGTCACTTTGCTGAAGAAGAAGTTCCCTCGATCTATTTAAACCTTGCTGGGGATATCTCTGTCAAAGTGTTGAACTCTGTGGGGACTTCGCTGGGGAGAGAACAATTCAGCTGGGACTTATTCTTTGGAAAATTTCACATGCTGAAACCTGCGGAAAATATACCCCGTTGACACTACCACTTGCTGGTAAATCCTGCTGAGAAGTAAGGCCGTCGAGCTTAGGATAAGTGTCACAATGCCCCATGTTAGGCGAACTTTCCTTTTGACGACTTCGTTGGGGATAATGAGTTTACCACAAACCCTTCTGGGGAAAACCGCTTCACAGCATCTCGTGCTGGGGAATGCCTTTTGAGAGGATTTTACAGAAGACCAAGCGTCCTCAAACTCTACTGGGGATTATAGATCTAGAACATCCTCTGCCGGGGAAATTCAATATGCCCCATGCTTGGGAGAGCAACAACTTGTTTGTTTACTCCATGATATAAGACTGATCGGATGAAAACGTCCCAGGAGGATTTTACAGAAAAGTAATGTCTTCAAACTCCTGGTGATTTCACTGGGGATTGACCATCAACTTCGGTGTCTGTGAAGCAACTTTACTGGGGAATTCGCAACCACTATCGACATAGAAAAGCTTGTAGCTGTTGGAAGTACTGAATGAGAAAATCGACTTAATAAGATACAACAGTATCAAGTCATACTCAGTTCGCTGATATCGAATCGTCGTGACCGACCGCCGACCAAATGATGGACTCCATCAGTAAACGTTGTGACAAAAGGGTGACCAGTGAACCCTTCCTAGGACATGATTGCCCCAGTCTTCTGCGTGGGAATAAGCACATATTCCCCGTGTTGGATATGACTTTTGCAACCGAGAAAGTCCCACTCTGAACCACCACTTGTTGGGAAGGAAGTTTTGTATGCAACCTCTTGCTAGGAGCATGCTTAATGAAGCCTGCTGAAGACGGGGACCACAAATGCCTTGGGTTGGAATGCCCCTTTGTTTCAAGCCCTTTTGGCTGATGGACTGCATATGCGTGACCAACAGTTTTTTTCTTCACTTGCCCCAGATCAACACGGTCCACCAGAAGACATTGTCTCAAGAGGATTTTACAGAAGACTTGACATCCAAAACGCCTTAATGTCTTCAAACTCTTGGAGAGATTCGCCGGATCTCGAAGTAACTGCCCCGGACTGCATGGATTACAGAGAAGAAGTCATCTCAAGAGGATTTTACAGAAGACTTGGCATGCTCAATGCTTTAATGTCCTCAAACTCTTGTAGAGATTCGTCGGGTCTCAACGTAACTGCCCCAGACTGTATGAATTACTTAGAAGAAGTCATCTCAAGAGGATTTTACAGAAGACTTGGCAAGCTCAATGCTTCAGTGTCTTCAAACTCTTGGAGAGATTCGTCGAATATCGAATTAGCTGCTTCAGACTGTATGGTCTACAGAGGATTTCGCCTTGCAAAGATTTATGAATAATCTCATACCACCGTGAGATATTCTGCCCCAATACCTGAACCCTGGATAGGCTGACCAGTCATCTAGATGGACTACCTTCTCATGCTCTTGGGCTAGCCTGCCCCCAGTATGACCCTTGAAGTGGTTTTTCCCCTGACTACCGATTTTCGAAGGAAAACCAAGAATGCATGCATTTGTAGGGATTTGAATCTCGCAGTACTTGCCCCAGTTTGGCTGAACTTTGAAGAGATTTCTCGACGTGATTGGCTCAGATTGGCTACACCTTAAAAAGATGGTTCGACGTGATTGCCCCAGATCGACTACGTCTTAGCACAACTTGTTGGGAAAGCTCCCATTCAACAAAGTTTCCTGAGGAAGTGCCACTGGATGTGGCTGTCCTTTGGGAGTTTCAGGATCCTCAACTCGGCAAGATTAAGCTTCTGGACTGAATTCCCATATGTAAACTTCTTTTGATATCAAACAAATGTATGCAAGCAGAAACTATTTTATTCTGAGAATGAAAATTCTAACGCAACACACATGTTAATCTTGAAGTCTTACTGAAAAGATGTCGCAAACCCTTTTGTGAGCGGATAACGGGTTAGAATACGACATTAATTTTTTGAATGAAAGAATGCGATGCACATGCAACACCAATAAAGATCTTTTAACACAACTCATAGGAGTCAGGAACGCTATCTCTTGGTAGTATGCTTTTGAAATAACCCTGTTTCAATTAGGACTTTTGAGGGTTGTATCGTGGCCTGGTTCACGGTTTTGAGAAAAAAGAATTTAAGGCTCAAAGCTTATTGGTGCCCACCCACTCTTCGTGATATTCTCCAGTCCTACGTTCAGTTAATTTGCACAAGCGTTTGCCTCTCAAAAATATTTTGTGATCTTTAAGGAATCCATGCATCTGATGGTTTGACACCTAATGAGGCTTTGGAGCAACAGTCATCCCTTTTTGTCTTTTGTGTCTAGTCACACAACTTTGTTCTTGCTCGAGGATTTTCTTTTGTAATCCTTTTGTTTTTTTGCTTTTCATTCTTTTGCTTTTTGATCCCTAATTTTTGTCTGGACTGATTCTTTTGAATCTTTAGATGTTGGAGTCCAGCGGGATGCCCTAACTTTTGCCTAAGTTGCTTGTTTTCAAGTTTCAACTTAGCGGGCTTTTTCTTTTCTCTTTTTTTTTATTCTCTTTCTTTTTTTTCCTTGAACACGTCGTGTGACACTGGCTTGTCTTGACTTTGATTGAAAGGGTTGTGACTGCCTAACTCTTTGATTGTTGATGGATAACCATTGTGGTTTCACATCTCTTGCCCTCTTGGTGGTGGAATGGAAGGTAATGGATCCTCAGATGCACACTCCTTTTGAAATTTGAACGCTTGGTCAGATTAACTGACACCTACCCTGCCCCTGGGTTTAATGTGAGGGTTTTTTCATACGAAAGAAACTCCTACTTCAAGGCTCAAAGGGGTTAACGAGGGTCTATCTCCCTTATATCTCGAGTGTTTGGGGAATTGAAACAATGCCTGTATATCCTCAACAGGGTCTTATCCAAAAACACACAATTAGAGATTTTTGCGTTTTTACCTCAACACCCTCCCTCAAGAGTTTAAGCATGACAGTTGGTATCGCAATGCACATATGCAAACTTATGAGTGAATACGAATGGATTACTTCAGGAAAAACATGCGTATTGTATTATGATTGCCATTCAAAAAACAAACAAGCTCTTACATGTAAACAATGTTTAAACAAACAATAAAAGCTACATATGCAAATGCAGTAAAGAAGCTAAATGATTGTCCTTGTTGAGGAGGCTTGACTCCGTCTGGACTTATTGCTTTTGACGACATACTCGCAATTTGAGTGCTCACTCGGGAAGCTTTAGTTGATGTGCAAACCATCGGCAGTGAATGTAATGACCCCAGCCTCGATTAAATCTTGCACATTATGATGGAAGGCTCGACACCTCTCAATAGTATGTCCAGGGCCACCTGGACGAAATTCACACCTATCATGGACATTGGAACCCATGCGAAACTTGGTGTGTGGAGGTCCCACATCAATCAATTCAATTAGCTGAAACTTGAGCAAGTGCTGAAGCAACTGAGCGCATGGCATCGGAATCGGATCAAACTTCTTTTTAAGCTTTTCTGAATTAGGATCCTCTTGGAGAACAGGAAGTGATGAAAAAGCTCTGACGGTGGAGAGGATTCACGAGGCAAACCCTGATTTAGAGGAGACCCCAAAGAGATAGGAGGAGTGAGAACCTCTGCTGCGGAAGCAGGCACTTGATTGTCTTCCTTTCTTAACACTTCATTCAGAATTTCCATAACCCGGCCCATCTGAGTCTTTATCCGGTTGACTTCTTCTCTCAACAGTTCCCGACCTCGTGACAACGCCTGAATATCCACCATAAACTGCCCCAGTTGGGCCTTCACCTCAGTCACCTCCGCTCGGAGTTGTTCCATATCTGAATCTTGATTGTGGTGACTTGAGTAGTTGGAAGAAGTCATGTTGGCCGCTTCTGTAGAGAATACCAAGTCAAAATAAGAAACCCGCTCCGGAACACCTGTTATGCATATGAGTATGAGAATGCCATGCAAAATGCCATGTCCGAATATTTCCAGGGGATCATTATGCTTTGATTCAAATTTTTTTTTTTTTAGAAAAACATAAGAAATGGATGGAAATGCCCAGTGGCAAGTCTCAAAGTTAATCTCCCTTGGAAATACAAGAACATGTATGCGAAAATGATGATGCAGATGCAACAGACATGTGATCAAAGCTTCTATATAATCTGGATAACTGCTGTGCTGGTGACCGAATAAGCTCATAGGTCGGCTCTGAAGAGAACACCCGAATACCAGAATATCCGACTAATCAGAATACCAGGATGCCGGGATATCGGCATAATCAGAATACCAGAATAACCAGCATATCGGCATAATCAGGGTGCCGGAATAATCGGAATACCAGGATGGTCAGAATAATCATGATGCCATAATGCCAGGCTGATGAGTCCACACTGATAAGAGAACCAAAATACCAGGTAGGATAAAAGTCAAGGTTACCTGCAAACCTGTAAACAACCCGCCCCTCTCACATGTGGGTACTAAGATCCTCAGTATCCCGGGCTCTCAGGTCGAGAAATGATGATACGTTCACCATTTCTGGTTTGGCATCATCATCAATCGAGGAGGCCTCAACTGATTCTCCAAAATGAAAGATCCTCAGCTTCTGGCACTGAGGTCGAGAAGCAATAGTACATTCATCCCTCGGGGTACAATACTATCGCCAATCGAGGAGTGCCTCCACTGATTCCATTTCAAAATGGATGTCCTATGCAAGTTCCAAAGTGGGCCCTCGGGTGCGAGTGGGTTTGCCACAGAATGTGGTCTGCCACTGTCACCACTAAAGAGAGATGTTTCCACTAAGGTCCTCATGATCGGTCACTAGAGTCGACAGCTCTCTAGATCGACATCCTGGAATACGCAAGATGCGTACGCCATGATGGGTCCCAAGATAGCCTCGTCTAGCTGTGAATTTCGTGATTACCCAACGTACACAGATGGCACGCAGGTCCCACTACTCTCCACTATAAATCTAAGTGTATACTCGAGCCTGTGTACTGAGCTCATTCCTCAGAAATCCCATCCCGCCAAACAGACAGAACAGTGCAACACAGTATAATATATGAAATGTAAATGCTAACATGTTGTAAATATGGTACAAGTAATAAAATACAGTAAACAGCAAATACAAGATAACAGTAAACACCCAATGAAAGAAAAGCAAACAAGCGCTAGGATTGACTCGCTTAGGATGGACCAGCAATAGGTCAACCTGTCCCCAGCAGAGTCGCCAGCTGTCGCTCCTGGGATTTTCATCCAAGTACAAACGCGAAAGTGGCACCGAAACAGAGTCGCCAGCAATGTGTATTTATCCCAAGAGAGGGAAAGGAAACACTGCGTAAACCTGAAGGAAAGGAAAAGCATGGTCTTACGACCAAGAGAAAGGGTAAGGGAGTCGGTTACGCGAGAGGAAGGTATTAGCACCCCCACGCGTCCATCGTACCCGATGGGATCCACGCTTGCTTGTCTCGATCAAAGGGTGATAAAAAAGGATACTGGAAAAAGAACGGAAAGAGAAAGAGGAACAAATGTAGGGAAAATAAAAGAAGTGCTCGAATGGCCCCTACCCCACTGCCTACGTATCTCATCGGGAACATGAGAATCAGAGCGACGTAGTTCCCCTCACCTAAGGGAAAGTTGTTTGTGTTTTTTAGTGGAATACGTCAACGTTCGCGTCCTAGCAGTTTAGGTGTTGCAGCTCGCTGTAGGGAGACTTAGGCGTTACCTGTTTGCGGTAGCACGGAAATGACACATCCTTAAGGAATGATTAAAGAAGATGAGGAGAGAAATCCCGAAGGAAAGACGTGATTGTTTGTTTTTGTCTTTTAAGAGTTTTTTCATTTTGTTTGCACATGATAGTGTATCTAAATTTTAGTCATTGGAATGTGTACATTCTCACATTCCAAGATGGAATGAGTAAGAAAGTACACTAAGGGTGAAGAAGACCCCCACACTTAGTTCCAATTATCAAGGTTCAAACACACTAGCATACTTGTGTTTATTAAGTGTTTTTGTTGATTATGAAATGAAGAAGTGTTTTTTTATTTGTACCTTCAACAAGTATTGCATTTAAGTCCCTCATTCAAGATAATAAGAGAAGACCCCTTTATAATCTTTTCTTTATATGAAAGGCCTGAATGCAATAAATGCTTACCTTTATTAGATATTTTGAATTTTCTTTGAGATTAGAAGATGAAAGACTCAAGGGAGGAAAAACGGAAGTTAGTTGTTAGTGTGCTCGCCGAGATATCGCATCCCGTGCCTACGTATCCGCAATCTGAAAAGAAAGAGGAATCAGAGCATCCGTAGTTCACGGTACTACGGGTGAACATGAAACAGGATCTCGATCGCATAGGTGCGAGAGAACAAAGGGGAAAGACACACATAAAGTCTAAGGGGGAAACTCGGTCCTACAAGTTAACATGCAAAGATTGATCCTATGGTTGAGGTAAGAAAGGGATTTCTACCTAATGTTAGCATACATGGATTGCTATCCTAATGTCTCTCCTACCTCCGCCTTAATCCAAAATTAAGTGGAGCGAGGAATCCTACGGGATCATGTCATCAGACAAGTAAACACAAGATAAATCAATCACGAAATGAATTAAAAGCAGACGGAAGAATAACCAGTGTTAGTCATATGTTATGTTTTCTAACCTATCTAACTTGGACAAGTTAGAATAGGTATCCTAATGAGGAAGCAAAAGCTAAAACAAACAATACAATGATATCAAATATCAAAGTAGATCAATGAAAAAAGAAAAGATGTGAATGAGATCACATAAGCGTCAACATCGGTCGATGTGAGCTAATGGCAATGAGTGGGGGTCGGTTGCGAACCCTATCTTCCACTTGACTGACTCGATAATAGGAGCAGGTGATGTTCAAAGCTTCAATCATGTAATGAGAGCTAAGAACGACTCGACCAGACTAACGGGGGTTGATTGCGAACCCTGCCTTCCGTCAATTGCCTCCTTAGAGGTCTTCAGCACAACATCAAACAAGCACAATCATGGCCTCACTTGAGGGCTTTCCATACAATCCTACTTATCATGGCATTTGCTATTCCTACTTCTCATGGCATTTGAAAGCTTTAAAGAGAAGTGAAGAGATAAGAAGTCCTACCAAATGGATATGAATCCGTAGCAAAGCAACAAAAGCGCAACGAAAGTAAGCCACGAAAGCACCTATAAGCATATAGCAAACCAAGTTAGAAACAAGCTTTTATTTACAAAATGAAATGGTCACACCACCTTTGGAATGTCTCCTTTATGTACCTTGCACATGTGAACCAAAGAGATTAGTAATAACAAGAGAGTGTATGTACCACATGAAACCTAAGTCTAATGGCTATGTACATTTGAGTCACACTAGTCAAAGTGAAAGACCTAAAAGGATTATGAAATTACAAGTCAAGTTACAACTATGCTACAAGACCAACCAACAAAAGAAATCACTTAAGGGTTACAAGCATAGGCAAAGGACATGAAAGTAAACCAAAACCATAATTGAATTTATGTTAGAAGTGCGCACATCTCTTATAAACATCCACCAATGGCTAAAGTAAAACAAGTTTAAGAACTTAAGACGAAACATGGCAATGAGCCATAAACAGCAGCAACAACAACGCTCCTGCACCTGCATAGCTGTAAAAACTAGCAACAAGTAAAAACAGTCTATAACAGCTACTATTTACAAAACAGAATGGGTATCTATGCAGCGAGACAGAGCAACAACATTTTACAGCACCCTTTGTGCACAGCAGCTGTGTATACTACAACAATTTCTACCTTGTAAACAACTCATCAAAACAAGTGAGAATCACTACAAAACAAAATCAAGGATTAGTCTAAGTAATCAAATGGAATTGTCAATAAGAAGTAATTGAAACCAATACTAAAATGTAAACAACATTTAGTCAAAAACCAACATGTAACAAGTATTAAAGACTATTGACAAAATTATCAAATGAAACTATTAAAATGATTAGTCGATGCTAGCATTAAAACTAAGTTTATTCTATGTTAGAACAAAATCAAACCACACTATATTAATATCAATTAATTCAAAGTTAATTTCTAATTCTACAACTAGTTAGTGGACAATTAAGTCGAAAACAATCAACTAAGCAATTAAGCTAAACACAATTAGTAAGCAGAAACAATTAGTGCAATTAGGCAAAACAATTATCAAGCAATCAAGCTAAAAACGATCATGGAACAATTAAGCTAGAAACGATTATTAAAAAATAGTAGCAAAATATAAACCTAAATCTAATTATCAAAATTAAGATCTAAAGTCAATATCTAAATCAAATTGAAATTGATTTCTAACCAAAAAAATTAAACGAAATTAATCTACAATTAGCCAATTACTAAACCATGTTAAATTGTCAATTAAAGAATAAGGTTGATTTCTAATAGAAAACTAATCAAAACGAAATCTAATTAATTAAACTTAGAACTCTAATTCAAAGTTAAACTCTTAAACATTAGTTTTAGGCCAAAATTGATTTAAATCCACTTCAGACTAACAGTTAAATCCAAAAATCTAATAACCTCTAACCTAATCAGTTCCTGAAAACAAAAAATAACAAAATAAAAAGAAAAGGAAAGGGTTACCATAGGGGTGCAGTGGTGTTGACATAGGTGAGGATAGCAAGTCTGGCCCAAGGTTCTTCAGCAAAACAAAGGGGGTGTGCGAGTTGATTGTGAGAGTGTGGACATGAATTCCATATGGCATATGGACAGAAGAGTAAATGACCCAGGCCCGGTTCATTTGAAGCAATTAGGTTTTTTAAAAGAAACCTAAATCCATGAACTCTGCTCAACATCTAAACCTAAGCTCCTACCTCTCCTTCTCACGGCGCCGTCTCCTCTTCCCTACCACACTCACGCCGCCGCGATCTCCTCTCTCGCCGCGTCCTCCTCTTTTACTTCATCACCAACCTCGCTCAAATACGCAACGTCATCATCATCTCTTCATCACTTCGCCGGAGATGAATTTTCCACCGTGCCGTGGCTTCGTGCCGGCGGCGGCAACGTCAACAATTACTGGCTAAGAATCAGACCGCTCATGAGGATTCAAACATCCCTCATTCGAAACTCCATTTCCTTACGTGCTCACCACGACGGATATCCCGCACGATCCGAATACGACGCAGTGAGAAAATCAGAAATCAACACCACGATCACATGAACAACACAATAAAGATGCGAGAATCGAGTTACTCACGAAATCCAAGCTTGGAGCGGAATCATCGAATTCACGCGACGACGATGAAACACCGTAACAGGTCTATAACTCTTTCGCTCTTGCTTGCATTTTTCCTTTCACAATCTTGAATCCTCTTGTGAGGTTGTTGCGAACTGAATTTCTGAAATCGCAAGTCGATGTCGCTGTTACCGAATTCTCCTTTTTCTCTATGAGTATGTGTTAAATTGCTGTGAGATTGTGTTGATTTGCGGTTAACTTGTTGCAGGTTGTACGAACTGAAGATGATGAAGGTTTTTCGGAATCGTTTAGAGAGTGAAGGTTTCCGTTTCGAATTTGCAGGTTCTTGAAGAGAGCTATGGTGTTTTTGGAGCTTGAAGATTGAAGATGATGGTGGAAATAGAAGATGGTAGAGGTTCTTGGAGAATTGGTGATGATGAAGAATAAAGAGATTGGTTGAAGTTTTTGTTCAGCTGCAGATTGAAGAAGATGAAGACCTTCGAAGGTTGAGGTGGAATTGAAAATGGAAGAAGAAAATTGAGGGAGAGGGAGTTTGTTGATTCTGTTAGAGAGAAATGGTTAGTTAGAATTCGGTTCGAAATTTTGTTAGAGACTGAAGAAGATGAATAGAGTTTTGGAGTTCTCAATTTCTGTTATGAAAACTTGTGGAAGTGGTTAGGGATTTTTGTTATATTTCTACTGATGTGAATTTTTTTTGAAGTTAATTTCTGATGTGAATAACTGCTATTTTCTGGTATATATATGTAATGATTTTCTAGTTGTTAGATGCACTGCAATGCTGCAAGTCTGTTGTGAAGAATTCTTTCCTTTTCAATTCTTTCAATGCAGCGATTTTTCTTCACCGACACATCCCCTCTCTTTTTGCCATTAAGTTCATCTACCGCTTGCATTATTACTTCGCGCACGACATGGCTGGGGTTTATTTGCACGTATGGACCTTTTCTGAAGCTTTGCCTTTAGATCATTTTATTCAATTCATGTTCACTAAGTATTTGCAAGATGTTTTTAAGGTTCCTCTGGTGATACAACTCACTGATAAGTTGGTATTTTTGGGTTCACTTGTGTGGATATTATTTTGGGTTAGAAATGGTATTTGGAAAAAATGGGTTTTTTAGACTTTAAAATGGATAATGAAACTCTTTTTGGGTAATTGTTTTGGAATTAGATTTGTAGTTTGAAATTTGGATCTTTCGCTAATGGATGTGGAATAAAGTTTGGTAATGGACAAAACAATGAGTCCGTTTTGGGTGTAAAGAATAAAATGGATATTAAACTTGGATAATTGGAATTGGTTTAAGAAAATGGGTATTTGGTTTGAATTAAAAAGAGTTTAAAATGGATTTATTTGAGAAATGGAATTGAAATTAAATGGATAAAATGGTTGATGGATATAGAATACGGGCAAAAAGAAATAGAAATGGATATGTGAGTGAACAATTGGATTTGGAATTTGTTTAAGTATGAGATGAAATTAAAATGGATATAGAAGTGGTTCAAAATGGATAAAGAAAAATGGTTTTTAAAAGATGGATAACCAAATCACACAAATTCCAAGCTTTTCACAGCATCACGATTAAATGCACATAACCCTTTATGAACAACTTGCAATAACAACCCTCTGAGTGAATCATCTTATGAACTTATGATCTTCTGGATCAGACCTCACATGACCCACTGTTTGTTGACCTGATGAATTCTGCCTATAATGATTCGACCTTGAATACACACCGCCTGAGAAATAGCCACTGATACAGGTAATCTGAATTTTGAAATAACCTCTTGGTAGTTTGACCATGATTAGGTCAAACGTCCACCTGAATAGGATCGCAACTGAACAATCATCTTTGACTTGAAGCTAAACACTTATCTTTGAATGCACGCTGGTATTCCTTTGGATACGAAAGATTAAACCAAAGGAAGGTGCCTTGATCACATGTCCTTATGCAATACGCAATGCAATGCTTAATGTTTTATTTTTCTATGCTTGAATGCAATGCAATGAAGTGAAATCTCGTGCTAAATGATATGAAGAAATGAGAGGGCAAATTTTGGGGTATTACACTAAGGTCTTTCAAGGGTTGTCTTATGGCTTGGTTAACAATGAAAGGTCATATCTAAAGGCATTTGAATCAAAGTTTCCAAAGTCTAGAGGAGCATTCACTTCCTTTGCGTTTTTCCCCACACAACTTCATTTAGACATTTTTCCTCTTTTGATTTTTTCACCCTTGATGCAAAATGTTTGGAACAATCTATACTTGCCACTTTTTCTTTCTCTTTTCCAATTTTCTTCATTCATTCTTTTTCTTTCCATGTTACTTGTTTTTGATGTAACCTTTTCTTTTTCTCCCCAACTTGAACATAACCCTATAATGTCATATGAATGTCCTCCTATCCTAAGGGTACGGGACAAAAATTAATAGTCAGTGAAGGTTTAGGGTTTAAGTGCTCATAAAAAATCAGAATCTATCCAAAAATCAATTATGAACTGGATTTTGAATTAATAGATAAAAATTCATTAAGTGTTTGGCTTGATTAGTAAATTCTACCGTTCATAATTGATGTGGATTCTATCAATTAGGTTACATTTGGACAAGTGGTTGTGTTCAAATTCAAAAAAAAAATCCTTAATCATATGCTTCATACATTTTAAAACAATTGCAACATTAAGCATAAATCAACTGAGTTAAAAACAAGCAATGTCAGTCTCCTGTGCATATAGTGAACAATGGAAAGCTTCCTCACATTTTTGGTTTTGCTCTTAAGTGATTCAAGCTTAGACATGTTATTGCAGAACAAAGCATGAAATGATTTTGTGCAAATTACAGGTTTCATATTCATGCTATATTTTAGAAAGTAATAACTGAACTACATATACATGCAGTAGCATGTATACTATTAATCATAACTGAATTTGAAATTCTGTTATGGTTTTTACAACTAACTAGTTTGATATCTTGTGCATCAAGTTATTTTCATGATCATCTTGTATGTTGTATGCCATCCATGGTCTTCTGCATGTAGCTTTTAAACACATGTCATGATGTCATTTAATACCCTCCCACAAGCTTGACCAAGATATATATATATATATATATATATATATATATATATATATATATATATATATATATATATATATATATATATATATATATATATATATATATATATATATATATATATATATATACATATTCAAAGCTTCGATATAAATGTGTTGAATTTTGGTGGAGCTAGAGGTTTTGTTAAGAAATCAATAATCTGCCCTTCAGTAGAAATTAGTAGAAGCTTAAGCACATTCTTTTGAACCTTTTACCTCACGAATTGATAATCTATATCCAAATGTTTTGTTATTTCATGAAAGACTGAACTTGAAGCTATATGGATAGCACTTTGAAAATCACAATACAATATTGGTTGCTTGTCACATTTGATTCCTAAATCATCTAAAATATATAAGAGCCATTGTAGCTCACATGTTTCAGTTAATAAGGATCGATATTTTGTTTGAGATTGTTGGTTGTTTCTTTGCTCTCCATGATACTAGTGAATTTCCTAATGTAAGTTCTGTGGTTTTTGGATTGGCAACATTTTGGTAACAATATGCTGTCAGCAAGATGTTAGGCCAGATGTTCTGCTATGACAGTCATACATCATGTTCAGTATGATGTTGTAACATGTGCCAGGACATGTTATACCAGAAAGTTAGGGCATGACTATTTTGGTATTTTTGTGTGATTTTTGAGTGTGTTTTAATTCACACGTTTGTGTTATCCAAGGAGGGATATTGTGGGAACTTCTGTTTTGACAGATTGTGTTGGTTTTTGTAATAAGGATCCTTGATCCTTTTTAGGAAACTTTGTATTTTGTTCCTATTTTTGTGCATGAAAGTATCTAATGATTGAAAGCTTGATTCATGGTGTTTTGTATCTTGTTTTAAGAGCCCAAGCCCATGCAGCTGTGATGCTTATTTAAAGGAGTCTCTAAACCTAAAGAAAGTGTGGATTTTGAATAAATTAGGGTTTTCTGTGTCTTGTAGTCTCTTTAGTGTTTAGTGCATTTTGTTTGTATGTCACTCTTGTATCAGGTTTGATGCATTGAGTTGACTGATTGTTCATTGTTAATTGTTCACTCTAAAGCTTTTAAGCAAGAGTGTATTGTTCTTAGTTGAAGCTTTTAAGCAAAACTAACTATTGTACTTGGAAGGGTTGGTACTTCTATTTTGGGTAGTTATTGAATTGTCATTGGTTTGTGACTGATAGGAAGTGAGAGGGGGATCTCATATCTAGAGGGTGTATAGGTAGAAGTTGCACAAGGTAATGATTAGGCGAGAAGTTTTAAACCGGGGAGTTTAGCTTTGAACTAATACTATCATAGTGAATTTCCTTCCTGGCTTGGTAGCCCCCAAATGTAGGTTACGTTGCACCGAACTGGGTTAACAACTACTGGTGTTATTTATCTTTCTGCCATTTAAGTTTCTACATATTTACTTGTGTAGTCAAACTGTATTAATCCCAGAAGTTATGACATCTATCTCGACATCTGGTATCTGCGTGCCAGAATTTCACCTAAAAAGAAAATAAAAATTGTTGTTGATCTTCTTTAATCAAACAACTTGTTCAGTTTGCCTCTACACAGCCTTTGGTTTATTTATCAGAATTTCTAGGAATCGTACTACCTTTACTAGGGATTTGTTTTAAGTATCAAATTATTCTGCAAGCTGCTGTAAAATGAGTGACTGTTGGTGACTTTTGGAACTGACTCAATTGCTGAGTGGCTAATGCAATGTCAAGTTTGGTAATATTCAGATATAAAAGCTTTCCTATGAGCCTTCTATAGGATGAAACATCATTATATGGTTAACTATCATCTTGGTGAAGCTTTGTGGATGGATCAAGAGGGGTGTTGGCTGGTTTTGATCCTAGGAGCCTAGCTGATTCAAGGAGACCGAGACAACATTTTCTTTGGGAAATGCATATGCCTGACTTAGAGTGAGCCACTTCTAAACCTAGAAAATATTTGAGAATACCAAGATCCTTGAATTTAATCTTTTGTCTAGGATTTTTTTTATTATACTGAATTCTCCAAGAAAGGCACTCGTTATGATGATATCATCAATGAACACTAAGAGTTCAATAATGTTTTCTTTATGTTTGAGAGTGAAAAGGAGTAATCAGAGGTTAATTGATGATAACCTTTTTGTATAAGTAGTTGAGTCATCTTATCATACCATTTGCGACTTGTCTGCTTCAAGCCATACACAGTCTTTTGCAATTTGCATACTTGGTTTGGATTGGCTTAGACACCATCAAGAATATTCATGTAAACATCTTGTAAGTCTCTATCCAAGAAAGCATTATTCTCATCTAAGTTATGGATGGGACAACTCTTTTGAGAAGCTAGTACAATGAGAGTTCTAATTGTTGTCAGATTGGCTACAGGAGAGAAAGTGTCAAAAATTCCAACCCTTATATTTGATTGTAGCCCTTTCCACTAATCAAGCTTTGTGCCTTTCAATGGAACCATCAGCTTTGTGTTTCACTTTATAAACCTTCTTTCTACCAATATGTTTCACATGTGAAGGTTGGTCAACTAATTGCCTAGTGTTATTTGCAGCTAATGCATCTAACTCAACTTTCATATCCTTCAGCCAATGATCATGTTTGCATTCTTCTAAGTATATCTTAGGTTTAGTAGAATTAGTGATAGACATATCAAAGGATTTTTTAGATGAGAATAAATGAGTAAAAGAATTAAATGGTGTAGTAGGATAGAGGCTACCTGAAGATGATGATTCCTTGTGACTTGTTGAAGAATTGCACACATAGTCATGTAAATATGATGGAGTACATTTTTGTCTAATAGGTCTATTATTATTTTCTGAATTGTTGGGAACTGTGTGTGGATTCTCAGTAGGTGTTGTGTTAGTATGTTCAGGTTCAATGTCAATAGTCTGGTGAAGATTGTTAGGTTCAGTTTTAGTTGGTTGGTTAGAGTTGTTATGATTTATTCTATGTTCTAGTTCAGACATGGTGAAATGGCCAGTGAGAGTTGTGTGGTTAGTTTGGTCGAAATTTGTATGTTCAGGTGGGGTAGAGTGGCCAAATTTAGTATGATAGATCCAAGTGGTAGGTGAAGAAATAAATTTATAAGGTAATATATGTTCATGGTTTATAAGGTATCTTGAGACAAAGATCTCTTTGTTGTTTATATCCAAAATGACTGTGCCTTTTGTACCAGTCTTGTAACCAAGGAAAACACGCTTTCTTGATTTAGGGGCAAGCTTAGTTCTATGTGCCTGCAGTGTAGAATCATAGACATTAGATCCAAATATTTTTAATGCATGCATGTTAGGACTTTGTTGATTCATAATGAAATATGGAGATTTGTTGTCAAAGACAAGGCTAGAGAGTCTGTTCATAATGTATGAGGCATTTAACACTGCATAGGACCAAAAAGGTTTTGGTAAATTGGATTAAAAAATGATGGCTCTAACAATGTTTAGTATTTGTTGATGTTCCCTTTGTACACGACCATTTTGTTGCGGGGTCTCTACACAACTAGTTTGATGAATGATGATATGAGAACTATAGAAAGATGGGATTTTAAACTCTGGCCCATTATGAGTACTGATGGCCTTAACTTTGTGGTTGTGTTGGGTCAAAATGAGATTAATGAAGTTTATGACATATTGTCTAGCTTCACCTTTATGTTTCATAAGAGTTAGCCATGTGAGTATACTGCAATCATTTATTGCAGTTAGGAAATATGTGTGTTCATGAATTGATGGAATAACAATTGGACCCAAAATGTCAAAATATATAAGATCAAAAGGAAGTAAAGCTCTAGTAGAACTATTTGAAAATGGTAGTTTTCTATATTTTACAAATTGACACACATCGCACACAAATTTTAAGTCAATAGTTATGAAAGGAAACTAAGTGTGCAATGTATTAATAAAATGTACAGATATATGACCAAGTCTAAAATGCCAAATTTCATTATCTAGTAAGGTAACATAAGTTATGCTAGAGCTACATACTATCTTATTGACCATGACTAAGTAATACAAGTCTTACACTTTTTCAATAGAACCAATCATCTTCTTCGTGCTCCTTTCCCGAATGAAACAAGAGAAACCCTTAAATTCGACAGTGCAATCAAGTCATTAACACAATTTTGACACAGAAATCAAATTAAGAGTAAAGGAAGGTACATAAAGTAAATCTTGCTAGACAAAATCAGAAGAAAGTTGAATGGTTCCTGCAAGTTTAGCTATTGAAAATTTCCCGTTAGGCATTTTAAGATGAATAGGACTGATGTCATGATAAGAGTGAAACTAATTTAGGGAACTACACATATGATCACTTGCTCATGAATCAATTATCTAAGAGCCTAAAGTGAAATTTTGATAAGAAATGGAGTAAGGGAAGCTTGAACTTAGCTTACCAATAGGTGGACGCCCATTTGATGGAAAAAAGTGAACTTGCTTAAAATATGTTGATGATTTTTTATTGATATTTGACTGCTGAAGTAAGTGTATGAATTGCTCATTTTGTTCAAAAGAGATTGATGAAGCATTAGATCTTTGTTCACTAATTTGTGAAGGGGCTTCCACATTTTGATTATTGTTACCTATGGAAATGTGATTTGTGAATCTCTTTTTCATATGAGGAGGGAAACCATGCTTGGCATAACATGTGTCAACAATGTGATTGGTCTTGCCACAATGAGTGCAAGCTCGATTGTTTCCTTTCTGGAAAGATCCTGAGCCATATGTTTTGCCGTTGAACCTTTGAGAATTTGCAGCATTGACAAGGGAAGTTTCTTCAGGCTCATTGAAGTTTCCTTGTCTCTCATATTGAAGAGCCATAGAGAATTTTGTTCATAAGTGGAAAAGGCTCCATGAGAAGTATTTGAGATTTTACAACAGCAACATTAGGATTTAACCCAGTCAAGAACCAGATTGTATGCAGAGTTGTATTCCAAGCACTGTACATAGCTTCACAAGAACATTTGCTGCGACATTTAGAAGTAGGGATTGGAAGATAAAATTCAAGTTCTTCCCATAGGATCTTTAATTCTGAATAGAAATCAGTTACAGATTTTGAATCTAGTTGTAAACCATAGATTTCTTTTATCAGTTCAAAGACGCACACAAAATCTCCTTGAGAAAACCTTTCTTTGAGATCAAACACAATGGGTTGTGCAATAGACTCTGACACAAAGTTGATGATCCACGAATGCAATAACATGTTGCACTAGTTCCATGTGCGGTACAAGGAATCAAAAGTATCATTTATAGGAGTGATGATACCATCAACAAACTCAATTTTCAACTTACCTCCAAGTGCTCTTTGCATCGAACAAGCCCAAGAATGGTAATTCGTATCATTGAGTTTTGGAGATACATAAACTGATGAGGGATCATCGCTTGGATGAACAAAGTAGAAGCTTGATGAATCTATTTGCAGATCTGGATTTTGAAGGTTTTGATTTCGTGGAGGATCCATGAGTGCGGAAGTGATGCACTCTCAAATCGAGATTCTCTGGATACCATGTTGAGTAAATAATATCTCCATGTATAACTCCATAGAAGAATTTAGGAAGAGAGAAAAAGATGAAGAGAATATTTAATTATGCAACTTGAAGAATACATTATGATTCTCTACTATATATGAGAGATAGATATAACTACACTACATCTACTATGCACTAGCATGTATACAATTAATCATAACTAAATTTGAAATTTTGTTACGGTTGTTACAAGTAACTAGTTTAGTAGCTTGTGCAAAAAGTTATTTGCATGATCATCTTTTATATTGTATGTCATCCATAGTCTTCTGCATGTAGCCTTAAAACTCATGTCTTGATGTCATTTAATAGGAAGGTTGCCTTGTATATATACACATTATACATTATTAGAAAAACTCGATATTTAGCAGATAAATATCACACCATAGTGTAGTAGCATTATAACAAGACAAAATTAATCATATGAAGATCACGAATATACAATCATTCTCTCTACTTAAAGCCTTGATTTTCCACATAAAGATAAAACAAACATATCTTACAGTCCGGATCCGTTTTATCACTACTATTAATACTCATGTATAATATAGGAAATTTAACTGTTGTGGTTAACACAATAATAACCTTTGGTCTTAAGCTGCCACATCACTAAATTAGGGGTAAATTGAGTCCAAAACCAACTATTTGCAACTAAATCATGTTCTAATTGAAGACTAACTAGCTTATTTGAACAACAACGCCTTCACTTTTGCACAAACGTGCGTGAACAGTGCCGGGTAGTTCAAATTTTCAACTTTTTCTTTTAACCAAACTGGTCTCTTGGGAACATCACCCTTGGTTGCTTTAGCTGAGAATTGGCATGGTGAGAAGAAAATTGTGTACCCAATGCAGCAGAACATAGGAAGCTGCGCTTACACACTTCTTCATTTCACACCCACTTTTTAAACACAAATACAACTCTCTGTCTCCCATCTTCATCTACTTCTTTTGAGTTTGGCCTCAATTTCGTTTCCAAGTTGGTTTTGATTTCGGTTTCCTGCCTTCGATTTCAATTTCAAAGTTTGATATGGGTTTCCTACCTTGGATTTTAATTTCAAAGTTTGATTTCATTTTCATATCCTTTTGATTTCGCTCTCACCGTTCACACAAAAATTCCTCTATGAGAAGATCTTCCTCCGATTTTTGGCTCACGCTTCAGATCCATTTTCTATAAATCTTACCGATTTTTGGCTCATGCTTCAGATCCGTGTATGTAATTTTGTTATGCCCCAGACCTTATAGTATATGTTATTACTGCAACATGCTCTTGCTAAAAATAGAGATATTGATGAAATTTTAAGAGTTGCAAATGAAATTTTAAGAGATATTGGCAAGCTCCGAATTTTCTCTTCCTAGGGCAAGATTTTTATTTTTAAATTTAATTTGTCTATTCTCTAGACATATTTTATGAGTTTGGTTTATTCTTATTGCTGGTATTTTTTCTCTCCTTTTGATATATTTGTTTTCTTTTTGTTGGTTATTAAGAGCTCAAGTGAGAAAAGTTTCATGTATGATATTGCTGCAAATGGACGAAATGGAATCGATGTTGACAAGTAAGTTAGCAGAAAGAATTTAACTGTTGAAACTGATTTACATTTTTTTCTATTATCTCTTTTATGTATTCTTCATATGTCTGTTCATTTGAGTTATGCTAAATTGTAATTCTCTGTGGAAACTGTTGATTTGTATGGAGATTTGATTATATTGCCCGTGATTGTCGAGCCGGTGGTCTTGGATGCAACTTTGAGTTTTAGAGGTTACATGAATTTCTTCAAAACAACTATTTGTAGTAGTGTTTGGATAATCTTTCTTAGCAATACATTTAAAGTTTATGTAATATACATAGGTTGTGCGTCTCTTAAATTGTATTATCCTTACAAGTTAATGGAGACCATGCGGGTTTTGGATGATGAGATTTGTTATCGTGCGAAGGACTGTTAGTATTTTTATGTCTCATATTGTTATGTCGCAAATTTTTTAGTTAACTTATTAGGAAGTAAATTTCAGTTGTTGATGCATCTATAAACTTCATGGTTTCAATTGTTTCCAATCTCATCTTGATGTTTTCAGGCAATGGAGCTTATGGTGGTTGATGCACTTGTGCAAGCAAATGATTATTTGCAGATTTCAGATACCATTCAAGATCCTGCCGAATACTAGAAGGTTATGAGGGCTTCTTTCATATACAGATGTATCAAAAACATTTTTACATTGCCTAATGAATCATAAATATATATTATTTTAAAAAATGCAGCTGGATGATTCACTAATCAAAACCATCCTCCATTGGAAGAACTGAAGGAAGCTAGAGAGTTGATTCTGTGCATTCGAAAGAGGAATCTGTACCAGGCATATTTTTACCGGTTACTTTTCTGCCATGATTTTCTTATGTACTCAACATTTATTGTTTATGGTTGTTGAAGCTGCGGCAGTTCCTGTTTCGTTTTGCAGTTTTGTAACGAGTATGCTGTTCTGAGGGAGATAATGGATAATGTTAAGAAAGTCACTCCACAGGATTTCTGAGCAGCATCCACTTTTTCAAGGTACAACAATGATCATATTACTACATTTTTTTAACAAGATTTCTTTTTTAAGGTACAACAATGATCCTATTACTACATTTTTTAACAAGATTTCTTTTTTCGAAGCTTCTTATATTCTACTATTGATGCTTGCTGTCTATGTTGTATTAGGCAGTGTATTAGGTGATTATGTCTTAGATGCTGCTGGTGGTGAACTCTTTGAGAGGATATGCATCGTTGGCCGGTTTAGTTAAGACGAGGTTATAGACTTAACGTCCTCGAATTGAACTTCTGTTTTTCCTTTTGAAACATTTGTATACGAGATCAAAAATTGGAAAACACGCACTTGGATGGAAATCCATCACCTCGGCTTAAAATTTGCGACTTCGGTTACTCCAAGGTTAATACTATTTCACCTAATTGAAGATTTCTGGTGATATATCATATATTGTATCTTATATTATATCAGAGGTTAATAGTATTTGTTTATGTTTCCCATTTAATTCAATACTCAATTGTAGTCTGAGCTATTGCACTCTATACCAAAGTCAATAGTTGGAACTCCCGCATACATTGCTCCAGAGGTTCTGTCACAAAGGGAATACGAAGGAATACGAAAGCAATGTTTGTCCTGTCAAAAGCTGCATTTGACCATGGCATGAACAATTCCGTCTTCGTCTTCTACAGACAGTCTACAGCAAGAATTTTTCTAATACTTTTTGCTCTCTTCTTCGAATGGTATGATCATTAATACATAATTAAATTGCTTATGATATATGTTTTTTTATTCTTATTTTGCAGGTCATGATAATTTCAGAATCTGAGGATGTTTAGAGATAGAAAAAGGCCATTGACATTGCTTATTTTACTTGATCACGGGACATTGATTATTCACTTTTTAACTTGCTGTAAGTTTCTTCTGAATAATACAATGGTTTGCTGTGAAATGTTTTTTTTAAGGTTTTTATGGTTTGCTGTGAAATGTTTTTTTTTAAGGTTTTTGTTTTTTTGGATGTGATTGGATTTTGAATTTTGATTGCAGTAGGTTGAAGTGCAGGTGGAAATGGATCCTAGGAAGATGTTCATTGGAGGCATTTCCTGGGAAGCTGATAGCTAGATGATAATATTCTTTGAAGATATGTACTACTTTCCATGTAATTCGTTGATTCGCGTCTTTAAATGAATCTAATGGTGATGATTGGGTTGATCCGCGTCTTGAAATGAATCTTGGCCCTCAGAATTTGATGTCTGGTAACAATGGTGATGCTTAGAATATCCATAGAAGGAATATTTCTGCAATTGATGCTGGTTTTGGTGTGGAAGAGAGTGAAGTAGGATTTAGTTTTAAGCCATGTATTTACTTTGCTAGAGGGTTTTGTAAAAATAGTTCTAATTGTAAATTTGTTCATGCTGATTCAATTGGTGTTAATTCTGGTGCTGTTGTTGGTTCACCCTCAAAGTTCGTGGGATTGGAAAAGCGTGAAGAGTTCATGAGGTTCAAGGTTACTCAAGATCAAAGATTGCTTGCTGCGTCACAACTTGGTGCTGGTAGAACATAGCCGTCTTCATATGACAAGTACATTCGTCACAATGATAATCAAACGCGAGAATAACCTTTTGCTTGCTTTGTTTTGCTTTTTGTTGTTGTTGTTGTTGTTGTTAATATTTTGATCTTATATTATCATGCATGGCTTTGTTTTTTCATTTCAGTGCCACGACTGCGACAACTTTTATGATGAGTGAAGAATATTTCAACATTAGTGGCCGGGGAAGGCCCGACAAGAATGAGTTTCTCGTCATGGTTGTTGGGGATAAGCCAAACTCAGCATCGCGACAAATTTATTTAACCTTTCCTGCTGAAAGTACATTCAAAGACGAAGATGTTTCGGAGTATTTCAGGTAAAACACGCTGCAAATGGCTCACTAATGACTTGCAGGTGATAAATGTGATGTTTCAAAGAGGTAGACACTGTTTGAAAGACAAGTTAACAAGACAATGCTACTACTGAGCTGATAAAACATATTTTTTTCCTGTACATTTTGTGACTCCTTGGTTGTATCTTGCAGTTAAGGAATTGTTTATTTTTAAAATCTAAGCCTCTATGTTGTTAATAAGGCAAGTAAATTTCTCATCGCATGTTTGTAACAATTAATTCTTGGATGAGCACAGTTCTTATAGGCACACAATCAGCTGAGAACTCAAGATATTTAAAATAAATTAAGTGGGACTTTGTTGTATTTTTTTATCATCATTTTCATATCTATTGAGTTTTTTTATTGGTTGTACTTATGAGACATTGTGCTTGTGCAATAATTACTTAGTGATTTGAATGCTGGCATAATATAATACCTTTTTCTCCAATGCTAAATGGAGTGCAACCAATGACTACAGTTCACATTGTTATTATGCCATGAATTCTTATTAGCACATTTTTTTGTTTATTTTGTTGTGTTTGGTATGCAGATGGCCAGTTGCCGATTATGATAACTGTTGTGCTTCTTTGATCCGAAAATAAATGTTGTTATCATACTTGCTGTGCTTCTTTTTGTGACATTTTATTTATTTATTATAATTAGATTAATAAAAATACTATCTCAATTATATGTATTTAAACAAATAAATAAATTTATTATAATTATAACATGAGAAAAATATGTTGATACAAATATTTTAATAAAAAACCATTTTTTTACACGGGAAATTTTTTACTATTGTTCCAATTTTTTTATAAAAAACTAAATCATACTCAGTATTAAATTTGAAATTTATATTACTGTTATTTGGTGTTATTTATACCATAGAGTCATTACAATATTGATAAATTTTAGTACTCTTCAAAAAAAATTTCATTATTTTTTTAATAATAACGGATACATTTGTATTCGAAAAATACAAAAATAAATAAATCACGGGACAAATTTTTGTCATTCACAAATATTAAAAAATATTAAAAATATTTGTTTTTTAAAAATAAATATAAAATAAAGTTATTACGAATAAATAAAAAATTGAACGTCTACTTTTACTATGCAACTGTGACATTCACCAAATAATTTTTTAGTTTAAAGACATCATAAATTTTCAATTAAACGACATTATAAAATATTGGCAAAATAATTTTTTTCGTCCCTTAACTTTACCCTAGGGTCCAGTTTGGTCCTTTAACTTTAAAAAGTGGCAAGTTCGTCCCTTAACTTTTAAAATGGTGTCAAAGTAATCCTTGCCGTTAGTTGGCTCAAACATCCGTTTATTTTTTATTACGTGGCAGCTGACATGGATTTGGAACATCATCTTCTTCTTTCTTGGTTACGTATGTTCCTCTGTTCCTCTGTTCTCCCTGCTGAAACCATCTCCCACTACACTCTCCACTGCTCTCTTCACTTCACATTTCAACAACAATCTTTTCCACATGACTTTGATATATCCAATAGGCGCAATCTATCTATTGTATTGTTAGAACATAACAATAAACGAATATCTGAAAATTTGTTCTCGGACAACCGTAGAAATGTTGCACTTTGCAAAAACAGAGGGATTGAACCTTCAAATTGATTTGAGTCAAGAATTACTTCACAACCTTCAGAAAATCTTATTGGCAAATTTGGAATTGTGCCAATGAGATTATTGTATGAAATATTCATGAAATTTAAATATTTTGTTTGAGTCCAAAACCATACTGGAACTGCATCTGAAATTTCAGCATTAGAAATGTCTATCCGTTGAAGATGTTTTTGACTCTGCAGCCATTTTGGAAAACTAGGCCCTAACATACATGACGTTAACCCTGCAGCCATTTTTGACTATGCTGAATTTTTTAGTATCCTCCCATTTAATGAATTGTTGGATAGGTGCAGAGTTCTTAAAGATGAGAACATTGACATGTCAGGTACCGTGCCAATAATTTGGTTGCTATCATATTCTAAAATCATATTTTAAGTTCAAATAAAATAACTGTGTTGACTGAATTTTACTAACCTTCTCTCTGTAATTTCCATCCATATCATTTACGTTGTCATATGGTAAGATAATGAGTAAACAAATTATGCACATAGACAACTCTTTACTGAACAAACAAAGGCTTTATACCAAACTCTCATTATATTCATAGAATATCATTAAATTTCACAGCATGTAACATTGAAAGAAAATTTGAAGGTCCATACAATTTCATCACATACAACTCTAACACGTCTAACAAAAAACCTCCTGCATGCCATGAACAACTAGCTAGCTTCATCCATCACCCTGCAAAGTTAACAATCCATCATTCAAATTCAGCGTCATCTTTTTCTCTTACCTGCAACTGCAACTCCAACATCCATTTAACATATGGATTTGAATCACCTCCCCCAATGCTAATATTATCATCACCAGAAAGACCGTCACCATCATGATTCATCAATGCTAATAATACAATACATTAGTGATAAGCAAGATGATTCATGATTCATGATGCATGAGATGAATAATAAATAAAGAGAACCAAATTAAACCTTGTTCAAGTGACCGGATTCAAGGTTCAAGATTTACAAAGGAATAATAAATAGAGAACCAAATTAAACCTTGATTCATAATGACATCGGTGCCTAACCCTCCTAAGTGACCGGATTCAAGGTGTTCGACCACCGCCTCATAGTCTAAAAGACGGCATCTAGCAACATTCACCAAAAGAGCACCCTTTTTCATAGACGATATGAAGTTATTGTTTATAACACCAACCGTTTCGCTATTTAAGAGTAAGCAGCAAACAACAATGTCAGCTTTCGCCGCAAAACCATAGATATCTTCACGACTACCCTTCTCATCAACAAGATCATCAACATCATTTTTGATTTCGTTACTGTGTTGTGCAGGTGAAGTCCAGCTTCGCTTTGTTGCAGCATCGATATCAACACCTTCTAGCCCAACACCATACTGCATTATAAGCTGCATCTGAACTGCACGTGAAATTATGTTCGAATCTAGCTTCATACTTTTTACGATGCAAGCATGATTCTGCAAATATTCCTCTGTTCATTGATTAAAAGCTGGAAAATGATATTTATACTATTATACCAACTGGGGAATAGTGTTAACCTATAGTACAATGCAATAAATCATACGTGGCACCTGGTTTCAACCTTTGACTAACAGAATCAGACGGAAGGATAAACGTGGAACCATTTTAAAAGTTAAGGGACAAACTTGCCACTTTTTAAAGTTAAGGGACCAAACTGGACCCTGAGGTAAAGTTAAGGGACGAAAAATGTTATTTTGCCTAAAATATTCAATCAATGATTGGATTTGGTTTACAAAATTCAATAAATGATCACGTTTAATGTCTATCTATACACAAAACAACATGATCAAAATCAACGTGATCACATGGATTAACTTTTTTTTGTTTCATTTTGTAATAAACGGGGACAACTTTACTACTGAATCAAATATTGAATAAATGGGGAAAATTTTATCACTGATTCAAATAGTAAATAATAAAAATATATCGACTGTTATTTTTAAATATGTGAAAAATATAAGGGAGTTTTAAAAAGATTGAGTATATATTTTAAAATTGTATTCTCTTATAAAATAACATCTCATTTGTAAAAAAACTAAAACGATAATTTAATTTTTATTTCTGTTACTATTTTTATTAAGTTTTGTCTTTATTTCAAAAAAAATTAATAAATTTTGTTTTCCCATATCGTGGAAATGATTTGAAACAGGAAAAATGAAATAACTGATCCAATTATTGTTATAAACGGAAACAATTTTATTAGCGATTCAATTTTTTTGGTATACGAGAACAACTTTACTGTTGATTCAAATAATTTTATAAATAATATTAAAACAAAATAAATATTTATATATAGGAAAAATACATTGTTTATTAAATGTTTTTATATAAGGGAAAAATACTATTGTTATAAACAGGAACAACTTTACTATTGATTCAAATATTTTTATAAATACTATCAAAACAAAAATAATATTATAATTTAAATATTTTTATAAACGGGAACAACTTCACTATTGATTCAAATATATTTATAAATAATGTCAAAACAAAAATAATATTTATATACGGGAAAAAATATATTGTTGATTAAAATATTTTTATATACGAAAACAAATACTATTGTTATAAACGGGATCAACTTTATTACTGATTCAAATATTGAATAACAGAAATTTATCGATCATTGTATTATCTCTTATAACATAATTGTATTATTTGTTAAAAAAAAACTTAAACATTTCATTTATCTAATACAAGTTTCAATATTTTTTAAATCATATTATTATTGATATTGTTACTTACCTTTCATCTCTTATATTTAATAATTATACTAATTTATTTTTTAATATATAATTTTATTTAAATAATTTATGAGACAAATTTGTGTCATTCATAAATATTAAAAAATACTAAAAAAATTCTTTGTTGATTCAAATATTTTTATATAGATTCAAATATATAAGTAATGTTAAAACAAATTTAATATTTATATACGAAATCAAATTCGTTGTTGTTATAAAGACTAATTTATTATAACTTTTAAAAATAATAACTTTTTTGATTGAAAATTTTAAAATTTTAAATTTAATTTTTATTATAATTTATAAAAAATACGCGTACCCGTGCGAATGCACGAATCTCCCACTAGTTTAATTATTTAAAACTAGTGCTCAAATAATTTTTTTTATTAAGAAATGGAATAAAATATGTGGGCAGGCTTCCTCTGAGTTAACTATTGGGAAATCTGCCACTACTAGGTTCCATGGTAGCTGGAGGAGTCTTTGTTTTAATTATGAATATTAATTGTATGACATGACCATCAGCAACTATACTTGGGGCCAATGACTTGCGACGTTTCAAATATAATTTTAATTTATATGTAATAGTTCTATATAAAGTTTGATAAGAACAAACCCTTGAGGGACATATGGTTTCAGATATAGTAACATACATATATGTATACCTGAAAATGAACAAGTACACTATACACCAACAATTATATCTGTTAATTGCCATATTTGTGGTACAATTGAGCTATATCTGTGTCGGTCACCTAATGAAATTTACTTGTATCATGTTTATGGTAAGCTGGGAAGTTACAAAGCTCTGTTGAGAAGTTCCTAGAATTAAGATTTTAATCATATCATGGTTTGAAAAGAAGTTAAATATTATCCATTTTGCAAGAGAAAATATTTGTGGAAGAAATTGTACGTACGATCAAAATCAACTAGTGGAAGCCAACGATTGATTAATATCATTAAAAGTGATATTAAAGAACAATGCATGGGCCATTAGTATTAATTTCCATTGTTGTGAAGAAAATTATTTGTTTTTTTTTGCACAAAAAATTATTTGTTTTTATATTAGTCACTTCCCACCTTTTGAAATCTTACGTGGCTTGAAATTCTCAAAAAGAAAAAGTGTACTTTACGTGGCAAAAGAAGCATTGACCAAGCACTCAATTGTAATTTGTAATTAGTGGCTTAGCTTATATATTGGGTAAACAATACAAATACTCTAATGTTTGGTCAGGTGTACATTCATTATTTAGTATTTAAATATGAATTTTTTTATAATAATTTATTTTAAAATAAATTTAAATTTTGGATAATATATATTTTTATAAATATCGATACTCAATCAAACTTTAGAGTATATAAGAATTTTAATTCAATTTAAAAAAAATATCAAATACCAATAAAATTTAAAATTATTTTCCTTTTCTATGACTTAATTTATTTTGACAAATTCGTATAATTAGTAAATGGTGCCAACAAAATGAGTCAAACAAAAAATATTATTGTAATTATTAAAAGCACAATACGTGATAATCTCTTTTGGCGTAGGATTGTTAAATGTTTTTAGAGTTGCTATGATGTTAGAGCAATGTCACACAGGGATAGAGAGATGTATCTATATGTAGTATTTTGTGTAATGAATTGAATATTTTTCTCAACCTCCTGTTAAGGTAATTATAAGAAATCATTTGGCTTGGACATGGACCTTAAGCTCCAAGAGAGTAGTAACCACTTTCTAGAGTGTGGAAAGAGAGTAATCAACCCCTCTATTATTCCTAAGAACGTGATCTCCCATTTTTTGAATCCTTCTCATGTATCGTTTTGGACCGTGACATGTCACATCCCAAATTCTCGTGAACAAATGAGTGATTCAAGAAACGACATAATTAAGAAATCGGCGTCCATCCCAATAAATGGCTGGCTAGGAAGTCTCACACAAGGGCAACACGATCACCACTACAAATAATATATTTTATGACAATGTTTTCACCTCATACAACAAAAAACGAACGTATAATTCTTGGATGGACAACAAAAATAAACTCCGTTTGAACTCCTAGACCACGACAAAAATTGACCACAGTAGAGATGGCGAATTGAGTATCTTTGTCTGAATTGATAACTCCTGGAAAACCGAACCTACCCAAGATCCGCTGCCAATAGAAACAACATACTTTTTCTGTTGTGATCTTAGAAACTTCAGCTTCTATCCACCTATAGAAATAATCTACTCCAACGATCATAAACTTTAGTTGGTTAGGTGCTAGTGGAAAAGGGCTCAAAATGTCTCCACCCCATTGGTATAATGTCCAAGGTGACATGATAGAATTGAGGAGTTCCACTGGTGCATGATGCATATTGGTGTGCTTCTGGAATTTGTTGTATTTCCTAATAATAGCCTGCTCTAAGAAGTTTATAGGTCAATACTTGCCCACCAATCTGATTGTTGCAAGCCCTCTGGTACATGTCTATAAGGACTAGGGTGATTTTATGTTCTCCTAGACATCTTAGCATAGGGGAAGCTCTTCCCAATTCGTAAAGCTTCCATGACATCATGGTGTACTTTGATGCATGTTTACAAATTTTCTTCACCTAGTGACATTTTGTTTGATTGTAGATAACGTATAATGGGTGTCATCCAATTGGTGGTCTGGGGGACTTCAAGAGTATTGGTTTCATCCGCCTCGATATTGGGTGTAGTGAGAGTCTCTTGAACTATAGTGCGGTTATGTCATGCTCTTTTTGTGATGGCGAGTTTGAAGAGAAGGTAAACCCTAAAATTTTGTTCCTTAGGCATATATGTTATTTCAAAAGCTTTGAAATGTTCTAATACATAACATGCTTTTTTTAGATATTTGATGTGCTATAACTCCTTTGCCTGGTATTCCCCAGCGACTTGATTTCCCACCAATTTGGAGTCGCTTTTGAGCTTCATACTCGAAAAGCTAGTCTTAAGGGCGAGGATCATGTTGTCGACTGTTGCAAGCCTTGAATTCAAACTTCATTGAAAACTCGATTAACATGTTGTCTGGTCCTTCAGGAATTATTATGGCATCATTTCCCTTCAAGATAGAGACGTCATCTACAGACAATGTCCATGTGTGGGGAGCCTCCTAGCCTACCAGCGAGCTGAATTCTGCGTGGAAGTTATCCAACACATGTGACTGAATACTTCATCTGGGTATTTACTGGATATCGTACTCAGATAGTCAATCGCCTAAGATACCATCCTTCCATCTAGATATGCTTCTTCAAGACCTGTCGAATGAGGTGGTTAGTTTGTACCATTACTCGATGTCCTTGAAAGTAGGGTATGGGTTTTCTTGCAATTATCAGAATGTCCAGGGGAAGTCTTTAAATCTTCTGATATCGGGCCTTAGCGCCCTTAAACATTTTGCTCGAGAAATAGACATATCTCTTAACTTTACCTGTCTCTTAGACAATCTTCAAACACACCTTCTGGTTAATATTATACAATAAAGGCAGAGGAGAGAACCCGTTATTAGGTGTGTCAAGATGGGTGACAACGCCTGGAAGCCCTTTAGGTTTAAGAACGCCTCATCGCATTCACTCGTCCATTCAAACTTCTACTTTTTCTTCAAAGTGCAAAAGAAATGAAAAGCCTTATCACCTGCACAAGAAAGGAAATGAGATAGGGCCGCTAAATGTCTCTGTAGTTGCTGAACCTCTTTAACATTAGAAGGGCTCCTCATGTTGATGATGGCCTAAAACTTATCTAGGTTTTCCTATATACCTTTCTTGGTTAACATAAAACCTAGAAAGTTGTCTACTTGTATGCCAAAGAAGCATTTAGTGGGATTTAGGAACATGCTGTAGTTCGTGACTGACTTTAGGATATCTTATAGGTCTGTCATATGGCTCTTTTCCAACGTCTTTATTATCATGTCATCGATATAAACCTCCAGGTTAGCCCTATTTGCTTCGAGATTACCACATACACGAGTCTTTGATAAGTGGCGCATATGTTCTTTACCTGTAAAGGAATGACTGTGTAGTAATGGTTTCCATGATTGGACATGAATGTTGTCTTGGGAACATCTATAGGATCCATCTGGATCTAACTGTAATAAGAATAGACATCCATGAAACTCAACATTTGGTAGCCTGAGGACCCATCAATTAGGATGTCAATGTTGTATATGGGATGTCATTTTTTATGGAAGGCGGCGTTAAGATTAGTGAAGTAGATGCACATGTGTCATTTGTTTAATTACTTTCTAACCAAAACTATGTTGGCCAATCATAATAAGTATTTTACCTCAGTTATAAAGCTAAAGCTTCTCACCTTTTGAATTTCTTCATCTATAATCGCTCTCTTCCCCTCGCATACCCCACGCTTCATCTAAAAACATTGGCTTCATTGTGGAATCCATGGTGATACGGTGGAAGACCACTCTCGTATCTATTCCTGACATATCAGAGGGTGCCCAAGAAAATCAGTCTATGTTCCTCTTTTAAAAGACAACCAACTCTTCCTGCTCAAAGTTAAATAAGGAGGTGCATATCTTTGTAATTTGATGCTCCATGGGCCCAATCCATACTTCCTTCAAGACCTCTATGGGAGTGAGCCTTAAATTTCCGGTTCCCAATCTAGGGTCTCAAGTTGTCACATCTACCTCTTGTGCTTCTAGATGAGGGGCGACATCTATGGCGACGTATTTTCTTCTTATTTCTGATTTGTTCTGCTAGCATTCTTGGGTAAATCCATGGTCCCCCTAAACTAATCTAACTCGCTCGTCAAGTAATGTATACTTTAGGCTCAAATGAAGGGTAGAAAGAACTTCCCCTAACAAGTTGAGGGTGGACCACCATAGGATGGAGTTGTATGAGGATAAGGCGTCTAGCACGACATACTTTACTTCAATTGTTCTTGCATTTTCCTCTGAGCCAAAATTTGTTTCGAGCGTTATTTGATCCATCATTTGTACATGTTCATATCACAGACCAACTAGTGAACCTTGGAATGCTCAGATGTCGTTTAGGTCAAGCTTGATCCTTTGGAAGATGCTCTAGAATAAGACATTTTTTTAGCTTCCAAGGTCAATTAATTCTTGCTTTATATCCTAATTCTCATATTGCATCGTGATGACCATATGGGATCATTGTTTGTGAAGAAGAATGCCAATGGCTTCTTTACCGGAGAAGGTAAGTTTGAATTTTGGGCTCTTTCCAGAGTTTCTATGATGTCGACGAGTATGACATTAGCCATTAAGACATGTCTAGTGTATTTTCTTTGGTAGGAACTAGACTCTCCTTCGCCGCGAAAACCTCTGGCAATGATGTTAACAATGAACTAGGAACTTCGTTTTTGCATCCTTTGTGGGAAGATGGCGAAATCGAATGGTGAATTATGATGAGTATGACCCATATAAGATTTACTGGTCTCACGGTGGACATCAAATGTACTTGATAAAAGTACAATATGTGACAACTCCTTGTGGTGTAGGGTTGTTAGAGGTTTTTAGGGTTGTTGTGGTGTTAAAGCAAGCTCATTCAGGGACCGCGAGAAGTTTTGTATGTGATGATTTGCGTAATGAATTTAATATCCACTACGCCAAAACTGGACAAAGACAGCGCAACAAAGACAGCGTTTTTTGGACAAAGCGCTGCTATAGGTCTTTAAAAAATTTCGCTAAAAAAAAGCGCTGTAATAGACAACCTTTAGAAAGCGCTTTTCAAAAGCGCTATTAAATGCCCTAAATGGAAGCCACATTAGAAAGCGCTGTTATAGGTATTACTTTAGAAAGCGCTTTAAAAAAGCGCTATCTAAAGGTTAACCTTAGAAAGCGCTGCTGTAGGTCTTAAATTCTCCCCACTTTAGAAAGCGCTTTATAATGAAAGCGCCCTCTAAGGTCATTTATGAATTAAAATATAAAACACATTTCATTTTATTTTCTGAAACTTCTATTCATTTTCTTCTCTCGACCGTGCGTTTCTTTCTGCTGAAACCCTTGCTATCTTTCTTCTCTGCTGAAACCCATTGCCATTGCTGTCATTCATTCGCCATTGCCGTTGTTCATTCGCCATTACCGTTGTTCATTGCCATTGCTTTCGTGAAGAAGAAGACGAAACGAAGAAGAGGTACGTTGTTCTTGCTTCATTAAGATTCATTGTTGTTGTTGTTCTAATAAATATGCATTGTTCTTGTTGTTGATGTTATACAATATAATGGTACAGAGTCCTTTGACAATATAATGGTATGTTGTTCTGTTGTTCTGTTGTTGATGTTTAGTTTGTTGTCGTCGTTCTGCTTGTATTGTTGATGGTATGGTATTCGTGTGAAAAATGTAAGGAGAGGGTGTGATATCACGCGTAGTGTTGGTCTTATTATTGGTGATGATGTATGGTTCTGATACTTGGTTTGTTCTCCTTGTTGGTGTTTGTTATGGAACTTTTAAGGTGTATATTGGAATGATGTGGTTGTTGTTGGCTGTTAGATGTTGATGATATTTCTGGTGTAGTATTTGTTGATGTTTTTGTTGGTGTTTCATACTCATTCTAACACAAAAACCAGGCACCATTTTAAAAATAGTTAATTGATATTTTTATATTTAAAAGATTTTATCAAAATAACTTATAACATTTTATATATTATTTTAAACTTATGTGGAGTGTAGTATAATTTCACTAGTGTGTACAACATGCTTCCTTTTCAAATTATTAATGTTCACCATTTTTTTATCAGATGTCTTCCTGATTGATTGATTGATAGAAGAGTGATAGAAGAGTTTATCTATTATATACTAAATTTGTCCTGTTATATTTGGCATACACCATCAATTCTAACTTAGTGAATTTGCTATAGGGGTTACTTGTGAAGAGTGAAAGTCTGATTGTTTCCAAGAATCTTACACTGTGTTGGTCCAGAAGCTGTTGACTTCCCTACAGGTAAATATTTTTTATTTTTGTTTTTGTTTAGTTTAATTAGTATAACTATGGATAAGAAATGAATGTCTTCAAGTCGATTGTCGAAAGAGTACGAGAATGGGGTATCGGAATTCGTTAAGTTTGCTCTTGCGCACGCCAAAGACCCCAGTCGAATGAGATGTCCTTGCTTGGGTTGTTGTTTTGGGAGTCGGGTTGACGCGATTCAGTTGGCATCGCATTTAATGAGGAGTGGAATTGATAGAAGTTATACATGTTGGAATTTGCATGGTGAGAAAATTAACGGGAATGTTGAACCGGGGGATAATACGACCTATGCTTCAAACGACAATGGCACAGATACATATGATTCTGATCGAGTCGAAGAGATTGCAGAAGCACTTGAAAAAGATCTTAAGGATTGTCCCAAAATGTTTGAGAGGTTGGTAAGCGATGCAGAGAAACCGTTATATAATGGTTGCACCAAATTCACAAGATTGTCTGCGGTGTTAAAGTTGTACAACTTAAAGGCGGGCAATGCATGGTCGGATAAAAGTTTCACAGAGTTATTGGCCCTTATGAAAGATATGCTTCTAGAGGATAATGTTCTTCCCAATAGAACATATGAGGCCAAAAAGATGTTGTGCTCTATTGGCATGAGCTATGATAAGATACATGCCTGTCCAAACGATTACGTTTTGTTTCGAAATGAGTATGCATCGTTAAATGAGTGTCCTAAATGCGGTGTCTCTCGATATAAGAAAAATTTGTCTCCAGCAAAAGTCTTATGGTATTTTCCTATAATTCCGAGGTTTAGACGCATGTTTCATAGTGAGACCGATTTAAGACACTTGACTTGGCATGCAGATGAAAGAATTATTGATGGAAAGTTTCGACATCCGACAGATTCACCACAGTGGATGAAAATTGATGATGATTATCCTGAATTTGGAAAAGAAGCAAGAAACCTTCGCTTGGCATTATCTAGTTGCTCATCTGGTGAAAGAGACACAATTGTGTGGACCGACTTATATGAGATGGATGTACCCTGCTGAACATTATATGAAAATATTAAAAGGGTATGTGAAAAACCGAAGTCGACCAGAGGGTTGTATTGCCGAACTATACATTGTTGAAGAAGCGATTGAGTTTTGTACTGAATATCTGTCCAATGTACAATCAATTGGACTCCCCAAATCTCATATTGTCGAAAAAAGAAGGAAAAAAGTTAATTGGAAATGAAGTTGTGACATTATCAAGGGTCTAACGGGATCAAGTGCATTTGTATGTTCTGCATAATGAGAATGAGGTTGAGCCGTATGTTGAAATGCACGAGGATGTTCTCCGAGGTTTAAATCAGAATAGAAATGAGAATTGGATAGTACGAGAGCACAATCAAAGTTTTATACCTTGGTTTAAAGATCATATTTTTTCAAAGTATTATTCAGATCCCGCTTCAATAACAGAAAGGTTGAGATGTTTAGCATATGGTCCAAGTTTGGTTGTGTTTTCTTATAGCGCATACGCAATTAATGGATACACATTTTATACCAAAGAACAAGATGATAAAAGTACTGTGCAAAATAGTGGTGTCACCGTGGTAGCTGAAGCAATGCATATATCAAGTGTGAAAGATTTAAACCCCAAATTTTCAAATCTGTCATATTTTGGGGTTATCGAGCGCATTTGGGTGTTTGATTATAAGAAGTTTTAGATTCCTATATTTCGTTGCAAGTGGGTTGAAAATAATAATGGCGTACGAATGGATAAGTCAGGATTTTTGCAAGTGGATCTTAATAGGGTGGGGTACAAAGATGAGCCTTTTATTCTAGCCTCTCAAGCTAAACAAGTGTTCTATGTCACTGATCCGACAAGTACAAAATGGTCTATAGTGATTTTATCTAACAAAGTAATTGATGAAAACATTGGAGATCAAGGTGATATTGATGTTGATATTGAATCATTTACTAGAAATGATCAAGATGAAAATATTATAGCGAATGAATCATATACAAAAAATGATCATAATGAGGGTATTTAGATCAATCCAACCGTCCGTGTTGTTAAGAGACGGGTAGAACATATTCCAACCAAGAAAAGAAAGAGACGTTAGTGAAAAAGGTACTAGTTATAAAATTATAGCTTATATCATTCAATAATATTAATTAGTTGTCATGTTATATATAGCTTATATCATTCAATGGATTATGGATTATAGATTTTTATATTTGTCATTTAATTTTTGTTTTTTTCTTTCTTACAGGTCAAATGGCTAGTAACCAGGACGACACACACGAGACACATGATGAAAATGAAACTCAAAATGAACCTTCGAATGTAGAAAGTGAAATAAAACGTGGAATAACTATTATGAAGTCAATCATCCGTGCTAGAGATAAAGGGATCAAGTTTGATGTACATTGGAGTGATGAGAACCAACTAATTGAGCCTAACGGTTCAATGTTGTCTTCATACATTGGTTCACTTGCCCGTCAGCATATTCCAATTACCAGTGATAATTGGAGGAATCCAATGTTGAAAGCTGGTAAAGATAAGATATGGACTGAGATACAGGTACTTTAATTTACTTATACTAACACACTTTATGTTTATATGTTTATAAGATAAGATAAGTCTTTAATTTACTTATACTAACACACTTTATGTTTATATGTGTATGTTTTTTTGTAGAGGTCCTTTAATATTGATGAAAGCTGGAAAAAATATTGTCTTCAGTTGGCCGGAAAGAGACACAGAGGGTTTCGAGCCTTATTATCAAACAAATATCTTAGGGATGCAGATAAAATTTTTGTTGAAGCAGAACTTCCACAATTGTATGCGGACGTGATTGAACCCGAAGAATGGAGCACGTTTGTAGCCAAACAGAAAACAAAAAAAAAATCAATGTAATGTTATCTTGTCATGTCTATTAATTGTATTATATACTTGTTGCATTAGTTTGTTCTGATATGACTTAAACTTGTTTATCCAGGATTTGAGTGCCATTAATCGCCAAAGAGCATCAAAACCCGCGTATCCATACAAAAAAGGGCGTTTGGGATATGCACGGTTACATCAAAAATTGGTAAGTATATATTAATGCTATGATTTTATTAATTGTATTATTGTGTTATACTTGATGAATTTATTATTTAACTAAATGTGTAGTTAGAAGAGACGAAAAGTGAAGAATCATCACTTCCGGTACATGTTTTGTGGAAGGAAGCTCGTGTGGGTAAGGATGGAGTTGTTAGGGAAGATGTTCAGCATGTTTATGACGAATGTGTAAGTATAACATTATGTCTTTAAGTTAATCAAAATTTTATTAAAATATAATTAATTTGTAATCCCCACTAATAATTTTCGATATGTCAATGAATTTCAGGAGACTCTATCTAAATCCTTAACCACAGGCGAGGAGGATTGCATGAGCATTCTTAGTCGAGTACTAAATGTTCCTGAGTATTCCGGTCGGGTGAGAGGTAAAGGATTTGGTGTGACTCCATCTTCCTTGTATCCAAAGAGAAAAAATCCCAGCAACCGAGAAGTCATGCAATCATTGGAGGAACTAAAGGCGCAAGTCCGTGAATTGCAAAAGGATAAAGAGAGATATGAGGCGGAAAAGCGCGGTTCCGGTTTGAAAGATACTAGTGACAAAGCTAGTATCAATTGTCAAAATAAAATTCCCGAGGTAATTAACACATATTTATTATTGCTTCAGGGCATTTCATCTTGCCAGCTGTATTTGTCGTTACCGACTTATCGCATGGTTGGCAAGGGAAAAGTGCATAACCATGTGGGAGAGTTACTTCACCATCAACCGCTCCCTCATGGACATCTGAAAGTGTCGGTTGATATCGCTTTAGATACGGATGCGGTACTACCCATACCTGACTCGGTTTCAGAGGTTACATTGTTGCGAGATGCAATAGGTTCGTTTGTTGCATGGCCGTTAGACCTCATTTCCATAGATGATGAGGTATGTTGAAAACCATTACGAATCTCTTAGTATTCAAATGTCAAATCTGAACGATTATGAAAATCATTCTGAACCATTACTTACATTTTTTTTACATGGTAATGTTAGACTCCTACAAAACCCACAACTAAGAATAAAGGGGTTTTGCGGCAAAACGAGTCTGTTGAATCACAAAGAGAGGTACATTTTAAGTGTTATTCTATTATCCGAATTCAAAAGTTTCATGATTTTCTACTTTACCTAACTAATATGATTGTTAGGTTCCTGCTCAAGCTTCACAACAGGCCAACAAGAAAAAAGCTCATAATAGGATCGTGCAGACAAAAAGAGCTCATCCTCGCTTTCAGCCATGTCTTGAAACACTTGTGGCAACATCAAATGTGATGGATGGTGTTATTCGTCAAATAGACATGGACGAAGGTGTTTTTGGTTTTCGTCATTCCGAGATAATCGGAAGAGAGGACATGGAGCAGATTTTCAAGCATCTTGAATTAGGCATCGGTGTTATGCATTCATACATCTGGTACTCCGATCAATCTATTATTTATTTAGTTGAACATTTTATTTACACATTTCAATGAAAATAGTCTAATGTTTATTATGTTTTTATTTAAGGTGCTTGTATGAAAAATTGATGCGGGGGACGGAATTGTCAAATAGATTTCGTTTCTTCTCTTGCACCCTTGTCAATGCACCGGCAATTGGTATGAATGCACTTTCAGTAAGAGACCACTTAACTGAGAGATTTATGGCCAGCAAGACAGAAAATTTGTTTCTTTTACCGTATAATACTGGAAACGGGTAAGATTTTCATTCTAATCTTTAATTTGTATCTTTTGCGTAGAAATTATCCATCTAAACTTTTGTTATATTTTACAGTGGACACTGGTTGTTGGTTGCCATTAATCCTACAAGAGAAGTGGTCTATTATCTGAATTCATTGGATACTGATTGATCAACATATCAAGATATGAAGGATGTGGTTGATACGTAAGTGAGATTGTTCGAAATATTTGTGTGTATTTGTATATTTAATTATTTCTGTGAGATTGTTCTAAATTTACGTTTTTCTTTTATAGAGCAATACTCGTATACCGAGCACAAAGAGAATCTCGAGTAGCACGGGCTAAAGAAACCAACGTTACATGGGTCAAAGTGGAGGTATATTAATTTTCACAATGTTGTTTATTAGTGATGCTACTTGATAACACAAAACAACTATATATTAATTCTTATTTGTTTGTCTATGTGTAGTGTCCTCGTCAGCGTAATGGCATAGACTGCGGGTATTTCGTTTTGAGGTTTATGAGAGAAATTCTTCAAATGGATCGATTAGAGATTCCTATTACGGCATGCATGGATTTATAACTTAGGATTTATTTTAATATTTATCGGATATGTCATATAATTTATTATTTTTAACTAAATCATGCATATTTTGTTTTGTTATGTAGTACTTTGATGAATACGCATGTTCTCATTACACGAAGGATAAATTGCAAGAAATTAAGGAGGAATTGTGCGAATACCTTATTGGAAAAAGAATCATATAAGGTATAGGATTATGGGATTATGTGAATGTATAGTTTTGTGAATGGTTTATTTTATGGAATTGTATAGTTTTGTGAATGGTTTATGCCCTTTATGTGTTTTTGGATTGTAATTGTATAGTTTTGTGAATAGTTAATGTAAATAACTTGAATTATAATGGAAATGGTTTATGTGGTTTATGTGATTTATGGGATTAGTGGAAATGGTTAATGAACCATACTAGAAATTATTAATGGAAATGTGAAATATACAGGTTTATTGAAATGACTTGAATTATACAGGTTTCTGCATAAAAAAATGGTTAAAATGGGATTTTTAAAAAAAATCATTAAAATTATACATATAGAAAAGACAGCGCTTTCTAGAAAAAGCGATGTCTATAGTTCACAAAAGAAAGCGCTTTTCCTAAAAAGCGCCCTCTAAAGGTATAGAAAAATTGATAACTAAAATTATAGGCACACATTAGACAGCGCTTTAAAAAGCGCTGTCTAAATGGGGCCTTTAGACAGCGCTTTTTCTTGAAAAAGCGCTCTCTAAAGGTATATAAAAAAATTCATTATAAATTTATACGTATACATAAGACAGTGCTTTTTTAAAAGCGTTGTCTAAAGCCCCACTTTAGAGAGCGCTTTTTACGGAAAAAACGTTGTCTAATGTATACTTTAGAGAGCGCTTTTTCATAAATCAAAAGCGCTGTCTTTACCTACGACAGCGCAACCTTAGGCAGCGCTTTTAAGCGCTGTCTAAGGCCTAAAAAAGCGTTGTCTAATGGCTTGTTTGGCGTAGTGATCCTTTTAAACCTCATAGTTGAGGTATTGATTAGAAATCCATAGACATGGACCTTAGACTCCAAGAGAGTAGTAACCGCTCCCAAAAGCGGTTAACTCTCCTATTATTAAGGAGAGCGTGATATTTTCTTTTTTACTTTGTCTCATGTACCGTTGTGGACCGAGACACGTCACTTCTCACATTCTCACGAACGACCAGGAGTTATAGATAACTAGAAGCATAATAAAAAAATAGACGTTCATCCCAATAAATGGGCGACTAGGGAGTCTCTGACAAGAGAGATGCTACATCATCTATCCTGAGAGAATTCTGACACTTCCTCCTAGAAACCTGACAAGAGAGATGCTACATCATCTATCCTGAGAGAATTCTGACACTTCCTCCTAGAAACCTTTGTACTCGTACCGATACAATTATATCTCACAAAATAATAAACAAAAAAATTTGAATTCCAAACCAAAATATATTATATATATTATATAAAGTAAACGCTATATCTGAATTATTTTTGTTGTAAAAGATTACATTGTAGTATTTTTCACGTAAACCTTTCATAATGTATTTATTTATCCTAAGCTTCTACACCCACAAATTAGTATACCTTTATGGCCTACCAAAGCCAAATCTCTACCTATATATATCACCATTCATTTGCACTTTATTTTCATTCATAACCAAATCTTCTCATCCATTTCTATATACCTAACTATCTCTTCCCATATAATTTGCATTACAGAAAAGAAAAAAGCAGTTTCATACCATGCGAACTCCATTTTCTAATCATATGGATAAACTCTTTTTCAATTGTTTCATTGCACACTTTCTCGTTTTTGCTCTCTTGTTTGTGCATGCCAAAGAATTATCATGCAATCAAACACCATATCCTCATGTGTGTAACCATTATATTGGAACCACCACTACTAATACACTATCAAGCCTAGATTCTTCTTCATTCCATGATATTGCCATTAAGGTTACTATGGAGCAAGCTATTGAAGCATACAAACTTGTGTCATCCATGGATTTGAATAATTTCAAAGACAATAGAGCCAAGTCAGCATGGGAAGATTGTGTAGAGCTTTATGAGGATACAATTTATCAACTTAATCGCTCCATTAACTCAAACAATTTAAATGACAAATTAACTTGGCAAAGTGCTTCCATTACCAATCACCAAACTTGCCAAAATGGTTTCATTGATTTCAACCTTCCTTCTCATTTAAACTACTTCCCTTCAACCTTAACCAACTTTACTAAATTGCTTAGCAATTCATTGTCCATTACCAACACTTTAGCATCTTCATTATCGTCCTCTTTATCAAATAGTAAACAAAATGGAGGAAGAAGAAGATTGTTATCAGATAGATTTCCACATTGGCTTTCAGGTTCAGATAGAAAGCTTCTGCAGACGACACCAAGTGCTGATATAGTGGTGGCACAAGATGGAAGTGGGAACTATAAGACAATCTCAGAAGGTGTAGCTGCTGCTTCTAAGCTTAGTGGAAAAGGGAGAGTTATTGTTCATGTGAAAGCAGGTGTTTATAAAGAAAAAATTGATATCAAGAGGACATTGAAGAGCTTAATGATATTTGGAGATGGAATGGATTCCACTATTGTTACCGGTAACCATAACTTTCAAGATGGCTCAACAACTTTTGATTCAGCTACTTTTGGTAAGTTTAGTCACCATTTAATTCATATGATCAATGAAATAGTAACACTATTGTAAATTGTAATAAAATATAAAAACACTTTTAAACTAAGCAATCACTATCATAAACTTCATGTCTTATACTATTGCTTCCAAAATATTATCAAACAATAAATCAATCATTTAATGATTGACTGGCAGGTGTTATGGGAGATGGTTTTATTGCTAAAGATATGACCTTCGAGAATACAGCCGGACCACAAAAGCACCAAGCCGTGGCTTTTCGTTCCGGCTCCGATCATTCCGTTTACTACCGTTGCTCCTTCAAAGGCTACCAAGACACTCTATACGTCTACGCAAACCGTCAATTCTACCGTGACTGTAACATCTACGGAACAGTCGATTTCATCTTCGGTGACGCAGTTACCGTCCTTCAGAACTGCAACATCTTCCTTAGAAAACCTATGAGCAACCAACAGAACTTAGTTACTGCACAGGGAAGAACAGATCCAAACGAGAACACGGGAATCGTGATCCATAACTGTCGTATAACCGCCGCAGGTGATTTGAAAGCATCTCAAAATTCAGTGAAAAGTTATCTTGGTAGACCGTGGCAGAAGTACTCAAGAACGGTAGTTATGAAAAGTAATATTGACGGTGTTATAAGTTCACAAGGTTGGGCTCCATGGAGTGGAGGTTTTGCTTTGAGTACTCTCTATTATGGTGAATATATGAATATTGGTGATGGTGCTAATACTGGTGGGAGAGTGAATTGGCCTGGTTTTCATGTAATTACAAATCCTTCAGAAGCTGTTAAATTTTCTGTTGGTAACTTCTTGGCTGGTGAATCTTGGATTTCTGGTAGTGGTGTGCCGTTTGATGCAGGGTTGTGAGAGAAAGTGATTGATCATGTATAGGGGAGAATAGTCTTCGAATTGACGACTTTTGTTTTTTTGTATAAAAAAAGGGATGGTGAAAGCTTGGTGGTGACATTTAAAGTGTATAAAGATAGGGGAACCAAGGTCATGTAGTTTTTTTTGTTGTACAAAGGTTACACAAGATGATGTACTTTGTCTGTCCATTTCCTCTTTTATTATTATTTGTTGTATATATGTACGAATACATACATACGTTTATAAAACTGTTTTTGTTCCCACTTGCATATATACGGCAGTTTTTGATATTTCACAATAGACTACCAATTAACATGTAGGTCCTGGCCTAGTGGGAGGGTACTTGGGCCTCAAGGGTTTGCTCCCCTTGAGGTCCTGAGTTCGAAGGACTTTAGGTCTAACTTTCGGAGGCTACGCGGGGCGAAAGCTCTTGGCTGGATTAGTCGGTACGGAAGAAAAGATATCATTCTATAAAATAAAAAAAAACATGTAGGTCATGAAAAAGATGAGCACCCACGAGAGAAAAGTAAAAACAACATATTTATACAACAATTTCTTATCTTGAATCGATTATATGGATCAATTTCTGTCATAATGCTCTATAAAAAATTATACTTGTTTTTAGATTATTAATCTTTAGTTCTTTCTTAATAATTTTTTCTTATAATTTTTAAGTCTTTCCCTCCCTTTAATTGTTTAACATTTTTTCATCTGATCTACTCTACTCTCTTTACAAGAGATTTATAGATCTTCTATCCACATGCTTAAATCATGAAGTATATTTTCCACCATCTTTTATGTCAAATGTGTTATCCCAAAATTCTCTCTAGTATTATCATTTATAATCTTATCATGTCTAGTTTTGCCACATATCCAACACAACATCAGCATCTCTGCTACACTAACTTTATTTACGTGGTGATTTTTAATCACTTAACATTTTGTCACATACAACATCGTAGGTCTTCCCGCAATCCGAAAAAATTTGCCCATTAACTTGAGTGGTACCTTTGTGTCACATAAAACCTCTGAAGTCCTCCTCCATTTTAGTCACCCCGCTTGAATTCATTGATTTACATTCCCTTCTATTTCTCCATCATTTTGTATTATGGACCCAAGATATATTTAAATCATGTGACATGGGGAATGATATGGTCTCCAACTTTCATCTATATGTTAGAAACTTTTCTGCTTTTACTGATCTTACATTTCATATACTTCGTCTTACTCTTGCTTAGGTGAAAGCCATGTGTTTTTAAATCTTAATGTCTCAAAGTCTCCAAACTCTCATATAATCATCCTCGACTCTCCAAGAGTACTCTTGAATGTGTTCTATGAATACATTTAAAATCAAAAGGTAGGGGCGTATGGATGAGCTTTGATGCAAATTAATTGTAATGATGAAATTGTCTCTCTCTCCACCATTTGAACATTTCGATGAGAGATAAACATTTCAGTTTGTGTTCTATGAACATTTCAGTGGTAACTTTATTTCTAACAACATTTCAAACACTACTACAAAAAACACATGTAACCTCGGACCCGAAGTTGATTTAACCTCGGTTAAAGAGGCGAGGTAATGAAGGGCATTATGAAAAGCTGTCACTTTACCCATCGGTTTAAGAATAACTAAGGGGTTAGTTGAAATGGCCATGTGTTCGATCCCCAGCAATATCTTTTTATATTTTCCAAACTAGCACCATATACCTCTGTTTGATAACAAAACCGATGGGAAAGATATTTTTTTTTTAAAATACGCATTACATTACTTACACAGAATATTAATAAATTAATTTGTTTATAAGCTACATTAGTTACACAAAATATTACATTATTTACACGGAATATTAAAGTAAAAAATTGAATCTGATTCATCGTCATCGTTGTTGGTGAAGAACAAATGCTAAGTTTTCATGTCAAACGTTTTATTATCAATTTTTAATATTTTGAATGTTGTTATAATGAGGGTTTTAGGTTTAGAAAGTTTTTTTTAATAAATTAAAAAGATGATACTGTTCTGGACTGGGCCGAGGTCTGCTCATCAGTCGAGCAGGCCTAACCCACACGTCTTGGGATGGCCCAACAAGGGCCTTTTTGGCATGACCAATGTCGGGCACTCGCCCTCTCCCCTTATCGGGCACACGCACGGTGTAGAGCGTCGGGCAAGACGCTAGGCCTCCCCGGGATCGTCCCTCCTCGACACCCAGGGTGCTCCTCCCCGCGAGGAGCCCACCTTCTGCACATGAGAGTCCTCCCCCGCGAGGACACGTTTCTCCCCGACACGACAGAGTCCTCCCCGCGAGGACACGTTCTCATGTAACCGCCCCACTCCCGACGGAATCGGTCTGCCCTAATTCCGGAGATTTAGGAAAGGTTACGCCAGGGCGAAGACCACGTGCTGGTCTTCACTACGCCACGTAAGCCCTGGCAGTTACTTGGATTGGGCCTAACGATCCAACCCAATGCAAGTAACCGTTGGCCCCGTACTGGGGGCTCTCTATAAATACCCTCTCACTTGAGAGGGTCAGGTTATATTCACTTTCACATTCTTACTCATCTCTGTACTTGCTATTTCTCTGACAGTCACCTTACTTGAGCGTCGGAGTACCTTGCAGGTACACCCTCCCCCCGGTCGTCTTTCAACCGCACCGGAGCTGAAGTCCAGACGACGTTGTTGGCCACTGAAACTGTCTGATCCAGGTACGATCAGTGGCGCCGTCTGTGGGAATTCTTTGCTTCCCAGTTTTTCCTCCGTTAAACCAAAACAACTCTCATTCAACACTGTCATGGCCGGCAATTCGTCCGCTACCAAAGCTCTGGACACCGTCCTCGCGCAACTCGAGAACGGGAACCACCGCAAAGACGCTGCTGCCCTCCACGTCGAAGAAGGCGATGTGAGAGACTGGCAAACCGCCTCCCTAGACTCCCAAGACGTGGCTTACAACACCGCCCACCAAGACTACCAGCAGGCCGTTTTTCAGCCAGTTGCTCCTCCACCCAATGCAGACGCGAGCACCGTGGCCCTATTCGCCTTGATCAATCAGACCAATCAGCTGATCGCGCACCAGAATACCAGAATTGAAGCACTGGAGCAAGGGCGGGCACGATGATCTTCCCCGCGAAGACACCGTCGTCCACCGTCGCCTCACCGTTCTCCTTCCCCGCGAAGGACTCCTTCAGACAAATCTCGGACCCTCTCGCTGATACGCCAGGGTCGTCGACCACGTCTCGAGCGCCCCCAGCCGAAGATCTCCCAGAAACGCCCCCGTTCCCCGCCTCGGAAGGAACCCAGGGCCTCCACCACTACCAAGAAGTCCAAGCAGATCGAAGAGGGGCCGAGGCACCGCTCGAGGAATTCCCCTCCACAACATCAACGATCTCCTTCGGTATCCCCGACAGGAAGTGACGACGACGACCAGAGGACCCCGCTGTCGTGGAAGATCATGAATGCCCCAATCCCCGCGGGCATGGAGAAACCCCCACCGCTGGGGACCTACGACGGTCTCTCCGACCCCGATGATCACATCGAGAGTTTTGAAGCAATGCTCGACTTCCGAAACGTCAAAGGAGCCATCAGGTGCAGGTTTTTCCCCACCACTTTGCGGAAGGGCGCGATGACTTGGTACAAGGGTTTGGAGCCTGGGTCGATCACGTCCTGGAAGCAGCTAAGACGACGCTTCACCAAACACTTTACTGCGTCTCAGTGACACCCAAAGACGGAAGCTGCTTTAGAAAGCATCTTCCAGGGGAAGAACGAACCTCTCCGAAATTACATCGAGAGATTCAACAGAGAAGCTGTCGAGGTCCATACGACCGACGACATGAAGAAGTATCTAATCATCCATGGACTGCGTTCCGGATCTGATTTTGCCAAGTCCGTAGGCCTCCGTAGACCCCGCCGTCTCGAGGACCTCCTCCAACGAGCTCAGTCGTATATCGAGCTCGAAGAATCCGAGGCAGCGCAGATCGCCCTTGAGCCGAGGCACAAAGAAGGCCCCCGCGGCCATAAAGATGAAGACTCCCCTTCCCGGCGGGGAGGAGAAAGAAAGAAAGAAAATCGCCCCCGTGATCCTCGTGAACCGCGCGGACCAGCTGGCCGGTTCACGGAGTACACCCCGTTGAACGCTCCCTGCGCGTGTATCCTCTCCAAGTGCCAGAACTCTGAATTTATGAAAGGAGGAGTCCGCTTTCTGAAGCCCACTGCCCCCAAATCAAACGTCGATAAGTCAAAATACTGTAGATTCCACCGGAGTCACGGGCATGTGACGGAAGACTGCATCCATCTCAAAGATGCGATTGAAATTCTGATCAAGGAGGGGCACTTGAAGAAATACGCCCAGAAGAAAGATACTCCTCGTCCCAGCTTCCGGGAAGCCCAGAACGTCGAGGAGACGACGCCTCCTCCAGACGAGAGTCGCCTTCAAGTCGCCCTCAGTGTCACCCGACCCGAAGACTTCTTTGTCCCCCTAATCATTGAAGGACAAGAAGCAATTCGCAACATGTGGGAGACATTTCCCCACGAGGACCCCGTTACTGCCCGTAGCACCTGGGAAAGCTTCCCCAGGGCGATGGTCATCTCCGGGGGAGGTCCAGAGAAGTTGTCCGTCGGATCGATCAAGCGGAAATTTGACGAGCTGGAATCCGCGACGTCGGCGAAGGCGACCACCCTCGAGAAAGTGCGGGGAAACTCCAACCCCATCACCTTCTACCTCGAGGAACTCCTCGGGGGAGCACCAAACGCCACTATTCCCCTCCTGATCAGGGCGCAGATGGCGAACTTTGACATTCGAAGGATCCTAGTCGACCAGGGGAGTTCGGTCGACATCATGTATGCTCATCTGTTCGGGACCCTTCAGCTCGACGAGAGGCATCTGACCCCGGGGTTCAATGGAACCACCACCAGACCATGGGGTACGTGGAGCTAATGGTTACATTAGGGGCCGAAGACACTGCCCGACAGGTGAAGATCCGTTTCCTGGTGGTCGAATGCCCGTCCCTTTACAACTGCATCCTCGGGAGGACCACCCTGGCTGAACTTACGGCGGTACCATCAACGGTCCACCTCAAAAAGAAGTACTACACGACCAGGGGACGAGTAGTGACGATGCACGGGGACATCGACGCGGCCAGAAGGTGCTTCGACGCCGCCATCAAAGGCCTGAGTTTCATCGGCCCCAAACCCAAGACCGTGGCCAAGCCACCCCAGGACACCGAGCAAATACCTCTCTCGCGCGTCAACACGGTCGAACTCGACAGCAAGTTCCCGGGCGAGCCCGATGAAGACGGGGCAGAGGACCTCGACCTCCAGGCGGAGAACAACGGGCGGCCTCTCTACCCAACGCGCTCCATCCCAGACGGAGACTTTGAGCTCGTGGTACTTGGGGACGATCCAGATCGTAACGTGAAGATTGGCACCGGGATCCCCGACCTGGAAAAGGAGAAGCTGAAGGCATGTCTGAGGGAGAACGCTGACCTTTTCGCGTGGAGCGCATCCGAGATGCCTGTCCTCGACCCCAAGGTGGCTTGTCACCAGCTCGCAGTGGATCCGGCGGTTAGAGCCATAGCACAACGTAGGCGTAAGCAGTCTCCCGAGAGAGGCAGTCAGCGTCGTCCTCATTCGAGAAACCCCGGACGGGCAGAAGCCAGTTTACTTCACGAGCAAAGCCCTCCAAGGCCCCGAGCTCAGATATCAGCAGATTGAGAAAGTCGCCCTGGGCCTTGTCACCGCGGCCAGGAGGCTACGCCACTACTTCCTCGCCCACACCGTCGTCGTAAGGACCGAACAGCCTATAAGGCAGCTCCTCGAGCGGCCGGACATGGCGGGGAGGATGCTCAGGTGGTCACTCGAGCTCGCCGAGTTTGACATTCAATACGAAGGGAGGAAAGCCCTGAACGCTACTATCTGCTCGTAGGCCAAGCGATCCCCCTCGGCGAGACGGCTAGGCCTGACGATATAGCTGTCTGTTCCCCTCGTAAAGTGTTCTTCAGTCCAGAACAACGGGAACTTGGGCACAAGGGTCTCTTCTCGCCGTCCGCCCACCTGTTTGACGACTCGAGTGTACATAGTATTCACCGCCTCATGTGTGACCGGCCTCACGAGGTAATACCGATACTTGAAATTTCGCACGGAGTCCATATACGTGTGAAACAGGTTGTTCTCCTGTTTGAAGGACACCCAACCGTGCCTACCGTCCCCGGCCTGTCGCTGGAGGTGGAAAATGCGGAAAAACAAGGGCACAGTCGCCCCGATCTTCAGATACTTGCATACCAGCTCGAAGGCCCTAATAAATGCAAGAGAGTTGGGATGGAGCTGAGAGGGGGCCAAATGCAGCCAGATAAATACGGCCTGCTGGAAGTCCGTGAAAGGCAGACGCCACCCCGCTTCGTCGAACATAAACTCGTAGACGGGGAACCGCATCCCGCTGTACGTCGAGCAGATCCGATGGTGTGGCAGAGGCCTAAACACGTTCCACGACTTCGGGGAGCTGATAAGGCGGTGCTCGACACTGCAAAATATCCCCTCTTCATCCAGGTCGACGAACTCGGACATCAAGTTCACGGCCTCCTCGCAGGCCCAATCGTCGGGCGTCCTCTCCCCGGCGCTGGATGTCTCCGCCATAGGTGAACTAGGCCCGTCGTAGATATCCAAAGACCCCACAGCCACTTGCAACGCGTCCATCAACCTGAAAAGCAGAGGGAAACAGTGAATTCGATGACCCATATCAAATCCACGCCTTCCACCACTGATCAAGTGAAAGGGCGAGGAAGGAACGTCGAGGAACGCGACCCCGCGACCGTCCTCAGGTCCGCGGGAGCACCCCGTGATATTCAACCCACGTCCCCATGATAATCTGCGTTTCCCCGGGGATTTCATCATTTATCCCCGGGAGATTTAACAAAAAGAACTGAGGGACGTTCATCCCACGACCCCGGGACATTCTTCATGTCCTCGGGGATATCATCGTCTCTCCCCGCGAGATTCAACGAATAAGCTATGAAATTCTGCCGTTTTCGCCGGATATTTCGTGATTTCCATGGGAACTTCATCAGTTCACCTTAAAAAACACCCTACCAATGCAAGCGAAAAGAGGAAAAAGAAGAAAGGAACTTACTTGAAATACACTTTTTGGGTTTCCGGCACGGCAATCGTCGGTGGAGAACGGCGGAAGGTGGCGGCGGAAGAACGGAGATTAAGAGAGATAGAGTCTGAGAGGAAAAGAGCAAAAGGTGCAAATGAAACGAGGTGAGACCTATTTATAAGATCCTCACGGAATTTGAAAAGTCTAGGCTACTGGAGTACACTACCCTAGCCTAGCCGACCTACGCAATGATGGCGCCTGACACGTGGCGTACATGCGACCCTTCGTTCCCCAACACGCACGTCTCTCCATTCGCTCTGACACCAAAGGTCAAACTTCTCGCATCCCCGATGAGTCGTCCATCCGCGAGCTTCCACACTCGAGTCCGTACCCGCTACTCTCCCCGACGATACGACCAGTGGATCCCAGGCGTTCCCCTCCTCGCGGTCACGCGATCGATATTCCCCCGACACGCTTGTTGGCTCTTAAGTCATCACTCCGACACTTCGGAGTAACGACTTGGGGGGCTCCTGTTCTGGACTGGGTCGAGGTCTGCTCATCAGTCGAGCAGGCCCAACCCACACGTCCTGGGATGGCCCAACAAGGGCCTTTTTGGCATGACCAATGTCGGGCACTCGCCCTCTCCCCGTGTCGAGCACACGCACGGTGTAGAGCGTCGGGCAAGACGCTAGGCCTCCCCGGGATCGTCCCTCCTCGACACCCAGGGTGCTCCTCCCCGCGAGGAGCCCACCTTCTGCACATAAGGGTCCTCCCCCGCGAAGACACGTCTCTTCCCGACACGACAGAGTGATCCCCGCAAGGACACGTTCTCATGTAACCGCCTCACTCCCGACGGAATCGGTCTTCCCTAATTCCGGAGATTTAGGAACGGTTACCCCAGGGCGAAGACCACGTGCTGGTCTTCACTACGCCACGTAAGCCCTGGCAGTTACTTGGATTGGGCCTGACGATCCAGCCTAATGCAAGTAACCGTTGGCCCCGCGCTGGGGGCTCTCTATAAATACCCTCTCACTTGAGAGGGTCAAGTTATGTTCACTTTCACCTTCTTACTCATCTCTGTACTTGCTATTTCTCTGACAGTCACCTTACTTGAGCGTCGGAGTGCCTTGCAGGTACACCCCCCCGGCCGTCTTTCAACTGCACCGGAGCTGAAGTCCAGACGACGTTGTTGGCCACTGAAACTGTCTGATCCAGGTACGATTAGATACTATATGCAATGTTTTAAAAGTCGGACTGAACCGACCAGTTCAATTGGTTTGATCGAGAACCGGAGATGAATCCGGTTTGGTCAACCTTTCAAAACCGTTAGTGAATCAAAATTGGAGTAAAATCGAAAAAATCGGATTGAACCACTCAAAACCATTCGAACTAAAAAATCGGAGCCGGTTTTGTAAAACCGTCCGATTAAAGAAAAATGCATCAAATTGACCATTTTTTAAATTTTAATATGTTATTATCGAAACTTAACATACATTTCTCAATCACAAAAAAGAATTCTGTGTTTTTTACAACCATATATAAAGTTCTAAGTTTTGCCACTCCATTATAGTTTTTCTTTAAACCACACTCCATCATCATCATGTTGTCTCTTTCAAATATATTCACAATTTCCAACTCAATGTTAGTTATCGTTCAAGTCAATATTGTTTTTTGTTGTCAATTAAAACATGTTTGTCGAAGTTCAAATTAAATTCAATTTTTTGTTATTTAATAAAGTATATTGTATTATTTATATTTTGGTATTCTATCTTATTTAATTTAGATATTTTTTATTATTTGAACTTTATTTTAGTTATTATATTTTATTATTTTAATTTTGGTTTGAATTAATTTAATTTGTGTTATTGTAATTCTTTAGTTTGGTAAAAATATTCTTAAACGATGGTTGAAATGAAGCGAAGAACCATGTTATGTTATATATTATCATATTGTTGTATTAAATTTGTAATGAATTTTTGAAATATACATTTTATTAAGTTGTGAATATATAATTATGTGTGACATATGAAATTTAAATTCATATTATTAATTTATTTAATAAACGGTTTGACCGTAAGTATAATCAGTTTAACCAATTAAACTTTAAACTGTAAGTTTTACCGATTCGATCTTCGGTTTAATTTTTAAAACATTGACTATATGAGACTAATCATTACTCTTAATTAATATGTGTAATAAGTCAAGTCTTATGTACAAATCTAGAAGATAACAAATTTAACAAAGAATAATTATTGTTAATATGCGGTGGAAAATTTGTACTAATTGCCCTCAAAACTGTCTCAATTTTTGGAAAATCATACTTAAATTACCCTCAAAATTTGTACTAATAAATAGAATTTTTATTTAATTATAATTTAACTACGATATATATTTAATAAGATCTTATATAATTATATTTTAACTGTAATAAATTTTTAAACTTTATGTGATAACCCGCCACCTTGAATGGTTATGTTAATATAAACACCTCACATGCAGATTTAAAGGATTTATTAACGTATGTCATTTTCTAACAGGCGATTATTGATTAAATAATGACAAGTTAATTAGTATATAAACACAATTAGACCAATAATGGTCATTTTGCTTTGTTGATGTTAACATTCTAATTGCAATTAATGATAGTTAATAGACCAATAAAATGAAGACCCCCAACAATTGATTTGAGTTAATTTGATGTGAAACTACAGCTCATACTAATTAACTATTCAAATGTCATTTTCTGTTTCTGTTTCTGCTCACTGTTCATCTGCTTTCCGACAGCTTGTTTTATGATAATTAATTATGGCTATTGAAAAGCAAAGGAAAATGAAAGCAGATAAGCAGCAATTTGAACTTGAAAGCTTGGTTATCAATTTCACCTACCTTCTATCATTTCAGATAGTGCCTTTTGTTCACTCTCAATCAAGGTTTTAATATTGGTCATCCAACCATATTTCACAATTTTCTTTCTTTAAGATGTTGTATTATGGACTACGTTCATTGCGATATATTACAATAAATAATAGATTGTATAACAAAGTTTTTACATAACCAAAGATATAATCCAAGACACAGTTTTTGTATTCTTAAAAAAACACTACTTACTCTCGCAGTTGGGCATCAATCAATAAGAAAAATCCTTAGGAGATACACGTTTGATTTCCATAACTACATTTTTCTATTTTATTTTTAAAAGTTACTAGTTATTACATTAATATGACCGGCAATAAAAAAAGTTTTCACTTGGTGTCTTTTTTTTTTTAGTTTTTTAATTAAAAATTGAGAGACTTATTTCCTTAGTTGACATGAAAATCAATAAAGTATCACTTATTCCTTCTGTTGACTTCCCCAACCGATAGGAAAACTTAAATATAAATATATTTTTCACAAAAGAGAAATTTTTTGGAACAAACGTTATTTTTTTTGTGAGCTGTTTGAAAATCTGTTATTTTTGAAAATTCTGCATGCGTAATCGATTACGCATATGTTGTTAATCGGTTACTGCTGTTAGTTTTTCAAAAATAACAGAATTAACAGCAGTGCCACTTTAGTTGTATTTTTAGATTTTATTTTGTTATTCTCTCAATGTATAAATACTCTTTGTATATTTCCAATTCCAATTAATGCCAATTTTATAATTCATCACTATTATTACTCTCTACCCTAATTCTCTCTCTCTCAATTCATCTTCTTCCCCAAGTTTCTTTTCCACCATCGTTACCACCTTCCCAATTCTGTTTTGTATGTTTTATGTTGTCCTAACATTTGGCATCAAGAGCTCTGGTTATTGATCTCAATCCGCTGCAACAACAATGGCTACCGTTTCCAATGATCGAATTCCCACCAATCTCCTAATTCTTGATTCGAAGAACTACAACAAATGGGCGAAACAAATGAAGGTGCTGTTTGGTTATCAAGAGGTTCTTGAGATCGTCATCAATGGAGTTACACCGTTAGGGGCAGATGCTAACGATGCTCGTAGGGCTACATACAAGGAAGAAAAGAAGAAGGATTACAAAGCTCTATTCTTGATTCATTCGTGTGTTGATAACGACAATTTCGAGAAGGTTGGTGATTGTGAATCCGCGAAGCAAGCATGGGAAATCTTGGAGAAAGCGTATGCCGGTGCCGTCAAAGCAAAGGTTGTAAGGTTACAAACTTACAAACGTCAATTCGAGTTAACGCAAATGGAGGACAAAGAAACGATCAACGATTACATCACGCGCATTACCCGGTTAGTGAACCAAATCAAGTCATGTGGCGAAACTATCCTTGAGCAGAATGTTGTATCGAAAGTGTTGCGTTCGTTAACATCACGTTTCGATAACATTGTTGTGGCTATTGAGGAGTCGAAGGATCTAACGCCTTTGAGCAAAGATGAGTTGCAAAGTTCATTAGAGGCGCATGAACAAAGGATGGATGAGAGAAGTGCCGACAAAGCCAAAGCGGAGATCGCTTTGCAAGCGCGGCTACATGAGAAGAACAAGAGATCGAAAGGGAAGTGGGCTTCTAAAAGTAAGAAGAATTTTGGTGGGAAATATCCACAAAATTCAAAGAGTGAAGGAAGCTCCAAAGAGGGTAATCAAAGCACCCACAAGCCGTTTGACAAAAGTTCTGTGAAGTGTTATAATTGTCAAAAGCTTGGGCATTTTGCGAAAGAATGTCGCTCAAAACGCAAGGAAAAGGATGCGGATGAGGCTAAGGTTGCTAGGGAAGAGGTAGACGATGAAGATACCCTTCTTGTGATGATTACGGAAGAGAATTATGGCATTGTTGATACTGCTGGCAGCAGCTACTGTGATGACAGTTTACGGGACAGCAGCTGTACTGTGTCGGAAAGTGGCGGAAAAATGCGTTCGAGTCGAAATGCATTACTTACCATGGGTGATGGAGTTCAAAGTAAAGACGAGTGGTACTTGGATTCCGGTTGTTCAACACATATGACGGGTCGAAAGGATTGGCTTGTGCAAATCAATCAAGCGGCAAAGAGTAAAGTCAAGTTTGCCGACGACACCATTTTAAGAGCCGAAGGGGTAGGAGATGTTTTGATCGAAAGAAAGAATGGTGGACATTCTAGGATCAAAGATGTCTTCTACATACCGGGAATTAAGTGTAATCTTTTAAGCATTGGCGAATTACTTGAAAGAGGTTACTTAATTCAGTTGGAGAACAAGATGTTACGCGTTTTAGATTCAAATGGTGTGTTGATTCTTAAAGCGCCGATGGCTGCCAACAGAACTTTTAAGGTTGAGTTAAAGGTTATGGAGCATCGATGTTTAGCTACCGCGGCAAGTAGAGATGAGTGGTTATGGCATTACCGTCTTGGTCACCTTAATTTTAGGGATCTCAAAATGTTGCAACAAAGTGAAATGGTAACGGGGCTGCCACACATTAGTGTTCCGACAGAATTGTGCGAGGAATGTGTGACGAGTAAGCAACACAAGAATGTGTTTAGCAAGGATGCGGGTCGAAGAACCAAAGGCTTACTTGAGGTGGTGTATTCCGATGTTTGTGGACCGATGCAAGTAGAGACTTATGGCGGTAATCGATATTTTGTTACATTTATTGACGATTTTAGTAGGAAGCTTTGGACATATCTTATCAAGAGGAAGGATGAGGTATTTGGAGTGTTCAAGAGTTTCAAATCCATGGTGGAGCGTCAAAGTGGTCGGAAGCTCAAAATTCTCAAAACGGATGGTGGAGGTGAGTATACCTCTAGTGAGTTTGGGAAGTTTTGTGATCTTGAGGGTATCGTACGTGAGGTGGTGCCTCCATATACGCCTCAACAAAACGGAGCTGCCGAGAGGAAAAATCGTACAATAATGAACATGGTGCGTAGTATGCTTAGTGAGAAGAAATTGCCTAAGGAATTGTAGGGTGAGGCCGTGTCTACAGCCACCTACTTGTTGAATAGGTGTCCTACTAAGAAGCTGGAGAAGACTACACCAGAAGAGGTTTGGAGTGGTTTCAAACCAAGTGTGAATCATTTACGCGTTTTTGGATCGATTGCATATCGTCATGTACCGAATCAACTTAGAAAGAAGTTGGATGATAAAGGTGAGAAATTGATATTTGTTGGATATCACTCTACTGGAGGGTACAAGCTGTTTGATGAGAGGAATCGGAAAATCGTGATAACCCGGGACGTGCTGTTTGACGAAATAAAAACTGCTGAAACAGCAGGTGTAATCGATTACCCAGATATTGCTAACCGATTACAGCCTGCTGAACAGCAGCAGTTTGTTGATTTGTTTGATGCAGAGAGTTCCGATGCCGCTGTACCTGCACCTACTGAAGTGGAAAATGGTGTTGTGAATAATGGTAGACCAGTGAGGCAAAGAGCCTTGCCTCATAGACTCCGAGATTGTGAGAGGTTCCAAGATAATGAAGTGAACAATGATGGTGATTTTGTTCATTTTGCACTTATGGCCGAATCTGAACCGGTAAATAAGGAGGAAGCCTTAAGTGATCCTAAATGGATATGTGCAATGAAAGAGGAGCTGGAATCTATTGAGAAAAATGGTACTTGGGAGTTGGTCGATTTACCACATGGAAAGAAACCGATTGGTGTTCGATGGGTCTATAAAGTCAAAGCAAATCCTAAAGGTGAAGTAATCAAGTACAAAGCTCGATTAGTTGCCAAAGGGTTCTTGCAACGTGAAGGGATAGACTACGAGGAGGTATTCGCACCGGTGGCTAGATTGGAGACTATTCGTTTGGTTGTTGGAATTGCGCATAGCAACAATTGGGTGATTTACCAAATGGATGTGAAATTTGCGTTTTTTCATGGTCCTCTTGACGAGGAGGTTTATGTGGGACAGCCACCCAGTTTTGTGATTAAAAATCAAGAGAAGAAGTACTACAAGCTACACAAGGCGTTATATGGTTTGAAACAAGCTCCGAGAGCTTGGAACAAACGTATAGACGACTTTCTTATTGACATCGATTTCAAACGGTGTGTATCCGAACATGGTGTTTATGTGAGATCGGATACTATTGATGGTGTTATTATACTTTGCTTGTATGTTGATGATCTCTTGATTACGGGCAGCAATGACAAGAGTATTTCAAGGTTCAAAGTGGAGCTCATGAGTGAGTTTGAGATGACGGACCTTGGAGTCATGAGATACTTTCTTGGCATAGAGTTTCACAAGTCAAAAGTGGGGCTGCTTATGCATCAAAGAAGGTATGCTCTAGATATCTTGAAAAGGTGTGAAATGGAGCATTGTAATGCTTCTAATACACCTTGTGAGGCTAGAGTTCAGCTGTCCAAAAGTGATGATGAGGATGGTGTGGATCCAACACTTTACCAGAGTTTGATTGGATCGTTACGGTATTTGTGCAATACTCGGCCGGATTTGGCTTTTAGTGTCGGTATTGCGAGTAGATTCATGGAGAGACCTAAGGTGTCTCACTTGGCAGCGGTCAAGAGGATCCTTAGATATGTGAAAGGTACTCTTGGTTGTGGTATTTTGTTTCCCACATCGGATATGGGTCGCAAATGTACTTTACTTGGCTACACCGATTCTAATTGGTGTGGAGATAAAGATGATCGGAAATCTACGGCGGGTTACATCTTTATGTTCGGTAGTACACCAATCTCATGGTGTTCGAAGAAGGAACCGGTTGTAGCACTCTCTTCTTGTGAGGCCGAGTACATTGCGGCATCATTGAGTGCTTGCCAAGCTATGTGGTTAGTGAATCTAATGAAGGGATTGGGATGTGGTGATGATGATGCCACCACACTGTTTGTGGATAATGTTTCTGCGATAAATCTTGCGAAGAATCCGATTGCACACGGAAGGAGCAAGCATATTGAGATGCGGTTTCATTACTTGAGAGAATTGGTCGGTGATGGAAAGCTTAGATTGAGCTATTGCCGAAGCGAGGACCAAGTTGCGGATTTGTTGACCAAGGGTGTGACAAATGAGGTGTTCAAGAGACTGTTGAAGAGCTTGAGCATGATGAACTTGGAGCAACTAAAGTGAGGTGGTGTGTTGTGAGCTGTTTGAAAATCTGTTATTTTTGAAAATTCTGCATGCGTAATCGATTACGCACATGTTGTTAATCGGTTACTGCTGTTAGTTTTCCAAAAATAACATAATTAACAGCAGTGCCACTTTAGTTGTATTTTTAGATTTTATTTTGTTATTCTCTCAATGTATAAATACTCTTTGTATATTCCCAATTCCAATTAACGCCAATTTTATAATTCATCACTATTATTACTCTCTACCCTAATTCTCTCTCTCTCTCTCTCTCTCTCTCTCTCTCTCTTTCTCTCTCTCAATTCATCTTCTTCCCCAAGTTTCTTTTCCACCATTGTTACCACCTTCCCAATTCTGTTTTGTATGTTTTATGTTGTCCTAACAATTTTCATTTCTCCTTCGAAATCGAACGAATCCTAAACTGAATCTTCATCTTCTCTATCGAAATTTCATCTTCTCTAAACAACTCGAACTTCATTTATCTTAAAATGAATTTCAAAATTGTCACTTCTTTCATAATGAGATTCTAAACTGCATATCTTCCATTAACGTGTTCAAAACATTATCTTCTCCTCTCGTACGCCATTAACGTTATTGAAGATCACTCGAACAAAACTTGAAAAGAAGGAAAGGAAGAAAAAAAACTTGAAAGAAGCAAGAAGAGAAAACTTGGAATGAAGCTTCCTCCACCACTATCTTTGTTTTATCCTTAATGTTTCTGATACATAAATTACTGTATCCATGCATTTAATTTAAAAATGTTAGTTGTTATTGTTATAAAATGTTTAATGTTGTGGTTGTTGTTGAGATTGAAGATTTATCTATGTTAGTGATATATGTTATTATCCTTGCCCAATTCATCTTCTAATATTTTTTTTTCATCATTATATTATGTTGAATCTTGAAGTATGAATCAAGTATGGCCTACCTCCTCATCAAAGTATATCTTGGCAGCACCAACTATGACTCCCATGATTACCATTTTCGCTAAATATGTTGGTAATATATGTTGTTGTTATAAAAGGTTTAATGTTGTTGTTGTTGAGAGTAAAAGATTTAATGTTGTTGTTATTGTTATTGTTGAGAGTAATAAGTATCCTATAATGTATATGTAAAAACATTTATGTATTTATTTATTTATATTCAAAAGGTAGTTAGGGATCATAGTTGAATGAAAGCTAATCGATTAAATGCGGAGTATGAGAATGGAGTGGTTGAATTTTTTCAATTCGCTGAAAGAAATATTCCTAACAATAATCACTACTACAAAACGCGCAAACAACAACGTCAGGTTTACAACGACATCCTATACACTGTTGTAATAGTGCGTACTGGATGCGCGCATTTTTTTAAATCTTATTAAAATGCTTTTAATGACGGTTAAAATTCCAACCGTGGTGAACTGTGAGGCCTTTCACCACGGTTATTTAAAAAACCGTCATTATAGGTAGCGTCTCGTCATGGGTTCAAGTCCCAGCACCAGCATTTTTTTGTTTTTTACATATTTTTTCAAACACCGTGGTGATACTTCGAAACTCATGCGCTAGCATTATTTTTTTATTATTTTAATTAGAAATTGCAAGGGTATAATAACGGTTGTTGTGAACACCGTGGTGATACAATCAAGCTTTCATGGGTTCGAACCTCATCGTCCTCAAATAGTTTATTCCTTTGACGTAAATGCGCCCCTTTTTAGTTTTATTTATATTTAACTAAAATAATAATAATTAAAACCGTTCTTACAAACTGAAGCTTCTTTATGTATTTTAAACACCAAGTATATATCCATTTATCCACTGAAAAAAAAAAGATGAAACAACCCTAACACCAACGTCGTCACCATCGTCGGGAAGAAGACAACAACAACAACAACAACAACAACAAGAAAGTGTTATACTTTAAGGTGTTTCAATGTCGCATTTAAAGACAAACTCATCCAAAAGTGTTTCTATGTCTTCTTCCGCTGTAAAATCTCGATCTGGAAATTTCTATGGTTGTGATGGTCATATGGTTTCGTACCAATGAAAGAATGGACAAAATAAAGGAAGGCTTTTTTGGAGATGTCCATTTTGGAGGAGCGATGAAACATGTAATTTGTCCATATTGGATGAAGACATGGGAGAAAGAGGTGGAAATGAAGATGAGAGCATTATGAAGTCAGAGTTGGAAGTTGTGGGCTATTTGAAGGTTATGTATGAGGATTTAAAGAAGAAGAACAAGAATTTGAAGAACAAACTGAAATCAGAGAGATTTTCTGAAAATCTCAAGATGTTATGTTTTCTTGTCTCCTTTATGTTTAGTGTTTAATTTGTTATGAAATGTAATAGTTGAATTAAGGTTTGAATTACATTGTTGATGTTTAAACTACAGATGCATTGTTGATGTTTGAATTACATTATGAAGACAGGAATGCAACTAATAAAAGACGGTTTCTTGCGAGTAAGTTCAACGCAAACTTTTGAATTTTCAATTAGTTATCTGTTTATTAGTTGATAGATATTGTAGCTGATAGTTTAAGTTGTTAAGCAAAAAGCTTAAAATTTCACTAGATAAATTAAGTTTCATTACATAAACTTTTCATTACATAAACTTAATCATCAAATTTAAATGCTCTGGATGAGAGGAAGTTTGACCAACCATAGTCAGCCTCATCATCATCAACAGAATCAAAAACAACCATCTGCCTTCTCAACATTCTTCTCCTTCTTCTCCTCACCCTCAGAGCTCTCCTTCTTTCCACAACAGCCCCCTCTACATCAGCAACTTGTTGATTCTGAGGAAGGTTTTGAACGACAATCCCGTCTACAGTAACATGTTGATTTTGAAGAAGGTTTTGAACTACATCCCCCTCTACAGCAACAACTTCATTCTCAACATTTTTGGTAGCTTGAGCAGTAGAACTCATTTTGATTCTTTTGGATTAAGTTGTTTTTATGTTTTGGCTCTTATGCTTTTATATTGTTTCTTCTGATTCTTCATCTTCTCTTGGAAGTTGGATAAGTTTCTGCCAACCTCGAGCTGTTGAATTAATAATTATATCTCTTTGTCTTTTGAAATTTCATTTTTCATCCTTTGATATTCCTTCGTAATTAATGGTTTGGATATCTGTTCACAAATGGTGTATTGCTGATTCTGGTATGATACGTTTGTTTTTTATTCATAAACAATATCACAACGATTATTACTCTTAACCGTTGTTATAGGGTGCGCGCTTTCTAATTTATTACAACGGTCACAGGACCGTGATTGTAAGTATCATATATACAACAACACTCTACATAACAACGCATGTGTCCGCGTCATTATATATCTTTCCCAACCATTGTTAAATGGGTCTTCCGTAGTACTGAATGAAATTTTTAAATGTCATTGTGTTTTTTAGAATAATAAAAAAATATGAAAAGAGAGAAATATTGAATCATCTATGTTGTGATGAAATTTTTCAATATTATACCACATGGACCTGGCGTGGTGAAGTGACAAAAACTTCAATTGCGACACGCCAAAATGAAATTGATGTAGAAATGGATGATCGACTAGAAGATATAATTTGTGATATTGAAGAGGACTATTTTAAAAGAGCCCATATGTGTGATACTTTATGTAGTTACAAGGAAGATTCGTTATATGTTTGATGCACAAATTTTACACGATTGTCAGCGGTGTTATCTAAATGTACGTCTGTTCACGTTGGACAATTTGTGTCCTTGAGTTTTATGTGTTCAGTTCAACCATTGATATGCTTGAATTTTGTTGTAAAAAATGAATACGTATAGTTACTAAGTCACTCTAGACATATTTGACTAGCCATTAAATATATGGTACAAAATGTGTGTTATTTTTGTTTTGATGTAATGTATAGTTTTTGTTTTTGCCTTGTAGCCATGAAATATGTGTTATAAAATATACAATTTAGGTTATGTTTAAAAAAACGTTATAAAAAAAATATGTAAAAAATAATAAAAATTATATTTTAAAAATAGAAGGGATTCCACATCGGTTAAGAGTATCATTTGATGTGAAATGTGGTTCCCTTAACCCATATCCCCTCGGTTAACAGTCCTAATCGAGAGGAAATGTGAGGGATTTCACCTCAGTTCATAAGTCAACCGATGTAAAAAGTGAGGGATTTCCCCTTGGTTAACCTTCCAACCGAGGGGAAAATGACGTTTTTTTTAGTTTTCCACCTCATCCAATGGCCCGGTGGAAAAGGGGTTCACTTTTCCTAACATATTTCGTTACCTCGAACATCCACTTGAGGTAAAAGATTTTTTTCCTAATAGTGTATGAATCAATGATAAAGGTCAAATTTACATTAAATACGTGGACACTTATTAACTTATTTTACTAGCAATCAATACAAAAAAAAACCCCAATTTGGACTTTTGTAGTATGTATTAATCAAAAATAGGTAAAAAGAACTAGAAAACCACGATTCGGAATTTTGCCTATAAATAGAGTGAAAACATCTTGTATCAGGTATAGTTTTGTTGAAGACAAAGATTATCAAAGAAGAAAAAGAACTAAGAAGTATCATGCACATCATAAATGAAGATGATCAAGAATGGCAATCTATTGATGTTTGTGACAAGAAAGCATAACTAAGACACATGTTGTAATCAATGCTATAATAAGTTCAATTGCTCAGAAAACTCATATATCATTTCATCTGAATCTGGTTTGCATTATCATTCATGATCATGCTTGAAGTAATAAATTAAAAATGCAATTATAAGCAAAATGGCAAAGTGGTAGTGGACTTCCAAGAAGTGGTATCCAATTATCTGGTCAAAATTGACATATTTTCATTTCTGGAGGTTGATGATATTCGACTATCACATATTGGTATTCGAATGCCAGTGTTTGAAATTTTAAATATTGAACGTTGGGTAAGTGGTAGTCGACAACAACATATTGGTATTTGACTACCAGGCTGAAATAATGTCACTTTTCATGTTTAAAATTATTGCCACTCATTTCAAAGATTCATTGTTTGATTTTAAACTTATGCACCATTATAAAGGGGTCTCTTATGATGTATATAAGTTTCTATGCATCAGAAACACAAACAACTTCTTTCCAAAAATTTATTTTCATAGCAATTCAAACTTTTCTAAGTGTTCATCATTTTTAAAGTAGAAACTTTATGCATCAATTTCAAATCATTCAAAAGTTTCTTCATACTTATTAAGCAGTTGAAGTACATTAGTTTTGATTGTAATATTGTGAAATAGAAGATCAAGGGAATAAACTTAGAGCTAAGCCAATACCAAAATTTATTCAAAGTGTTTGTTAGAAATCCTCCAAGGAGTGGAGGGAATAGATGTACATTTTATTGATAAGGGGAACTAATATAAATCCTTATGTATTTTATATTTTTACCTTTAACTTTTTGTCCTTGAAATTCAAGTTCAAGATAAACACTATCACTCATTTTCGGAAAATTTAAAAAAGTAGAAACTTTGCGTAAATATAATAAAAATCCAACAAATATAATTCACCTCCTCACTTAGATTACTTCTTATACTTACATTTAGCATCATACAAAAAGTTAGGTAACTTTTTCCTAGATCCTGGTAAAGATGTCTTTCGCAAAAGTGTTCTTAGGAGAATATTGTAGTGTTCGTAGACCATCATGTTTCACCGATGAACACTATGATTTTTGCAAATTCAGAATGCAAATGTTTCTAGAATCACAAGGGGAAAAAGTATTAAAATCAGTCAAGAATGAATCATACATTCCAACATTAGTTGTTAATGGTGTAACTTATGCAATGATGAATTAAACCTAAAGGTACTTAGGTCCTTGTCAAGAGTATGGCAACCAAAGGTAACAGTCATTTTTGAAAAGAAGAATATATCAAAAATGATGTAATACCCCATAATTTTGTGAACATTTTTGGATAATATTATTATGATCAACTGGGTTCCGGGGTACTCTGAGCAATTATTGGATAAAGTAATTGGAGTAAACTGTCGAACTCGGAATTTGATTAAATTAATATTATTTAACTTGTAATTTTATTAGTTGGTGCTTTTGAGATAATTTGGATGATTAGTAGTGTTACTAATTAAATTTTCCGCTTTATCTTTTCTTTTCCTCTCATTTGGAAGAGATAGAAAACTTTGAAGGAAAGAGAAGAGAAAAGGGAGGAAAGGGAAGAGAAAAGAAGAGAAATTCTCCAAGAGCTCAAGAGCAAGAAACATCAACCAATCCTCATCTTTTCATCTCAGCTTCAACCTCCTCATCTTGTAATCCAGGTGGGTTCTAGTTAGACTCTTTGGATTAAGGTTTTATTGAGTTCTAGAGTTCGTTGGTATTGTTAGAAAATGTGGAATTTTACAATAGAATCATAATCTAACAGCTGAAATTCAATCATTGAATTGTATGTTATACTGGTTGTTATGATAATAGCATGTTTTGGTGTATTTCGATTTGAAAAATTGGGATTTTGGGGTTGAAATTGATCCACTCGTAGCAGAACTTTTCTGCAGGAAAATTTCTGGGTTTCACCTGTCCGTGCGTGTATCACACAGGGCCATACGCGTATTGAGTTGGGCAATACGCGTATGGAAGTGAAGGATTTTGGGTGATACGCGTAAGGAGGAGGCAATACGCGTATGGTTTTAGTAGTACGCGTATTGGAGGAAAAATGGAATTTTTAAGGGAAAACAGCCTCTGCCCATACGCGTATCGCTTTGGGCAATACGCGTATGGCTGGGCGAGCCAACTGGGCAGTACGCGTACGGCACAAGGCAATACGCGTACAGTCAGGAAAATTGTAAAATTGTGTTTTCTCGCGATACTATTTCTCGTTATATCCATAACTTTTGACTCGGGTATCCGTTTTTAATATTCTTGATATCATTGGAAAGCTAACAGAATGTACTTTCTTATGAAAATGGTTTTAAGGTTGTTGGACGGTTTAATTATGTCGGGATTTTTGGAATAGTGTGGTTTTGTCGATTTTTATCGTTTAATGGTGTGTAATTGTTGTTGAAAATGTATGCATGTTAAAATATGAAATAGGTAGAGTGAGGACTTACCATAAACAATGTCAGAAAGTGTGTAATGACATAGTGACAATGCTCGCGCATGAATGGCCGAGGCGTGTGTGTGATAATCATAACCAGTTATTTTTACGGTGTAGTTTTATGAGACTCGAGCACCTCCTTTGAAACGTATGCACAATTACTTGGCAGGTTTGATTCCCGCTTATAGTACGAATGGAGCCTACGGGTACAGAGACTTGTGATGGTTAACAGACCATGCGAAGTGACGGTTCACGGTTAACAGGCCGATGATCCCGAATCCATTTCGTATGCCAAGTAACTACAAGGATCCATGGCTCTGGTCGTCTTCTAGATGTAGAAGCGGACGGGAAAAGGGGATGCCTTGGTACAGTTATTGATTAGTGAGATTCTTGAGCTAACAGGCTCAGGACGTACTTTGGTACTTGTGTGAGTTAACAGGCTCACCGGTGCGGATACTTGTATAGTGTGGGTACTCAAAGTCTTTCCCTTCCCTTTTGACTTGAGTTAGGTTTATTAGAACCTTGTAGAGCCGAGAGGACTTTAAGATAGGGAACTCACTGAGATTTGATGTATCTCACCCCACTGTTGTTGTTTACATCACAGGTTCTGCAGGTTCCGCGAAGGGTAAGGATAAGGCTGTGTAACTATCCTTGCTTAGCTGTTGGTTTTGCTTCCGTTGTGAAGTCTTTTGAGATCCTTAGTGATCTAGTTCTTAGTTTTATCTTTTGAACATTTTGTACATATAACATGCCGGTGGTTGTATTAGGTTATTTTGGGCATTTTTATGTATACGATGTTACTAGGAACTTATGTATTTCAGTACCAAAGGTATTATTCATGTATGATATCTACTTTGATGTATATATATATATATATATATATATATATATATATATATATATATATATATATATATGGGCTTTACAGTTGGTAGCAGAGCAGGTCGTATCCTCGACCTAGCCATGAAATAGAATAAGTTTTCTTTCCGTTTCATATGCGGCGTGTCGCCATTGGTCTTGTCTGTTATATTTATGGTATTGAGTCTGATCAACTTAATCCTATCTATATGAAATTCAGGAACATGGCTGACAGGCGCAGAAACAGCCATGGTAGACCGAGAACCACTCCAGCAGGGACTAATCCGCCGGGTGACGAGGGAAATGCTCCTTTATACCAGTTTATGCAACAGATGCAGCAACAGCAGAATCAGTTTGTGCAACAAATGGTACAGCAGATGGCTGGTGGAGTGCATCCTCCAGTGGTGGTACTAGAGGCTACAGGGGGAACCTTTAGGGATTTCATCCGTATGAATCCTCCGGAATTCCAGGGAGGGTTAGTTCCAGTAAAGGTTCATGAATGGATATTGTAGCACCCCAAAATTTGCCCTCCTTAATTTATTACTAACTGGCTTATGTTTCATCTCATTTTTGCATTATCATGTGTGTATATCATTGGTTCTTAGCATGGGATCAAGGTTCTCTGTTCAAGCATCGTCAGGTTGCAACAGACGTTTATTTTGTCACTCGACATATTCGCAAAGTATTTCTCCGGGTTACGTAATCAACGGGTCAGCAAAGCTCTTATCAAACATAATTTTTCATGTCAAGAATCTCAGAGGAAGTTGAAGTTTTCAGCCAATTCAGAACAGTTTGAGTAGAAAATCAGTTTGCTGTGCAAATTTGCAAAATTCATAACTCTTGCTCTGGAACTCGTTTTGGCTGGATATTCAACAGTTAGAACCGTCTTGGTATTCTCTACAACTTTTATGTTCGGCTCGGAAGTCAATTCATCAAGGAAAGTGATGGGAATTATTTGTTTCTGGAATTTCGGTTTCGCTGGATAATTGCGTCAGCGGTATTCAAAAGGGCTTAACTTCTAATTGGATCATCATTTCTGAGCTATTCCTATGCCAAAAAGTTCCATATTGAAATTATCTGCAACTTTTGTGTTTGGACCGAGGGCTGATTCTTTGAGGAAGATCTCTGAACACGCGAGTTTTCAGAGTCGATACAGTGCAAAAAACAGTGAAAAATAGTACTGAACCGGTGTATTTCGGACACTAAAAAATTCATAACTCTCAGCTCTTTTATCGGATTGATGCCATTCTGGTGCCTAAAATTCCCTTTAGATGTTATCTTCGTGCCGTGAATTCAGTTTGGGTCAGGTCCGAGCGGAAGGACCCCGAAAATGTGAATTACCAGTGGGGTTCTTTGATGCAGTGCATTGTTTGTCAGATTTTGTAAAATTCATAACTCGGTCAATTTTCATCGGATTGCGTCCGTTCTCGAAGCGTTGGTTCACAAATTTTATCATCTTCAAGTTCCAAGACAAGCTCGAGTTCGAACGATGCTCCGAAGATCATCGTTTTGGTTTATTTCGCAAAACGAAAGTGCTGAACCGAAGAAAAAGGCTGAAAGTTGTTTCACGGGAAAATGCATATCTCGCTCGTTCTTTGTCCGATCGCGCTCATCGTTTGACACGAGGTCACTGACTCATAGATCTACAACTTTGCTGACAAAGTCAAGTCGAGATTATGCTCCGAAGAGGTTGATCTCGTCACGTTTTCGAGTAGCGGACACCAAATAAGCTGAAAAAACAACTTATTCAGTGACGTCTTGCAGCTTAAACATATCGATCGCACTCGATTTTGATCGTATGACGTCCGTTCTTTTTGCGTTGCAACTGTGATTCAGAGGCGGACGATGTTGTGGAAGGCTCAGAGTCGAAATTTCTTGCCGAAGACGGTGTTATTTTCACTTAAGCCAAAATTCTACCTTTTGCCCTTCATTTTAGACTCCACTATATATTCAAAACTCTCTCTCATTTCCCATAATTTCACTCATTCTCACAAACACCAAAAACTTTCTCAAATTTTTCTCTCACCTCTCACAAGATCAAAAAACCAAAACTCATACACTCATTGGAGAGAACACACGTGATTTTGAGGAGAACAAAAGTTTGAACCCTAAAACTTCAATCATTCGAATCTCTCAATCCACAAGGGCTTTTCACAAGATTCCTTCACAACCTTCATCCTTGGCATCCATAGAACGTAAATCATCCATCGTTTGAAGCTAACAGCAAGGATTAGGATTGCTGGATCTCAGGTTGGTGATAATTTTCATGATCCTAAAACTCTATTTTTTTACATGCATAATGATCTGTGATTGTTACTGATGACTCTGATGTGTTTTATTTTGAGTTTAGACGTATATCATGTACACATCGTGAGTTTTAAGTTTTGGAACCCTAACTTGTTTCGTGTGAATCTCTTTGTGTGTTGATTGTTGGTGATTTTTAACGTGATATTATTGATCCCGGTGAAATTCTGGCCAAGGTAGTGTATTCGTTTGCGTGTTTTGGTGCATTTTTCATTGCAGGTGGCCGGAAGTGGTGGCCGGAACCCTAGCTCCGGCGACTGGTAAGGGTTCCAGCGAGATTAGGGTTTGGAGGTAGATGGTGATGTTTTGGCCGTTGGATCTAGAGATCTGACGGTCCTTGGTGTGCCACGTTTATTTTTTTTGGTTTTTATTTTATGTGATCATATGTTCATTACCCCACCATAGTTACCGTGTGCAGCCAATTATGTTTTTTAATTTTGTTTACTTTCATTTACGTTGACCAACTGTGGATCGTTGGATAAATCAAGTGGCCATGAACGTGCCAGCGAATAAAAAATAGCATGTGCCAGGCACATGGGCGTCCATAGTGTGCTGACAGGTTACGTGTGTGTGCATGTTTGGTAAGCTTGGTGTGCCTTTTCATCCTAACCATTGATCTTCAATACCTTTGGATTTTGTTGACTAATGCTGAACGTATGATCAATCCAAGGGCCCATGTTCAGTCAATCCATTGACTGAAGTCTATTGTTCTCTTTTTTATTTTGTTTTTTTCCGCTAATGGACTGATGCTTGGGCCTTTTTCTATTCGTACCCTCTCCTTAGCCCACTTATTATTTTCAGACGTGAATGAATTACTTTCCACACCCCCTTTGCTATTTTCTTCATTTTTATTTTATTTGAATTTTCATTTTCATTTTTAATTATTTAAACATAGTTTTATGCATTTAAAAATTCCAAGAAAATTCATGCATACTTTTTATCATTTTATAAAATTTTCACAAATTTTATTTATTTATTTTATTTTTATCATCTAAATTAATTATTTTATTCATTTTCTTTTTGAATTATCCATATCATGCATATCTAAATTTGTTTATTTTATTTCTCTGCATCCATAAAATATTTTTAATCCGTTCTTTTTGCTTTTGTTAGATAACATTCTGAAGTGCATTAAAACATTTTTCTTTCATTTTTAAAATTATTTCATATTGCATTTTAGTCTTTTCTTTTTGCATATTAAGTCATATTCCTCATCTGAACTTTGTATGATTATTTGAATGACTAACATCTTCAATTTTTGCAGGAGTTGTTGGTATTTTGTTTGTCTCTGGTTGAGCAACTTTGATATTTAATTTGGTGATTTTAGAAGTTGTTTTACTATTTGTTCAACTGCTCTTTGTGTGAGATTTTTCTTGTATTGTGTGTTTCTGATCACGTCTGGTTACCTTGTTTGAAAAGGAACTTGTGCCATTATCTTGGGGTTGTTTATTTGACTTCTTAATTCATGTTGAGATTGTTATCACTATTACATGCCATTGTTTGGTTTTCATTTGCCTTAATATTACTTGTGTCTGTTTCTCACTAACCTTTTATGCAGGGATTAAGGTAAGTTATTTGAGGGTATGGATAAGTATCCATGGTCACCCTGACTCTTTCCTTCTCTCATCTTTTTCCTTTAGGTTTAGGTTGTCGTCAGACCTCACTAACCGTAGGTCACCCATGCATGATAACTTTAGGACTCTTAGTCCTCCTTAGAGTCTCCTTTGTGTCTTCTCTCTTCTCATCTCAAACTTCTTGAAAACACTTAATAAGTATAAAGTGTATTGCGCACGAGCCTTAAGCGTGGGGAATGAGAAATGAGGGGCTTCCTCTCATCTTTCTAGAGTGCTTAGCGAGCGTCCTGTCTTGGGACGATGCGTTAAGTATTCGCCCCTGTGCCCTAGACTTTGGTACAATGCAACTTATGAACTAACTTAAGTCACTTCTGTCCTAAAAAATACAAACAAACGTCAAACCTTTTTGTCCTCCGGGATCGTCAAACTAAAGGCTATTTTCAAAAAGGGCACGTTACCTTCCGTCTGAGTCGCAAACAGGCATCGACCCTAACTGCCGGACGCGAACTTAACGTCGCTCATAAAAAACACAAAAAGAACTTGGTCCGAACTACGTTGACTCTGAATTCTCTATTGCACAAAGGGGGTACGTAGGCCTAGGACGTCGACGTCCTACCGAGTCTGTCTTAGTCTTCCCCTTCCCCGTTTTAGTACATCCATAGATGATAGGATAACTCACCCTTAGAATAGACAACAAGCATGGATCCCATCGAGTACGATGGACGCGTGGGGTGCTAGCACCTTCCCCTCGCGTAACCGACTCCCGAACCCAGGCTATGGTTGCGATGACCATTCCCTTCCCTCTTCCTAAGGTTTATGTGGTGTTCCCTTTCCCTCTCTTGGGATAAATTTACACGGCTGGCGACTCTGTTTTTCCGCGCCACTCTCGCGTTTGTACCTGGATGAAAATCCTGGGAGCGACAGCTGGCGACTCTGCTGGGGACTCTGGTTGACCTATGCTGGTCCATCCCTAAGCGAGTCAATCCTAGCGCTTGCTTGTCTTTGTTCTTTTTGGGTGTTTTGTGTTTGTTTTGCTTTATTTGTCGTATTTTATTTTTACCGCATTTTCTGCATTGCATGTCATTTTTATTACTGTCATACTGCTGTGTTGTGCTGGCTGTTTTTGTTTTGCAGGTTGGGTGGGTCTGAGAGATAAGCCCAATACCCAGGCTTGAGTATACCCTAGGACTAGAGTGGAAAGTAGTGGGATCTACGTGCCCGCTTGGTACGTTTGTGTGTTCACGAAATTCACAACCAAACGAGGCTATCTTGGGATGCATTCTGACGTGTGTGTCTTGCGCATGTTAGGATGTTGATCTAGAGAGCTGTCGACTCTGGTGACCGATCATCGAGGACCTTAGTGGAAACATCTCTCTTTAGTGGTGACAGTGGCAGACCACATCCTGTGGCAAACCCATTCGCACCCGAGGGCCCGCTTTGGAACTCGCATAGGATGGCCCCTATCTTTTGAAGAAAATCAGTGGAAGCACTCCTCGATTGACGATAGTATTGTACCCCGAGGGATGAATGTACTATTGTTTCTCGACCTCAGTGCCAAAGCTGAGGACCTTCCGCTTTGGAGAATCAGTTGAGGCCTCCTCGATTGACGATGATGCCAAACCAGAAATGGTGAACGTATCATCGTTTCTCGACCTGAGAGCCCGGGATACTGAACATCCTAGTACCCACACGTGAGAGGGGATGGGTGTTTGCAGGTTTGCAGGTAACCGAAACCTTCAACCTACCCTGCTTTTCTGGATTTCTCATCAATGTCCGATTATTTGGGTTCTTGGTTATCTCAGTGGTTCAGAATTTTGATTTTTTGGGTTGTGGTTCTCGTTCAGTTAACACCACAACACATCCAGCAGTGTCACCTTGATCCCATGTTTGCATGAGCATATCATTTTCTTGCATTCTGACATGTTTGACATTTTTCAGGGCTTGCATCTTACTCTTGATTCCGGTTTTCTGAGGTTACTTCAGCATGGATATCCAGATAAAGAAGACTGTTGCCTATTCGTTCCCAGATCCGACTTTGACATTGATTCACAAGTTGATTAATATAGCTGGTCCCGGAGTTCGTACAGAGTTCAGTGGAGGGTATGGGAGACTTCTGAAGTTTGTTTATAATATCTCCAAGTATGAGAAGGATGTCATTCGTACACTTCTTCAGTTCTGCGATCCGTCTTTGTGTTGCTTCACTTTCCCGGACTACATCTTGGCCCCAACGTTAGAGGAGTTCTCATTTATTTTGGGAATCCCCATCAGGCATGACATAGTATTCTTTTCTGAAGAACACCCCGGGGTAAAAGAAATGGCTGCTGCTCTTCATATTAGTGAATCCGTTCTGAACAGTAATATTGAGGAAAAACAAGGAGCCAAGGGTTTCTTATTGAAGTTCTTGTTTGATCAAGCTTGCATACATGTTAAAGAGAAGAATTGGACTTCTTTCCAAGCTATTCTGGCTATGTGCATCTATGGGATCGTCCTGTTTCCCAATGTTCCTGATCTGGTGGATATGCATGCTGTCAGAATATTTATTTCGAAGAATCATATACCTACCTTGCTAGGTGAAGTGTACCATTCAGTTCACTACAAGAATAAAAATAGGCGGGGAAAAACTGTGAGTTGTTGTGCACCGCTCTTATCTACTTGGTTTCTGAGCCATCTCCCTGAAACTGGCGCCTTTATTGATACGAAAGATTTTTTGAAGTGGTCAAAGAGGTTAATGGGCTTGACTGCTGACAACATTGTTTGGTTCAATCATGACTTGCTAGGAATGGAGATTATTTGGAAGTGCGGAGAATTCTCCAATGTACCCTTGATAGGGAGAAAAGGTGGAATTAACTATAATCCTTCCCTTGTTATCAGGAAGTTTGGTTATCCTTTGAGAGGTCCACCTGAAGAGAGAGATATCAGAGAATCCTTATTCTTCAATGGTATTGAGGATCAAGAGATGATGAGGAAGATTGTGAATGCTTGGAAACAGGTGACCAAGAAGGGTAAAACTTCGTTTGGAAAATGTAATAACCGGGCTTTTACTTCCTATAAAGAGTGGATTAAGAAGAGAGCAGAAGAGGAGCTTCTTCCCTTCCCGGTGGAACCACCTTTGTATCCTTTACTGGTTGAGCCTCCTACCACAGTTGAGATAGAGAAGTTTGACAAGTTATGGGCTGAAAAAGAAAGGCTGCGGGAAGAAAATAATGAGCTAAAAAGAGAAATCTATTAGTTGAAACATGAGCGGGGTAAAGCTGTTCATACCGCCAAGTTGAAGACAGAGCTTCTTGCTAAGGCGGAAAAAGAGCTAGCTGACACGGTCGCATCCAGAAAAAGGATGAAAGAAGCTTTGGATGGTATCAGTAAGGTTCTCGAGTCTAAGAAGGAGGAACTAGACAAGGCTTTGTTGAAAATTCACAGGTTCGATGATCACCGAGAAACTGCAATGGCTGAGAATAAGAGAAAGGAAGACGGCTATCTAGCTAAGATTGACCAATTGACGTTGACACTCAAGAAAAAAGACGCTGAGATCCTATCAGGGATATTCAAGAGACAAGTAGTCGAGGGTCGACTCAATGAAGCCATAGCCTCCATAGAGGAACTGAAGGTCCAAGCTAAAGTGAAGAAACCTAGACATGAGGGTCCTAGCATGGATGGTGTTTCTGGAGAAGACGCTTGGGAGTTGCATTGCCGGTACTTGGAAGGGATCATACATAGAAGCGACGTCCTCATTCAAGGGCTAATTCAGAGACCAAAGCATCCCGACACCAGAAAGCTGTTCAAGGAAATTCAAGACTGGAGCAGAAAGCATAGTGGATGGGGGGGGGGGATTGACACTTGTGGATTTTGATGATATGCCGTAGTTTTCTATTCTCTTTTATTGTACTTGGATCACCACTAGGCTTATTGGTTGGGACCCCTATGATTTATGTGTTCAAATTTGTTACCTTGGATTGTGATTGTTGACATTTGGTTTTCCTCTGGTTTTCTTAATATATGAGCAGAAGTTCCATTCTATCTTGTTATTAAACTGGAATCAAGGGGTGGATCGCCCTGCTAATATTCAAACATGTTCATTTGCATCTGCATAATCATTTTGCATAATCATTCTGCATGACAGGTGTTTATCTCCGGTATTCTTATCTTGTTCTCATCTCAGAATTGCAGATCAGCACATTCACCGGTATCCTACCAGACAAATCAGAAGAGACTCATGGATCAGCTACAGAATGAGATCATTGAGATGCGGACTCGCATGAACCAATTCATGGAATTAATGCAAGGGGTTGCTCAGGGACAAGAGCAGTTGAGAACTCTCGTTCAGCCACTGATTTCGAGGGTTGATGATGACGGTGTCCTTCATGGAGGACTTCATACTGGTGTTACTGGTAATAATGGTCAGAATGGCCCTACTGGCGGAGGTATTCCTGTTTCTGGTGTTGTGATTCCTCCGGACGGAGCTGAAAATGCTGGGGGAGGTGGTGTTGGTGCTGGCACAGTTCATGGCCGTCAGTATGATGATGTTCAAGATGATGCATTTTCTCTGCCAGGTGGGGATGCTGGTCCCCAGGTTGACAATGATCAGAGAATCCGGTTGATTGAGGAACAGCTAAGGGGTGTTGTGAATCAGGATTCTGTGGGAATGGATCTAGAGGATTTGGGGCTGGTTCCAGGCGTTGTTATTCCACACAAGTTTCAGACTCCCACTTTCGAGAAGTATAATGGTATGTCTTTTCCAAGGACCCACGTGAGAGCATACGCAAGTAAGATGGCTGCGCATGCGAAGAATGAGAAGCTGATGATGCACTGCTTCCAGGATAGCCTATCTGGGGCATCCCTGGAGTGGTACATGCAACTAGAAAGGAAAGATGTGTGTACTTGGAGAGATCTGGCAGGAGCATTCATTAGACACTATCAATATAACACTGATATGGCTCCTAACCGAACACAGCTGCAGAACTTATCACAGAAGAACAATGAGAGTTTCAAGGAGTACGCCCAGAGGTGGCGTGAACTGGCAGCTAGGGTTCAGCCTCCCATGTTGGAACGTGAAATGATAACTATGTTTATGGCCACCTTGCAGGGTCATTACTATGAAAAGCTGGTACCATGTATGACTGGAAAGTTTGCCGATTTGATCTTGGTAGGAGAGATGGTAGAGACCGGGATTAAGGCGGGGAAAATATCAGGCGGTGATGGGTAATCATCTGGAGGAAGTAAGAAGCCTTATGCTAGTGGTTGCAAGAAGAAGGAGGGAGATACAAACTCTGTGTCATCATATCGTGGTAGAGAAGGACCTCGTCAGAACTTCAATCAGCAGGTGGCTTCTGTAACCATCCCAGCAGCACCTCAGCAGCCAGCAACGTCTCAACGACAAAATCAGGCTCCTCGCAGACCACAGCCTAGACAGGATAGGCATCTTGACACTCCACCTCTTCCCTACGCTCAATTATTTCAGTACTTGTTAAAGCTACAGTTAATTCAGAAGAGGACATTGGCTCCACCTACCAGTAATCCACCTCCCGGTTATGATGCAACGCCCACTGTGAGTTTCATTCTGGGGCACCCGGACATTATATTGAGAACTGTAGAGCTTTTAAGCATCAAGTTCAAGATTTGGTGGATTCCAAGGCCATCAATTTCCCCAATGACGTTCCAAATGTGAATCAGAACCTGATGCCGAATCACGGTGGGCCGGGGGTTAATGCCATTATTAAAGACTGTGAAGACTTGAGTTTGATTTCAGATGTGAATGAAGTCCAAACGCCCTTGGGTGTGGTGAAGGAAAGACTTTTGAAGGGAGGGGTATTTCCCGGTTGTGATGAAGGTTGTGTAGAATGTGTGTCGCAGCCAGGCGGTTGTGATTTATTGAAAGCAGGTATTCAAAAAATGATCAGCGAAGGGATATTACAGTTTGACAGGGGTTGTAAGTGGAGTAATGTTGCTGACAGAGAGATTGATGTTGCCACAATAACAATTCCGTTCAAGACAGTAACTATATCAGCGCCGGCGAGACCAGCGCCGGTCACTATCACTGTTCCTGGACCAGTCCCATATGAGAGTACCAAGGCCATCCCATGGAACTATGGGGCCGAGGTGTTTGTCAATGGTAAGAAGCTGGAATTGGAAGAGACATCAGCTGTGAATACAGGGGTTGAAAATCTTGTTATAGCAGGGGCTATCACTAGGAGTGGTAGAGTCTTTATTCCGTCCGAGAATCAAGCCAGCAGTTCAAGACAAGACAAAGGTAAACAGATGATGGATGAGTCTGCACAGAGGCAGGAAGCAAATAATTCTATGACAAAGCCCGGTGGGGATACTTTCTCAGAAGACGTAGAAGAGTTTATGAGGTTGATTAGGAAGAGTGATTACAAGATTGTCGATCAACTTCACCAAACTCCATCAAAGATTTCCATTATATCCTTACTGTTGTGCTCCGAGGCACACCGAAATGCATTGCTGAAGGTTCTGAATATGGCTTATGTACCGCAGGAAATATCTGTCAACCAATTAGAAGGGGTTGTGGCTCATGTGAATTCTGGTAATGGTTTGGGTTTCACCGATTTAGATCTGACTCCGGCTGGGAGGAATCACAACAACGCTCTGCATATTTCAGTGGAATGCCGTGGTTCTTTAATATCGCATGTGTTAGTTGATACTGGGTCGTCTTTGAATGTGTTACCAAAGAAGGCTTTGATGAAGTTGGATACTCGTGGGTTGATTTGTACACCAAGTGACTTGGTGGTACGTGCTTTTGATGGCTCCAAGAGGTCAGTGTTTGGAGAGTTAGTTATGCCGATCAAGGTGGGTCCTGAGATTTTCAACACCACCTTTTACATAATGGATATTCAGCCTGCCTATAGTTGTTTGTTGGGTCGCCCATGGATACATGGTGCTGGGGCAGTAACTTCTACGCTGCACCAGAAGTTGAAGTATATGGTGGATGGCCACGTTGTGACTGTTTCTGGTGAAGAAGATATCATGGTGAGTCATCTATCGACCTTTAAGTATGTAGAGGTAGATGGTGAGATACAGGAAACTTTGTGCCATGCCTTTGAAGCTGTGAAGATTACCGAGGAATCCCCAAAGGCAGCCAGTCAGCCTGAGGTGGTTGCCCAACCTGAAGTTGTCAGACAACCAGAGGTTCCAATGTCCTCCTTCAAAGAGGCGCGTGCTATAGTCGAAGCTGGTGGTTCTCAGAAGTGGGGCAGTGTTATTGATGTTCAAAGAAAGCAAGATACTCATGGACTGGGTTACAAGCCACCTAGGAGTTCTGAAGAGCCTCCCAAGTTCTATGGTCCAGTCCGTTTCACCAGTGTCGGTGTTTTCTTCGACAGAGTCAATGCTATTGAGGATGAAGGAGATAGTGATTGTGACATGGACGAGTGGATCCGTGCCTGCATTCCTGGTCAGAGTTTAGGCAATTGGTCCTCCGAGAAAGTTATCCAAGTGACGCGCCCAGAGTAATTTACTTTTGTTTTCTGTTATGTTGAGTCCTACGTTCTGCCCAAGACGTAGTGATATTTATTTGTAGGGCTTGGGTGTTTTATTTGCTATTTTTATCATCAATAAAGGACGTTTTTTTCATTCAAATATTTGGATCCCTGTCTTTCTGTTTTTACTTTTTGCATTAACCCACATCAAAATGGCAATGTGTTTTCTTGTTTGTTGCACTCATAATAAACATAAAACATCCATCATGCAGGTTCCTTTGTTCAGATTCCACCCAGGACTTAGCTATGGCTCGATATGACTTCGACAATCCTATCTATCAGGCTGAAGAAGAGACTGACGAAGACTGTGACTTACCATAAGAATTAGCCAGGCTACTGAAACAAGAGGAAAGGGTTATTCTACCTCATCAGGAGGAAGTTGAGACTGTTAATCTGGGAACCGAGGATGTTAAACGAGAATTAAACGTTGGGGCTGCCTTGGAAGACACTGTTAAGAGAAGATTGGTTGAGTTACTTCGAGAGTATACAGACATCTTCGCCTGGTCTTACCAAGACATGCCTGGGCTCGACACTGACATTGTCTCACACCGGCTGCCGCTTAAAGAGGGTTGTACTCCAGTCAAGCAGAAATTGAGAAGGACGAAACCAGATATGGCTGTCAAAGATCAAGGAAGAGGTTCAGAAACAGTTGGACGCCGGATTTCTTGCTGTGACAAATTATCCTCCGTGGGTTGCTAATATTGTACCTGTACCTAAGAAGGATGGGAAGGTCAGGATGTGCGTTGATTACCGAGATTTGAATAGGGCGAGCCCGAAGGATGATTTCCCGCTCCCCCACATTGACGTGTTAGTAGACAATACTGCTCAATATTCTGTGTTTTCCTTCATGGATGGCTTCTCTGGGTATAACCAAATCAAAATGGCCCCAGAGGATATGGAGAAGACTACTTTCATAACACCGTGGGGAACATTTTGCTATAAGGTAATGCCCTTTGGCTTGAAGAATTTTAGGGCAACCTATCAGCGGGAAATGGTGACTCTCTTTCATGATATGATTCACAAGGAGATTAAATTTTATGTTGATGACATGATTGCGAAGTCACAAACAGAGGAAGAACATTTGGTAAACCTCCAGAAGTTGTTTGAAAGGTTGAGGAAGTTCAGACTGAGATTGAATCCGAACAAGTGCACTTTCGGTGTGAGGTCTGGTAAATTGCTAGGTTTCATTGTTAGTGAAAGGGGTATAGAGGTTGATCCTGCAAAGATAAGAGCCATACAGGAGATGCCTGAGCCAAGGACAGAGAAAGAGGTTCGTGGTTTTTTGGGGAGGTTGAATTACATTGCTAGGTTTATCTCTCATCTGACAGCCACATGTGAACCAATTTTCAAGTTGTTAAGAAAGGATCAAGGGGTCAGGTGGAACGAAAATTGTCGAGAGGCGTTTGAAAGGATAAAGACATACTTGCAGGAACCTCCAGTCCTTATGCCACCGGTGTCCGGGAGACCGCTGATTATGTACCTTACAGTTCTTGAGAATTCGATGGGTTGTGTTCTCGGTCAACACGACGAGACAGGTAGGAAAGAGCACACAATTTACTACCTGAGTAAGAAGTTCACTGATTGCGAATCAAGATACTCTATGTTGGAAAAGACATGTTGTGCACTCGCTTGGGCAGCCAAGCTCCTAAGGCAGTATATGTTAAATCACACAACCTTGTTGATTTCGAAGATGGATCCGATTAAGTACGTGTTTGAGAAGCAAGCACTTTCTGGAAGGATAGCCCGTCGGCAGATGGTTTTGACAGAGTACGATATTCAGTATGTTTCTCAGAAGGCCATTAAGGGAAGTGTTCTGTCAGAATACCTTGCTGAACAGCCGATCGAGGATTATCAACCAATGAAGTTTGAGTTTCTGGACGAGCATGTTATGTTTCTGAAAATGAAGGATTGTGAAGAGCCTCTGCCTGACGAAGGACCTGAGATTGGATCTCAGTGGAAGATGATTTTTGACGGGGCTGTCAACTCATATGGTAATGGAATTGGGGCAATCATTACAACCCCGAAAGGTTCTCATATACCTTTCACTGCCCGGTTAGCATTTGTGTGTACCAACAACGAGGCGGAGTACGAAGCATGCATCATGGGGTTAGAGGAAGCAATTGATTTGAGAATTAAGAACCTCGATGTCTATAGTGATTCCGCGTTGGTAGTTAATCATATTATAGGAGAGTGGGAGACTCGTCAGGCAAATTTGGTACCTTATAACAACTATACTAAAAGGTTCTTACCGTTCTTTGACAGGGTGGATTTTCATCATGTGCCCCGGGCTGAGAATCAGATGGCGGATGCTTTGGCAACGTTGGCATCCATGTATAAGGTGAACCGTTGGAATGAAACTCCGTCGATTCGAATCATGCGTCTGGACAGACCAGCTTTTGTGTTTGCAATTGAAGATGTATCTGATGGAAAACCGTGGTATCATGATATTAAAGTTTTTTTGAAAAGACAGGAGTATCCAGAGGGTGCCTCCACCAAAGATAAGAAGACTCTGAGGAGGTTGGCAGGAAACTTCTTTCTGAACAAGGATGATGTGTTATATAAGAGGAACTTCGATATGGTCTTGCTACGTTGTGTTGACGAACACGAGGCAGGCTTATTGATGGAGGAAGTTCACGAGGGTTCTTTCGGTACTCATTCCAGTGGACACACCATGGCTAGAAAGTTGTTGAGAGCAGGATATTATTGGATGACTATGGAGTCTGATTGTTTCAAGTACGCCAGAAAGTGCCATAAATGCCAGATTTATGCGGATAAGATGCATGTGCCACCTACGCCTCTAAATGTGTTGTCATCTCCTTGGCCTTTTTCAATGTGAGGCATAGATATGATTGGAAAGATTGAGCATACTGCTTCCAATGGGCATCGTTTCATTTTGGTTGCCATTGACTATTTCACAAAGTGGGTGGAGGCAGCCTCGTACACCAACGTCACCAAGCAAGTGGTAGCCCGGTTTATAAAGAAGGATATCATTTGTCGTTATGGGGTTCCGGAGAGAATCATTACTGATAACGACTCAAATTTGAACAACAAGATGATGAAGGAACTATGTCAGAGTTTTAAGATCGAGCATCATAATTCTTCTCCATATCGTCTGAAGAGGAACGGTGTTGTTGAGGCGGCGAATAAGAATATCAAGAAGATTGTGCAGAAGATGGTGGTAACATATAAGGACTGGCATGAGATGTTACCTTATGCCCTACATGGTTATCGTACTTCGGTGCGTACGTCAACTGGGGCAACCCCTTTCTCATTGGTGTATGGTATGGAAGCAGTCTTACCATTAGAGGTCGAGATTCCGTCTTTGAGAGTTTTGGCAGATGTGAAGCTAGATGAAGCTGAGTGGGTGCGCTCCAGGTTGGATCAGTTGAACCTTATTGAAGAAAAGAGATTGGCAGCCATCGCACATGGTCGGTTGTATCAGAGTAGGATGAAGCACGCCTTTGACCAGAAAGTACGTCCTCGGAGTTTTCAGACGGGTGAATTAGTTTTGAAAAGGATCCTCCCTCCTCAGACAGATCACAGGGGCAAATGGACTCCAAACTACGAGGGGCCGTATGTAGTAAGAAAGGTTTTCTCTGGTGGAGCCCTACTACTTTCAACTATGGATGGCGAAGATTTTACCTCCCTTGTGAACGCAGACGTAGTCAAAAAATACTTCGCATAAAAGAGACCCGCTGGACATAAAAAGAAAGTTCAGGCAAAAATGGGGCATCCCGGCGAACCATAAAAAAGGAAAAGGTTTGGGCAAAAGTTAGGGATAAAATGTAAAAAGAAACGTGTAAACCCATAAAGTTGAAAACCTGAAAAGGCGACTTTGGCAAAAATGGGTATCCCGGTGGATTGAAAACCCGAAAAGGGAGATCCAGGCAAAAGTTAGGGATTTATAAGCGAAAGGCCATGGTCTGGGTTCGATCTGTGAGCACTTTCAATACTTGGAAGTTCTGAAAGAAAGGAATCAGTACAGTTAGTCTCTTCAAAGGTCAAGACATTGGTGGATAAGCAAGACATATGGGTCATAACTGAGTCGAATCATGGTGGATATCTGTTCCCACATTGCCGACATGTGTATTTTCGTTTTTCTTTTGCGCAATTACCTCTTTTTAGGAATTGCTTCCTATTGTAAATGCCTATTTACAGGCCACTTTTCTCAATAAAATATTCATTTCACTCAAAGAGCTTTCTATTGTTTGTTTTACTTTTACTTTTACTGTTTTGTTTGCAAAAACGTCCGATATTTTTTATAAACATTGCATATAAAATTTCGAGCTTTGCGAAGCATAACAAAAGCAGTAGAAATTATTTAGGCGTTAACGGTGATAGTCAGATTGTGGCATATTCTTTTGTTGTTATTTGACTTGCAGGGCAACATCATTGTACTCCCCCAGCAGGTTGCTCTCCCCAGCATTAAGATTGCACTTTCCTCAGCAGAGCAGACTTCTCCCAGCAGGAGACTTGGGAGGTATTTTCTCTGGATCAAGACGTTATTTCCCCACAGAATCATGGTGCTCACTTCCCACATCCAGTCAGGAAGTGTACTTTTGCCGACAATGTCATATTCTAGTCCCCAGCAAGATGGGAGTAAAGTCATTCTCCCCATCAGCAGGCTAAGATCAGCTGTATCCCCAAGTAGGATGGTATTATGGGTGGGTATCCCCCAGCAGGTTCTGAGCCCAATTGGTTATTAACAACCCTCAGTAACGGACTTCCGGCTCCGGTATGGGCATTCATTCTCGACTCCCCTAGCAGAGGAGGAATCTCAGGTTCGATGTTACCTTCAGTAAAGGACTGGTGTAATCCCCGGTAGTTCTTTCGGGATTTCATCCCCAGCAGAAGTTGTTGATCCGAAGAGTCGATCAGTATGACCCTTCTCAACAGAGTTCCTGGATTCAGAGGACAATTTATTTTTGTCATCCCCAGCTGAATCAATCTTTTCTCTCCGGCATTTATTTTGCTGGAGGGACCCCTTTTGCACATCATAAGCACTTGCATTGCATCCTCAAAACGCGTAGCATTTCCACTTCGTGTGGAGCATTACGGCAAAATTCAAACATTTGCATTCGAAGCATAAGCCAAGTTTGATACTTTCTTTGCCAGTTCTCTTTCTCAGCAGAGATGGCATAACTCAGGAGATTTTGGAGGGATGCGTTCCTCATATTTGTGCTCCCCGGCAGAGTCTTTTATTTAAACTTATCCATTCCCCAGCGAGATTAATCCCCGGTAAAAGTTGCTTTACACCTCTTTACACCCGTCCGTGTACCTTTTCGATACCCGTCCGTATTGAACCTCTTTACACCCGTCCGTGTACCTTTTCGATACCCGTCCGTATTGAACCTCTTTACACCCATCCGTGTACCTTTTCAATACCCGTCCGTATTGAACCTCTTTACACCCGTCCGTGTACCTTTTCGATACCCGTCCGTATTGAAACCTTTTTACACCCGTCCGTGTACCTTTTCGATACCCGTCCGTATTGAGCTTTTTACACCCGTCCGTGTACCTTTTCGATACCCGTCCGTATTGAGCCTTTTACACCCGTCCGTGTACCTTTTCGATACCCGTCCGTATTGAGCTTTTTACACCCGTCCGTGTACCTTTTTGATACCCGTCCGTATTAACCTTTTTACACCCGTCCGGGTACCTTTTCGATACCCGTCCGTATTGAACTTTTTACACCCGTCCGTGTACCTTTTCGATACCCGTCCGTATTGAAACCTTTTTACACTCGTCCATGTACCTTTTCGATACCCGTCCGTATTTTATATCTTTGATTCCTTGACACCCGTCAGTGTTTATTCTCAGCATAGATAACACCCGTTAGTGTTTATTTCAAGACATTTTAATACATTGTTTGTATTGATTTCCAACACTCGTACGTGTTGTGACAGTGCAACATTTATTGCTTGTTCCCCAGTGGAGTCGTCCCTCCTTTGTTGATTGCAAATTTCTGGGTTCTTTGGTATTCAATCTCCGTGTATCCCGATTGTCTGAAAGCCGTCGCTATCATACCCTCAGGACCAAGTTGATTGAATAGGGGCAGCTGTAGCACCCCAAAATTTGCCCTCCTTACTTTATTACTAACTGGCTTATGTTTCATCTCATTTTTGCATTATCATGTGTGCATATCATTGGTTTTTAGCATGGGATCAAGGTTCTCTGTTCAAGCATCGTCAGGTTGCAACAGACGTTTATTTCGTCACTCGACATATGCGCAAAGTATTTCTCCGGGTTACGTAATCAACGGGTCAGCAAAGCTCTTATCAAACATAATTTTTCATGTCAAGAATCTCAGAGGAAGTTGAAGTTTTCAGCTGATTCAGAACAGTTTGAGCAGAAAATCAGTTTGCTGTGCAAATTTGCAAAATTCATAACTCTTGCTCTGGAACTCATTTTGGCTGGATATTCAACAGTTAGAACCGTCTTGGTATTCTCTACAACTTTTATGTTCGGCTCGGAAGTCAATTCATCAAGGAAAGTGGTGGGAATTATTTGTTTCTGGAATTTCGGTTTCGCTGGATAATTGCGTCAGCGGTATTCAAAAGGGCTTAACTTCTGATTGGATCATCATTTCTGAGCTATTCCTATGCCAAAAAGTTCCATATTGAAATTATCTGCAACTTTTGTGTTTGGACCGAGGGCTGATTCTTTGAGGAAGATCTCTGAACACGCGAGTTTTCAGAGTCGATACAGTGCAAAAAACAGTGAAAAATAGTGTTGAACCAGTGTATTTCAGACACTAAAAAATTCATAACTCTCAGCTCGTTTATCGGATTGATGTCGTTCCAGTGCCTAAAATTCCATTTAGATGTTATATTCGTGCCGTGAATTCATTTTGGGTCAGGTCCGAGCGGAAGGACCCCGAAACTGTGAGTTACCAGTGGGGTTCTTTGATGCAGTGCACTGTTTGTCAGATTTTGTAAAATTCATAACTCGGTCAATTTTCATCGGATTCCATCCGTTCTCGAAGCGTTGGTCCACAAATTTTATCATCTTCAAGTTCCAAGACAAGCTCGAGTTCGAACGATGCTCCGAAGATCATCGTTTTGGTTTATTTCGCAAAACGGAAGTGCTGAACCGAAGAAAAAGGCTGAAAGTTGTTTCACGGGAAAATGCATATCTCGCTCGTTCTTTGTCCGATCGCGCTCATCTTTTAACACGAGGTCACTGACTCATATATCTACAACTTTGCTGACAAAGTCAAGTCGATATTATGCTCCGAAGAGGTTGACCTCGTCATGTTTTCGAGTAGCGGACACCAAATAAGCTGAAAAAACAACTTATTCAGTGACGTCTTGCAGCTTAAACATATCGATCGCACTCGATTTTGATCGTATGATATCCGTTCTTTTTGCGTTGCAACCGTGATTCAGAGGCGGACGATGTTGTGGAAGGCTCAGAGTCGAAATTTCTTGCTGAAGACGGTGTTATTTTCACTTAAGCCAAAATTATACCTTTTGCCCTTCATTTTAGACTCCACTATATATTCAAAACTCTCTCTCATTTCCCATAATTTCACTCATTCTCACAAACACCAAAAACTCTCTTAAATTTTTCTCTCAACTCTCACAAGATCAAAAAACCAAAACTCATACACTCATTGGAGAGAACACACGTGATTTTGAGGAGAACAAAAGTTTGAACCCTAAAACTTCAATCATTCGAATCTCTCAATCCACAAGGGCTTTTCACAAGATTCCTTCACAACCTTCATCCTTGGCATCCATAGAACGTAAATCATCCATCGTTTGAAGCTAACAGCAAGGATTAGGATTGCTGGATCTCAGGTTGGTGATAATTTCCATGATCCTAACACTCTATTTTTTTACATGCATAATGATCTGTGATTGTTGCTGATGAATCTGATGTGTTTTATTTTGAGTTTAGACGTGTATCATGTGCACATCGTGAGTTTTAAGTTTTGGAACCCTAACTTGTTTCGTGCGAATCTCTTTGTGTGTTGATTGTTGGTGATTTTTAACGTGATATTATTGATCCCGGTGAAATTCTGGCCAAGGTAGTGTATTCGTTTGCGTGTTTTGGTGCATTTTTCATTGCAGGTGGCCGGAACCCTAGCTCCGGCGACTGGTAAGGGTTCCGGCGAGATTAGGGTTTGGAGGTAGATGGTGATGTTTTGGCCGTTAGATCTAGAGATCTGACGGTCCTTGGTGTGCCACGTTTATTTTTTTTGGTTTTTATTTTATGTGATCATATGTTCATTACCCCACCATATTTACCGTGTGCAGCCAATTATGTTTTTTAATTTTGTTTACTTTCATTTACGTTGACCAACTGTGGATCGTTGGATAAATCAAGTTGCCACGAACGTGCCAGCGAATAAAAAATAGCATGTGCCAGGCACATGGGCGTCCATAGTGTGCTGACAGGTTACGTGTGTGTGCATGTTTGGTAAGCTTGGTGTGCCTTTTCATCCTAACCATTGATCTTCAATACCTTTGGATTTTGTTGACTAATGCTGAACGTATGATCAATCCAAGGGCCCATGTTCAGTCAATCCATTAACTGAAGTCTATTGTTCTCTTTTTTATTTTGTTTTTTTTCGCTAATGGACTGATGCTTAGGCCTTTTTCTATTCGTACCCCCTCCTTAGCCCACTTATTATTTTCAGACGTGAATGAATTACTTTCCACACCCCCTTTGCTATTTTCTTCATTTTTATTTTATTTGAATTTTCATTTTCATTTTTAATTATTTAAAAATAGTTTTATGCATTTAAAAATTCCAAGAAAATTCATGCATACTTTTTATCATTTTATAAAATTTTCACAAATTTTATTTTTTATTTTTATCATCTAAATTAATTATTTTATTCATTTTCTTTTTGAATTATCCATATCATGCATATCTAAATTTGTTTATTTTATTTCTCTGCATCCATAAAATATTTTCAATCCGTTCTTTTTTCTTTTGTTAGATAACATTCTGAAGTGAATTAAAACATTTTTCTTTCATTTTTAAAATTATTTCATATTGCATTTTAGTCTTTTATTTTTGCATATTAAGTCATATTCCTCATCTGAACTTTGTATGATTATTTGAATGACTAACATCTTGAATTTTTGCAGGAGTTGTTGGTATTTTGTTTGTCTCTGGTTGAGCAACTTTGATATTTAATTTGGTGATTTTAGAAGTTGTTTTACTATTTGTTCAACTGCTTTTTGTGTGAGATTTTTCTTGTATTGTGTGTTTCTGATCACGTCTGGTTACCTTGTTTGAAAAGGCACTTGTACCATTATCTTGGGGTTGTTTATTTGACTTCTTAATTCATGTTGAGATTGTTATCACTATTACATGCCATTGTTTGGTTTTCATTTGCCTTAATATTACTTGTGTCTGTTTCTCACTAACCTTTTATGCAGGGATTAAGGTAAGTTATTTGAGGTTATGGATAAGTATCCATGGTCACCCTTACTCTTTCCTTCTCTCATCTTTTTCCTTTAGGTTTAGGTTGTCGTCAGACCTCACTAACCGTAGGTCACCCATGCATGATAACTTTAGGACTCTTAGTCCTCCTTAGAGTCTCCTTTGTGTCTTCTCTCTTCTCATCTCAAACTTCTTGAAAATACTTAATAAGTATAAAGTGTATTGCGCACGAGCCTTAAGCGTGGGGAATGAGAAATGAGGGGCTTCCTCTCATCTTTCTAGAGTGCTTAGCGAGCGTCCTGTCTTGGGACGATGCGTTAAGTATTCGCCCCTGTGCCCTAGACTTTGGTACAATGCAACTTATGAACTAACTTAAGTCACTTCTGTCCTAAAAAATACAAACAAACGTCAAACCTTTTTGTCCTTCGGGATCGTCAAACTAAAGGCTATTTTCAAAAAGGGTACGTTACCTTCTGTCTGAGTCGCAAACAGGCATCGACCCTAACTGTCGGACGCGAACTTAACGTCGCTCATAAAAAACACAAAAAGAACTTGGTCCGAACTACGTTGACTCTGAATTCCCCATTGCACAAAGGGGGTACGTAGGCCTAGGACGTCGACGTCCTACCGAGTCTTTCTTAGTCTGCCCCTTCCCCGTTTTAGTACAGCCATAGATGATAGGATAACTCACCCTTAGAATAGACAACAAGCGTGGATCCCATCGAGTACGATGGACGCGTGGGGTGCTAGCACCTTCCCCTCGCGTAACCGACTCCCGAACCCAGGCTATGGTTGTGATGACCATTCCCTTCCCTCTTCCTAAGGTTTATGCGGTGTTCCCTTTCCCTCTCTTGGGATAAATTTACACGGCTGGCGACTCTGTTTTTCCGCGCCACTCTCGCGTTTATACCTGGATGAAAATCCTGGGAGCGACAGATATCAGGTATGGAATGAATTTTCCAGATAGTTCAGTGCAGTGAGGAAAACAAGGTGGTCTTTGCTTCTCACTTGCTAAAGGGTCATGCCATGAGATGGTGGGAAAGCGCTTCAGCATTAATGTTAATTCAAGAGGTACCGAAGGTATGGGAACAGTTTAAGGTAATTTTTATGAAGAAATATTTTCCAAGTTCCTTGAGGTCTCAGAAGGAATTTGAGTTTCAACAATTGAGGCAAGGTAACTTGACTGTGGCTTCTTATGCTGAGAAATTTGAAACTATGGCCGCTTATTCTAGACAAGCCGTGTATGCTCCTGATGAGAGGTGGAAGATTGATCAGTTTCTGTTTGGGTTAAGGGCTGAAATTTCACATAGCGTGTCTCAACGAGAATTTACTACTTATGCCGAATTGTTAAGACAATGTTATGTGGCTGAGCATAGTTTGAAGAAGGTACAAATGGAAGGAGACTTGAGTAGGATGAATCAAAGTGATCGAGGGAGATCGAATCAACAAGTTAGACCAAGGCAGTAATCATTCAAAGGGAAGCAATTTCAGAGTTCTAGGACTAGTGTACCTCCGGTATGCCGTACTTGTGGAAAGAATCATTATGGTAGGTGCAGTTTGGAAGGAATGAGGTGTTATCAGTGTAATAAGGTGGGTCACTTAGCGAAGGATTGTCCTCAGGGTAGGAATTAGGCACAAGGGAAGAATACTGGCCGAGTGTATACCTTGGATGCGAGGAAAGCAAAGAATGATAACTCCTTGATTGCGGGTACGTGTTTCGTAAATGGACATCCTTGTTTTGTTTTATTTGATTGTGGGGCAACACATTCTTTTGTGTCCACGCGTTGCGTGAAGCGACTTGGGTTGCAAGTTGTTCCTTTGTCTCCTCCTATGGTGGTTACTACTGCCATGGATGAGATTGTAGAGACACCACTGATGTGTGAAAATTGCGTATTATCAGTGAATGAAAGAGTTTTCCAGATTGACCTTATCTGTTTACCGCTTAAGAAAGTGGATGTTGTTCTGGGAATGGATTGGCTTTCTGCTAATTCGGTGTTTATTGGGTGTGAGGAAAAGTTGATCATTATTCTCTCCGAAGAGGCCACTTCGAAGGATGTGTTAACTACTATTTTAGAAGGTACGGTTGGAATGATTAATTTCTTGTTTGAAGAAGAAAAGTATGTTCTTTTGATTCTTACTAAGGAGGAGAGTAGTAACATCCAAGTTTTTAATATTCCGGTAGTTTGTGACTTTCCTGAAGTTTTCCCCGAGGATATCACTTCTCTTCCTCCTGAGCGGGAAGTGGAATTCTCTATTGACCTGATACCGGGAATGGCTCCAATATCCGTTTCTCCTTATCGGATGGCACCACTGGAATTAAGAGAATTAAAGGATCAATTGGAAGACTTGTTGGCTAAGCATTTTGTTCGATCCAGTGTTTCACCCTAGGGAGCTCCAGTGTTATTGGTAAAGAAGAAGGATGGTGGAATGCGGCTGTGTATTGATTACCGTCAATTGAATAAGGTCACCATCAAGAACAAATACCCATTACCAAGGATAGACGACCTGTTAGATCAATTGAAAGGAGCCTGTGTGTTCTCGAAGATTGATTTACGGTCGGGTTATCATCAGATTCGTGTGAAGAGTTCCGATGTACCAAAGACTGTGTTTAGAACCCGTTATGGTCATTATGAATTTTTGGTAATGCCTTTCGGTGTGACGAATGCTCCGGCAGTTTTCATGGATTATATGAATCGGATATTTCAACCTTACTTGGACCAATTTGTGGTGATTTTCATTGACGACATTCTTATTTATTCTCGTGATCCTCAAGAGCACGGAGAACACCTAAGAATTATTCTATTCATCTTACAAGAGAAGCAACTTTTTGCTAAGTTAAGTAAGTGTGAGGTTTGGATGTCTGGGGTCAATTTTCTTGGTCATGTCATATCCCAGGGAGGTGTAGCAGTCGATCCATCAAAAGTTGAAGCAGTGATTAATTGGGACAGACCGAAGAATGCTTTTGAAGTTAGAAGTTTCTTGGGATTGGCAGGGTATTACATAAGGTTTATTAAGGGGTCTTCGCAATTGGCTTTACCGTTGACGAGACTTACTCGGAAGGATTATTCGTATGAGTGGGATTCGGCTTGTGAAAGAAGTTTTAGGAGTTTGAAGGAGAGATTGACTACCGCTCATGTTTTGGTTATTCCTGATCCTAGCAAGTCATATGAGGTATATTGTGATGCATCGAAGAAGGGTTTAGGTGGAGTGTTAATGCAGGAGGGACATGTAGTGGCGTATGCTTCACGACAGTTGAAAGTTCATGAAGAGAATTACCCAACGCATGATTTAGAATTAGCGGCAGTTGTTTTTACCTTGAAAGTGTGGCGTCACTACTTGTATGGTGTACGTTTTGAGATGTTTAGTGACCACAAGAGCTTAAAGTACTTGTTTGATCAGAAAGAATTGAATATGCGTCAGAGGAGATGGATGGAATATTTGAAGGATTATGACTTGGAGTTAAAATACCATTCGGGTAAAGCAAATAAGGTGACGGATGCATTGAGCAGGAAAGTGTTGCATAGTGCCGAGTTGATGATGTTAGAGTATGCCTTAATGGAAAAGTTTAGAGATCTAAATCTTCAATTTAATTGGACTCCTGATTGTGTGGTTATGGGAAATTTAAATATCATCTCTACTCTTAGGGAAGAAATCCAACAAGAGCAAGGGTTAGATGAAAAATTACAAGAATTGTTGACTCAACCGGGTTTTGTGCGAACTACCGATGGAGTCATTTCGTTTAACCAAAGGATTTGTGTTCCGGACAACAGGGAGTTAAAACGAAGGATGTTGGAGGAAGCGCATAAGGGTACTTTTACTATACATCCTGGTGCTTCGAAGATGTATCAAGATTTAAAGAGGGACTATTGGTGGTCCGGGATGAAAAGAGATATTACAGTGTATGTGTCGGAATATGCGGTGTGCCAACAAGTGAAGATTGAGCACCAAAGGCCGGGTGGCTTGTTGCAACCTTTAGAAATTCCGATGTGGAAATGGGATAGTATTTCAATGGACTTCGCAGTGGGATTACCCCGTGTGCAGGGTGGCTATGATTCAATTTGGGTAATTGTGGACCGGTTAACGAAATCTGCGCATTTCTTAGCTGTGAAGACTACCTACAAGGCGAGTCATCTCGCAAGGTTGTTTATTTCAGAGATAGTAAGATTGCATGGTATTCCTACTAGTATTGTTTCGGATAGAGATCCAAAATTTACTTCTAGATTTTGGAGAGCTTTTCAACAAGCCATGGGAACAAGGTTGTGTTTGAGTACGTCGAATCATCCGCAAACGGACGGTCAGACGGAACGGACAATACAAACCATGGAGGACATGTTAAGAGCTTATGTGCTTGAAAGTGGGGGAAGTTGGAAAGAACTTTTACCGTTGATCGAATTCTCTTATAATAACAGTTATCATGCAAGCATTGGTATGGCACCTTATGAGGCGTTATATGGTAGGAAGTGTAGAACACCACTGTGTTGGGGGGAAGTTGGCGATGATAGAATTTTGGGACCCGAGATTATTCAAGAGACCACAGAAAAGATTAGAATGATTCGGGAAAAGATTAAACAAGCCCAAGACCGTCAGAAAAGCTATGCGGACAACCGTAGGAGACCATTGGAGTTTGATGAGGGTGATCATGTATTTTTGAAGGTTACTCCGAGATTGAGATTGAAAGAACCATTTAAATCGCGGAAGTTAAGTCTAAGATACGTGGGACCGTATCAAATCTTAGAAAGAGTTGGTGAAGTAGCCTACAGATTAGCCTTACCGCCTTCTCTGTCAGAAATGCACGACGTTTTTCATGTGTCTCAACTTCGGAAATTTGTTCCAGATCCTCTTCAGCCAGTTTTACCAGATACAATTGAGATAGAAGCTGATTTGACATTTGAGCCTCAGCCGAGTCGTATTACAGGAAGAGAAACTGAAGTGTTAAGAAATAAAGAGATCCCTCTTGTTAAGGTCCAGTGGGACGAGACGCATCCGGGCGATGCCACTTGGGAATTGGAATCGGAAATATGGGAGGTTTATCCTCATCTTTTCAGGTATTTTTTTTTAAATTCGAGGGCGAATTTCTATTTTAGGGGAGGAGGATGTAATACCCCATAATTTTGTGAACATTTTTGGATAATATTATTATGATCAACTGGGTTCCGGGATACTCTGAGCAATTATTGGATAAAGTAATTGGAGTAAACTGTCGAACTCGGAATTTGATTAAATTAATATTATTTAACTTGGAATTTTATTAGTTGGTGCTTTTGAGATAATTTGGACGATTAGTAGTGTTACTAATTAAATTTTCCTCTTTATCTTTTCTTTTCCTCTCATTTGGAAGAGATAGAAAACTTTGAAGGAAAGAGAAGAGAAAAGGGAGGAAAGGGAAGAGAAAAGAAGAGAAATTCTCCAAGAGCTCAAGAGCAAGAAACATCAACCAATCTTCATCTTTTCATCTCAGCTTCAACCTCCTCATCTTGTAATCCAGGTGGGTTCTAGTTAGACTCTTTAGATTAAGGTTTTATTGAGTTCTAGAGTTAGTTGGTATTGTTAGAAAATATTGAATTTTACAATAGAATCATAATCTAACTGCTGAAATTCAATCATTGAATTGTATGTTATACTGGTTGTTATGATTATAGCATGTTTTGGTGTATTTCGATTTGAAAAATTGGGATTTTGGGGTTGAAATTGATCCACCCGTAGCAGAACTTTTCTGCAGGAAAATTTCTGGGTTTCACCTGTCCGTACGCGTATCACACAGGGCCATACGTGTATTGAGTTGGGCAATACGCGTATGGAAGTGAAGGATTTTGGGCGATACGCGTAAGGAGGAGGCAATACGCGTATGGTTTGAGTAGTACGCGTATTGGAGGAAAAATGGAATTTTTAAAGGAAAACATCCTCTGCCCATACGCGTATCGCTTTGGGCAATACGCGTATGGCTGGGCGAGCCAACTGGGCAGTACGCGTACGGCACAAGGCAATACGCGTATAGTCAGGAAAATTGTAAAATTGTGTTTTCTTGCGATACTATTTCTCGTTATGTCCATAACTTTTGACTCGGGTATCCGTTTTTAATATTCTTGATATCATTGGAAAGCTAACAGAATGTACTTTCTTATGAAAATGGTTTTAAGGTTGTTGGCTGATTTAATTATGTCGGGATTTTTGGAATAGTGTGGTTGTGTCGATTTTTATCGTTTAATGGTGTGTAATTGTTGTTGAAAATGTATGCATGTTAAAATATGAAATAGGTAGAGTGAGGACTTACCATAAACAATGTCGGAAAGTGTGTAATGACATAGTGACAACGCTCGCGCATGAATGGCCGAGGCGTGTGTGTGATAATCATAACCAGTTATTTTTACGGTGTAGTTTCATGAGACTCGAGCACCTCCTCTGAAACGTATGGACAATTACTTGGCAGGTTTGATTCCCGCTTATAGTACGAATAGAGCCTACGGGTACAGAGACTTGTGATGGTTAACAGGCCATGAGAAGTGACGGTTCACGGCTAACAGGCCGATGATCCCGAATCCATTTCGTATGCCAAGTAACTACAAGGATCCATGACTCGGGTCGTCTTCTAGACGTAGAAGCGGACGGGAAAAGGGGATGCCTTGGTACGGTTATTGATTAGTGAGATTCTTGAGCTAACAGGCTCAGGACATACTTTGGTACTAGTGTGAGTTAACAGGCTCACCGGTACGGATACTTGTATAGTGTGGGTACTCAAAGTCTTTCCCTTCCCTTTTGACTTGAGTTAGGTTTATTAGAACCTTGTAGAACCGAGAGGACTTTAAGATAGGGAACTCACTGAGATTTGATGTATCTCACCCCACTGTTGTTGTTTACATCATAGGTTCTGCAGGTTCCGCGAAGGGTAAGGATAAGGTTGTGTGACTATCCTTGCTTAGCTGTTGGTTTTGCTTCCGTTGTGAAGTCTTTTGAGATCCTTAGTGATCTAGTTCTTAGTTTTATCTTTTGAACATTTTGTACATATAACATGCCGGTGGTTGTATTAGGTTATTTTGGGCATTTTTATGTATACGATGTTACTAGGAACTTATGTATTTCAGTACCAAAGGTATTATTCATGTATGATATCTACTTTGATGTATATATATATATATATATATATATATATATATATATATATATATATATGGGCTTTACAAATGACATCGGCGACATTGTTTGGAAAACTACAATAGCATGAATCGAAGCTTAATAGACTTGAACAACATGAAGCACATGACATGAAACATAAGAACATCTCCCTAAAAGAAGAATCAAAAGAAAGTGAAGAAGATGATTATTTGGATGAAGATGAAAACATAACACTACTTGTCAAGAAGTTCGGTAAATTTATCAAGAAAGATACAACGGTGACATTTGGTCAAGGAAAGAGATTTTCAAAGAGGAAAGAAAAATCTACTACAAATCACAATTTTACTTTCATTGAATGTGGGAAGCAAGGACATATCAAGGTTTATTGCTCTCCAAAAAAGAATGAATTCAAAGGAAATAAGGACATGAGACTAAAGAAACTTTATATAGCAAGGGAAGATAGTGAAGTTAGTTTATTCTCGGATTTGGACAACGAAGAATAAACAAATCTCACCTTGATGGTCTCACACCACTTCAACGACGATGATAAAGAGGTTAGTGACTTTGAAATTAAAAACAAACCTTCATATCATAATTTACAAAATGTTTTTCTTGAATTACATGCTGAATTTTTAATATTGTCTAGAATTTGTACTAAACAAAAGAAAATAATTATGTCTAGAAAGTAAAGTTAATACCATGCAAATGGAATTAGAAAAGTAATTGTTATTACAATTGAGTGTCAAATTTTTTCGGAAACGAGTTTAGCAATATCTCTTAGACATGTTATGTGACACCCTAGCGCATGTATTACTCAGTCTGTGTTATAGGATCTCTTTAGCATTTGGTTAGAAAGTCTGTTTCAATATGAGTACAATCATAATATTACTTTTTGAAGAAGTTTGTTACTCCAAATTAGTTTGGAAAAATATTTTATTAAATCATAATCCATAATTGTTGAATAAAATTTAATTGGATATGATTTAATTATAAGATTTAGATTTGATTTAATCAAAGAATATTTGATTGGATTTGTATTGAAGAAAATATTTAATTGAATATACTTTGAAGGAAGACATGTTTCTGTTTTATTTAGTCCAAGATTTTGCTGAAATTGATATGCAACGATATTAATTGAAGATGTAATTAAACAAATGTTCCATGAAGATATTTAATTGGATTTGTTTTAATTACATGATTTGGATTTCCAATTAATGAGGAGATCTCCAATCTATATTGAAGAATATTTAAAGTGTGTTTCAGTTTTGGAAGAGTTTTTGTTTTGAATACTTTACTTTAGAATTGGTTGTATGAAAAGTCACACAAAACAAGATGTCAAGCACAATGTCGAGCGCAAGATAAATTGAAGTATATCTCTTCCTTTTAAGATTTTTTAACTTTTATTTCTATCATAGATATAAGTGTGTTTGGATTTGGAAAAATCTGTTTTTAGCAAGATTGCTTTTGGTGTTCTAATTTGTTCAAGATTTGTATCAATCAAGTATATCAATCATCATAATAAAGATTCGATTAATTATGTTCATTGTTAGAAATATTTAATTTGAACTAAAATCACCAAGATATAAATGGATATAATCAAGAGATTTAGGTTAAGTTTAAAGGTGATCAATAAATATTGACAATCAACATTATTGAAGATTGATCTCATGTGTTTTTAGAGGATCATTCATATTCAAGATAAAAACCCTAGAGGGATTTGGAGCATGGATTTTATTACTATATAAGGAGCCAATCTCTTTTTTGAAGACTCAAAACTTCAAAGAAAATATATACTCCATATGAGAGTTTTAGTTGAGTCTTGTTTTTGTAGTTTGTACACTCTATCATGGGCATTGATTCTAAATTAACCGAAAATAATTTTTTTGTTGTATTACAGTATTACCTTTCATCTTTGTAATTGAATAAACACTTGGGAGACTGATCGAATGAAAGTGAGACGTGTCTCAGATTCAGGTGGAGCCCTAATCAAATCTTCACAGGTAGTATTAAGAAAGTGGTATTAGACGAAGTGAGTTCAGATAAAACCAATTATCCTTATAACTATTAGGAGTGGATCTCTTTCTATAGGGAGTCCTGAAAAGAAATTCACGGGTAGTATTTAGAAAAGAGACTTGAACTAGGAGAGTGTCATACCCCAATTTTGTACTGGCACTTTACTATTATATGGTTTTAATCATATTTTATTTCAAATAAAAAAGATAGCCCATTTGGTAGTGAAATAAGAATTCAAGGATATTCAAGCATAAGGTCTTGGGTTCGAATCTTACCTTTCCCTTTTTTTTTTCTTTTTTCTCTTTTTACCTTTAATTCTATTTTTCACAAAAAAAATATTAAAAAAAATTGTATTTTTATTATTTATTTATTTTTATTTATTTTTTAATTATGATTATTATTATTGTCAATACTTTCCAAAATATTCACATGACAAGATCATCAAATTTTCCAAAACTTTCACATGACAAGATCATCAAGCTTTCCAAGACAACTTCACAAAAAGATCAACCAAAATTAAAAGGGGATTAAAACTTGGTGGACAAAGTATATAATGTCAGTAAATAGTTTTGTCCAATTCCATTTGTGGCATAATCTTGAGGCTACAAGAAGGAGAAGTCAAGAAAGAACAAGGGGAGAGAAAAGGACAGAAAAACATAAAGGATGGAGAGAGGAGGATCTATTTTGTTCATTTGAAAATAGGTATATCTTCATACAGTATATTTAACATGCGGTTCCGGTAGTAGTTCATAGATATTATATACTTTAAAGATGTTTTGTTTTATATATACATGAACATGCATCTGCATCTCAAAGACATATGTATGTTTAGCGATTTGCTTAGTTTTTTATATATTGTTTTTCTGTTTTAAGTTTATATATATATATATATATATATATATATATATATATATATATATATATATATATATATTTGTGTGTGTGTGTGTGTGTGTTATTAATTTAAATGTATACATATATTTGTAGTATGATAATATTAAATTTTTTGTTGTGATTTTTTCTAATCGAACCGTGTCGATATGCAGTTTACACATTGGTGTACACGATGCGTGGCATTTGTGTCGGTTTGATCTGGTTGCGATGATCCCATTTTTGTGTTAGCAACGTTGTGTTTTTAGCATTTTAAAATTCCTTTTACTTTATTCTCCTTTTTGATAAATTTAGATCCGCACAATTTTTGGTCCCTCATGCGATGATCACGTTAAGTGTAGCCAGCTAGTGGTGGTTTTATCGGTTTATGTGCAATGTTCTATATTTGTTTATCTTTGTATTTCAATTTTGCACGCGTCTGATGGTTTAGCATAGTGACAATCCACTTTTTGGGCTTGCTGATTCGCGTTTTCAATTTGCAATTCGTGATTTTCTTTGATTTTATTATCTTGTTGTTTCTTGATTCGATTTGCGATGACCGCTAACGCGGTAGCAATTTGCTATTTCAATTTGTGCTAATTTTCAACGATCCAATGTTGTTGGCTTTAGATCGGATTTAATTCTTTGCGGTAACCTTGCACGTCTTCGCATACGCGGCTTTGATTCGCGTACTTGCGTCATGATTTTAATCCAATCACTTTTCTTTTTAATTTACATTTTGATTCATTTGTTATGTATGTGTGATGTTAATATTAAGTATGCATCTTATTTTCGTTCACACCTAAATTATTTTTAAAACTAATTCTTGATTTAATCAAGCCATTTTTAAAGCCCTGTAAGTCGATTGTTTCTATAATCGCCATCAACCAAACCCAAAACATTCTTGATTCATATATCAAGCCCTACCACAACTTGTAAGTCGATTGCCTTTTGCATCGCCATCAACCAAGTAAACCCTTGATCCAACGTCAAGTGGTTTACTTCCTTAACTCTTGTAAGTCGATTGCCTTTTGCATCGTCATCACGCAAATTCAAACCTCGATCAACATCGAGTATTTTCCTTAAACAATTTAAGATACATAATCATTATGTAAACACTATTTTATTAAAAATAAAGGGAGGAGTTTTGAGTCTTAGAAATTTCTCCTCAATTGTTTGGATGTGAGATATCTTTCTCGTGTTCAAACAACTATTTCCATAAAATAACTATTCATTTCTTAACACTATTTCACTAAAGATGAAACAGGGGGTGTGGAGTCTTTCATTCCTCTCTTTCAATTGTTTGGGTACGAGATATCTTTCTTGTGTTTAGGCGATTGATATATATATAACACACTAACAAACCGTAGTGTCGAACTACGATTGCTCTGACTTTCCCATTGCACGAGAGAATACGTAGGCACAAGGGCCCCAATCCTTAGCGAGCACCCTAACAATTAAACCAACCATTCTCCCTTAAACCCTAATTAAAACCTTTTGCAAACCTTTCGCTTTTTATTATTCGAAGAAGACAAATAAGCATAAGTTAAACACTCAAGTCACAAATTAGACTAAGAGGTTCCCATTGAGAACAACGGACGTGAGGGGGTGCTAATACATTCCCCTTGTGTAACCGACTCCCGAACCCGGATATGGTTGCGATGACCATTTTCCTTTCCTTAAAATGTTTTCTCGATATTTTCCTTTTCATTTATTGGAATAAATCAAAGTTCGGTGGCGACTCGGTTCGAACAAGTTTTTCTACGTCCATCGTGAGGATCATTTTTTTTGAGGTACGACAGATGGCGACTCTGCTAGGGACACATAATTGCTCCATGCAAGAGAGAGTCGAGCCTAAATTAGGTTAATTTGAGATGAGTGTTAACTTAGCTTAGTTGTCTTCTTTTTCGTTTGTTTGTTTTCTTCTTGTTTATTTTATTGCTTGTTTATTTTATTATTTGCTTATATTATCTTTCTATATTTTTGTTATGATGTTGGGTTCTCTGATCATAGGCTTTCTGAGATAGACTCTATACCCGAGCCTGAGAAAAAATATAAGAGTAGGATGGTGGTTGTGTAGTAGAGACTTGCGAGGAGTCTTCCTCGTGAGGACGATACGAAATCCCCGCTTAGAGTAGATTCTCTTGGAAATGTTATTGTTTTGATGAACCTTCATCAAGGCGATAATGTTTTCAAGCCTGAATCGTTGACTCTAAGGACCTTTAACCCGTTCTATCCACGATGGTTGTGTAGTGTTAACCTGAGAGACCTCTGGGCTCGTTGGGTTAATACGAAAGCCCAAATCAGATGAGATCCCTTGAATGTATTACTAGTTGACAGTAATGGGTTTAACCTCGATCAATGACTCTGAGAATCCTGCTTTATAAACCTTGTGTCGACGGTATGTAGTAGAAGCCTACGAGGTCCCCAGCAGAGTCGCCAGTTCTATAATATGGTTGAGAACTGAGTTTTTAATTTTATTTTCGCAAAACATGTTGCGGTTAGCAAGAGTCGCCACCGACTTTTCTTTTATCCAATTTATTTAGGAAAGGTGAAAAGAACAGGAAAGACCTTTTTTGAAAAGATTTTGAGTTCGGGGGGGTAAGTTATGAAAAGGGAAGGTGTTAGCACCCCTTTTCATCCGTAGTTATCTACGGGCTCTTAATTGCTTGCTCACTTTAACTTGCTTTTTTTTTTAAATGTGGCGTGTGTTAAAAAGTATTTCGCAAAAATTGACTTTGTGATAATTCGTGTAAGAATGTATACAAAGTGTTTGTTTTTGAAAATATTTTTGTAAAGGTTTGACTTTGTAATAATTCGCGTAAGAATGTATACAAATTGTTTGTTTTTTTTTAATATTTTTGAAAGTGTGAGGTGTGAAAAGTATTTGTTTTTGAGTTGTGAGCAAGCATTTAAAAGTTACTTACCCTTAATTTATAAGGTCTTTCTTGTACTTATCATTTTCCTTGAGAGATAGTACTATCCATACCATTAGTGGGTAGGTAGTCCTATCTATTGGATGTGAAGGGACATCGAATGGTCATAGAAGGCAACGTGTAAGGATACCTTAGCAATATGAAGGGACTATCATCATTTTTCCGTAGGGTCATCGAGGGACAAGATCATTTTTTCGTAGGCAACTCGAAGGGTCATCGAGGGACAAGATCATCTTTTCGTAGGCAACTCGAAGGGTCATCGAGGGACTATGATCTTTATATCAAAGGGACTATGATGATATTATTCGTAAGTGTCTTTTGCTAAAGTACCCTTACTTTCGAGGGACATGACCATTATTTCGTAAGGCAAACGAAGAGAGGTTACCCTAGAGGTGCATGTGTGCAAAGTGTGTTAGTTTCAATCATTTATTTTGAATTAGGGTTATCTATCGTTTGTTTTTAAGTCTTGCCATACAATCCTATTAGCATACATCTAAACAGATTATATATATACAAGCGTAAAATATAAGTGCGGAAAATTAAATCCTACGCTATTACAAGGCTTTGGGAGAGATACATAAGTATGAAAACCCTTGCGGAATAAAAATACAGCTATTACAAAAAAAACCATGCGACCTATACAATTTTCCTAGAGACTTAAATAGGCAAATAAATAAATAAGTGAAGAAAAATGTTAGGAAAATTATTTTAAAGACCTAAAATCTAAATTAATGCTTTTCTGTATTCTTTAGGAATTGATTTTAATGTTAGTGATACAAAATAAATCTAATTCTAATTATGTACAAATTAATTAAAAAACTAAAGTCTGATTAATTAAAACCCTAATTTCTAATTTTATGGTTTTATTGTATTGATTAGTTTTAAACAAGAAAGTAAATAACTAAATGGAATGAAAAAAAAGGGTTAGTAAAATATGGAAAAACAAAAATGCATGGGATGGAAATTGAATCCACGCCTAAAACCAAAATTATAATCACAACAATCTGGCTTATGCTTCACTGCAAAAATTCAACACAATTAGTAACCCAAAATCAAGATCCACAACAAATTTCAAACAAATCAACTGATTCCGGATTTGGACATTATCACCATGTGAATTCAAAAATTATCTAAATCAAACAATATCAATTTACATAAAAAAAAAATCCATCTAAGCATTTTATCAAAAATTTATACCGTAAGAAATATCACAATTCTAACCTCAACCTCAATTTAATATCGATTCACTAAACCAAACAATCAAATCAGAAGAGAATCGAGGAATGTGCGAGGAATTACCTAGATTGAAGGTTGGCAAAGAGATCGCAAGCGAAGAATGCAACAAAACGGAGGGAGGAGGCGGACCGTACTGACGGTGTACGGACGGGGGTGGCGGCGGTTCCGTACGGACGGCGGAGGGCGGCGACGGCGATTCCGTACGGTCGTACGGACGGCGGAGGGCGGAGAGTGAGAATGATTGTCTTTTTCTTTTTTTTAGGTCCCCCCCTCATGTGTAAAACAACATGTATTTATAGATCTAGAAAATTAGGTTAAAAAGTTTAAAAAGGAAAAAATAATCAGTCTTAATTCATATTGATCAAATAACATCTGAATAAAATCATATAGTATCTGATTTTTACTTGGTCACCAAGTAGACCAATTAGAAACTAAGTATGACACAAAAATGACATAAACTGACCAATAGGAAATGAGTACACAAGAAAGGAAATATTTTTGGTATCTATTATGATTTTTGCACTCCTTTTTGGTAAAAAGTGCATAAAATCAAATAAATAATTATTTTTCAAAAATGCCTTAAAATAAAAAACGAAAATTAAAAACAAATAATAAAAAAATACAATTTTTTGTGATTTTTTTAAAAATAATTTAAAATGGAAAGAAAGCTAGTAACAAATAACAAAAAAAAAATTCAAAATGTAACATGTGAGATTCAAACCCGCGACCTCATACTTGCAAGCCTTATCTCCTTTCCAATTGTGCCAATTCATTTATTTGAAACAAAAATGCACTTGAAAGCATATGAAGGTCAAACAACTATTTGTTATTTAAACAATTTAAAGTAAACTGTTACCTATTTTTGAATAAAAATTACTGTTAAAATGTTAGTAAAATTGAACCAAAAAAAAAACTTATAAAATCAAAGTTAAAAATAATTTAAATGTTAGAAATAGGGCGGACAAATTTTGAGGTACAACACTCACCTAAAATAGATCATTTCAAGGGTATTATTATTTTGATGAACCTTCATCACGACGATAATGTTTTCAAGCCTGAATCGTTGACTCTAAGGACCTTTAACCTGTTCTATCCACGATGGTTGTGTAGTGTTAACCTAAGAGACCTTTGGGCTCGTTGGGTTAATACGAAAGCCCCAATCAGATGAGATCCCTTGAATGTATTACTAGTTGACAGTAATGGGTTTAACCTCGATCTATGACTCTAAGAACCCTGCTTTATAAACCTTGTGTCTACGGTATGTAGTTGAAGCCTACGAGGTTCCTTCCTCATGGGAAGATATGAAAACCCACCTAAAAGAGATCGTTTCAAGGGTATTATTGTCTGATGAACCTTTGTCATGGCAATAAATCAGATTCAAGAAGAACAAGTTGCTTTTAGACAAGAGATGGACTCTGTGAAAAGCAATATCGATCAGATTTTTTAGGCGATAACAGCTCTAGCCAAGAGAGAAGATAAACTTTGCAACATCACTGCTACTGCAAGAACAGTGCCCCTGTGCAAGGATCTACGTCATTTCCTTCAGTTCTCGTTCCAAATCATTTGATCTAGGGTATGCCTCCAGACTACACTCCTGCAATTGAAGGAGTTGTTGCCCAACCAATTCCTACATCTGGGGTTACTGTTGGAGTTATCCAACAAGCTCAACCTACTGTTATTCAAATTCTTATTCCTCGTGCTGAAGAGAAGATACAAGATGAGTATGACGTGGAAAATTATCAAGAGGTTGTCCCTATTATCAGTCCTCATACTGCTCAAGATTCTGAAGCCATCAAGATGTGTCGTGCTTTAGCTGAAAAACTCCAAGTTATGGAAGGGCATAACCCAACCTCTCTGAATGCCTTGGAGATGTGTCTAGTGCCAGATGTTGTGATCTCCTCTAAGTTCAAGGTTCCAGAATTCGAAAAATATAAGGGCCTCAGCTGTCCTAACATTCATCTAAAGATGTACTGTCGAAAGATGGCTGCCTATGCCAGGGATGACAAGTTGATGATCCATTGCTTCCAGGACAGCCTGTCTGGAGCGTCGCTAGAATGGTACATGCAACTGGAACGCAGTAGTGTGCGTACTTGGGCTGAGTTGGCTGAAGCTTTTGTTAAGCAATACAAATACAATATTGACCTAGCTCTAAACTGTACTCAACTCCAGTGTATGGCTCAAAAGGACAACGAATCCTTTAAAGAGTATGCACATCGTTGGAGGGAGTTAGTTGCAAGAGTTCATCCACCACTGGTCGATCGTGAATTGATTGATATTTTTATAGGTACCTTACAAGGGTAATAGTATGAAAATATGATCAGTGGTGTGTTTTCAAGATTCTCAGACATGGTGATTGTTGGTGAAAGAATTGAAGAAGGCTTGAAAATCGAAAAGATTCAAGGAGGTTCTAGTAGCCAGGCTGGAATCAAGAAGCCTTTCAATGGGTATAAGAAAAAAGAGGGTGAAACAAATGTTGTCTCTTATCATGGGGGAAAAGTACATCAGAGGGCGCCTACTCCAATACCCTATTTACAGTACCCATATGTTTCAACTGCGCAATATGCTCTGGTGCCTTATCAGTAAACTACTCCGACTCCAATTCCTGCTCAGATACCTCAACAACAAAATCGCTATCATCAAGTTGCTGTCATTGCACCAATTCCATACCAACATCCGGCTTTCCAGCAGCAACAACCATATTAGCAACAAGGGTATCAACAATAGCACCAGAATCAACAACAACACGCTCCACAACAGCGTCAGCCTAACCAACAAAGGGTGGGGAGGCCAGATAGACACTTTAATCCTATGTTTGTACCATATGGCCAAGTCCTCCCTTATATGCTAAATGATGGATCAGTTACCTTGAGAGATCTTACACCTTCAACTGCTATCTCTCCAGGATATTATGCCAATGCTCACTGTGAGTATCATAAGGGTGCCCCGAAGCACACAATTGAGAATTACAAAGCTTTCAAGCACAAAGTTCAAGACTTAATTGACTCAAAGGAGCTCACCTTCACATCAAAAAATCCAAATGTTGCAACAAACCCCATACCACCGCATGGTGGACGTTAGTGAGTACTATTGAATGGGTTTTTAGATACAAGAAGAATGGTCTCCAACTTTGAAGAAGCTAAGTGGCAAGTCAATCGGGAAGAGTTCAAGTCCTCAAATAAAGGCAGTCATTATGCCATGTTTCTATTTTTGCATTCTTGTATTTTGTTATTATTTGTCTAAGTACTTGTTTGCTTTAAACATTATTATTTATATTTGGTTTTATTAATGAGATGATTATGCATGTTTTGAATTAATCTTTTTCGTATTCACTCATCTTTTTTTTTTCATATTATCACAAAAATACACAAAAAATATATATATTCCCCCACTTCACTTTCTTTATCAAACTATTTTTTTTAGCAAATATTGGAGGGAGGATGATGAAAACGAAATACCCTTAACTGTTGTGGTATGCTTTCGGATAAGATCTTGCTGATGATGTACATGCATTGTTTCAAATCCCCAAGCACCGAAGAGATAAGGAGTTAGTCCCTAGTTAACCACTTTGAGCCTAGAAGTAGGAGTTTCTTTTGAATTTATAAAACCTTACGCTTAACCTCGGGTAGGGTAGTGTTTAGTTAATCTAACCGCATATTTGAATTACAAGATGAATCCATCCCATCTAGGGATTAACCACCTTGTCACTACTCAAAAAATAGACGACGAGGAGGCGAAAAGGAAGAAACAGAGAGTCGCCATCGGAATTTATTTATCCTAAAAGGGGAAGGGAAAACATCGAGAAAACCCCAAGAAGAAAGGGATAATATGGTCTCGCAACCAAATTATGGGTTCGGAAACCGGTTATGCGAAAGGAAGGTATTAGCATCCCCCACATCCATCGTACTCGATGGGAACCATTCACTTGTCTTATGTGTAAGGATGTTTGCTAAGGATATTGCTTTCTAAAAGTGGTCTAAGAGTGAGATAGAAGGGTAAGAAACAAAGATTAAGAAAAGAATAAGGGAAAAGAAAAAGAAAATGGTGGAAACAAAAAGAGACTCGATAGGACTTCACAGTCCCATGCCTACGTAATCTTATGCCTACATATCTTGTGCCTACATATCTTCACTTAAAGAAATGAAGAATCAGAGCGTCCGTAGTTCGTGAGACTATGGGTGATGAAAATGGGAAGTTTGTGTGGACGATGCTAACGTGCGCATTCTAGCAATTAGGTGTATTGTGGCTCGCTCGTGGAGTCTTATGTGTTACCTGTTTGCGGTAGAACGGACGTAACATGTCCTTTTTGGGAGAAGAATATGGAAGGGTGCTCGCCAAGATCATCGCAATCTTGTGCCTACGTATATTCACTTCAAAGAAGTGAAGAATCAGAGCATGCGTAGTTCGTGGGACTACGGTGAAAAAAGATGAGGTTTGTGTGGACGATGCTAACTTGCGCATTCTAGCAGTTAGGTGTATTGCGTCTCGCTTGTGGAGTCTTGTGAGTTACCTGTTTGCGGTAGAATGGACGTAACATGTCTTTGTTGGGTTAAGAAAATGGAAGGGTGCTCGCCAAGATCATCGCAATCTTGTGCCTACTGTAATACCCCAAATTTTGACCACTTAGATTTCCCATCATTGTGAAAATCATCATCACAATATGGAGGAACCATCATGCTTCATCAGTCTCCCCAAATATGGGTGAGCATCCAATACAATCAAAATTAGGGTTTCAAGCCCTCTCTGAGTGCTTAGACAAAGGATCAATCAAGAAATAACATGATCTTCAACTTTTCTAATCTCTCAAACATCCACAATGGATCAAAAAGGACTCCCACTTCAAAGATTAAGCACAAGGCTGCTCCCTTCTAGGTGGATCAAGTCTTAAGATCGACAGTGTCACCAAATTAGGGTTTTGGTCGACCAGGGCCTCCAGATGGAAATTTTCATCTGGGCATAAGGCAATGATCCAAAACATAACCTAATATACTTCATGGAACCTCATGAACCCATGCATCAAGTTAATTTTGCCTCAGGGGATGCATTCATCAAAAATCAGGAATTAGGGTTTCTTGACCTAATTCACCCCTAAGTTGACTTTTGGGACAAACCATGAGCCAAGACCTCAAGAGATGATTTGAGGGTCTCTAATATACCATATTGATCCATTTGGAACAATGGATTAATCCAAGAAGCTTGAGCAACAAGTCTCATTTTCATCTGCACCACAATTAGGGTTTTAAGGGAAAAGTCAACTGTAACTTTAACTTTTGACCAGGACATGCTCCCAAACCCTAATACATGATTGAATATACCCTATGACACCCATGGAACATGTCCATCAAGTTTGATTTAGGTCAAAGACATGATTTCCTGAAGAATTGCACAGTTTGGAATTCATCTGATAAAAAGTCAACTGTGCACAAAAGTCAACTTTGACTTTTTGAGATTTTTCACCAAAATGGATTTTTAACCCTAAAATGATGTTAATGTATGATTTGAATCATCATTCATTAAGAAAAATCAAGAAAAGTGAGATAACTTGTAAAAGTTAAAAATAAAGTGGCAAAGGTACCAACTTTGGAGGACCATAACTCCTAAACCACAAGGCCATTTTTTCTCATCCAAATATGGATTTGTAGCCCTCATTACCACCTACAAAAACTTCAACTACAAGTCATTCCAATTCATTAAGGATTTTGAGTTATGGAGTGATCAAAGTGGCTGAAAAGTGAAAATGTCACTTTTTCCAACACTTAGTGAAATTTTCACTAAGTCAGAATTTGCCTTCACTTTTTGCCAAATGTAGGGGGATTTTTCACTTGGAATCAAAAGAGATCAAAACAAAACTTGTTCAAACAGTTGTTGTATCATGTAATAGCTTTCCAAAATGGCCAAGAACATTGCCAAATTCAACCTACATCATGAGATACAACATTGCCAAGTTGCCTTGCTGAAATCTATCAAAGCAAGGCAGAATTTGCATTTTGGCTCGATTTGCCAAAATCAGCCAATTTCAATTGCTCCAATCCACTTGGACACCTCAGAGGATTGAATCCAAAGGGAACAATCACTGAGCCAAGCCTCCAAGGTCCAAGGAACAAAGAATAGCATGTTGAACCTAGAATGGCCAAAATAGGGACAAGACTTCAAATTTGGAATGAGGCATTCAATGGAACCATCAAGGTGGCATGGACTGAGCCATTCTCATCTGAAATCAGTCAAGACTTATCCAAGACCAAGGGGACCAAAGCTCTGTGCCCTAACCTCTAGTCAATATCTAGAGGAGACTTTCATTTCCATTGGCCAACATTGAGGAAACCTACTTACCAGCTGCCATGCACTATTCCTTGCAAAACAAACTTGCTCTACTATAAATAGAGCTCAATTGTGGTCAGTTTAAGTACACCAAAGCCATCTAACAGATGCTTTCCTCAAAATCTCTTTCTCTTGGCAAAAATGCCTTTCTTAGCAAGGTAGCTATCGGGTTTTGAGTTTGAGAGCAATTCTGCACAAACCAATCACTCACACACCTCACATACATCACATATGAGCTGATCAAACACTCACATAACATCTGAAACATCAAAATCTCAAAATCACTTGCCATCCACACAAGTTTGAAGTGAAGTTGCAGCTGAGATGCCATAAACTGATCCAGTCCATTTCAATTCAATCCAAGTGTTCAAACACACTCCATATGGTGTAGGGAAGCTGTCCAGATCATCACAACTTGCCTGTAACACCTCCAACTCAAAATCACATCTGCTCTTGCTGTCACGACTTGGAGGTAAGCACATACTTGGTCATCTCTCAATCTATGCATATTTCCTCGCACAATAATTTGGCCATATGTTCATAATCATGCATGGAATGTTTTCCCTCAATTAATTGCATTGTTTGAATCGTGTATCAAAAATCCTAGCTTTCATGCAGAAATTAGGGTTCTTGAGGTTTCTTCGTGATTTCTTGTTGTATGTTTAATTTAAATGAAATTAAAGTACATAGACATGATCGTGAGGTTGAGGCGAGCATAATGATATGTGGATTGCATGATATGATTACGTATTCATGGAGATTGGATAGAAAATGCAAATCTGAGAAACCCAGAAAACGCGCGTGTTCTTCAGCTTGTTCTTGGCGCCTTTTTTTTCAAATTCAAATATTTGAATTTTGTGATTTTGTTTAATTGATTCAAAAATTAATTTCTCTCTGAGTTTTAATGATTTTGAGTTGATTCTTTTTTTAATAATTCACAAAAATGTTAAAATATTTTATTTTATCAAAAAATCCCAAAAATATTATTTATTTCATATAATTGATATTTTTGTAAAGAATTAATATTTTGATTGTTTTTGGCATTTTAAATTTTTTTCTACATTGATTTTGCAACTTTTAATGCTTTCTAATTATTTTGTAGGTCAATACTTAATTTTTGAAGCATTAATCCAAGATCACAATTTGTTTTCCATGTGTTAAACAATTTTTGATCATTTTAATTGAATTTTTATTCAATTAAATACATTTTGAAAACAAATTAGGGTTTTGGATTAATTCAACCCTCAAAAATCATTTTCAAAACACTTTGGGCCTCTATTAGAGTGTAAGACCCAATCCTTTTTTTTGACCAAATCGTCTTTGGGCCTCACTTATTGTATAAGTCCCGATACCGTCAAAAAAGCAAACGGTGCGATCGTCGCCTTTTCAAAAATCATCTGGGCCTCTCCTTGAGCTATAAGACTCATTCAAAACACTTTGGGCCTCTAATAGAGTGTAAGACCCAATCCCCCTTTTAACCAAAACATTTTGGGCCTCACTTATTGTATAAGTCCCTCTGCGTTAAAAGAAAACCTCGGCACAATCGCCATTTTTAAACGAAAAATCATTTGGGCCTACCCTCGTGTTATAAGCCCCACTCTTTTTCTTTAAACCTTTTTGGGCCTCTTGAGAGAGTGTAAGACCCATCCCTTTGTACAGAAAACCTTTTTGGGCCCCAGTCACTTGTATAAGTCCCTCTGTACAAATTCAAACAGTGCGCTCACTGATAAAACCCTGGGCCTCTCCTTGAGCTGTAAGCCCCAAATATTTCTTTTTCAAAGCACTTTCTCCTTTGATTTTGAATATACTGTTGTTTTTAATCTTTCTTTGTTGAACAACTAACCAAACAGCATGGAAGCACTACAACCGAGTAAGTGGTTATCGCTTTCATTTACTGCTTTCATATTATAAACTGTATTGTGGGGCTGCTCACTGTAAGTCTCCTTTCATAAACTCATATCTACTGTGTAATAATAGTATAGATATTTCGAGTTTCCCCGGCAACTACGTCTAGAACTAGGTGACGCCGTTTCATTTATTCGTAGAAATAGACGCCTAGATCCCCAATAGGAGCACCAGATACAGTCTTCTCTTCGGCTGTCCTCCTTAGGAATCGTCAAGAAACTCTACTCCCCAAGATGAATGTATTCTCCGTGAATGGCATCTTTGAGTTTCTTCCCAATTCTCAAACTTTCCTGACTTGATCTATTCCTTGTGGATAGCTTGCCTTGAATGTCTCGGGGTTTGGGTACCCACTACGGTCATAATCTTGGACCTTAACTAAGGAACCCTCTTTAAAAGCTAAAAGTCGCTGGATAGTAAACCTCGCACGTTTACCAGTGGTTTTTATCTTTAAAAGAGTTATCTCTCCAAATGGAAAGGAGATGATAGACCCACGGGCTTCTTAAAAGCATCGGCCTCCTCTTGGGCATTATTCAAGGACCCTACGGCTTCTTAGAAGTATTCACAGCCTCCTCTTAGGCTTCGTATAATGATCTCTTCCTCCGGGAATGATAGCCTCCTCTTGGGCTTCGTACAAGGACCCGTCGGCTTCTTAAAAGTTTCCAGCCTCCTCTTGGGCTTCGTACAAATTGTCCCGACGACCTCCTAGAGGTATAGGAACAGAACCTAGTCATCCTCATAGAACAGTCCTTTCATAGAGTCTACTACTGTTTCTCGAAGCATAGTACAAAAGATAAAACTCTAGACACGGACAATCTAACTTCCTTGAGTCTCAAAGACATTCTCAAGCACCCTTCGTTAAATAGGAAGGAAACCCGCAGACTCGGACAGTCTCAATACCCTTTGGATTTCCCGTTTCCTCAAAGAGAAGGAAATATCCCTGATCCTCAAATTAAACCCCTGTGTACAGTGTTACTCATATAAGAACTGATTTTCTCTCTTAAATCAGTATATTGGATCTGTCACTCAACTGAAACAGTTACAATAGCCTCCATCTCGGGCTTCGTACGAGATACCAAAATTCTCCCCAATGGAGTCAAAACAACCTTTTCGCCTCTCTCTCGGGCTTTGTACGAGATACAAAAACACTCTCTTACTGAGTATAAAAGATTCTCCAACTGAGTCAACTCTTTGCTAGCCTCCTCTTAGGCTTTGTATAACGATATGCCCCACTGGGTCAAAAACTTTTAGCCTCTCTCTCTTGGGCTTTGTACGAGACACAAAATAGCCTCCTCTTAGGCTTTGTATAATGATTTTCCTAGCGGAAATTAGCCTCCTCTTAGGCTTTGTATAAGAAAACCACTGGTTGATCCAATCGACGTTTTAGCATCAAAACTGTGCCTCGTTCACAGTACACAAACATCAACAACTCCTTTCCCTTCATCTAATCGTTGTAAGCGGCAAGCCTCTGGATCATCTACATCTATGCCACTGTCCCTCTTTTAGCATGAGAAATTCCTAAGGAAAGATGGCATTGCTCTACACTGAGTTAAAGTCTTCTCCTTCAGGTTAAAACCCTTTCTTCGGAAATTATGGCATTGCTCGGATCCGCGTATCCCAGTTAAAGTAATTCTCCTTCTCCCCTCTTTAGAGATGACAAATTCTCTCTAAAGCCGAGGTCTTTCAGCTTCACGTCTTGGGCTTTGAACAAGACACAAATAGACCTTTTAGCTTCACATCTTGGGCTTTGAACAAGATACAAATCACCTTTCGCTTCACGTCTTGGGCTTTGAACAAGACACCAAAACACCCATTTCCTCCCATAGAATAGGAGGAACTACGAATGCTCTGATTTTCCTGTTTCGGTAAACGGGAATACGTAGGCATAAGATCGAAAGAAAAGATCTTAGCGAGCGCAATCAACAAAAAACCCAAATCCCATATCTTCGTCAATCAAAAGCAGTAATTCAAAAGCACCAATCCTAATATCCTAATCCTTGTTCCCCGCCAGAAACCTTCTGCCCAGATCGAAAGAAAGAAACCTGTATTGGCGAAATACGAATAACCAGTACAAAGGCCCCCCACATTGATAGCATCCGTAACCTAACAGACCGCTGTTTAAACTCAGTATGCAAAGCAGGGTTAATTGGAGACATCTATTTCCCTTCCTTATTCAGCTCACAATAGGATAAAAAATGAATCGACCTGTAGTCAAAGCTCAAACCGCAGAGAGCGACCAGCGCTTAAGAACCGCGTCCAAAATCGCTCGCTACAGAAAAGTGGTGCCCACCGTGGGGCTGTTTAAAGTTAGATCTAGGGACGGTCGTCCCCATTTTTCACAGAAAAGTGGCGCCCACCGTGGGGCCAATCTCATTTTGCTTTAGGGCATCATCCTCATTTTCCACGGAAGATGGCAACTCGGCTGAGGAGAAAGATTGACCTATGCTGGTCCATCTCTTGGGTTGAGAACCACAGATTGGGGCTTCCGCCGGGGAACCCATTTCTGTCAGGAACTTAAGATTCATAGCTTTATAAGTCTAGGATGATTAGGACAAATATATATACTGCTTTTCCTAATTGCTATACATGTTTATTTTTCTGCTACTGGGAATGCGTGTGATGCCGCATGTGGTGAGATTGAGTATACACTTAAGAAAAGCCAACCTTTTTCGTAGTGCGGAAGCTATCGGAAATAGCTGTTACGCGATACTACCCTCATTTGAGGCTGGAGATCTATTCTCAGTGAATGGCACTTACTCTAAGATTGCACACAACTCGTTGGCGATCCGCTTGTTGTCTGCCTTCCTGGGAGGAGCTGATGATAATGAGTACAGGTACAAAAATCAGCCTAAACCTTTGGGGATGGGTAGAGCCTTGACTTCATGACAACGACCCTTTGACCCCATGTTTTTTCTATGTTTTTGTGTGTTGCATTCATGCATTCATTTAATAAAACATTAAAACATTCAAAAAACTTTCTCTTCTAGTCTCTCTGTTTTTCAAATTAAACTAAGACTGTGATTGCAAATATCAGAGAAAAAGATTGCATTAATGGATTTCGGTAGAAGGAGAACTCACCAGTATACCTTCAAGGTTCCAAAACTAGGGGATTTGAGAAAGTTAGCGAGGATGATCGTTAACCCAGAGGCTTTCAGAGCCAAGCACGGTGGTCTGCTACCACTGTTAAGAGTCCATGTGATTAAGGGGATCATGGACGCGCTCATTCAATTCTACGATCCGGTTTATCACTGTTTCACATTCCCGGATTACCAGCTATCACCAACGTTGGAGGAGTATTCTCATCTGACTGATTTACATATCACTGATCGAGCTCCATTTTCTGGACTGGAAAAGATTCCAAAGAATCAGACTATTGCAATAGCAATTCATTTGGACGAGTCTGAGGTCCGGACTCACATGACCACTAAGGGTGGCACCCAAGGTTTGCCAGCCCAGTTCCTGACCAAGAAAGCTCTGTACTTTGCTAGTATAGGGAACGAGACTGCTTTTGAAAGCATCTTTGTCTTGCTCACCTACGGGTTATTTTTGTTTCCCAACATCAATAACTTCGTCGATATCAACGCTATTAAGGTTTTTCTCATTGGAAACCCTGTGCCGGCTTTGCTCGTAGATGCGTATCATTCTGTACACTTAGGAAATTTGTACAGCGAATGGGAGATCACATGCTGTGAACCTTTTCTTTATAAATGGTTTATCTCTCACTTGCCCAAGTCTGCCGCTTTTTGGGATTGCAAGAGTGTCTTACGTTGGTCGCAGAGGATTATGTCTCTCACCAACTCTGATATAGATTGGTGTAATAGGATTTATGAGGGAATCAGAATCATTGACCGTTGTGGAAACTTCCCCAGCGTACCCCTCATAGGAACTAAAGGAGGAATCAACTATCATCCGATATTAGTTCTTCGTCAATTTGGATACCCGATGAGACACATCCCACTGGGTGTTCATCTGGAAGGTCTTTTCTTCAAAGAAGGAGAAAGTGACAGAGCACTAAAGATGGAAATAATGCAAGCTTGGAAACATGTTCATAAGAAAGGACGAGAGTCTCTGGGAAAACCGGACTGTGTCTCGGTGGAGCCTTATCTCCATTGGGTACAAACTAGAGCTCTCAAGCTAAAGATGCCTTATCCTCGTTACAGAATTCTTCCACCGAGGGAAATTGTCATGTACTTCATGACAGAAACTGAAAGGCTTCAGGTTACTCTCAACAAAGTTCAAAAGGAAAGAAGATCTTGGAAGAACAAGTACCGCACCCTCGACGTAGAGTGTATCCAAGTACAGCAATTACTAAAAGAGAAAGATGCTCTGATTGAAATTTTGGAGCAGCATGCTGTAGAGAATCAAGATGACCAAAGGAATTTGCTCGCTCCTTTCACCTGGTAAAGGAATGACAACCCGACAATGGCCCAAGCGCCCCGGTCAAAGAAGAGGACTCTGGACCCATTAGTTTAGGTTTCTATTTCTGCACTTTGTAATCTACTGTATTTCCATTTCTGTAATCCTTTGGAATTCAATAAAAAGGGGTTTCCCCACTGTTTGATATTTGCAATCTAATTGTCGAAGTTTATTTTGATTAAACCAAAAAATAATTAATATAATCATTGCATTCATCATTCTCACATCGCGTATTCTCCTTACCTACGAATCTCACTTTTGTGTCTCGATTCTAGAGTCAAACTGTCTCATTCGTATAATACTCGGGCCAATCGTCAGAAAAAGATGGATGATCTTGAGGAAGAAAACAGAGAGTTGAAAGAAGAGATCGACGCTCTGAGAGAGGATATGAGAAAGCTTCGTAACGACATGCAAGCCATGGCAGAAGCTCAGCTACAAAGAACTGTGATCTCAGAGATCACCTCAACGCCCATCATAGAAAAGTATGATCCTAGGTATCAGATGCCGAAAGATCGTCCTTGGGGCATGCCTGTTAACTATATCCCGGAAGGATATGTTCCGCCGATCACTGAAGATCAGGGAATCGCAACAGAAGCCGCTGGGCCTGAAGGTTACAAACTTCGGGAAAGCAAAGATGCCAGGGGCATACTGAAGACTCCTGAAGGTTACAAACTTCGGGAGGCGTCAAGACTTACTGCCGTAGTCACGGTACCACCCCCTGTGGTGCACACTGTCCCGGAAGGACAGATTCCACCAACACCTTCTGGTAAGAAGGAAACTATGTTTGATAGAATGGATGAATTCCAGGAGTAATTCTTGGAAATGCAGAAGGAGCTGCAAGCCATTCGCGGTCAGGATCTATTTGGAAAGGACGCCGCAGACCTCTGCTTGGTCCCAAATGTGAAAGTCCCGCACAAGTTCCAAGTGCCCGACTTTGAAAAATACAAGGGTAACTCTTGCCCTCAGAGCCATCTGGTGATGTACGCTCGGCGGATGTCAGCCCAGACAGAGAATCAGGACCTGCTGATTCACTACTTCCAAGATAGTTTAACCGGTGTCGCACTCAAATGGTACATGGGTTTAAACCGTACTACGATCAGTACATTCAGAGATCTTGGTACTGCCTTCGTCCAACAATACAAGTACAATTTGGACATGGCACCCGACAGAGATCAACTCAGATCAATGTCGCAAAAGGACAAGGAAACCTTTAAGGAGTATGCTCAAAGGTGGCGTGAAATTGCCGCTCAAATTTGTCCACCTCTTGAGGAAAAAGAGATGACAAAAATCTTCTTAAAGACCTTAAGCTCATTTTACTATGACCGAATGATTGTCAGTGCGCCCAGTGATTTCACCGAAATGGTCGGCATGGGTGTACGTCTTGAGGAAGCCGTCCGAGAAGGACGTTTGGTAAAAGACACTGGATCAACGAGCGGTACTAAAAAATACGGTAGTGCTCTCCCTAAGAAAAAAGAGCAAGATATTGGGAATATCTCTCTCGGAAAGCAAAGGCGACGTTATCAGCCAGTAGCAGCTGTTATTCCTGCTATCGGCCCCGTGCCTGTTCCTATGTATCAACCTCAGATTGCGCAGAGCCAACCTGACCAACAAAGGACACAACAGCCTCTTCAGCAGGCTCGTCCTCCATATAACAACAACCGTACAACACGGCCACCAGGATTTGATCCTATACCCGTAACGTACGCAGAGCTGTTTCCGTTACTGCTGGCTAAGGGGCACATTCAGACTAAGTCTCCCCTTTCAGTTCCGGAAAATCCGCCTTTTTGGTTTAAAGCGGATCAAACATGTCCTTATCATCAAGGAGGTTCAGGGCATAACATTGAGACTTGTCTCAATTTCAAATCCGACGTGCAAAAGCTTGTTAGGAGCGGGCTCTTATCTTTCAAAGATACGAATCCTAATGTTCTTACGAACCCGCTGCCTCAACACGAGAAGGCTGCAGTCAATCTGATTGAGAAAGAGACTAACAATGTCTATCAAATTCACGATGTACTCTTATTGGGGACCAATCTGGTCAAGATGCATTGTAGACAGAGTGGATATGGCCATGTGCCACCTCATAATTATCACCAGTGTGATATCTGCTCTAAAGATAACCAGGGGTGTTCGGTAGTGCAAGCAGCTCTACAGGAACAAATGGATCTTGGATGGATCCAAGAGCACCGAGTTCGTGGAGTTAACATGGTTTACACGAATTCCAACGTCATTCAAAACCACGACATCCGTGCGATGAATGTCAACTTGGTGGCGATGCACTCAAGGCAAAGCCAGTATCATAATCTGCCACGGCACGATTACAGTTCCTGTCTGATTTGCTCAGTAAACAAACAGGGATGCTCTTTCATACAAGAGGCCCTTCAGCGTCAGATGGATCTTGGATGGATCCAAGACTACCATGATAGGAACTCCTATCAAATCAACATGGTTCAGATCTTTGACATTCGCGTGATGAATACCAATCTGGTAGAGTTACATGCTGAGCAGGTCCGACTCGGATTCTTAATATCACACGATTATCAAAGCTGTAAAGCGGGTTGCGAAAACGATCGAGGTTGTACCCTTGTCCAGGAGGCACTTTAGCACTTGTTAAATCACTGGTGGATGCCAATCTATATGGACGAAGATACTCAGCAGATTAGTATCAATAACAGGAATCCTACTCATCGTCAAAGTCAGGATGTCCAATCAATGGAAGGTAACCTAGTGAGGTTACATTGTATTCAAAGTGGGCGTGGCCAGGTGCCACCACACAACTATGACAGTTGTAGCGTCTGTCCGGAAAGTAACCAAGGGTGTTACCTTGTGAGAGCAGCTCTTCAGGGTCAGGTCGATCATGGAGAAATTCGTCCATATCCAGGTTTAGGACCCATCATTTGGTCGCCGAACTACCTTGCTGATCAAGTTGAGGATGTTGTCACGATCTCTGGTCATCACCAGATCAGGGATGTTTTTGCCATCGTCCCTCTACTTGACGAATCTAGAGTTCCCAACTGGGAACAGATCGAGGTTACTTATGACGATTAGAAAAATCAGAAGGTTCCCATAGTCATCTATCTACCGGGACCATTACCGTATGAATCAGCTAAGGCGATCCCTTACAAATACGGTGCAACAACGATTGAGAATGGAAAGGAAATTCCATTACCCTCCGTCGTGAATATTGCAGACGTCAGTCGTGTAACACGGAGCGGTCGAATCTTCAATCGAGGGGTTGGAGAATCCAACAAAGAAAAGGAACTTCCGGCGGAAATTCCTGATCCACCAGTCGGTCAATCTAGTAATCCCGACTTTTCAAAAAACAAAGATGAGATGCTAAAGCTCATCCAAAGGAGTGAATATAACATTGTTGATCAACTGTTACAAACTCCTTCAAAGATCTCAGTATTATCACTGTTACTCAGTTCAGAAGCACACAGAGAGGCTCTACAGAAAGTCTTGGAGCAAGCCTTTGTGGAACAGGATGTAACAATCAGACAGCTCAATAGTATTGTCTCTAACATCACTTCCTGCAATAATTTGGGATTTAGTGATGAGGAATTACCTGAAGAGGGTCGCCGTCATAACATGGTGCTCAACATTACAGTTAACTGCCAGGGCGATGCTTTAGCCAACGTACTGGTAGACACAGGGTCAGCCCTGAATGTTATGCCGAAGTACACTTTGACACAATTATCATTCAAGGACCCTCCAATGAGAGTCAGCGAGGTCGTCGTCAAAGCATTCGACGGATCCAGAAAAATAGTTATCGGCGAAGTGGATCTTCCCATAACTATTGGTCCTCACATTTTCCAAATCACTTTCTAGGTCATGGACATCCGGGCAACATACAGTTGTTTATTAGGAAGACCTTGGATACATCAGGCTGGAGCGGTTACTTCAACCCTCCACCAAAAGCTAAAGTTCGTCAAGAACGATCAACTTGTCACGGTTTATGGGGAACAAGCCTTGCTTGTGAGTAACCTATCATCATCTACTTGTGTGGAACCCGAGGAGGTTATTGGAACTCAGTTCCAAGCACTATCGGTGAGCAAGAACGATCAATCCGAAGAAGGAACTTCAATTTCTTCATACAAAGATGCTATCAAAGTGGTCGAGAGTACCGATACGACAGGATGGGGACGGCTTGTCATTCCTATTGACAATAAAACAAAGAAGGGTCTTGGTTTTTCTGCAACCTATACCCAGACAGCCGCCAACGATGAAAGTCTTCATCCCCTTCAAAACTTCTTCCACAGTGGAGGTTTTCTTCATCCAGTGTCTCAGACAATTCATGCTATCAATGAGGAAGATCCCTCTGACACAGATGAAGAATGGAAGTCCTACCTTAACAAGGACGGCTATATGTCTCAGGAAGAGGTGCCTATGCCTTTTTGCTTTCCTACAGAAAGTCCAAGATTTATACCAAGATCAGATGTCGAAATGATCTACGGAGATTGTGATCCGGAAGGATGCCGTGCTCCGCCAAATTCATTAGAGGAGGACACTCTGATGAAAGACAACTTTGACCGCAATTACTATGGCCCGATGGATGGCCTGCCAATGTGGAAGCCTTACCCAGGAAACTTGGGGCAAGAAAGTCAGCCGAGTAATGAAACTCAGCTGAGCGTCATCGAACAGAATACCTGTGTCCCCGCCATGTCATGGGATCAACACTCAGGTCATTCAGAAACTACTCAACATGAAGATGAATTCGCAACGTTTGCAAGACTAGAATTCATCAACTATGTTTTTCCTAAGGTCAACGTCATCGAGAGGGATGACTTCTCCAGTTCCAAAGAAGTTTGGGACACTTTGGGACAACCAAGTGGAAAATACGACTTTATGGTCAAGTACACCGCTCCCGAAAGCTCTCGTATCAGGCTCGAAGATATCCAGTCAACTGGATGGGGAGATACAGCTGAGAGCACGAATGTTATGCAAAATGCAACAGGGGAATCCTCCTACGACAATTCTGCTTGGGAGACAGATTCCAATGATCCTACTCCACCAGAAATCAGCGTCATTTCTGAAGACAAATCAAGGAAGGTGCCAGACTTTGTGATTCACCGAGGAGTTCGCCGCCAATGGTTTGCTGTCGAGGTTCCGAAGGTCGTTCATCAGTCAAAGTAATTGCCATCTTTTAACCTTTCACCCTGCCCAGGTGAAACGGATGTTTTGATAGGGCTCGCTTTCTGTAAATTTCCCTCTTCGCTTTGCCCAAAGCAACAGAGTTTTGTTTTATAGGGCTGTAGTTTCAAGATTCGACTTGTTCATTAATAAAATAACGTCGTTCTGTAATTTCCGCATTAATTGCTGTTTTCTCTTTTTACTTTTTCAGAAAATGGTAATCCTAAAAAAAAACATTCAATAATAAAAACAAGCAGTAAAATCAAAACACTGCACACACTTGCATTTCCTCTATCTTTTCTAAACACGAATCATCACGTCATGCAGATTACTTGTTTTATACCCCGTTGAAACATACGATCCGATGCCTTCTTCCAACTTTGAGTTCCCGGTATTCGAGGCTGAAGAAGAAAATGACAATGAAATTCCAGAAGAGATCTCCCGACTACTCAGACAATAGGAAAGGTCCATTGAACCTCACAAAGAACCGTTGGAAACGGTAAACTTGGGTTCAAAAAAAGAGAAAAAAGAAATCAGGATCGGAGCACTGCTCAGTCCAACTGCCAGAGAGGGTTTGATAAAGCTTCTCAAAGAATTCCCCGATGTGTTCGCTTGGTCCTATCAGGATATGCCAGGGTTGGATACCAGCATCGTGGAACATCACTTACCGCTGAGATCGGAATGTCCTCCAGTAAAGCAAAGGTTGAGACGCACTCACCCGGACATGGCCATCAAAATCAAGGAGGAGGTACAGAAACAGATCGACGCGGGTTTCCTCGCTACATCTGAATATCCTCAATGGCTAGCCAACATCGTACCCGTTCCCAAAAAGGACGGAAAGGTCAGAATGTGTGTAGATTACAGGGATCTGAACAAGGCTAGTCCAAAGGACGACTTTCCTTTACCACACATTGACATGCTGGTGGACAGTACAGCAAAGTTCAAAGTTTTCTCCTTCATGGATGGATTCTCGGGCTATAACCAGATCAAAATGGCGCCGAAAGACATGGAGAAAACTTCGTTCATTACCCCATAGGGTACCTTTTGTTACAAGGTAAAGTCGTTCGGTTTGAAGAATGTTGGGGGCAACCTATCAAAGGGCCATGACTACTCTGTTTCATGACATGATACACAAAGAAATTGAGGTATATGTCGATGATTTGATTGCAAAATCAAGAACAGAGGATGAGCACGTTGAACATCTGTCAAAATTGTTCGAACGTCTAAGAAAATTCAAGCTCCGCTTGAATCCTAACAAGTGCACCTTCGGTGTCCGTTCGGGGAAATTACTAGGGTTCATCGTCAGCCAGAAAGGAATTGAGGTTGATCCTGACAAGGTCAAGGCCATTCAAGAAATGCCTTCTCCGAAAACTGAAAAACAAGTCAGAGGATTCCTGGGACGTTTGAACTACATCTCCAGATTCATATTCCTTATGACCGCGACATGTGCGCCGATTTTCAAATTACTCAAAAAGAACCAGGATTGCGTTTGGTCAGAAGATTGCCAAACCGCCTTCGACAGTATCAAGGAATATCTGTTGAATCCTCCGATTCTATCACCTCCAGTGGAAGGAAGACCACTGATCGTTTACCTCACAGTCCTAGAGGACTCAATGGGATGTGTACTTGGCCAACAAGATGAAACTAAAAGGAAAGAGTCTGCCATTTACTATCTGAGCAAGAAATTCACCGACTGCGAGACTCGGTACACAATGCTTGAGAAAACTTGTTGCGCTTTGGCTTGGGCAGCCAAACGTCTTCGCCAGTACATGATTCGTCATACTACTTGGTTGGTCTCCGAAATGGATCCAATCAAGTACGTTTTCGAAAAACCTGCTCTCACGGGAAGGATTGCCCGTTGGCAGATGTTACTATCAGAATATGACATAGAGTACCATGCTCAGAAAACCATTAAAGGAAGTATTTTAGCCGATCATTTGGCTCATCAACCGATTGACGATCAAGAACCAATCGGGTTTGACTTCCCAGACGAAGATGTCATGTATCTAAAGATGAAAGATTGCGATGAACCGCTACCCAGTGAAGGGCCAGAACCAGGTTCCCGGTGGGGACTTATCTTTGACGGAGCAGTTAATCATTATGGAAACGGAATTGGGGCAATCATTGTTACCCCTCAGGGTTCCCACATTCCTTTCACTGCTAGACTTACGTTCAAATGTACGAACAACGAGGCCGAATACGAAGCATGTATCATGGGTCTCGAAGAAGCGATTGATTTAAGGATCAAAAACTTGGACGTATACGGTGACTCAGCCTTGGTTATCAATCAGATCACAGGAGATTGGAACACATACCAATCAGGATTGATTCCTTACAATGACTATGCAAGAAGGTTGTTACCTTTCTTCAACAGAGTTGAATTTCATCACATCCCTCGTGATGAGAATCACATGGCTGATGCATTAGCCACTCTCTCTTCCATGATTAGTGTAGGTCGATGGAATGACATACCTAAGATCGACATAATGCGCCTTGAACGGCCCGCTTACATCTTCGCGATTGAAGCAGTCATAGACGACAGACCTTGGTATCACGATATCAAATGCTTCCTTCAGAAACAAGAGTACCCATCTGGGGCACTCAGAAAAGACAGGAAGACCCTCAGAAGATTGGCTGGAAACTTCTTCCTGAGCGGTGACACTCTCTATAAGAGAAATTTTGACATGGTCTTGCTCCGATGCGTCGACAGACCAGAAGCAGACATGCTCATGAAAGAAATTCATGAAGGATCCTTTGGCACTCATGCCAACGGACACACAATGGCGAGAAAAATTCTCAGGGCCGAATATTATTGGTTGACAATGGAATCCGACTGCTACAAGTACATGAGGAGGTGTCACAAGTGTCAGATATACTCCGACAAAATTCATGTACCGCCATCACATCTCAAAGTTCTTTCTTCCCCATGTCCATTTTCCATATGGGGAATCGACATGATTGGCTTGATCGAACCTAAGGCTTCAAACGAACATCGGTTCATCCTGGTAGCCATTGACTATTTCACCAAGTGGGTCGAAGCAGCGTCATTCGCCAATGTAACCCGACAAGTGGTGGTCCGATTTATCAAAAACAATATCATCTGCCGTTATGGTGTTCCAAGCGAGATCATTACTGATAATGGATCTAACTTGAACAATAAGATGATGAAAGAGTTATGTGCCGAGTTCAAGATCGAACACCATAACTCATCTCCCTACCGACCCAAGATGAACGGAGCGGTAGAAGCGGCTAACAAGAACATCAAGAAGATCGTTCAAAAGATGGTTGTAACCTATAAAGATTGGCACGAGATGCTACCTTTTGCTCTTCACGGTTATCGAACATCTATCCGCACTTCAACAGGGGCAACCCCTTTCTCTCTAGTATATGGCATGGAGGCAGTGCTCCCCATAGAAGTAGAGATCCCATCAATCCGGGTATTGATGGAAGCTAAGCTCACCGAAGCTGAATGGTGTCAAAGTCGACACGACGAACTGAACCTGATCGAAGAAAAGAGAATCACGGCACTATGCCACGGTCAGTTGTATCAACAAAGAATGAAGAGGGCGTTCGACAAAAAGGTCCGACCTCGTGTCTTTAGGAAAGGAGACCTCGTGCTCAAGAAGATACAATCATTTCTCACTGATTCCCGGGGCAAATGGACCCCGAATTATGATGGCCCCTATGTGGTCACGAAAGCTTTCTCAGGCGGCGCCTCGAGACTTGCAACCATGGACGGAGAGGAATTTGCCTACCCCACGAATGTTGATGTAGTCAAGAAATACTTCGCCTAAACTAAAAAAAAAAAAAGTCTCGGTGGATTGAAAACCCGAAAGGGCGGTCCAGGCAAAAGTTAGAGACATGAAAAAAAAATCATCCCGATGGATTGGAAATCTCATAGTACAATCCAGGCAAAAGTTAGGGATAATGGCAAGTAACTATGTTCAATAGAGGCAAGTCCCTCAGCAGCAGTTACAGCATCATCTATCGGAGGAAATCTCCAGTCAAAGGTCATCTTCGACAGAAGCTCAGGATGCCCCGAATTCAAAGTTGGTAGAAGGATAGTGGTCGTTATGTTTCAACGTAGCCCTTTTCCCTGTAAATTACCATTTTCTAACTTTGTATATACTCTTTGGAATCACGCGTTTGGCTGATCTCCATCTTATCAATAAAATTTGAGCCCTTGTGCTTTTGTTTGTAATTCTTGCTTGTTTTAGCTTTACAGAACGACGTTGTTTAAACTTAATCAACGATTCTTGAAATAAAACAAAAATGAATTTACTTGTTAAAACTTTTTCTGCTTTTAAAACAAAGATGGCAATTTCTTTTGACTGTTGAACATCAGAAGAACATCGATTGCTTCTCCCGAAGTAAGCGAACTTCAAAGTGCAGAATCAAAGTACTCCTTCTAAGCCAGTATGCCTGAATGAAGGGATCAACTGTGTCAGAGACCTTGTTTCGTCTGACATCCTCGGCCGAGTTCTCATCTCTTAAGCCCGATCAACATAGCTCCCAACGGGACTATCTCTCCTAAGCAAGGTGGAATTGCTATTTTGAATCAACGGTACTTCTTCGCCCCGCGATGGCCGAGTATCCAATTGTGTTTATCCATTAGTCTGTATGTCGCGTCTGTTTTGTCAGCATATACATACATACTTCATGCATTTTATTTGCGTTCGCATTTCGTATTGCATCACTATCACTTGAGTCGGTCTTGTCCCCTAGTGATAAACAGTTTTCTCAATCGAGTTTGTCAGTTCTTTCCTCGTCAGGAAGTGTTGCGTCTGCACAATCTCGCCACCAGTGTATCTTTAGATCAGAGTCGGCAATGGCCACTTTGATAACTTGAACCTCTGAAAAGCCAGAGGAAACTCTCAATAAACATCACTCTTCGCCATTGAAGATGATATCCTTGCTTTCCCGGATTAAGGAAAATCCACAGAGAAAGCCTCGTGATCAGAGATTCGGCAGCACACCAGTTCTGCTCTGAAAAACCGCTGATGAAAAGGTCATCGGCCCCACAAAATTGGACCCCATCATATGGCATTTCTCCGGGAAGATCCCGAGAAAAGTATGATGAAAGATCCCAAACGAAAACAGTCTCTCAAAAGACTCACTTTCCCTAGTAGAATCGACAAATGGCGTCTCCAAAACAGAGAAGTTTGTGTACCTCTACAATTCAGACGAATGGGTTCCCCAGCAAGTCTGACATCAAAACTTTTTCCACTCAAATGGCATCTCCCCAGGAAAATTCGGCGAGAAGTTTGAGGGGAAGCCGCTACGAGTAGCGTCCCTTGTCAATAAAGTTTATTGACAAAAGAAACTAAGACCAGTTCCTTGGTAAGAAACCAGGATCGAGGGGAAGTTTAAATCAGAAACTAAGACCAGTTCCTTGGTAAGAAACCAGGATCGAGGGGAAGTTCAAATCAGAAACTAAGACCAGTTCCTTGGTAAGAAACCAGGATCGAGGGGAAGTTTAAATCAGAAACTAAGACCAGTTCCTTGGTAGGAAACCAAGAACGAGGGGAGGTTTATTTCAAAAGAAAACTGAGACCAGTTCCTTGGCTGAAGACCAGGATCGAGGGGAAGTTTACCTTTTCTAAGCATCATCGCTTAGCTAAAGAAGATGAATGCGTAAGCTACCATTCATAACCACCATCAAAATTTCGGATATTCCGATATTTAATCCTCTTGCACCCCGAATGCCCGAATCCCTTCGTCATTCACACCTTCGGGTCCAAGAAGATTAAATAGGGGCATCTGTAATACCCCAAATTTTGACCACTTAGATTTCCCATCATTGTGAAAATCATCATCACAATATGGAGGAACCATCATGCTTCATCAGTCTCCCCAAAGATGGGTGAGCATCCAATACAATCAAAATTAGGGTTTCAAGCCCTCTCTGAGTGCTTAGACAAAGGATCAATCAAGAAATGACATGATCTTCAACTTGTCTAATCTCTCAAACATCCACAATGGATCAAAAAGGACTCCCACTTCAAGGATTAAGCACAAGGCTGCTCCCTTCTAGGTGGATCAAGTCTCAAGATCGACAGTGTCACCAAATTAGGGTTTTGGTCGACCAGGGCCTCCAGATGGAAATTTTCATCTGGGCATAAGGCAATGATCCAAAACATAACCTAATATACTTCATGGAACCTCATGAACCCATGCATCAAGTCAATTTTGCCTCAGGGGATGCATTCATCAAAATTCAGGAATTAGGGTTTCTTGACCTAATTCACCCCTAAGTTGACTTTTGGGACAAACCATGAGCCAAGACCTCAAGAGATGATTTGAGGGTCTATAATATACCATATTGATCCATTTGGAACAATGGATTGATCCAAGAAGCTTGAGCAACAAGTCTCATTTTCATCTGCACCACAATTAGGGTTTTAAGGGAAAAGTCAACTGTAACTTTGACTTTTGACCAGGACATGCTCCCAAACCCTAATACATGATTGAATATACCCTATGACACCCATGGAACATGTCCATCAAGTTTGATTTAGGTCAAAGACATGATTTCCTGAAGAATTGCACAGTTTGGAATTCATCTGATAAAAAGTCAACTGTGCACAAAAGTCAACTTTGACTTTTTGAGATTTTTCACCAAAATGGATTTTTAACCCTAAAATGATGTTAATGTATGATTTGAATCATCATTCATCAAGAAAAATCAAGAAAAGTGAGATAACTTGTAAAAGGGGTAACCATAAAACTTAGAAATTTTTCTAAGTTAAAAATAAAGTGGCAAAGGTACCAACTTTGGAGGACCATAACTCCTAAACCACAAGGCCATTTTTTCTCATACAAAGATGGATTTGTAGCCCTCATTACCACCTACAAAAACTTCAACTACAAGTTATTCCAATTCATTAAGGATTTTGAGTTATGGAGTGATCAAAGTGGCTGAAAAGTGAAAATGTCACTTTTTCCAACACTTAGTGAAATTTTCACTAAGTCATAATTTGCCTTCACTTTTTGCCAAATGTAAGGGGATTTTTCACTTGGAATCAAAAGAGATCAAAACCAAACTTGTTCAAACAGTTGTTGTATCATGTAAGAGCTTTCCAAAATGGCCAAGAACATTGCCAAATTCAACCTACATCATGAGATACAACATTGCCAAGTTGCCTTGCTGAAATCTGTCAAAGAAAGGCAGAATTTGCATTTTGGCTCGATTTGCCAAAATCAGCCAATTTCAATTGCTCCAATCCACTTGGACACCTCAGAGGATTGAATCCAAAGGGGACAATCACTGAGCCAAGCCTCCAAGGTCCAAGGAACAAAGAATAGCATGTTGAACCTAGAATGGCCAAAATAGGGACAAGACTTCAAATTTGGAATGAGGCATTCAATGGAACCATCAAGGTGGCATGGACTGAGCCATTCTCATCTGAAATCAGTCAAGACTTATCCAAGACCAAGGGGACCAAAGCTCTGTGCCCTAACCTCTAGTCAATGGCTAGAGGAGACTTTCATTTCCATTGGCCAACATTGAGGAAACCTACTTACCAGCTGCCATGCACTATTCCTTGCAAAACAAACTTGCTCTACTATAAATAGAGCTCAATTGTGGTCAGTTTAAGTACACCAAAGCCATCTAACAGATGCTTTCCTCAAAATCTCTTTCTCTTGGCAAAAATGCCTTTCTTAGCAAGGTAGCTATCGGGTTTTGAGTTTGAGAGCAATTCTGCACAAACCAATCACTCACACACCTCACATACATCACATATGAGCTGATCAAACACTCACATAACATCTGAAACATCAAAATCTCAAAATCACTTGCCATCCACACAAGTTTGAAGTGAAGTTGCAGCTGAGATGCCATAAACTGATCCAGTCCATTTCAATTCAATCCAAGTGTTCAAACACACTCCATATGGTGTAGGGAAGCTGTCCAGATCATCACAACTTGCCTGTAACACCTCCAACTCAAAATCACATATGCTCTTGCTGTCACGACTTGGAGGTAAGCACATACTTGGTCATCTCTCAATCTATGCATATTTCCTCGCACAATAATTTGGCCATATGTTCATAATCATGCATGGAATGTTTTCCCTCAATTAATTACATTGTTTGAATCGTGTATCAAAAATCCTAGCTTTCATGCAGAAATTAGGGTTCTTGAGGTTTCTTCGTGATTTCTTGTTGTATGTTTAATTTAAATGAAATTAAAGTACATAGACATGATCGTGAGGTTGAGGCGAGCATAATGATATGTGGATTGCATGATATGATTACGTATTCATGGAGATTGGATAGAAAATGCAAATCTGAGAAACCCAGAAAACGCGCGTGTTCTTCAGCTTGTTCTTGGCGCCTTTTTTTTCAAATTCAAATATTTGAATTTTGTGATTTTGTTTAATTGATTCAAAAATTAATTTCTCTCTGAGTTTTAATGATTTTGAGTTGATTCTTTTTTTAATAATTCAAAAAAATGTTAAAATATTTTATTTTATCAAAAAATCCCAAAAATATTATTTATTTCATATAATTGATATTTTTGTAAAGAATTAATATTTTGATTGTTTTTGGCATTTTAAATATTTTTTCTACATTGATTTTGCAACTTTTAATGCTTTCTAATTATTTTGTAGGTCAATACTTAATTTTTGAAGCATTAATCCAAGATCACAATTTGTTTTCCATGTGTTAAACAATTTTTGATCATTTTAATTGAATTTTTATTCAATTAAATACATTTTGAAATTAAATTAGGGTTTTGGATTAATTCAACCCTCAAAAATCATTTTCAAAACACTTTGGGCCTCTATTAGAGTGTAAGACCCAATCCTTTTTTTTGACCAAATCGTCTTTGGGCCTCACTTATTGTATAAGTCCCGATACCGTCAAAAAAGCAAACGGTGCGATCGTCGCCTTTTCAAAAATCATCTGGGTCTCTCCTTGAGCTATAAGACCCATTCAAAACACTTTGGGCCTCTAATAGAGTGTAATACCCAATCCCCCTTTTAACCAAAACATTTTGGGCCTCACTTATTGTATAAGTCCCTCTGCGTTAAAAGAAAACCTCGGCGCAATCGCCATTTTTAAACGAAAAATCATTTGGGCCTACCCTCGTGTTATAAGCCCCACTCTTTTTCTTTAAACCTTTTTGGGCCTCTTGAGAGAGTGTAAGACCCATCCCTTTGTACAGAAAACCTTTTTGGGCCCCAGTCACTTGTATAAGTTCCTCTGTACAAATTCAAACAGTGCGCTCACTGATAAAACCCTGGGCCTCTCCTTGAGCTGTAAGCCCCAAATCTTTCTTTTTCAAAGCACTTTCTCCTTTGATTTTGAATATACTGTTGTTTTTAATCTTTCTTTGTTGAACAACTAACCAAACAGCATGGAAGCACTACAACCGAGTAAGTGGTTATCGCTTTCATTTACTGCTTTCATATTATAAACTGTATTGTGGGGCTGCTCACTGTAAGTCTCCTTTCATAAACTCATATCTACTGTGTAATAATAGTATAGATATTTCGAGTTTCCCCGGCAACTACGTCTAGAACTAGGTGACGCCGTTTCATTTATTCGTAGAAATAGACGCCTAGATCCCCAATAGGAGCACCAGATACAGTCTTCTCTTCGGCTGTCCTCCTTAGGAATCGTCAAGAAGCTCTACTCCCCAAGATGAATGTATTCTCCGTGAATGGCATCTTTGAGTTTCTTCCCAATTCTCGAACTTTCCTGACTTGATCTATTCCTTGTGGATAGCTTGCCTTGAATGTCTCGGGGTTTGGGTACCCACTACGGTCATAATCTTGGACCTTAACTAAGGAACCCTCTTTAAAAGCTAAAAGTCGCTGGATAGTAAACCTCGCACGTTTACCAGTGGTTTTTATCTTTAAAAGAGTTATCTCTCTAAATGGAAAGGAGATGATAGACCCACGGGCTTCTTAAAAGCATCGGCCTCCTCTTGGGCATTATTCAAGGACCCTACGGCTTCTTAGAAGTATTCACAGCCTCCTCTTAGGCTTCGTATAATGATCTCTTCCTCCGAGAATGATAGCCTCCTCTTGGGCTTCGTACAAGGACCCGTCGGCTTCTTAAAAGTTTCCAGCCTCCTCTTGGGCTTCGTACAAATTGTCCCGACGACCTCCTAGAGGTATAGGAACAGAACCTAGTCATCCTCATAGAACAGTCCTTTCATAGAGTCTACTACTGTTTCTCGAAGCATAGTACAAAAGATAAAACTCTAGACACGGACAGTCTAACTTCCTTGAGTCTCAAAGACATTCTCAAGCATCTTTCGTTAAATAGGAAGGAAACCTGCAGACTCGGACAGTCTCAATACCCTTTGGATTTCCCGTTTCCTCAAAGAGAAGGAAATATCCCTGATCCTCAAATTAAACCCCTGTGTACAGTGTTACTCATATAAGAACTGATTTTCTCTCTTAAATCAGTATATTGGATCTGTCACTCAACTGAAACAGTTACAATAGCCTCCATCTTGGGCTTCGTACGAGATACCAAAATTCTCCCCAGTGGAGTCAAAACAACCTTTTCGCCTCTCTCTCGGGCTTTGTACGAGATACAAAAACACTCTCTTACTGAGTATAAAAGATTCTCCAACTGAGTTAACTCTTTGCTAGCCTCCTCTTAGGCTTTGTATAACGATATGCCCCACTGGGTCAAAAACTTTTAGCCTCTCTCTCGGGCTTTGTACGAGACACAAAATAGCCTCCTCTTAGGCTTTGTATAATGATTTTCCTAGCGGAAATTAGCCTCCTCTTAGGCTTTGTATAAGAAAACCACTGGTTGATCCAATCGACCTTTTAGCATCAAAATTGTGCCTCGTTCACAGTACACAAACATCAACAACTCCTTTCCCTTCATCTAATCGCTGTAAGCGGCAAGCCTCTAGATCATCTACATCCATGCCACTGTCCCTCTTTTAGCATGAGAAATTCCTAAGGAAAGATGGCATTGCTCTACACTGAGTTAAAGTCTTCTCCTTCAGGTTAAAACCCTTTCTTCGGAAATTATGGCATTGCTCTGATCCGCGTATCCCAGTTAAAGTAATTCTCCTTCTCCCCTCTTTAGAGATGACAAATTCTCTCTAAAGCCGAGGTCTTTCAGCTTCACGTCTTGGGCTTTGAACAAGACACAAATAGACCTTTTAGCTTCACATCTTGGGCTTTGAACAAGATACAAATCACCTTTCGCTTCACGTCTTGGGCTTTGAACAAGACACCAAAACACCCATTTCCTCCCATAGAATAGGAGGAACTATGAATGCTCTGATTTCCCTGTTTCGGTAAACGGGAATACGTAGGCATAAGATCGAAAGAAAAGATCTTAGCGAGCGCAATCAACAAAAAACCCAAATCCCATATCTTCGTCAATCAAAAGCAGTAATTCAAAAGCACCAATCCTAATATCCTAATCCTTGTTCCCCGCCAGAAACCTTCTGCCCAGATCGAAAGAAAGAAACCTGTATTGGCGAAATACGAATAACCAGTACAAAGGCCCCCCACATTGATAGCATCTGTAACCTAACAGACCGCTGTTTAAACTCAGTATGCAAAGCAGGGTTAATTGGAGACATCTATTTCCCTTCCTTATTCAGCTCACAATAGGATAAAAAATGAATCGACCTGTAGTCAAAGCTCAAACCGCAGAGAGCGACCAGCGCTTAAGAACCGCGTCCAAAATCGCTCGCTACACCTACGTATCTTCACTTCAAGGAAGTGAAGAATCAGAGCGTCCGTAGTTTGTAAGACTACAGGTAAGAAAAATGGAAGTTTGTGTGGACAATGCTAACGTGCACATTCTAGCAGTTAGGTGTATTGCGGATCGCTTGTGGAGTCTTATGCATTACCTGTTTGCGGTAGAACGGACGTAACATGCCCTTTTTTAAAAGGTTGATTTTCGCCATCAAGGCAAGATGTCACATTTGATTTGTTGGAAGTTTATTTTAACGGTGAAATAAGTCCTTGGATAGTAACCCCTTGAGGTAGTACCCAATTCTTTATCTCAAAAGATTTGTTTTGAAAATTGTGTGGCGAATATGGTCATTGTGAGGGCTAAGGTCTCTCATCTATTTTGGTTTTAATGATGTCAACAAATAAGATTGTCATTAGATTGTACTTTGAGCGGTATCACTTCATTGTCGGGCAAATTGCATCTAACCATCAATTTTCATGTGTCTAAACATATAGGAAGAAGTCTACATAATTTCTACATGTGCATGATCATAATATTGATGCTTGGCATACTTGTTCCGAGTCTTGGTCAGCAAAAACGTGCAGAAAAATGAGTTCTTGAAAATCTGCAGGTCTTGAGTCGACCCAAGGTGAGCATGAGTCGACTCATGCTGTTTTGAACAAGTTTTGTGAAAAGTTCGGGATAGCGCACGCTAACCCCCCCTGTTGCATGCGTCGACGCATGCTTCTGGGCATTTGAATTTCTACAAAATCTGCAGGCTTGTGTCGACGCAAGGTGTTGATGAGTCGACGCATGGTCACTCAATTTGCATAGACAATCCTACGGGATAGCTCACGTCGACCCTCATTAAAGGAGCGGTCGACCCATGGCTGTCTGAACTGATTTTTCTGCATTCAATTTTTATGTTATTTCTGTTACTTCATATTGTTGGTCATATTATTCGTTATATATAGTTGGGTCAGCTCACTTTTTATAACAACAAGAAACGTGAAAATTTATACCAATCTTTCTCTTCATCTTCATCTTCAACCTTGAGTAAACAAACAATTACACATAATCATTTTTGTTTGTGTCGCCCATTGTTTTGAAGTGATAACATTCAGAATTAGGAAGTGTGTGATCTTCTAATCTGGGTTAAGAATTGGTAGGTGTTTCTTGAATAAAACCTCAGGTTTTGTCCTCCAAGAATCGGCCGAGTGAAGGTGATTGAAGAGCTGCAGGTTCTTTCAATCTAGTAGCGTGAGACGGTGATTTTGGTGGTTTTTGCACAAATCGTTTCGTTCTACAGGTATTCATCCGTGCGAAGGTAACCGAAGAACAGAGTATTTGTTCGGTTTAGTAGCTACAGTCGAAGGATCGTAGAAGAAATATTTGGGATAGAATTGTGGAAGATCAAAATCGACTGAGTGAAGGTAACTGAAGAACGGTGGTTCTTGCAGTTTAGTAGCGTGAGACAGTGATTTATTTAACCAGATTTGAGGCACTTGATTTATCTTGAATCAAGGGGAGAGAAGACTCTGCATCAACAATCAAAGATGTTTGAGGGTTTGGATGTTCATTGTTCTTCTCTTGTATAAACAATTTGCAAACGACAATTTATATATATCTCAATTCCATTTATGGAATTGGGGGCAGAGGAACCCATAGCGAGGACGATTGGGGAACTGCCTAATCAAATCACGTTTGTCCTCTCTTTCCCTACTCTTTTAAGTTTCAGTATTGTTCGAATTTGTGAAGTCTAAATTGATCGAAATTTCAGAGATAGTGTAATCTTGAGCTGATAAATTATTTTGTAAATTTGATACAATCCCTTGGATTGTATTTAGGATCAGCTTAGCATCACATTATTTGGAAATCTGCACTTAGTGTGTTTACGCACACCAAGTGTTCGATAATTTGTTTCAAAGCAAAATCGAACGCATTTGCATTGAATTGTTTGTCAACCTATCTCGTTGGATTGGATTAATATCAAGCAAATAAAACATTGTTGATTGCGTTCAAAGTTTTTTGAATAATCTGAATTTTTCTCATCCGACATTTCATTTCTAATATTTTCGTGCATATCTGATCCTTTTAGTAGAGGTTCGTTGTAGACGTGATTCAGTGGTCGCTTCCATAGAAACCTTTTTAAAACCAATTTTTGGAAAGCCATTTGCGTGTAAAACTCGAGGGATCTATTCAACCCCCCCCCCCCCTTCTAGATCCTAGCCATCGTCTAACAAGTGGTATCACGAGCTACGGTTTATCTGGTGCTTCGGTAAAACTTCTTGGAATATGGCGAACGAACCTAAAGGGGCTTATAATAGAGCTCCAGTTTTTACAGGCGAAAATTACAGCTATTGGAAGGATTAAAATATGCTTATCTCCTTCCAGTATAAATTCCATAGATAGGAAGGTTTGGAACGTTATTTTAAACGGTCCCATGGAAATTACAATGACCAATGCCGAAGGCATTGTCGTTCCCAAACCCGAAGCTCAATGGAATGAGGAGGACGAGAAAAAGTACAGCTATGACTGGAAGGCTCGAAATATGCTGATCTCCTCTTTGGGAGTTGACGAATATTATCGAGTCTCTCATTGTGAAACAGCCAAATCCATGTGGGATGCTTTACAAGTAGCCCACGAAGGCACTAATGATGTTAAAATGGCCCGTATCAACACACTAATGCAAGAGTTTGATCTTTTTTACATGAAGCAAGGGGAAACCATTGCGGATATGCAAAAACGATTTACTCACATTATCAACAAATTGCATGTACTTGGTAAACCAATTCCAAACGAGGTTGCTACTAATAAAATCTTGAGGTGTCTTAACAGGGAATGGCAACCGAAGGTCACCGCGATCAAGGAGGCCAGTAATCTAGCTACTTTAGACCTCACGACATTATTTGGCAAACTCGATGAGCATGAGCAAGTGCTCATTAGCTTGGAAAAATATGAGAAGAGTATAAAGAAGGAGAAAACAAAAGATACGGAAAAGAAGTCGACTGCTCTTAAGGCTTCTTGTTTAAAGCCCACATCTAAAGAGCAAAGTGATGATGAAACCAACAATGACGAAGATGATGACTCCGATGATGACATGAGTCTATTTGTGAAGAGGTACAATAGATACGTTCGGAAGAATGAGATTCAACACTCGGATAAAAATCTAGTCAAATTTAGGAGGCAATCTAAAAATGAAGGCAACAAGAATGGCAAGGTTAAAGGAACGTGTTACAACTGTGGAAAATCCGGGCACTACAAGTCGGATTGTCCATCACTTAAGAAAGAAAAGGTTAGGATAAGGATAAGAGTCGTCAACACAAAAAGTCAAACAAGTCTAGACGAGCATACATCGCTTGGGAGAGCGATAGCGAGTCGGAAAAAGATGACAGCTCAAGTGACGAAAGTGAATCCGTTAATCTATGTCTTATGGCACGTCAAAACAAGAAGAAAGAGGTAAAACACTCTAAATATGATCATTCTAATAGTATGTCTCATTTAGAATTACAAAAGGTTTTTGATATGTTGCACCATGAGGCTAAGGAAGCTTTTTAACGCTTAGCCTCGAACAAAAAGATTTTTAAATACTTGGAGAAAAAGGTTTCCGATTCCAAAAAGGAATTGGAAGCTCTTAAAAGCTCCATGGTGGATGCATCAAAAGCTAAGATTGATGAAAATAAGTCTCCATGGTTCAAGTTTGGGGGTTGTGATACTTGTCATATTTGGAAAAAGAGGTGAGAACTCTTAAGGCCAAATTAGATAAGACTCTTAAGCCTAAAGTTACGTTTGCTATTGATCGAACACATTATCGAGAAAGTATGAGTAATCTGTATCAAAGGTATACATATGTGATTCGAGATAGAGATAGCAAAGGTAAATTCCAAATGAACTATGATTGCCTATATTGTTGCAAACGGGGTCATACTATTGCTAAATGTCGTTTTAGAAGATTTCTTGTTCCAAAAGGCATTTATCAATGGTTGCCCAAATACAACCTTGGTTTCACTCACCACAAAGGACCCAATGAGAATTGGGTACCTACTTTCCCTTGATTGACTATGTAGGTACAACTTCTTGAGACCACCGAAAGAAGATGGGTTCTGGATAGTGGCTGCTCAAGACATATGACAGGAGACATATCTCTTTTCAGCGACTATGTGGCTAAGAAAAAGGGTTTTGTTACCTACAGAGACAAAAACAAAGGACAAATGTCAGAAAAGAGGTTACGTATTGTTGAAGAGTCGGTACATATTACTTTTGATGAGTCTTATCTGAAAAATGTCGGAGAAGGTAGTTCTTTTCATGGTGCAGGTGTATCTTCAGAAGACATACTCAAGGACACTGATAAGGGAATTGATCAGCCTGAAGCAGTGCGTATTGAGGAGGAAAAGGATCACCAACCTATGAAGAGTGAGGAGGATCATCCGTCTAATAAAGATGACCTTCCTCCAGCTTGGAAGTCTTCCAAAGACCATCCCATCGACAACATTCTCGGTGATATCTCTAAGGGAGTAACTACTCACTCTAAACTTAGTAACTTCTGTTATTACTCCGCTTTTGTGTCACAAGTTGAACCTAAAAACGCAAAGGAGGCATTACTCGATGAGCATTGGTTTTTATCAATGCAAGATGAACTAAATCAATTCAAGAGAAATGAGGTTTGGGACCTTGTCCCCCCTCCACGAGATCATCGAGTAATCGGCACCCGATGGGTGTTTAGGAATAAACTTGATGAAAATGGAGTTATAACACGAAACAAAGCGCGACTTGTAGCGCAAGGCTATAACCAAGAGGAAGGAATCGACTATGAGGAAACTTATGCGCCGGTTGCCCGACTCGAGGCTATATGCCTTTTACTTGCTTATGCTTGCACTAAAAACTTCAAATTATTTTAGATGGACGTTAAAAGTGATTTCCTTAACAGATATATAAATGAAGAGGTTTATGTTGCCCAACCTCCAGGTTTTGAATCCCATGAATATCCCGATCATGTCTATAAACTTAAACGTGCTTTGTACGGACTTAAACAAGCTCCTAGGATTTGGTATGAACGTCTAAACAAATTTTTACTTGATCAAGGGTATTCAAGAGGCAAGGTTGACACAACCCTCTTTATTAAACGTCAAGGAAAACATTTAATTTTGGTACAAATTTATGTTGACGATATTATCTTTGGGTCGACTAACATGTCCTTGGTCAGGGAGTTTTCTAGTTTGATGTAGGGGGAGTTTGAAATGAGCATGATGGGGGAGCTCAACTATTTCCTTGGATTGCAAATCAAACAACTCGAAGAGGGCATGTTTGTGAGTCAAACAAAATATTGTCTTGAGCTTCTCAAACGTTTCGACATGCTAAACTGCAAAGCAATAGATACTCTTATGCCTACATGTGCCAATCTTGATCGTGATGAAAATGGTAAGGATGTAGAGGTAAAGAAGTATCGAGGTATGATTGGATCTCTTCTTTATCTTACCGCATCACGACCCGACATTATGTTCAGTGTATGCATGTGTGCGAGGTATCAAGCACGTCCCAAGGAATCCCACCTAAAAGTAGTTAAGCGCATACTTTGATACCTTTCTGGTACTCCAAAGTATGGGATGTGGTATTCTAAAGGTAGTGTTTGTTCATTAGTTGGCTATTCCGATTCCGACTTTGCCGGGTGCAATTCGGATAGGTAAAGTACTAGTGGCACGTGTCACTTTTTCGGAAATTCCTTGGTGAGTTGGCATAGCAAGAAACAGGTTTTCGGTTCCTTGTCAACAGCCGAGGCGGAATACGTTGTCGCCGGTAGTTGTTGTGCTCAAGTCCTATGGCTTAAGCAACAATTGCTTGATTTCAATTTAAAACTTGAGCGTATTCCCATTTTGTGCGATAACACTAGTGCTATTAACCTAACTAAGAACCCCGTACTACATTCACGCACCAAGCATATCGAAATACGTCATCATTTCCTTAGGGATCATATAGAGAAAGGTGATGTGGTCTTTGAGCATATTGACACTAAAAATCAAATTGCTTACATCTTTACAAAACCACTAGCTACTGAGCCTTTTTTTCACATCCGTAGGGAACTAGGCGTTCTCGATATTTCGGATCGTGTTTGATAATTCTTTAAGATAGTAGCTCTTCACATCTATATATGCGTGTTTATGGTTTTGACTAACTATGCCAAGAGTTATTGAGAAATATGTGAGGACTCTCATCATCGTTTCTGGTCAAGGTAATATCATTCCACTTCATAAGGTTTCTTTAATATATGTACCATGTTGAGTGTTTAAATGATGTTTATTACATGTTTAAGCATATATTATTCATTTGGACGTTTGATTTATGTGTCAGCATGTTTATTTATCTTATTTTGGGACTTTTGTATGCAAAAATATAAATTTTTTCCATGTTTCACTTGGATGAGTCGACCAAAGAATGCCATGGGTCGACTCATGAACTGATAATTTTTCAAGGAAAATAACCGGGTTAGCGCGCGCCCAACATAGGTCGACGCATCTAAAAAATTTCAAAAAAATTTCTAAGTTTCGTCAGCATGCGCCGACGCATGACCCAATTAGGTCGACGCATGTTCGGCGAACCTAGAATCTTCTTTTATTGGGAATGCGCGCGCCGACCTAGTGTCCTTCAAATGCATTACATACTTTCAATGCACTTTACATTTCATCATTGCATGTCATAAATCAGATTCTTCTTGGTCTTCTTCTCTCTTTCTCTTCCAACTTCCCATTCAAAATCCATCAAAGCTCCATTAAAACCTATAAAACTCAAAACCCACAAAGTTTGAATTCACAAGGTTTTTAAGAAAGGGGCTTCACAAGGTTTCTGGAAGCAAGAACACTATCATCATTCATCCTTCGTGCATTATTCACTGTGCACTGTTCATCTTCTTCCTCACCTTCTTCAACAATGGCTTCTCGACGTGTAACTGGTAAACGGTCTACAATAGCTTCAACTTCAAGAGTCGAAACTTCTTCACCTCCGGTAAATGCTATGTCTCTACTCTCTAATGCTCTGTCTGAGTCTTTCAATAATGATTTATGCAACCGTTCTGTTATTCGACAACATGCCTACTACTCTTTGATGACTCCAAATTATCATCTCACTGAGGTAATTGACATACTGAATGCTCAGAATTTTGATGAATTTCTTGAATGAGATGATAAGTTTAACTATTATTTGGTTCTCTTGTTCTATTGTGGGGTTGAGGGAGAATTTGAAGGTACGGATTTTACGTATTCTATGAATAACGAGCCTCATTCTATGAATAATGATGTATGGACTAGTTTGTTCAGTTTGGAAACTCATGAAAATCTGCCTCAAGTGACTGACACCAAGTTTGTTCCAAACTATGGGTTTAAAACTGCTTTGAACTCTATGTTGCGTGAACCATACCCAGATGATATTGTAGCCAGCGAGCTATTTCCGAAAAATGTTACAACGGGTCATCTAAAATTTGCTGAGCGCATTCTGCAGTGGATTGTCGCTCACATTTTGCGACCCAAGAAAGGTGGGTTCTCTAGAGTTGATAAAGTTGAGGTTCATCTCATCCACATCCTGAAGAACAAGATTAAGATCAACTGGCCATATTACTTTACATACCGTATCTTTGCCCTTCGCGACTCCACAAAAGGTACGACTTTGGGCTATGCATCATGTATTCAGAATATTTTGAATAAGGCTGGTATCTCTGTTCTGAACAGTCGCTATGTCAATATTTCATCTGAGCATCAATTTCAATAAAAGACTCTCACCATGATGGGTTATATTTGGGATCCGGTTGAAAATGAGTATAAGTACAAATTTAGATCAACTCACCCTTTTCCTAATGTTCCTGATGACCAAGATATTGCGGAAGGACATGAAAATGAAAACCAAGGTGGTGACAATGCTGATGTGAATATAGTAGACGAAGATGGTGAGGCGTGGATGGGCAATTCTCAACCAGAGGAAAATTATGATAATCAAGGTTGGGGACAATGGCAATACAATAGTTAGACTGCTCTTGGGGATGCATATGCACCTCCTACCTATGGTGATTATGACTGACATCAGCCTGACTATTACACACCTCCAACTCCTCAACCACAGCCACAGCAAACCTTCCAAGACTCTGAAGAAATTCTGGCCATGTTGAACCAGATGAACCTCGAACAAGAGCAATTTCGAGAATTACAAGATCAGAGGTACGCTGCTCAGCAGGAAAGGTTCACTTCACTCTCCAATCAGTTGGCTGCTCATACACAGAACTTCACTAGGTTTGATGATGCCTCCATGACCAGATTCACCCATTTGGAAAATGCATTACAATTCAGACTCAAAATATGACCAACAGTTTAGGCATTCTCAACAACACCGGGATCGAGTTGAATCAGTCCCTCGAGGAGCTCCCACCACCAGGCCACCATTACCAGGGAAGAGGTCACCCATTTAGGGGGAGGAGACCATAGAGATTAGCATCATTCTTAGTGCATGATATTATTTGTGTCTTTGATTTGCATGTTATTTCAGTTTGTTTTAACTTGAACTATGGTTCTTTAGTTTGAACTATTATGGAATGAATATTTTTTGCTTCTTATGTTCCGTAGTTATCTATTTATAGTATTGCATTAATTGTATCATATGTGGATGCTTGTTAGTGTTGTTGTTTTGCAAATTGGTGAATGATCCATTACTTGTTATGATGATATCTCTTTGACCATCTTCTTTTACTCTTTTTGATGTTGTCAAAGGGGGAGAAGGATATTAGCAGCAGAAAATATTAAAGCAGCAGATATTAAAGGGTTAAAGATAGGGGGAGTTTTTCCATCCTCAAATTACAAATCAAGAGAAATACAGACAGTATTGCCATCATCAAAAAGGGGGAGTATGTGAGTGCTAAGGTCTCTCATCTATTTTGGTTTTAATGATGTCAACAAATAAGATAGTCATTAGATTGTAATTTGAGCGGTATCACTTCATTGTCGGACAAATTGCATCTAACCATCAATTTTCATGTGTCTAAACATAAAGGAAGAAGTCTACATAATTTCTACATGTGCATGATCATAATATTGATGTTTGGCATACTTGTTTCGAGTCTTGGTCAGCAAAAACGTGCAGAAAAATGAGTTCTTGAAAATCTACTGGTCTTGAGTCGACCCAAGGTGAGCATGAGTCGACTCATGCTGTTTTGAACAAGTTTTGTGAAAAGTTCGGGATAGCACATGCTAACCCCCCTATTGCATGCGTCGACGCATGCTTCTGGGCATTTGAATTTCTGTAAAATCTGCAGGCTTGAGTCGACGCAAGGTTTTGATGAGTCGACGCATGGTCACTCAATTTGCGTAGACAATCCTACGGGATAGCTCACGCCGACCCTCATTAAAGGAGCAGACGACCCATGGTTGTCTGAACTGATTTTTCTGCATTCAATTTTTATGTTATTTCTGTTACTTCATATTGTTGGTCATATTATTCATTATATATAGTTGGGTCAGCTCACTTTTCATAACAACAAGAAACGTGAAAATTTATACCAATCTTTCTCTTCATCTTCATCTTCAACCTTGAGTAAACAAACAATCACACATAATCATTTTTGTTTGTGTCGCCCATTGTTTTGAAGTGATAACATTCAGAATTAAAAAGTGTGTGATCTTCTGATCTGGGTTGAGAATTGGTAGGTGTTTCTTGAATAAAACCTCAGGTTTTGTCCTCCAAGAATCGACCGAGTGAAGGTGATTGAAGAGTTGCGGGTTCTTTCAATCTAGTAGCGTGAGACGGGGATTTTGGGGGTTTTTGCACAAATCGTTTCGTTCTACAGGGATTCAGCCGTGCGAAGGTAATCGAAGAACAGAGTATTCGTTCAGTTTAGTAGCTACAGTCGGAGGATCGTAGAAGAAATATTTGGGATCAAATTGTGGAAGATCGAAATCGACCGAGTGAAGGTAACTGAAGAACGGTGGGTTCTTGCAGTTTAGTAGTGTGAGACGATGATTTGTTCAACCAAATTCGAGGCACTTAATTCATCTTGAATCAAGGGGAGAGAAGACTATGCATCAACAATCAAAGACGTTTGAGGGTTTGGATGTTCATTGTTCTTCTCTTGTTTAAACAATTTGCAAACGGCAATTTGTATATATCTCAATTCCATTTGTGGAATTAGGGGAAGAGGTACCCGTAGAGAGGACGATTAGGGAACTGCCTAATCAAATCACGTTTGTCCTCTCTTTCCCTACTCTTTTACGTTTCAATATTGTTCGAATTTGTGAAGTCTAAATTGATCGAAATTTCAGAGATAATGTAATCTTGAGCTGATAAATTGTTTTGTAAATTTGATACAATCCCTTGGATTGTATTTAGGATCAGCTTAACATTATATTATTTGGAAATCTGCACTTAGTGTGTTTACGCACACCAAGTGTTAGATAATTTGGTTCAAAGCAAAATCGAACGCATTTGCATTTAATTGTTTGTCAACCTATCTCATTGGATTGGATTAATATCAAGCAAATAAAACATTGTTGATTGCATTCAAAGTTCGTTGAATAATCTGAATTTTTCTCATCCGACATTCCATTCCTAATATTGTCGTGCATATCCGATCCTTTTAGTAGAGGTTCGTTGTAGACGTGATTCAATGGTCGCTTCCATAGAAACCTTTTTAAAACCAATTTTGGGAAAGCCATTTGCGTGTAAAACTCGAGGGATCTATTCAACCCCCCCCCCCCCCCTAGATCCTAGCCATCGTCTAACAGTCACGTCTTCATATTGAAAGATGAGTATCGAGACCACACACTCTAAAGTGCGCATCCTAATACTTGAAGAGGAAAAAGTCTTCACCCAATCCTCTCTCTTTAGTTCAATACAAAGAGAGCTTTGTTCTCTTATTTAAAGTGTTTTGATTTTAGATGGTAAGTGCTTTGCGATAGTGAACCCTAAAGGTAATGTCAAGCACTCGGGATAGGAGAAGGCCTTCGCCTAACCACTCCACGACCATCTAAGTTTATTAAGAAAAAAGGTTTTGAAAATGCACTTGGTACAAGACCAAGGTTTTTAGACTCAAGGAGACAAAAGAAAGAGAAAAAAGGTTTGAAAAGAATGGGTGGTGAATAGAGGAAGGTAGGTTGATGGCGATGCACAAGGAAACAACATCAGCTAAGTATGGAGTCATATGGGCCTTATAAGCCTATCATCCATTCGAAGAAACACAACATAGTAGTAAAAAGAAAAGGTGGTGTGAATACAACCACGATGGGTTTTAAGAGAAGCCCAACCAAATGAAACAAGGGCACGGTCCATCCAATTCATATGACCATGTGGTAAGCCAAAATATCACGTTTTGAAACTGAGAATACAAAGCTACGGGAATAGAAACAACATCGTCACCAGACGCATCATCATCATTTTCAAAACACAGTCAACCTAGGAAAATAAATCACTTTACAAGACAAATGCAGGAAAGGAAAGGAAACCCTTTTGTAAATGAACCTTTTTGGGCCTCAGTCATTGTATAAGTCCCTCTGCGATTCTCAAAATGACGGTGCAATCACTGTCTTTCATTGGGCCTCCCCTCGTGTTGTAAGTCCCATATTTCTTTTTAAAAACTTCTTTGGGCCTCTCCTTGAGTTGTAGGACCCATCCCTTTGTACAGAAAACCGCTTTGGGCCTCAGTCGTTGTATAAGTCCCGATACGACATTCAAAACAACGGTGCAATCACTGTTAAAACCTTGGGCCTCTCCTTGAGTATAAGCCCCAAACATCTTTTCAAAAACAACTTCTCTTTTGATTTAGATTCAAATATACCAGTTGTTATCAAAACTTTCTTTAATTTCTGTGAACAAGTAACCATACAGAATGGAAGCTTGCTCACCTGTAAGTTTTTATCGGCTTTCTTTTTACATGCTTTCATATATATAACTGTATTGTGGGAAGCTGCGCACTGTAAGTCTTCTTTCATATCCTTTTAAAATACCTGTCATATATAAACTATATATATAATAGTATAGTTATTTAGAGTTTTCCCCGGCAACTAGGTCTAGACCCAGGTAAAGCCAGTTGGTCACTCTTTAAATACAGTCAAAACTAGATCCCCATAGGACTTCCAGATATAGTCTTGCCTTCTCTTGGGCTTAAACAATATGGAACAAAGAGAAAGGCAGTATTCTCGGTGAACCTTTTCTCCGACTGTCACTATTAGAAATTGTCAAAGAAATTCTACTCCCCAGAGTTGATCTATTCTCGGTGAATAGCATCTCTTGAGTTTCTTCAAACCTCAGAACTTTCACTAAATGATCTATTCTCTGTGAATAGCATTTATTGAACTTTTCTTGGTTTGGGACCCACAGGCTTCCTAAAAGCATCCCCGCCTCCTCTTGGGCTTTGTACAAGGACCCTCCGGCTTCTTAGAAGTTCTCATGCCTTCTCTTGGGCTTAATACAAGGACCCTAAAGACCTCCTAAAGGTATAAGACATAACTTAGTCATCCTTTGCTAAAGTGGTCTTTCCAGTGTCAAATCTCAAACCAATTTAGGGTTGATTCTCATCCCTTAAAACACTAGCCTCCTCTTAGGCTTTGTATAAGGACCTTTCCTCAGCACAGTCAGCCTCCTCTTGGGCTTTGTACAATGATTCTCCCCAGCAAAGCTAACATTTTTAGACTCTCTTGTTGAGTCAATCACTTTCAGACTCTCTTATTGAGTCAATCACCTTTTTAGACTCTCTTGTTGAGTCAATCATTTTCAGACTCTCTTGTTGAGTCAATCACCTTTGCGGACTCTCTTGTTGAGTCAATCACCTTTCAGTACACTCTCTTGTTGAGTCAACCTTTTAGCCTCAATCTCGGGCTTTGTACGAGACAGATAAAAACACTCTCTTGTTGAGTCAATCTTTTCCAGCCTCCTCCTAGGCTTGGCATAAAGATTTTCCTAGCAGAAATCAGCCTCCTCTTAGGAAGAATGATTTCTCCAGCTTGTTCAGCCACAATCCTGGGCTTCGTACAGGACAAATAAAAGCACTTTCTTGTTGAGTCAAACCCGTTTAGCCTCAATCTTGGGCTTTGTACAAGACACAAATCTTCAAAACCTTCTCTTAAGCTTGGGACAAATATCTTCCCCAACGGAGTCAATTCCTCCTAGCCTTCTTTAGACTTCGAGAAATAAATTCCTTAAGCTGAGTCAAACTCTTTTCATCCTCAATCTTGGGCTTTGTACAAGACAGATAATACTCTCCCGCAGAGTCAAACTCATTTCAGCCTCAATCTTGGGCTTTGTACAAGACACATAAAAATATCCTCGTCCGAGTCAGTTAAATTTCCCATTTCAGCCTGAATCTTGGGCTTTGTACAAGACACATACAAACTTCCCCGGCGGAGTCAAAATCTCTTTTAGCCTCAATCTTGGGCTTTGTACAAGACGAATAGAACACTTTCCCCAGAAAAGTCAAGCTTCCAGCCTCCTCTTAGGCTTTGTATAATGACATCCCCAAAGAGCCGAATCTCTTTCAGCCTACTCTTAGGCTTTGTATAAAAACTTCCCTAGAAGAGTCAATTAAGCTCTTAGCTTCAACCTTGGGCTTTGATCAAGGCACACAAAAATCAACAATCCCCTCAGAGGAAGTTCAATCCCTCTTTAGAGATGACAAGTTCTCTCTCAGTCAAACTTCTTTAGCTTTAATCTTGGGCTTTGAACAAGACACAAATAAATAACCTTTTAGCTTCAATCTTGGGCTTTGAACAAGACACCAAATATCTTTTTCCATCCTTAGAATAGGAGGAACTACGATTGCTCTAATTTCCCTGTTTCGTTTAAACGGGAATACGTAGGCATAAGGTTGCGAAATCTTAGCGAGCATACTAATCAAAAACTCTAGGTCCAGTACCTTCATACCAATCAAAACTTAGGTCCAGTACCTTACCAAAAACACTCGAACATCAACAAAAACTCACTCACTCTCTCATACTTCCCAAGAAACTTTCTCAACCCATTAACGGATAAACACCATCAAGTACAAAGCAAAACCTAAAGCTAACAACCTGTGGATAACCACATATAGGATGGGTAATTGACAACTCCCCATTGTATAACCTGACCCCGGACCCCCAATCTCTTTAAAGCGTTTGTTCAGTTAAACATTCGCGTGCAAGTTTAGTTTTAGATAGCTTCCCTTTCCCTTCCAGCTTCACGGGATAAATAAGAAATCAGAAAGTAGCACCCCCTCCTCATTGTGGGGAGAAACCCAAAAACCAGCGATAAGGTGGTCGCGTCACTGACAAAAATCGATCGCTACAATATGGTCACGTCTTCGTATTGAAAGATGAGTATTGAGACCACACACTCTAAAGTGCGCATCCTAATACTTGGAGAGGAAGAAGTCTTCACCCAATCCTCTCTCTTTAGTTCAATACAAAGAGAACTTTATTCTCTTATTTTAAGTGTTTTGATTTTAGACGGTAAGTGCTTTGCGACGGCGAACCCTAAAGGTAATGTCAAGCACTCGGGATAGGAGAAGGCCTTCGCCTAACCACTCCACGACCATCTAAGTTTATTAAGAAAAAAGATTTTGAAAATGCACTTGGTACTAGACCAAAATTTTTAGACTCAAGAAGACAAAAGAAAGAGAGAAAAGGTTTGAAAAGAATGGGTGGTGAATAGAGGAAGGTAGGTTGATGACGATGCACAAGGCAATCGACTTACAAGGGTGAAATACATACAAGGTTAGTGTGGGTTTAAATAAAGAGATAAGAGATGAGAAATAAGAATGAAAAGAGAAGAAAAACCCTAAGGTGAAAACCAAGTTAATGGGTTTTGAAAAATGGCTTGACGTTGGATCAAGCCTTATTTGTTCTTTATTTTGAAAAGGTGATCTAGCCTAGTTCGATTTTATCTTTCTTAGAAAATAAGCATGAAAAGAAAAAGAGCTAGACTATTACATTGTAATGGGGGAGAGGGATACATGTAAATAACACGGGATTGCAAGAAATAAAAGGTCTCATTGTCAGGTAGCCCAAGAGGAAGTTGTGTGTGTGCGAGGTGTTCTAAACTAAGCATTGAACTGAAGTTTAGACGTCTTATGTACGAGAACTAAACTTTATGCTCAAGATCATAACCACAGTCCACCAATTGACGTTTTTAGGGTTTCGATAGTTTTATTGTGTTTTTGGTATTTTTGAATGAGATATGAACAAGAAAAGGTTAGATGAACAAGATATGAACAATATGATATGAACAATATGATAATAATATGAACAAGGATATGAGCAAGATAATATCAACAATAATATAATGAACAATGATATATTGACAGAAATGTAAAGCAATAGTATATGTAACAGAAATGAAAGTTAATGGTTAGATGAATCGAGTCCACTTTAGCGCTAAGCAATCGTAGCACGATCTATGAGGAAAATCATGTTATAGGAGGTAACGATTATGTTTGTGCTAAAACACGATGGAGAAACAATATGTAAATTGTTCTCAATGAATTGTGCCACACGAAAAGAAAAGAGGATGATCTCGTCTTAATCACAAACTTGCGTCGATTAATCGAAGGTAACCTATCACGATCCCAAAGTATAGAAAATGATCCCAATGATCATTTTTTACCGATTTGAAACCATGAAGGTTAACAACCTCAACAATCGACATTCCTGATACTAAAGACTTCATCGATCGAACTAGAAAGGAAAATCAAAAAGGAAATAAAATCGGTCTCATATTAATCAAGATTTTTAATCGATAAATCGACAATCTATAATATTTAGACTACATTTACCAAAAAATTGAAATAAAATTGAAATGAAAAGCAAAAAAGAATGAAAAGTAAATCAAGGGATTAAAATAAAGAAATAATACCAAGAATGAATATCACATTATTAATCAAGTGTTTAAAATAAAATGCTAAGTGAAATAGAAAACGAAAAAAAAAAAGGAAAAAGGAAAAGGATAATTTAGAGAAAAGGAAAAAATGACAAGAGGGTGTATGAGTGTGGATATGGGTGTGGAAACAAGCAAACAACATCAGCTAAGTATGGAGTCATATGGGCCTTATAGGCCCATCATCCATTTAGAAGAAACACAACATGGTAGTAAAAAGAAAGGGTGGTGTGAATACAACCACGATGGGCTTTAAGAGAAGCCCAACCAAATGAAACAAGGGAACGGTGTCGCTCCCGAAAGATTTCGCATCCAACGGTACAAACGCGAGAGTGGCGCAAAAAAACACAGAGTCGCCAACAAAGTGTATTTATCCCAAGAGAGGGAAAGGAAACACTGCGTAAACCTGAAAGAAGGGAAAGAACATGGTCACGCGACCAAGAGAGCGGGTACGGGAGTCGGTTACGCGAAGGGAAGGTGTTAGCACCCAACACGTCCATCGTACTCGATGGGATCCACGCTTGCTGTCTGCATCAAAGGGTGTCGTCATCTGGAACTCCACTGCTACTGGACCGGTGAAAAGAACGAGAACAGAAAGAAACAAAGGAACAAATGTAGGGAAAATAAAAGAAGTGCTCGCATGGGCCCTACCCCACTGCCTACGTATCTCATCGGGAGCATGAGAATCAGAGCGATGTAGTTCCCCTCACTAGGGGTGGATTGTATTTTTAGGGAACGGCTTACGTTCTAGCTCAGGTGTTGCAACTCGCTGAATCGAGACTTAGGCGTTACCGTCTTGCGAGAGAACGAGTAGGAGCACGTTCGTACGCTGAGAGTGAGTGAGATGAGAAAAGAATTCCCGAAGGAAAGACGTTATTGTTTGTTAAAGTTTTTTAGACATAAGTGTTTTTTTTAAAGTTAGCTTGTAACTTGTATTGCACCAAAGTCTATCGTGCGGGAACGAGTGAGTCGCATGGTCGCACCCGAATGGAACGTATGCTAAACACTCTAGAAGATGAGGGGGGACCCCTCGTTCTTCATTTCCTACATTTAAGGCTCGGACACAATGCATGTTAACCTTTATTAAGTACTTTTGAGAAGTTTTGAGATGAGAAGAGAGAGAACACAAAGGAAACTCTAAAGGGAAACTACGAGTCCTAATGTTATCATGCATGGGAATCCTAGGGTTAGTGAGGTTTAGGAAAAAAGACAACTACCTAACCTAATGCTAATCCTACTCCAAGCTTAATCGGAAATTAAGTTGGACTAGGTAGCTCTAAAGGGAAAGGAATCCAAGACTTAAACAAGTCTTGAGATTCAAGGGAAGAGAAAGAGTGAAAGAGATGAAGAAGAGAGAGAAGGATAAGATGAGAAGCAAGATGGGGCAGCAAGTACATCATAATCATCATGTCCAACTCAAGTCAATTAATATGTCTCAAAGATCAGACAAACACATCTCTAACACACAAGTGAAAGCACACAAGAAAGGATGCAAGTAAACTTGAATTAAGTGCACCATCAAACACACATGGATGTCATATCAAAGTGAAATGAAGGAGATAAAATGAAAATGAAACAAGGCCAGAACTCACATCATATCATCATCAACAATTCATATATGCAAAAGAGGTTCACATTATGCAACATGATGCACCAAAGAAGTTACAAAGCAAAAGGAATGATATGCATCACATAATTCAAACCAAATGCATGCAACAATGCTCAAGTAACATGAAAATCAAGTATAGAACTCAAGAGGCAGTAGCATACACATTAACATTGTGTCAAGATCAAACTCAAGTCATACAAGATTAATCACCAAGCAACACATCCAAAGCATGCATCAAAATTAATCAAAGCAACCACTTACTATTCATGCAAGCAAGCAAATAAACATGTGAAGCAAAAAGTGAGAACATGTCACATAAAACACCTCAAACCAAGAGGGTCAGAACCTCTAGCATGTCATACAAATCAAACAAAAGGTTTCATACATGAATGGATTCACACAAAGAAGCAATCACAAGATTAGGTTGAGCATTCCACAAAGTTCAAGTCCAAAACAACAACACTTTGTAAAATCAAGAACAAATTGGAAAATGAATCAATGAAGATGATTCCAAATCCATAAACAAGCTCAAATAGAACATGATCACACCATACAATCATCTCAAGCATCAATCAATCACAAGTAAACAAATGCACTCAAACTAGGTCAAGTGTCTAAGCATGCTTCAATCAACTTCAAACCACAAGTAAAAATCAACCAAAAATAGCAAAGTGGTTCAATAAATTCCCAAAAAATAATCCAAGGCAAGCTTAAACATCCAATTAGCATGTACAAAAGATTGGAACAGAATTAGCTCAAGAACATGTTCAAAGGTGTTCCACCAGTCAAGATATGCACATAACCGAACAATAATCGAGGGGTATCAAAAATCACATGAAAAACAATCAAAGGTGATCACCAAGGCAGCAACATGACATGAAAACATTCCTCAATTAAGTGTCAAAACATGCCAAAAAGATCAGCTCAATAAGGCATGGAAAGATCATCAAACATAAGCATTAATCACAAAGGTAAACATAGAAGACACTTTGGAAAATAAAACCAGAAATAATTACGAAAATAAATGAAAAATGAAAATAAAATTCATACAAAATTAAATAAAACATTAAAGTACGTTAATTATTTTTTTTGGAATGTTTTAATAAGAGAAAGTATTTTTAATAAATGAAAATAAAACGAAAATGAAAAAAGAAATTAAAAAAAACAAATACAAAAGGAAGGAGTGTATTAGCAATAATCACCACAAAGGAAAATAGTTAACATGCTGTGGGCCTGGACACAAGGGAGGTGCGAAAAGGGATTCTCTAGGCCCAATGTTCATTTACCATGCCAATTACTTTCAGCCAAATTAAATAAAAAAAAAGAAAAAGAAAAGAGATCAAAAAAATCATGTAACATACTATCAATCGGTCACCTTTCCATTAAACACTAAAGGACAAAAACATTTCTCAGCGAACCAGGACGCGACACGTGTCCTTCTTCTTCCCAAACCCATGCAAAAATGCAGCAACAAATGCATGAACAAATGGAGAATTCGGATTTCCAACAAGAGCAACCATCAAACTTCAAATCTCCATAACTCACTCAATTCTCAACGAAATCAAACGAAATTTAAACCAAAATTAAAGTACAAAGAAAAAGGATCATCATTGTACCATTATTTTCTCAAAACAACTACTCAAACACAAAGATAATAGGCATTAAAGTCATAGGTTCAAGTATGTAAACCAACACACATTCAAAAATAGCACGAAATATTTGAGCCTAGATCCAATGCCTTTGTGAAAAGGACTTCAGATGCAAGATGTGGATGCTTCTAACATACATTTAAACCCTAAAATGAGAGAGATAGAGAAGAAGCAACTTACTAAGTGGAGAATGGTCCACTGCCTTCTTCAACTTCCAGTACAAAAGAAACCCAATAATCTTGATCTTTAAGCTCCAATGATGAAGAATAAACCCAGAAATCAAAGCTTCCTTGAGTGGATTGAGAGCAATAGTGAAAAATTTGGAAAACAAGCACAAAGTTCAGATCCGGAAATGAGCCAATGTGTGGCCGGTTTGGAGTGTTTTTAGCTTATATATGAAGAGTTTAGGGTTGGAAACGAAGCTAATGGGTCAGACTTGGTTGCTTTGGCTTGGAGAGGAAAAAAAAGAAAAATTGCACATGGTATGGTGTAGGTTCGGATGGGGTTTGGTTTGGCATATTTGGTTCTGATTTTGGCTTGGAATAGGGTACAAATTCGTGTGAGGTGAGCTGGCAATGATTCTACTTGCTGAGCAAGTTTAAAATTCAAAATTCACATTTCCTCTTTTGGTGAAGTGCCCACATGTATTATGTATGGTACATGGAAAAAGTTTAGCCCATTTTGGCAAAGGAAATGGCACAACAAAAGTGCTATAATTCATGTGACCTTATTATCTCATCATATTGCAAGAAATACCATTAAAAAACATCAATGAGAACCTTGGACTTTAAGCAACCATAAGTTAAGTAATACTACATGAAATGAGGAATGCTTATACTCTTTGGAAAGCCTACACATGATAGAACAACTTTGGTATTTGAATCATGATGAGAAAAGGTCTCTAACACACTTAAAATCAACAAAGAAATCCAAGAAAGCAAGCTGGCCCCGTGGGCATATCATGGCAAAACGTGCATGGCAGCATGGCCCATGAAAAATTCAGCATGAACCATTCCTCTTTGAGCCTTGATATCTCTATGATAACTTGTTCAAATGAAAAAAAGTTTGACATCAAAGTTGAAGAGGAAATGGCAATGAACAACTTTGATGTTCAAAAGTTTTTCATTTGAAGCTTTATTGATGGAGAAAATTGTCTTGACATTTGGCACGCCACATGTTTGATGAAATTATGGCCGGGTGACTTGAAATTGCCTTGCCATGACTTGATTTTTGCCCTAGTTTTGTCAAACTTTGATGGATCATAACTCACCCAATTTTGATCCAATGGAGAAGTTCTTTATATGGATTCAAAGCTTGAAACAAGATCTTTTGTTGTGGCCTGGTGGATTTTTGATTTGATGCTTTAAAATTGAGAAAACCCGACTCAAAGAGAGGTGCTAAAATGGCCAAAACTTACTATTTTTGGAAACCCTACTATTCCAAATATGGCAACTTCTCACATTTCTTGATTTTTGATGAACCTCTTGGGTTTTCTTGATCAAATCTTCAGCAATGATCACATTTGACTTGAGAATCATGATGTTGACCTCAAAAAGTCAGGAGTTGACTTTTTCACTGCACGGTTGACTTTATCCCCAATTCTCCTAATTTTGAAATTTCTGATCAATTGAAAACCTTCTGAAACAAATTAATGGGCAATCTTCCATCCCTAGACACTTAAAGGCATAAGGAAAACCATGAAATCAAGTCTTGCCCAAAAAATCAGAAATAAACTGATTTTATGGCAAACCCTAGTTTTGGCTCCTCTGGTTAGGAGAAATCAACACATCCTCCAAATTCAAATTCCTCTGAGCATGATGTGTGTCATGTCCACCAATGATGACAAGTGCCATTTGGAGATGATAAACAATCAAAGAGCTTGCTCATTTGAGGGTTAGATCTCAGAATCTCCAAAACCCTAATTTAGGAAATCAGGCTAGGAGAGTGTGATTTTTTTTGAAATCTCTTGCCAGTCTTGATCTTGTGATGAGATGATGGACCAATTAAGACACCTTGAGGCCTAAGGCTCCTTTGTGGCTCAAGAAATGATAGCATCAAGAATTTTCTCTCCTCTTAGCCCCTTGGACAATACACATGAACTGTTGCTTGAAACCCTGAAAAACCTCTTCTTCCCTTGAGTTAAACCAAGTACCTTGATCCCATGCCAAGAGCCAATGATATGCAAAGATGATAATGCAGTAAATGCAAAGAAACATAAGCCAGTTAGGTGAAAACAACAAGGCAAATTTTGAGGTGCTACAGCTGCCCCTATTCAAACTTCTTGGATCCGAGGGTGTGGAAACAACGGCTTTCAGACAATCGGGATACAGGGAGATTGAATACCAAAAGAACCTGGAAATTTGCAACCTGCGGGGATCAAAGGTAAGTGTTTGCCAATCGAAAGTGGACTTAGACACAGTAGATACCAACCAATAGTTGGGATAACCAAGAAACAATATCAACCAATAGTTGGGATAAAAGAAGGGTACCAACCGATAGTTGGGATAGCCAAGAAACAATACCAACCAATAGTTGGGATAAAAGAAGGGTATCAACCAATAGTTGGGATAACCAAAAGAAACATACCAACCAATAGTTGGGATAAAAGAAGGGTACCAACCAATAGTTGGGATAACCAAGAAACAATACCAACCAATAGTTGGGATAAAAGAAGGATACCAACCAATAGTTGGGATAACCAAAAGAAACATACCAACCAATAGTTGGGATAAAAGAAGGGTACCAACCAATAGTTGGGATAACCAAAAGAAACATACCAACCAATAGTTGGGATAAAAGAAGGGTACCAACCAATAGTTGGGATAACCAAAAGAAACATACCAACCAATAGTTGGGATAAAAGAAGGGTACCAACCAATAGTTGGGATAACCAAAAGAAACATACCAACCAATAGTTGGGATAAAAGAAGGGTACCAACCAATAGTTGGGATAACCAAAAGAAACATACCAACCAATAGTTGGGATAAAGGAAGGGTACCAACCAATAGTTGGGATAACCAAAAGAAACATACCAACCAATAGTTGGGATAAAAGAAGGGTATCAACCAATAGTTGGGATAACCAAGAAACAATACCAACCAATAGTTGGGATAAAAGAAGGATACCAACCAATAGTTGGGATAACCAAAAGAAACATACCAACCAATAGTTGGGATAAAAGAAGGGTACCAACCAATAGTTGGGATAACCAAAAGAAACATACCAACCAATAGTTGGGATAAAAGAAGGGTACCAACCAATAGTTGGGATAACCAAAAGAAACATACCAACCAATAGTTGGGATAAAAGAAGGGTACCAACCAATAGTTGGGATAACCAAAAGAAACATACCAACCAATAGTTGGGATAAAAGAAGGGTACCAACCAATAGTTGGGATAACCAAAAGAAACATACCAACCAATAGTTGGGATAAAGGAAGGGTACCAACCAATAGTTGGGATAACCAAGAAACAATACCAACCAATAGTTGGGATAAAAGAAGGGTACCAACCAATAGTTGGGATAACCAAGAAACAATACCAACCAATAGTTGGGATAAAAGAAGGGTACCAACCAATAGTTGGGATAACCAAAAGAAACAATACCGACCAATAGTCGGGATAACGAGGACGACCGAAGGCGAACTCGAAAAGATGGACTTTCAAACCCGAGATAAATAGAATCAACAGATCTATAAAGATAACTCCGCTGGGGATAAGAGAAATCTAAACAGGCAACTCTGCGGGGGAGTGTAAGGAGGACCGACAAGGAGGACGAATCCACTGGTTGTGGTGTAATGTTAAACAACATCTCCTGAATCATGTCACTTTATGTTGGGGGAAAGGAACTGGTAAAAGATATCAAACCTGGCTTATGCTTCGAATGCATATGTTTGAATTTTGCCGTAATGCTCCATACGAAATGGAAATACTACGCGTTTGGGAGGATGCCATGCAAAAATGCTTATGCAATGCAAAAGAAGTGTCTCAGCAAAATAAATGCTGAAGACCAAGGAAACTCCACCGGAGATGACAAATTAAATTGTCCTCTGAAATAAGAGACCCTGCTGAGAAAGACTTCACTCTGCTGAGGAAGACATTGATCACAAACTCTGCTGGAGATGAAAGCTCCGAGAGAATACCCACTCTGTTGGGGATAGCTATGAATGAATATTGAAGATGGAACCCAATGAGAGATTCTCTCCGCTGAGAAATACCAAATGACTTCTGCCGGGATCTGAAAGAATGCCAATAACAATTGGACTTAAGACCTGCTGGGGATATCAACTGCTGTTGAACAAACCACTGAGAGGATTACCACCAAACTCTGCTTGGGGAGACAGGTCAATAGTTTCGAACCTGCTTGGGAGATGCTCTTACCTTTACCCCGCTGGGGAATATCAGCCAATACCAGCAAATCTGCTTGGGGAATGGTGATGACGACATCCACTCTGCTAGAGGATAACATCAAGCTTACTCACCTGCTGGGGATTAACTCATACTGTTGTTGGTGAGAAAAATGCTTCTTGATTAGCTGAGGAGAATGAGTGCTCAGACCCTGAGGGGAAAATGACATCTTTGTTCAAAGAAGATATTCCATAAGTCTCCTGCTGGGGATGCAACGACATCAACTTCTGATTGTTTGCTGAGAAAGTGATGAATCAATCACACTACAAGCTGGGGAATTAATCCTTTGTACTCTACTGAGGAAGATAATCCTCGATACTCTGGCTGGGGAAAGTAACAACCTGCTGAGGAGAATGAAGTTTCAATGTCGAGGGGAGTAGCTCTACTGGGGAGAAACCCTGCTATCCTGCTGGGGATTAGAGCATGCCGCTGCTGACGGAACTACACTTCCTGACCTACTGTGGAAAGTGATTACCAGGCTCTGTGGGGAAAATAAAGTCTTTTCAAAGACATCCAACACACCTCCTGCTAGTGACACAACCACACCCACCTCGGAGCAATCCACTTTAAACTGTCTGCTGGGGGAAATGAGCTCTGCTGAGAATGATGAACTTTCAGTGCTAGGGAGAGTAATGCTACTGGGGAAAAACAAACTTGTTACCCAGCTTGACCTGTCTCTATGGTCATAAACGGCCCTTTGAACTCTCCACTTGCCCCAGACCGCCAGGTCTAATCGAAGAAACCATCTCAAGAGGATTTTATAGAAGACCGGGCGGTCAACATGCCCCAGGTCTTCAAACTCTTAGAGATGTATCACATCTCGACATAACTGCCCCAGACTTCATGACCCATGAAGTAACTTACCTCGAAAGGATATGTAATGACCTGAAATACTTTGCTCCAGTATTCTGAACTTTGAAGAGGTGCTTCTGATAAACCGCCTTCTGGAGAGGACAACTTCTCATGCTCTAGAGGTGGCCTGCCTCAATATGAGTTTTGGAAGTGACTTTGCCCCTGATCTTAGAATGAATGCCCCAGAATAACTGAACTTCAGAGAGATTTCTCGACGTGACTGCCCCAGATTGGCTACATCTCATCACGACTTACTGGGGAAAGCCCATGCACTGAATCTCTTGGCAACATGCCCCTTGATATGACTGTCCTTCAGAATTTTCAAGCATCCCAACTTGGCAGGATCAAGCTTCTCGACTGATGTTCATTGTGTAAGCCTCATTGATGCTTAGGCACATGTATGCAAGCAGAACAAGTTTATTATGAGAATGATAATTCTAATGCAACAAACATGTTAACCTTGAAGTTTTATTGAAAATGCGTCGCCAAGCATCGTGAACGAATCACTAGCTGGGATGCGACATTGATTTTGAATGGAAAACAATACGCACATGCAATACCAACAAAAATATTACTAGCATAACTCATAGGAGTCAGGAACGCTATCTCGCTGAAGTACGCCTTCGGACTAACCCTGCTTCAATTAGGACTTTTTAAGGGTTGTAATGTGGCCTGGTTCACGGTTTTGAGAAAAAAAGATTTAAGGCTCAAAGTTTACTGGTGCCCACCCACTCTTCGTGATGTTCTCCAGTCCTATGTTCAGCTAATCTGACACAAGCGCTCACCTCTCAAAAGGTTTTATGATCCTTAAAGAACCCATGCAATTGACGGTTCGAGACCTGATGAGGTTTTGGAGCAACAGACACCCCTTTTGTCTTTTGTGTCTAGTCACACGACTTGTTATTATCTGAGGATTTTTCCTTTGGATCCTCTCTTTTGTTTTTCACCTTTTTTATTTCCCTGATTTTGCCTGGACTGACTCTTGAGATTTTTTCGATTTTGAAGTCCAGCGGGATGCCCTAACTTTTGCCTAAGTCATTTGTTCTCAAGTTTTGACTTAGCGGGCTCTTCTTTTTTCTTTTCTTTTTTTCTCTTTTTTTTTTTTTTTGGGAACAAGTCGTGTGACACCGTTTATCTTACTTGCCTGAAAGGGCTGTGACTGCCTCACTCTTTGATTGTCGGTGGATAACCATTGTGGTTCTACACCTCTTGACCTTTTGATGGCGGCATGGAAGATAATGGATCCTCAGATGTACACTCCTTCTGAAAGCTGAACACTTGGTCAAACTAACTGACGCCTACCCTGCCCCTGGGTTAAAATTGAGGGTTTTTTCGTTTTCAGAAAGAACTCCTACTACTAGGCTCAAAGGGGTTGACAAAGGTCTATCTCCTTATCTCTCCAGTGTTTGTGAATTGGAAACAATACCTGTACATCCTTAACAGGGTTTTATCCAAAAGCGTACCATTAGAAACCTGCGTTCTTATCTCGTCATCCTCCCTCAAGAGTTCTAGACAAGAAAGGTTGGTATCACAGTGCATATAAACATGACATGAGTGCATAAAAGTAGGATACTTCAGGGACAACACATCATTGCATTAAAATCAACATTCAAACACAAACAAATTCTTACATGCAGATAATGTTTAAACAAACAAAGAAAAGCTACATATGAAAAAGCAATAAAGGAAACTGATGATTGCCATTGTTGAAGAGATTTGTCTCCGTCTGGACTGATTACTTCTGACAATATCCTTGTAGTCCCAAGTGCCCACTTGGGAGGCTTCAGTTGAAATGCATACCATCAGCATTGAAAGTAATGACCCCTGCATCAATCAGCTTTTGTACTTCGTGCGGGAGCGCCTTACAACCCTCAGTTGAGTGCCCCTATGCCCCCAGCATGGTACCCACATCGAGCATTGGCATTAAACCCTGGCGGATATGGAGGAATGATCGGATCTGATTTCCTTGGCACAATCAAACCTCTTTTAACCAACTCTGGCAATATCTGACCATACAGCCTTGGTAGCACAGAAAACTGTCTGCTTCTTGGCTTCCGTCGACCCCCTTTGGAACTATTCTGTTGTTGACTTTGATTCGCGTGTTCCTCTGGTTCAGGCGTTTTCCCTCTCAGACTTAATCGAGGAGTAGGCAATAGTTGCGAATGCGGGGATTCCAAGTTCAAAGATTGCAAGAAATGCCCCTGACTTGAATCAGCCTCAGGAGAGGTAACAGAGATATCCACTTCTTTTTTCAACAGCTAGTGTAGGACCACCTTGTATGCTTACACCGTCCGACATGAATTCAATTTCCCTCGAATCGACCAGATCCCATACGGCATACTGAAAGGCCTTACAGTTTTCCACATTATGCCCCGGCGCACCAGAGTGGAAGTCACAATGAACTCTTGCATCATAACCCGGTGGGGGAGTACCAGAGAGAGGAGCCAAAGTCCTTTTCTGTACCATTTGCAACTGAAGAAGATGATGTAATAGTTGAGAATATGGCACCGGTGGAGTCTCAAGATGCCTATTCTGCTTAGGCCTTGGCTGATTCTGGCGAGGGACCTGATTTGGCCGTTGAGATACAGCCGGGACGGCTACAGTGGCAATCTGCTCGCTTTTTGGGAGGGATCCCTTAAACAATGGAGGAGAGACAATTCCAACCGCAGCTTCAGGCATGGGAGTATCGGATTTTCTTAGCAAACCTCTCACGACCTCCATAATCAGATTCATCTGAGTCTTCAGTTGGTTGACCTTTTCTTTCAGCACTTCCTGGTCTTGAACCAAAGTTTGCATCTTCCCCATGAACTGCCTCTTTATTTCGGTCATTTCTGCACGGAGTTGTTCCATGGCTATCCTCTGATTATCACTGGCTGAGTAGTGGTGGCAAGTCAAACTGTCAACTTTGAAAGTAATACCAAGTCAGACTGAGAAATCCAATCCTGAGCACCTGCTATGCACATGAATATGCTAATGCAATGCAAATGCCATGCTCAAATATTTCCAAGGAATCATTCTGTTTTAATTCAAGATTTTTCAGAAGAACCACAAGGGATAAATGGAAATGCTCAATAGTGAGCCTCAACGATGATATCCTTGGAAATACAAGAACATGTATGCAAGAATGATGATGCATATGCAACGGACACGGGATCAAGGTATCCACAAATTCTAAATAACTGTTGAGCTGCTGACCGGATAAGTTCAAAGGTCTGCTCTGAAGAGAATACCGGAATACCAGAATATCCGAATAACCAGAATACCAGGCTAATAAGTCCACACTGATAGGAAAACCAGAATACCAGGTAGGTTGAAGGTCACGGTTACCTGCAAACCTGTAAACAACCCGCCCTTCTCACGTGTGGGTACTAGGATGTTCAGTATCCCGGGCTCTCAGGTCGAGAAATGATGATACGTTTACCATTTCTGGTTTGGCATCATCATCAAAAGAGGAGGCCTCAACTGATTCTCCAAGACGAGAGGTCCTCAGCTTCGGAGGTTTGAGAAGCAATAGCACATTCAGCCCGAAGGATACAATGCTACCGCCAATCAAAGAGGTCGTCCGCTGATTCACCTCAAAAGGAAACCCTATAGTAAGTTCCCAACATTGGGTCCTCGGATCGAGAATGTGCAATGGGTTTGCCACAAAACGTGGTCTGCCACTGTCACATCACGGGAGGAGTGCCGCAACTGAGTCCTCGGGAATGGTCACCAGAGTCGACAATCCCTAAAGAGAATACCTACTGGCCTGTACCAACGCACAGTAGCAGGTAGCTCCTGATAGAACCTCGTCTGGTTGTGGGTCTCATGAACAACAATACATTGCCACCCCCATGCAAGCGCCATAACTATCCACTCTAAAACCTATGTGTATGCTCGAGCCTGGGTAGTGAGCTCATCTCTCAGAACATCCCAACCCGCCAAACAGAAAACCAGCCAATATAGCACAGTAATATCCAGAATGACAATAGTAAAATGCAATGCAAATGCAGTAAAAGCTGTAAAAAACGGTAAAGCGAATAACATAGCAAATACAGTAATATACAACAAAGCAAAGTACCATAAAACAAACACCCAACGAAAACAAACAGACAAGCGCTAGGATTGACTCGCTAAAGGGGAATGACCAGCAAGAGGTCAACCAGAGTCCCCAGCAGAGTCGCCAGCTGTCGCTCCCGAAAGATTTCGCATCCAACGGTACAAACGCGAGAGTGGCGCAAAAAAACACAGAGTCACCAACAAAGTGTATTTATCCCAAGAGAGGGAAAGGAAACACTGCGTAAACCTGAAATAAGGGAAAGAACATGGTCACGCGACCAAGAGAGCGGGTACGGGAGTCGGTTACGCGAAGGGAAGGTGTTAGCACCCAACACGTCCATCGTACTCGATGGGATCCACGCTTGCTGTCTGCATCAAAGGGTGTCGTCATCTGGAACTCCACTGCTACTGGACCGGTGAAAAGAACGAGAACAGAAAGAAACAAAGGAACAAATGTAGGGAAAATAAAAGAAGTGCTCGCATGGGCCCTACCCCACTGCCTACGTATCTCATCGGGAGCATGAGAATCAGAGCGACGTAGTTCCCCTCACTAGGGGTGGATTGTATTTTTAGGGAACGGCTTACGTTCTAGCTCAGGTGTTGCAACTCGCTGAATCGAGACTTAGGCGTTACCGTCTTGCGAGAGAACGAGTAGGAGCACGTTCGTACGCTGAGAGTGAGTGAGATGAGAAAAGAATTCCCGAAGGAAAGACGTTATTGTTTGTTAAAGTTTTTTAGACATAAGTGTTTTTTTTTAAAGTTAGCTTGTAACTTGTATTGCACCAAAGTCTATCGTGCGGGAACGAGTGAGTCGCATGGTCGCACCCGAATGGAACGTATGCTAAACACTCTAGAAGATGAGGGGGGGCCCCTCGTTCTTCATTTCCTACATTTAAGGCTCGGACACAATGCATGTTAACCTTTATTAAGTACTTTTGAGAAGTTTTGAGATGAGAAGAGAGAGAACACAAAGGAAACTCTAAAGGGAAACTACGAGTCCTAATGTTATCATGCATGGGAATCCTAGGGTTAGTGAGGTTTAGGAAAAAAGACAACTACCTAACCTAATGCTAATCCTACTCCAAGCTTAATCGGAAATTAAGTTGGACTAGGTAGCTCTAAAGGGAAAGGAATCCAAGACTTAAACAAGTCTTGAGATTCAAGGGAAGAGAAAGAGTGAAAGAGATGAAGAAGAGAGAGAAGGATAAGATGAGAAGCAAGATGGGGCAGCAAGTACATCATAATCATCATGTCCAACTCAAGTCAATTAATATGTCTCAAAGATCAGACAAACACATCTCTAACACACAAGTGAAAGCACACAAGAAAGGATGCAAGTAAACTTGAATTAAGTGCACCATCAAACACACAGGATGTCATATCAAAGTGAAATGAAGGAGATAAAATGAAAATGAAACAAGGCCAGAACTCACATCATATCATCATCAACAATTCATATATGCAAAAGAGGTTCACATTATGCAACATGATGCACCAAAGAAGTTACAAAGCAAAAGGAATGATATGCATCACATAATTCAAACCAAATGCATCCAACAATGCTCAAGTAACATGAAAATCAAGTATAGAACTCAAGAGGCAGTAGCATACACATTAACATTGTGTCAAGATCAAACTCAAGTCATACAAGATTAATCACCAAGCAACACATCCAAAGCATGCATCAAAATTAATCAAAGCAACCACTTACTATTCATGCAAGCAAGCAAATAAACATGTGAAGCAAAAAGTGAGAACATGTCACATAAAACACCTCAAACCAAGAGGGTCAGAACCTCTAGCATGTCATACAAATCAAACAAAAGGTTTCATACATGAATGGATTCACACAAAGAAGCAATCACAAGATTAGGTTGAGCATTCCACAAAGTTCAAGTCCAAAACAACAACACTTTGTAAAATCAAGAACAAATTGGAAAATGAATCAATGAAGATGATTCCAAAGCCATAAACAAGCTCAAATAGAACATGATCACACCATACAATCATCTCAAGCATCAATCAATCACAAGTAAACAAATGCACTCAAACTAGGTCAAGTGTCTAAGCATGCTTCAATCAACTTCAAACCACAAGTAAAAATCAACCAAAAATAGCAAAGTGGTTCAATAAATTCCCAAAAAATAATCCAAGGCAAGCTTAAACATCCAATTAGCATGTACAAAAGATTGGAACAGAATTAGCTCAAGAACATGTTCAAAGGTGTTCCACCAGTCAAGATATGCACATAACCGAACAATAATCGAGGGGTATCAAAAATCACATGAAAAACAATCAAAGGTGATCACCAAGGCAGCAACATGACATGAAAACATTCCTCAATTAAGTGTCAAAACATGCCAAAAAGATCAGCTCAATAAGGCATGGAAAGATCATCAAACATAAGCATTAATCACAAAGGTAAACATAGAAGACACTTTGGAAAATAAAACCAGAAATAATTACGAAAATAAATGAAAAATGAAAATAAAATTCATACAAAATTAAATAAAACATTAAAGTACGTTAATTATTTTTTTTGGAATGTTTTAATAAGAGAAAATATTTTTAATAAATGAAAATAAAACGAAAATGAAAAAAGAAATTAAAAAAAACAAATACAAAAGGAAGGAGTGTATTAGCAATAATCACCACAAAGGAAAATAGTTAACATGCTGTGGGCCTGGACACAAGGGAGGTGCGAAAAGGGATTCTCTAGGCCCAATGTTCATTTACCATGCCAATTACTTTCAGCCAAATTAAATAAAAAAAAAAGAAAAAGAAAAGAGATCAAAAAAATCATGTAACATACTATCAATCGGTCACCTTTCCATTAAACACTAAAGGACAAAAACATTTCTCAGCGAACCAGGACGCGACACGTGTCCTTCTTCTTCCCAAACCCATGCAAAAATGCAGCAACAAATGCATGAACAAATGGAGAATTCAGATTTCCAACAAGAGCAACCATCAAACTTCAAATCTCCATAACTCACTCAATTCTCAACGAAATCAAACGAAATTTAAACCAAAATTAAAGTACAAAGAACAAGGATTATCATTGTACCATTATTTTCTCAAAACAACTACTCAAACACAAAGATAATAGGCATTAAAGTCATAGGTTCAAGTATGTAAACCAACACACATTCAAAAATAGCACGAAATATTTGAGCCTAGATCCAATGCCTTTGTGAAAAGGACTTCAGATGCAAGATGTGGATGCTTCTAACATACATTTAAACCCTAAAATGAGAGAGATAGAGAAGAAGCAACTTACTAAGTGGAGAATGGTCCACTGCCTTCTTCAACTTCCAGTACAAAAGAAACCCAATAATCTTGATCTTTAAGCTCCAATGATGAAGAATAAACCCAGAAATCAAAGCTTCCTTGAGTGGATTGAGAGCAATAGTGAAAAATTTGGAAAACAAGCACAAAGTTCAGATCCGGAAATGAGCCAATGTGTGGCCGGTTTGGAGTGTTTTTAGCTTATATATGAAGAGTTTAGGGTTGGAAACGAAGCTAATGGGTCAGACTTGGTTGCTTTGGCTTGGAGAGGAAAAAAAAGAAAAATTGCACATGGTATGGTGTAGGTTCGGATGGGGTTTGGTTTGGCATATTTGGTTCTGATTTTGGCTTGGAATAGGGTACAAATTCGTGTGAGGTGAGCTGGCAATGATTCTACTTGCTGAGCAAGTTTAAAATTCAAAATTCACATTTCCTCTTTTGGTGAAGTGCCCACATGTATTATGTATGGTACATGGAAAAAGTTTAGCCCATTTTGGCAAAGGAAATGGCACAACAAAAGTGCTATAATTCATGTGACCTTATTATCTCATCATATTGCAAGAAATACCATTAAAAAACATCAATGAGAACCTTGGACTTTAAGCAACCATAAGTTAAGTAATACTACATGAAATGAGGAATGCTTATACTCTTTGGAAAGCCTACACATGATAGAACAACTTTGGTATTTGAATCATGATGAGAAAAGGTCTCTAACACACTTAAAATCAACAAAGAAATCCAAGAAAGCAAGCTGGCCCCGTGGGCATATCATGGCAAAACGTGCATGGCAGCATGGCCCATGAAAAATTCAGCATGAACCATTCCTCTTTGAGCCTTGATATCTCTATGATAACTTGTTCAAATGAAAAAAAGTTTGACATCAAAGTTGAAGAGGAAATGGCAATGAACAACTTTGATGTTCAAAAGTTTTTCATTTGAAGCTTTATTGATGGAGAAAATTGTCTTGACATTTGGCACGCCACATGTTTGATGAAATTATGGCCGGGTGACTTGAAATTGCCTTGCCATGACTTGATTTTTGCCCTAGTTTTGTCAAACTTTGATGGATCATAACTCACCCAATTTTGATCCAATGGAGAAGTTCTTTATATGGATTCAAAGCTTGAAACAAGATCTTTTGTTGTGGCCTGGTGGATTTTTGATTTGATGCTTTAAAATTGAGAAAACCCGACTCAAAGAGAGGTGCTAAAATGGCCAAAACTTACTATTTTTGGAAACCCTACTATTCCAAATATGGCAACTTCTCACATTTCTTGATTTTTGATGAACCTCTTGGGTTTTCTTGATCAAATCTTCAGCAATGATCACATTTGACTTGAGAATCATGATGTTGACCTCAAAAAGTCAGGAGTTGACTTTTTCACTGCACGGTTGACTTTATCCCCAATTCTCCTAATTTTGAAATTTCTGATCAATTGAAAACCTTCTGAAACAAATTAATGGGCAATCTTCCATCCCTAGACACTTAAAGGCATAAGGAAAACCATGAAATCAAGTCTTGCCCAAAAAATCAGAAATAAACTGATTTTATGGCAAACCCTAGTTTTGGCTCCTCTGGTTAGGAGAAATCAACACATCCTCCAAATTCAAATTCCTCTGAGCATGATGTGTGTCATGTCCACCAATGATGACAAATGCCATTTGGAGATGATAAACAATCAAAGAGCTTGCTCATTTGAGGGTTAGATCTCAGAATCTCCAAAACCCTAATTTAGGAAATCAGGCTAGGAGAGTGTGATTTTTTTTGAAATCTCTTGCCAGTCTTGATCTTGTGATGAGATGATGGACCAATTAAGACACCTTGAGGCCTAAGGCTCCTTTGTGGCTCAAGAAATGATAGCATCAAGAATTTTCTCTCCTCTTAGCCCCTTGGACAATACACATGAACTGTTGCTTGAAACCCTGAAAAACCTCTTCTTCCCTTGAGTTAAACCAAGTACCTTGATCCCATGCCAAGAGCCAATGATATGCAAAGATGATAATGCAGTAAATGCAAAGAAACATAAGCCAGTTAGGTGAAAACAACAAGGCAAATTTTGAGGTGCTACAGCTGCCCCTATTCAAACTTCTTGGATCCGAGGGTGTGGAAACAACGGCTTTCAGACAATCGGGATACAGGGAGATTGAATACCAAAAGAACCTGGAAATTTGCAACCTGCGGGGATCAAAGGTAAGTGTTTGCCAATCGAAAGTGGACTTAGACACAGTAGATACCAACCAATAGTTGGGATAAAAGAAGGATACCAACCAATAGTTGGGATAACCAAGAAACAATATCAACCAATAGTTGGGATAAAAGAAGGGTACCAACCGATAGTTGGGATAGCCAAGAAACAATACCAACCAATAGTTGGGATAAAAGAAGGGTATCAACCAATAGTTGGGATAACCAAAAGAAACATACCAACCAATAGTTGGGATAAAAGAAGGGTACCAACCAATAGTTGGGATAACCAAGAAACAATACCAACCAATAGTTGGGATAAAAGAAGGATACCAACCAATAGTTGGGATAACCAAAAGAAACATACCAACCAATAGTTGGGATAAAAGAAGGGTACCAACCAATAGTTGGGATAACCAAAAGAAACATACCAACCAATAGTTGGGATAAAAGAAGGGTACCAACCAATAGTTGGGATAACCAAAAGAAACATACCAACCAATAGTTGGGATAAAAGAAGGGTACCAACCAATAGTTGGGATAACCAAAAGAAACATACCAACCAATAGTTGGGATAAAAGAAGGGTACCAACCAATAGTTGGGATAACCAAAAGAAACATACCAACCAATAGTTGGGATAAAGGAAGGGTACCAACCAATAGTTGGGATAACCAAAAGAAACATACCAACCAATAGTTGGGATAAAAGAAGGGTATCAACCAATAGTTGGGATAACCAAGAAACAATACCAACCAATAGTTGGGATAAAAGAAGGATACCAACCAATAGTTGGGATAACCAAAAGAAACATACCAACCAATAGTTGGGATAAAAGAAGGGTACCAACCAATAGTTGGGATAACCAAAAGAAACATACCAACCAATAGTTGGGATAAAAGAAGGGTACCAACCAATAGTTGGGATAACCAAAAGAAACATACCAACCAATAGTTGGGATAAAAGAAGGGTACCAACCAATAGTTGGGATAACCAAAAGAAACATACCAACCAATAGTTGGGATAAAAGAAGGGTACCAACCAATAGTTGGGATAACCAAAAGAAACATACCAACCAATAGTTGGGATAAAGGAAGGGTACCAACCAATAGTTGGGATAACCAAGAAACAATACCAACCAATAGTTGGGATAAAAGAAGGGTACCAACCAATAGTTGGGATAACCAAGAAACAATACCAACCAATAGTTGGGATAAAAGAAGGGTACCAACCAATAGTTGGGATAACCAAAAGAAACAATACCGACCAATAGTCGGGATAACGAGGACGACCGAAGGCGAACTCGAAAAGATGGACTTTCAAACCCGAGATAAATAGAATCAACAGATCTATAAAGATAACTCCGCTGGGGATAAGAGAAATCTAAACAGGCAACTCTGCGGGGGAGTGTAAGGAGGACCGACAAGGAGGACGAATCCACTGGTTGTGGTGTAATGTTAAACAACATCTCCTGAATCATGTCACTTTATGTTGGGGGAAAGGAACTGGTAAAAGATATCAAACCTGGCTTATGCTTCGAATGCATATGTTTGAATTTTGCCATAATGCTCCATACGAAATGGAAATACTACGCGTTTGGGAGGATGCCATGCAAAAATGCTTATGCAATGCAAAAGAAGTGTCTCAGCAAAATAAATGCTGAAGACCAAGGAAACTCCACCGGAGATGACAAATTAAATTGTCCTCTGAAATAAGAGACCCTGCTGAGAAAGACTTCACTCTGCTGAGGAAGACATTGATCACAAACTCTGTTGGAGATGAAAGCTCCGAGAGAATACCCACTCTGTTGGGGATAGCTATGAATGAATATTGAAGATGGAACCCAAGGAGAGATTCTCTCCGCTGAGAAATACCAAATGACTTCTGCCGGGATCTGAAAGAATGCCAATAACAATTGGACTTAAGACCTGCTGGGGATATCAACTGCTGTTGAACAAACCACTGAGAGGATTACCACCAAACTCTGCTTGGGGAGACAGGTCAATAGTTTCGAACCTGCTTGGGAGATGCTCTTACCTTTACCCCGCTGGGGAATATCAGCCAATACCAGCAAATCTGCTTGGGGAATGGTGATGACGACATCCACTCTGCTAGAGGATAACATCAAGCTTACTCACCTGCTGGGGATTAACTCATACTGTTGTTGGTGAGAAAAATGCTTCTTGATTAGCTGAGGAGAATGAGTGCTCAGACCCTGAGGGGAAAATGACATCTTTGTTCAAAGAAGATATTCCATAAGTCTCCTGCTGGGGATGCAACGACATCAACTTCTGATTGTTTGCTGAGAAAGTGATGAATCAATCACACTACAAGCTGGGGAATTAATCCTTTGTACTCTACTGAGGAAGATAATCCTCGATACTCTGGCTGGGGAAAGTAACAACCTGCTGAGGAGAATGAAGTTTCAAAGTCGAGGGGAGTAGCTCTACTGGGGAGAAACCCTGCTATCCTGCTGGGGATTAGAGCATGCCGCTGCTGACGGAACTACACTTCCTGACCTACTGTGGAAAGTGATTACCAGGCTCTGTGGGGAAAATAAAGTCTTTTCAAAGACATCCAACACACCTCCTGCTAGTGACACAACCACACCCACCTCGGAGCAATCCACTTTAAACTGTCTGCTGGGGGAAATGAGCTCTGCTGAGAATGATGAACTTTCAGTGCTAGGGAGAGTAATGCTACTGGGGAAAAACAAACTTGTTACCCAGCTTGACCTGTCTCTATGGTCATAAACGGCCCTTTGAACTCTCCACTTGCCCCAGACCGCCAGGTCTAATCGAAGAAACCATCTCAAGAGGATTTTATAGAAGACCGGGCGGTCAACATGCCCCAGGTCTTCAAACTCTTAGAGATGTATCACATCTCGACATAACTGCCCCAGACTTCATGACCCATGAAGTAACTTACCTCGAAAGGATACGTAATGACCTGAAATACTTTGCTCCAGTATTCTGAACTTTGAAGAGGTGCTTCTGATAAACCGCCTTCTGGAGAGGACAACTTCTCATGCTCTAGAGGTGGCCTGCCTCAATATGAGTTTTGGAAGTGACTTTGCCCCTGATCTTAGAATGAATGCCCCAGAATAACTGAACTTCAGAGAGATTTCTCGACGTGACTGCCCCAGATTGGCTACATCTCATCACGACTTACTGGGGAAAGCCCATGCACTGAATCTCTTGGCAACATGCCCCTTGATATGACTGTCCTTCAGAATTTTCAAGCATCCCAACTTGGCAGGATCAAGCTTCTCGACTGATGTTCATTGTGTAAGCCTCATTGATGCTTAGGCACATGTATGCAAGCAGAACAAGTTTATTATGAGAATGATAATTCTAATGCAACAAACATGTTAACCTTGAAGTTTTATTGAAAATGCGTCGCCAAGCATCGTGAACGAATCACTAGCTGGGATGCGACATTGATTTTGAATGGAAAACAATACGCACATGCAATACCAACAAAAATATTACTAGCATAACTCATAGGAGTCAGGAACGCTATCTCGCTGAAGTACGCCTTCGGACTAACCCTGCTTCAATTAGGACTTTTTAAGGGTTGTAATGTGGCCTGGTTCACGGTTTTGAGAAAAAAAGATTTAAGGCTCAAAGTTTACTGGTGCCCACCCACTCTTCGTGATGTTCTCCAGTCCTATGTTCAGCTAATCTGACACAAGCGCTCACCTCTCAAAAGGTTTTATGATCCTTAAAGAACCCATGCAATTGACGGTTCGAGACCTGATGAGGTTTTGGAGCAACAGACACCCCTTTTGTCTTTTGTGTCTAGTCACACGACTTGTTATTATCTGAGGATTTTTCCTTTGGATCCTCTCTTTTGTTTTTCACCTTTTTTATTTCCCTAATTTTGCCTGGACTGACTCTTGAGATTTTTTCGATTTTGAAGTCCAGCGGGATGCCCTAACTTTTGCCTAAGTCATTTGTTCTCAAGTTTTGACTTAGCGGGCTCTTCTTTTTTCTTTTCTTTTTTTCTCTTTTTTTTTTTTTTTTGGGAACAAGTCGTGTGACACCGTTTATCTTACTTGCCTGAAAGGGCTGTGACTGCCTCACTCTTTGATTGTCGGTGGATAACCATTGTGGTTCTACACCTCTTGACCTTTTGATGGCGGCATGGAAGATAATGGATCCTCAGATGTACACTCCTTCTGAAAGCTGAACACTTGGTCAAACTAACTGACGCCTACCCTGCCCCTGGGTTAAAATTGAGGGTTTTTTCGTTTTCAGAAAGAACTCCTACTACTAGGCTCAAAGGGGTTGACAAAGGTCTATCTCCTTATCTCTCCAGTGTTTGTGAATTGGAAACAATGCCTGTACATCCTTAACAGGGTTTTATCCAAAAGCGTACCATTAGAAACCTGCGTTCTTATCTCGTCATCCTCCCTCAAGAGTTCTAGACAAGAAAGGTTGGTATCACAGTGCATATAAACATGACATGAGTGCATAAAAGTAGGATACTTCAGGGACAACACATCATTGCATTAAAATCAACATTCAAACACAAACAAATTCTTACATGCAGATAATGTTTAAACAAACAAAGAAAAGCTACATATGAAAAAGCAATAAAGGAAACTGATGATTGCCATTGTTGAAGAGATTTGTCTCCGTCTGGACTGATTACTTCTGACAATATCCTTGTAGTCCCAAGTGCCCACTTGGGAGGCTTCAGTTGAAATGCATACCATCAGCATTGAAAGTAATGACCCCTGCATCAATCAGCTTTTGTACTTCGTGCGGGAGCGCCTTACAACCCTCAGTTGAGTGCCCCTATGCCCCCAGCATGGTACCCACATCGAGCATTGGCATTAAACCCTGGCGGATATGGAGGAATGATCGGATCTGATTTCCTTGGCACAATCAAACCTCTTTTAACCAACTCTGGCAATATCTGACCATACAGCCTTGGTAGCACAGAAAACTGTCTGCTTCTTGGCTTCCGTCGACCCCCTTTGGAACTATTCTGTTGTTGACTTTGATTCGCGTGTTCCTCTGGTTCAGGCGCTTTCCCTCTCAGACTTAATCGAGGAGTAGGCAATAGTTGCGAATGCGGGGATTCCAAGTTCAAAGATTGCAAGAAATGCCCCTGACTTGAATCAGCCTCAGGAGAGGTAACAGAGATATCCACTTCTTTTTTCAACAGCTAGTGTAGGACCACCTTGTATGCTTACACCGTCCGACATGAATTCAATTTCCCTCGAATCGACCAGATCCCATACGGCATACTGAAAGGCCTTACAGTTTTCCACATTATGCCCCGGCGCACCAGAGTGGAAGTCACAATGAACTCTTGCATCATAACCCGGTGGGGGAGTACCAGAGAGAGGAGCCAAAGTCCTTTTCTGTACCATTTGCAACTGAAGAAGATGATGTAATAGTTGAGAATATGGCACCGGTGGAGTCTCAAGATGCCTATTCTGCTTAGGCCTTGGCTGATTCTGGCGAGGGACCTGATTTGGCCGTTGAGATACAGCCGGGACGGCTACAGTGGCAATCTGCTCGCTTTTTGGGAGGGATCCCTTAAACAATGGAGGAGAGACAATTCCAACCGCAGCTTCAGGCATGGGAGTATCGGATTTTCTTAGCAAACCTCTCACGACCTCCATAATCAGATTCATCTGAGTCTTCAGTTGGTTGACCTTTTCTTTCAGCACTTCCTGGTCTTGAACCAAAGTTTGCATCTTCCCCATGAACTGCCTCTTCATTTCGGTCATTTCTGCACGGAGTTGTTCCATGGCTATCCTCTGATTATCACTGGCTGAGTAGTGGTGGCAAGTCAAACTGTCAACTTTGAAAGTAATACCAAGTCAGACTGAGAAATCCAATCCTGAGCACCTGCTATGCACATGAATATGCTAATGCAATGCAAATGCCATGCTCAAATATTTCCAAGGAATCATTCTGTTTTAATTCAAGATTTTTCAGAAGAACCACAAGGGATAAATGGAAATGCTCAATAGTGAGCCTCAACGATGATATCCTTGGAAATACAAGAACATGTATGCAAGAATGATGATGCATATGCAACGGACACGGGATCAAGGTATCCACAAATTCTAAATAACTGCTGAGCTGCTGACCGGATAAGTTCAAAGGTCTGCTCTGAAGAGAATACCGGAATACCAGAATATCCGAATAACCAGAATACCAGGCTAATAAGTCCACACTGATAGGAAAACCAGAATACCAGGTAGGTTGAAGGTCACGGTTACCTGCAAACCTGTAAACAACCCGCCCTTCTCACGTGTGGGTACTAGGATGTTCAGTATCCCGGGCTCTCAGGTCGAGAAATGATGATACGTTTACCATTTCTGGTTTGGCATCATCATCAAAAGAGGAGGCCTCAACTGATTCTCCAAGATGAGAGGTCCTCAGCTTCGGAGGTTTGAGAAGCAATAGTACATTCAGCCCGAAGGATACAATGCTACCGCCAATCAAAGAGGTCGTCCGCTGATTCACCTCAAAAGGAAACCCTATAGTAAGTTCCCAACATTGGGTCCTCGGATCGAGAATGTGCAATGGGTTTGCCACAAAACGTGGTCTGCCACTGTCACATCACGGGAGGAGTGCCGCAACTGAGTCCTCGGGAATGGTCACCAGAGTCGGCAATCCCTAAAGAGAATACCTACTGGCCTGTACCAACGCACAGTAGCAGGTAGCTCCTGATAGAACCTCGTCTGGTTGTGGGTCTCATGAACAACAATACATTGCCACCCCCATGCAAGCGCCATGACTATCCACTCTAAAACCTATGTGTATGCTCGAGCCTGGGTAGTGAGCTCATCTCTCAGAACATCCCAACCCGCCAAACAGAAAACCAGCCAATATAGCACAGTAATATCCAGAATGACAATAGTAAAATGCAATGCAAATGCAGTAAAAGCTGTAAAAAACGGTAAAGCGAATAACATAGCAAATACAGTAATATACAACAAAGCAAAGTACCATAAAACAAACACCCAACGAAAACAAACAGACAAGCGCTAGGATTGACTCGCTAAAGGGGAATGACCAGCAAGAGGTCAACCAGAGTCCCCAGCAGAGTCGCCAGCTGTCGCTCCCGAAAGATTTCGCATCCAACGGTACAAACGCGAGAGTGGCGCAAAAAAACACAGAGTCGCCAACAAAGTGTATTTATCCCAAGAGAGGGAAAGGAAACACTGCGTAAACCTGAAAGAAGGGAAAGAACATGGTCACGCGACCAAGAGAGCGGGTACGGGAGTCGGTTACGCGAAGGGAAGGTGTTAGCACCCAACACGTCCATCGTACTCGATGGGATCCACGCTTGCTGTCTGCATCAAAGGGTGTCGTCATCTGGAACTCCACTGCTACTGGACCGGTGAAAAGAACGAGAACAGAAAGAAACAAAGGAACAAATGTAGGGAAAATAAAAGAAGTGCTCGCATGGGCCTTACCCCACTGCCTACGTATCTCATCGGGAGCATGAGAATCAGAGCGACGTAGTTCCCCTCACTAGGGGTGGATTGTATTTTTAGGGAACGGCTTACGTTCTAGCTCAGGTGTTGCAACTCGCTGAATCGAGACTTAGGCGTTACCGTCTTGCGAGAGAACGAGTAGGAGCACGTTCGTACGCTGAGAGTGAGTGAGATGAGAAAAGAATTCCCGAAGGAAAGACGTTATTGTTTGTTAAAGTTTTTTAGACATAAGTGTTTTTTTTTAAAGTTAGCTTGTAACTTGTATTGCACCAAAGTCTATCGTGCGGGAACGAGTGAGTCGCATGGTCGCACCCGAATGGAACGTATGCTAAACACTCTAGAAGATGAGGGGGGGCCCCTCGTTCTTCATTTCCTACATTTAAGGCTCGGACACAATGCATGTTAACCTTTATTAAGTACTTTTGAGAAGTTTTGAGATGAGAAGAGAGAGAACACAAAGGAAACTCTAAAGGGAAACTACGAGTCCTAATGTTATCATGCATGGGAATCCTAGGGTTAGTGAGGTTTAGGAAAAAAGACAACTACCTAACCTAATGCTAATCCTACTCCAAGCTTAATCGGAAATTAAGTTGGACTAGGTAGCTCTAAAGGGAAAGGAATCCAAGACTTAAACAAGTCTTGAGATTCAAGGGAAGAGAAAGAGTGAAAGAGATGAAGAAGAGAGAGAAGGATAAGATGAGAAGCAAGATGGGGCAGCAAGTACATCATAATCATCATGTCCAACTCAAGTCAATTAATATGTCTCAAAGATCAGACAAACACATCTCTAACACACAAGTGAAAGCACACAAGAAAGGATGCAAGTAAACTTGAATTAAGTGCACCATCAAACACACAGGATGTCATATCAAAGTGAAATGAAGGAGATAAAATGAAAATGAAACAAGGCCAGAACTCACATCATATCATCATCAACAATTCATATATGCAAAAGAGGTTCACATTATGCAACATGATGCACCAAAGAAGTTACAAAGCAAAAGGAATGATATGCATCACATAATTCAAACCAAATGCATCCAACAATGCTCAAGTAACATGAAAATCAAGTATAGAACTCAAGAGGCAGTAGCATACACATTAACATTGTGTCAAGATCAAACTCAAGTCATACAAGATTAATCACCAAGCAACACATCCAAAGCATGCATCAAAATTAATCAAAGCAACCACTTACTATTCATGCAAGCAAGCAAATAAACATGTGAAGCAAAAAGTGAGAACATGTCACATAAAACACCTCAAACCAAGAGGGTCAGAACCTCTAGCATGTCATACAAATCAAACAAAAGGTTTCATACATGAATGGATTCACACAAAGAAGCAATCACAAGATTAGGTTGAGCATTCCACAAAGTTCAAGTCCAAAACAACAACACTTTGTAAAATCAAGAACAAATTGGAAAATGAATCAATGAAGATGATTCCAAAGCCATAAACAAGCTCAAATAGAACATGATCACACCATACAATCATCTCAAGCATCAATCAATCACAAGTAAACAAATGCACTCAAACTAGGTCAAGTGTCTAAGCATGCTTCAATCAACTTCAAACCACAAGTAAAAATCAACCAAAAATAGCAAAGTGGTTCAATAAATTCCCAAAAAATAATCCAAGGCAAGCTTAAACATCCAATTAGCATGTACAAAAGATTGGAACAGAATTAGCTCAAGAACATGTTCAAAGGTGTTCCACCAGTCAAGATATGCACATAACCGAACAATAATCGAGGGGTATCAAAAATCACATGAAAAACAATCAAAGGTGATCACCAAGGCAGCAACATGACATGAAAACATTCCTCAATTAAGTGTCAAAACATGCCAAAAAGATCAGCTCAATAAGGCATGGAAAGATCATCAAACATAAGCATTAATCACAAAGGTAAACATAGAAGACACTTTGGAAAATAAAACCAGAAATAATTACGAAAATAAATGAAAAATGAAAATAAAATTCATACAAAATTAAATAAAACATTAAAGTACGTTAATTATTTTTTTTGGAATGTTTTAATAAGAGAAAATATTTTTAATAAATGAAAATAAAACGAAAATGAAAAAAGAAATTAAAAAAAACAAATACAAAAGGAAGGAGTGTATTAGCAATAATCACCACAAAGGAAAATAGTTAACATGCTGTGGGCCTGGACACAAGGGAGGTGCGAAAAGGGATTCTCTAGGCCCAATGTTCATTTACCATGCCAATTACTTTCAGCCAAATTAAATAAAAAAAAAAGAAAAAGAAAAGAGATCAAAAAAATCATGTAACATACTATCAATCGGTCACCTTTCCATTAAACACTAAAGGACAAAAACATTTCTCAGCGAACCAGGACGCGACACGTGTCCTTCTTCTTCCCAAACCCATGCAAAAATGCAGCAACAAATGCATGAACAAATGGAGAATTCAGATTTCCAACAAGAGCAACCATCAAACTTCAAATCTCCATAACTCACTCAATTCTCAACGAAATCAAACGAAATTTAAACCAAAATTAAAGTACAAAGAACAAGGATTATCATTGTACCATTATTTTCTCAAAACAACTACTCAAACACAAAGATAATAGGCATTAAAGTCATAGGTTCAAGTATGTAAACCAACACACATTCAAAAATAGCACGAAATATTTGAGCCTAGATCCAATGCCTTTGTGAAAAGGACTTCAGATGCAAGATGTGGATGCTTCTAACATACATTTAAACCCTAAAATGAGAGAGATAGAGAAGAAGCAACTTACTAAGTGGAGAATGGTCCACTGCCTTCTTCAACTTCCAGTACAAAAGAAACCCAATAATCTTGATCTTTAAGCTCCAATGATGAAGAATAAACCCAGAAATCAAAGCTTCCTTGAGTGGATTGAGAGCAATAGTGAAAAATTTGGAAAACAAGCACAAAGTTCAGATCCGGAAATGAGCCAATGTGTGGCCGGTTTGGAGTGTTTTTAGCTTATATATGAAGAGTTTAGGGTTGGAAACGAAGCTAATGGGTCAGACTTGGTTGCTTTGGCTTGGAGAGGAAAAAAAAGAAAAATTGCACATGGTATGGTGTAGGTTCGGATGGGGTTTGGTTTGGCATATTTGGTTCTGATTTTGGCTTGGAATAGGGTACAAATTCGTGTGAGGTGAGCTGGCAATGATTCTACTTGCTGAGCAAGTTTAAAATTCAAAATTCACATTTCCTCTTTTGGTGAAGTGCCCACATGTATTATGTATGGTACATGGAAAAAGTTTAGCCCATTTTGGCAAAGGAAATGGCACAACAAAAGTGCTATAATTCATGTGACCTTATTATCTCATCATATTGCAAGAAATACCATTAAAAAACATCAATGAGAACCTTGGACTTTAAGCAACCATAAGTTAAGTAATACTACATGAAATGAGGAATGCTTATACTCTTTGGAAAGCCTACACATGATAGAACAACTTTGGTATTTGAATCATGATGAGAAAAGGTCTCTAACACACTTAAAATCAACAAAGAAATCCAAGAAAGCAAGCTGGCCCCGTGGGCATATCATGGCAAAACGTGCATGGCAGCATGGCCCATGAAAAATTCAGCATGAACCATTCCTCTTTGAGCCTTGATATCTCTATGATAACTTGTTCAAATGAAAAAAAGTTTGACATCAAAGTTGAAGAGGAAATGGCAATGAACAACTTTGATGTTCAAAAGTTTTTCATTTGAAGCTTTATTGATGGAGAAAATTGTCTTGACATTTGGCACGCCACATGTTTGATGAAATTATGGCCGGGTGACTTGAAATTGCCTTGCCATGACTTGATTTTTGCCCTAGTTTTGTCAAACTTTGATGGATCATAACTCACCCAATTTTGATCCAATGGAGAAGTTCTTTATATGGATTCAAAGCTTGAAACAAGATCTTTTGTTGTGGCCTGGTGGATTTTTGATTTGATGCTTTAAAATTGAGAAAACCCGACTCAAAGAGAGGTGCTAAAATGGCCAAAACTTACTATTTTTGGAAACCCTACTATTCCAAATATGGCAACTTCTCACATTTCTTGATTTTTGATGAACCTCTTGGGTTTTCTTGATCAAATCTTCAACAATGATCACATTTGACTTGAGAATCATGATGTTGACCTCAAAAAGTCAGGAGTTGACTTTTTCACTGCACGGTTGACTTTATCCCCAATTCTCCTAATTTTGAAATTTCTGATCAATTGAAAACCTTCTGAAACAAATTAATGGGCAATCTTCCATCCCTAGACACTTAAAGGCATAAGGAAAACCATGAAATCAAGTCTTGCCCAAAAAATCAGAAATAAACTGATTTTATGGCAAACCCTAGTTTTGGCTCCTCTGGTTAGGAGAAATCAACACATCCTCCAAATTCAAATTCCTCTGAGAATGATGTGTGTCATGTCCACCAATGATGACAAGTGCCATTTGGAGATGATAAACAATCAAAGAGCTTGCTCATTTGAGGGTTAGATCTCAGAATCTCCAAAACCCTAATTTAGGAAATCAGGCTAGGAGAGTGTGATTTTTTTTTAAATCTCTTGCCAGTCTTGATCTTGTGATGAGATGATGGACCAATTAAGACACCTTGAGGCCTAAGGCTCCTTTGTGGCTCAAGAAATGATAGCATCAAGAATTTTCTCTCCTCTTAGCCCCTTGGACAATACACATGAACTGTTGCTTGAAACCCTGAAAAACCTCTTCTTCCCTTGAGTTAAACCAAGTACCTTGATCCCATGCCAAGAGCCAATGATATGCAAAGATGATAATGCAGGAAATGCAAAGAAACATAAGCCAGTTAGGTGAAAACAACAAGGCAAATTTTTAGGTGCTACAAACGGTCCATCCGATTCATATGACCATGTGGTAAGCCAAAATATCACATTTTGAAACTGAGAATACAAAGCTACGAGAACAGAAACAACATCGTCACCAGACGCATCATCATCATTTTCAAAACACGGTCAACCTAGGAAAATAAATCACTTTGTAAGACAAATGCAGGAAAGGAAAGGAAACCCTTTTGTAAATGAACCTTTTTGGGCCTCAGTCATTGTATAAGTCCCTCTGCGATTCTCAAAATGAAGGTGCGATCACTGTCTTTCATTGGGCCTCCCCTCGTGTTGTAAGTCCCATCTTTCTTTTTAAAAACCTCTTTGGGCCTCTCCTTGAGTTGTAGGACCCATCCCTTTGTACAGAAAACCGCTTTGGGCCTCATTCGTTGTATAAGTCCCGATACGACATTCAAAACAACGGTGCAATCACTGTTAAAACCTTGGGCCTCTCCTTGAGTATAAGCCCCAAACATCTTTTCAAAAACAACTTCTCTTTTGATTTAGATTCAAATATACCAGTTGCTATCAAAACTTTCTTTAATTTCTGTGAACAACTAACCATACAGCATGGAAGCTTGCTCACCTGTAAGTTTTTATCGGCTTTCTTTTTACATGCTTTCATATATATAACTGTATTGTGGGAAGCTGCGCACTGTAAGTCTTCTTTCATATCCTTTTAAAATACCTGTCATTATAAACTGTATATATAATAGTATAGTTATTTAGAGTTTTCCCCGGCAACTAGGTCTAGACCCAGGTAAAGCCAGTTGGTCACTCTTTAATTACAGTCAAAACTAGATCCCCATAGGACTTCCAGATATAGCCCTGCCTTCTCTTGGGCTTAAACAATATGGAACAAAGAGAAAGGCAGTATTCTCGGTGAACCTTTTCTCCGGCTGTCACTATTAGAAATTGTCAAAGAAATTCTACTCCCCAGAGTTGATCTATTCTCAGTGAATAGCATCTCTTGAGTTTCTTCAAACCTCAGAACTTTCACTAAATGATCTATTCTCTGTGAATAGCATTTCTTGAACTTTTCTTGGTTTGGGACCCATAGGCTTCCTAAAAGCATCCCCGCCTCCTCTTGGGCTTTGTACAAGGACCCTCCGGCTTCTTAGAAGTTCTCGTGCCTTCTCTTGGGCTTAATACAAGGACCCTAAAGACCTCCTAAAGGTATAAGACATAACTTAGTCATCCTTTGCTAAAGTGGTCTTTCCAGTGTCAAATCTCAGACCAATTTAGGGTTGATTCTCATCCCTTAAAACACTAGCCTCCTCTTAGGCTTTGTATAAGGACCTTTCCTCAGCACAGTTAGCCTCCTCTTGGGCTTTGTACAATGATTCTCCCCAGCAAAGCTAACCTTTTCAGACTCTCTTGTTGAGTCAATCACTTTCAGACTCTCTTATTGAGTCAATCACCTTTTCAGACTCTCTTGTTGAGTCAATCATTTTCAGACTCTCTTGTTGAGTCAATCACCTTTGTGGACTCTCTTGTTGAGTCAATCACCTTTCAGTACTCTCTTGTTGAGTCAACCTTTTAGCCTCAATCTCGGGCTTTGTACGAGACAGATAAAAACACTCTCTTGTTGAGTCAATCTTTTCCAGCCTCCTCCTAGGCTTGGCATAAAGATTTCCCTAGCAGAAATCAGCCTCCTCTTAGGAAGAATGATTTCTCTAGCTTGTTCAGCCACAATCCTGGGCTTCGTACAGGACAAATAAAAGCACTCTCTTGTTGAGTCAAACCCGTTTAGCCTCAATCTTGGGCTTTGTACAAGACACAAATCTTCATAACCTTCTATTAAGCCTGGGACAAATATCTTCCCCAACAGAGTCAATTCCTCCTAGCCTTCTTTAGACTTCGAGAAATAAATTCCTTAAGCTGAGTCAAACTCTTTTCATCCTCAATCTTGGGCTTTGTACAAGACAGATAATACTCTCCCGCAGAGTCAAACTCATTTCAGCCTCAATCTTGGGCTTTGTACAAGACACATAAAAATATCCTCGTCCGAGTCAGTTAAATTTCTCATTTCAGCCTGAATCTTGGGCTTTGTACAAGACACATACAAACTTCCCCGGCGGAGTCAAAATCTCTTTTAGCCTCAATCTTGGGCTTTGTACAAGACAAATATAACACTTTCCCCAGAAAAGTCAAGCTTTCAGCCTCCTCTTAGGCTTTGTATAATGACATCCCCAAAGAGTCGAATCTCTTTCAGCCTACTCTTAGGCTTTGTATAAAAACTTCCCTAGAAGAGTCAATTAACCTCTTAGCTTCAACCTTGGGCTTTGATCAAGGCACACAAAAATCAACAATCCCCTCAGAGGAAGTTCAATCCCTCTTTAGAGATGACAAGTTCTCTCTCAGTCAAACTTCTGTAGCTTCAATCTTGGGCTTTGAACAAGACACAAATAAATAACCTTTTAGCTTCAATCTTGGGCTTTGAACAAGACACCAAATATCTTTTTCCTCCCTTAGAATATGAGGAACTACGATTGCTCTAATTTCCCTGTTTCGTTTAAACGGGAATACGTAGGCATAAGGTTGCGAAATCTTAGCGAGCATACTAATCAAAAACTCTAGGTTCAGTACCTTCATACCAATCAAAACTTAGGTCCAGTACCTTACCAAAAACACTCGAACATCAACAAAAACTCACTTACTCTCTCATACTTCCCAAGAAACTTTCCCAACCCATTAACGGATAAACACCATCAAGTACAAAGCAAAACCTAAAGCTAACAACCTGTGGATAACCACATATAGGATGGGTAATTGACAACTCCCTATTGTATAACCTGACCCCGGACCCCCAATCCCTTTAAAGCGTTTGTTCAGTTAAACATTCGCGTGCAAGTTTAGTTTTAGATAGCTTCCCTTTCCCTTCCAGCTTCACGGGATAAATAAGAAATCAGAAAGTAGCACCCCCTCCTCATTGTGGGGAGAAACCCAAAAACCAGCGATAAGGTGGTCGCGTCACTGACAAAAATCGATCGCTACAATATGGTCACGTCTTCGTATTGAAAGATGAGTATTGAGACCACACACTCTAAAGTGCGCATCCTAATACTTGGAGAGGAAGAAGTCTTCACCCAATCCTCTCTCTTTAGTTCAATACAAAGAGAACTTTATTCTCTTATTTTAAGTGTTTTGATTTTAGATGGTAAGTGCTTTGCGACGGCGAACCCTAAAGGTAATGTCAAGCACTTGGGATAGGAGAAGGCCTTCGCCTAACCACTCCACGACCATCTAAGTTTATTAAGAAAAAAGATTTTGAAAATGCACTTGGTACCAGACCAAAATTTTTAGACTCAAGGAGACAAAAGAAAGAGAGAAAAGGTTTGAAAAGAATGGGTGGTGACTAGAGAAAGGTAGGTTGATGGCGATGCACAAGGCAATCGACTTACAAGGGTGAAATACATACAAGGTTAGTGTGGGTTTAAACAAAGAGATAAGAGATGAGAAATAAGAATGAGAAGAGAAGAAAAACCCTAAGGTGAAAACCAAGTTAATGGGTTTTGAAAAATGGCTTGACGTTGGATCAAGCCTTATTTGTTCTTTATTTTGAAAAGGTGATCTAGCCTAGTTCGATTTTATCTTTCTTAGAAAATAAGCATGAAAAGAAAAAGAGCTAGACTATTACATTGTAATGGGGGAGAGGGATACATGTAAATAACACGGGATTGCAAGAAATAAAAGGTCTCATTGTCAGGTAGCCCAAGAGGAAGTTGTGTGTGTGCGAGGTGTTCTAAACTAAGCATTGAACTGAAGTTTAGACGTCTTATGTACGAGAACTAAACTCTATGCTCAAGATCGTAACCACAGTCCACCAATTGACGTTTTTAGGGTTTCGATAGTTTTATTGTGTTTTTGGTATTTTTGAATGAGATATGAACAAGAAAAGGTTAGATGAACAAGATATGAACAATATGATATGAACAATATGATAATAATATGAACAGGGATATGAGCAAGATAATATCAACAATAATATAATGAACAATGATATATTGACAGAAATGTAAAGCAATAGTATATGTAACAGAAATGAAAGTTAATGGTTAGATGAATCGAGTCCACTTTAGCGTAAGCAATCGTAGCACGATCTATGAGGAAAATCATGTTATAGGAGGTAACGATTATGTTTGTGCTAAAACACGATGGAGAAACAATATGTAAATTGTTCTCAATGAATTGTGCCACACGAAAAGAAAAGAGGATGATCTCGTCTAAATCACAAACTTGCGTCGATTAATCGAAGGTAACCTATCACGATCCCAAAGTATAGAAAATGATCCCAATGATCATTTTTTACCGATTTGAAACCATGAAGGTTAACAACCTCAACAATCGACATTCCTGATACTAAAGACTTCATCGATCGAACTAGAAAGGAAAATCGAAAAGGAAATAAAATCGGTCTCATATTAATCAAGATTTTTAATCGATAAATCGACAATCTATAATATTTAGACTACATTGACCAAAAAATAGAAATAAAATTGAAATGAAAAGCAAAAAAAGAATGAAAAGTAAATCAAGGGATTAAAATAAAGAAATAATACCAAGAATGAATATCACATTATTAATCAAGTGTTTAAAATAAAATGCTAAGTGAAATAGAAAACGAAAAAAAAAAATGGAAAAAGGAAAAGGATAATTTAGAGAAAAGGAAAAAATGACAAGAGGGTGTATGAGTGTGGATATGGGTGTGGAAACAAGGAAACAACATCAGCTAAGTATGGAGTCATATGGGCCTTATAGGCCCATCATCCATTTAGAAGAAACACAGCATGGTAGTAAAAAGAAAGGGTGGTGTGAATACAACCACGATGGGCTTTAAGAGAAGCCCAACCAAATGAACAAGGGAACGGTCCATCCGATTCATATGACCATGTGGTAAGCCAAAATATCACATTTTGAAACTGAGAATACAAAGCTACGATAACAGAAACAACATCGTCACCAGACGCATCATCATCATTTTCAAAACACGGTCAACCTAGGAAAATAAATCACTTTGCAAGACAAATGCAGGAAAGGAAAAAAAATCAGCTCAGAATCAAGTTTTCGTCATCGCGCTCGAAACAGAAGAAAAACAACACAATCAAAAACAACGCACCCAATCCCTCGTTTTTGACCTCGACCTTCAATCGTTTGCTCTGTTCACGTTCAAGTTCAGTTTCGATCCAGGTTTGTTTCAAGATTTGTGTTCGGTTTTCCTTTGAATCTTAACTTCTCTTCATCTCGTGATTCTGTTTCGAATTTGAGAGTGGGTTTGTGGTTGTTAATTGAAGTTTGTGGGTTTGTTGAGAGGAAAAGGTTGGGTCGAAGAAAATGGAAGAGTTGTTTATGGTTGAAGGGATTTTTGAGCAGATAATTGTTTGAAGGAAGACGAAAGTCTGAGGTTGTGAAGGATTGCAGAGGAATTTGTGCAGAGTGAGTGTGGATGTCAAAAGCTTGGAATTTGAGGGAGAGAAGAACCAATTTATAGAGTGGGAGGTGAGGGTAGAAGTGGAATTGATGATGGAAATTTGTGAGCTGGAAATTGTTATACGAATTGGTTTTGTATGGTACTGAGAAGTTTCATTTTGGTGCATTTTGTCGTATGCAGAGTATGGAGCTTTTGGTTGATGTTTGTGTTGCAATGTTGTGTGCGTAAAAATTGGAGGTCAGGATTGATATATTGTGCAAGTCGGTGAGGGTTGTGTGTACCGGTACGGTTTGTGGTGGCGAGCTGCTGCAAGTAGTGACATGGTTTTGATGTGCCACATTTGCGGTGCAGGATTCATGTACGGTTGTTATGGTTTTGTTGCTGATGCGTGAGAACGGTTCGTGTAGCGAAGGCTTGGCATGGTTTCATGTAAAAGCATATGGTGCTGATTTTCTGCAGGTGTGTTTTGGTTTGGCTCTTGTGTGTATGGGTTGGTTTAGCAAGATAGGTGGTCGAATCATTTGAATATGATGCGCTGAAGATGTCTCAGGCATACTACTATAACTCGGAGGGTTAGTAGGTATCATATTCATGTTCATATACTTATTATCCCTCTGACTACTAGACCACGCATCCCTCATATAATCCATAGGGTATGTAGTTTGGGGCAACCCAATGTCCCTGCGCCGTTAGAACCCGACAAAACCGCAGCATTGCGTCCTCCAAGCAGAGGCTTTTCCGGCATCGATGGCATTAGTTGTAACCCAAGATGGCTCTTAAAGGATGCAACAGGTTCATAGTAGCCCCAATTGGTTATGTTAAGGCCATTATCTCCATCCATAACAACACCAGAAGATGCAGAAAAACTTTGTTTTAAGTTCAAATAGAGTCAAAGCAGAAAAAACAGCCCAACAAGACAAATAACAGAATCCTCGCACTACAAATGTTTCTGCTTGTGGGTTTTACTCTGTTAGCAGTGTTAGAGATCGGAAATTGTTTGTAAACCGGAGAAATCCGTTTGATTCAACCGGTTAATTAGGGGGAAATGGTGACCCGGATATGGTTTGAACAAGTTTGAACCTTTACACGTACATAGATCAGGGAAGCTTCGCCATTTTTGGAGCAAAGCTACAGTGTTTTGTACATATTGGTGTGGTTGGAAAAGGGTGTTCGTGTGGGCTTTGAAAGAAAACGGGGTCTGTAGTTCGCTATTGTGAATCATGATTATGCAAGGACCATTTTGATGACTTTTGGATTATATGGTGATGGCTGGAAGGATTGTAGCAAGTGACTGTGACTTGGAGTTTTTATTCTATCATTCTTTTTTAATCTTTTTTGTAATAAGATGATCATGAAAATGGGTCTTGTAATGATTTTTTTGTATTTTGTTGAAATGGGCTTGGACTTATTTATGACATGGCTTTGTATTATTTCTTGAATTACATAAACAAATAAATGGATCAAAGTTATTTGGATAGAAAAAAATAAAAATTGGATATGATGAATAATTCATTAACATGGTTTTGAAAAATGGATTATTTGGATATTTGAATAAAATGGATTTTTGTGTATGGACTCCAAGTGAATAAAAAAATAATGGTTAATTGGATGAACAAAATGGTTTATGGTTTGGATTAATTAAATTGGATAAAAAATGGTTAAAAGAATGGATATTGGACATTGATTTGAAAAATGGGTAATGAGAAAAAGGATAATGTGGGAATACAGATATGAATTGGGTAGTCGGAGAATGGATTTTAAGAATGGATAAACATAGGTAGAAATATATAGAAAATGGTGATCAAAATGGATGTGCAATCCTGACTTTAATCCAAAACCCAAACTTTTCCACAAAGCGACTGACTAAAGTGACTGAACAATCCTTGGACCACTGAATAACTCGCAACTGAAACGACTGTCATCTGAATCAATTTGAAAATTTTCCCTAATTATTGAACCCGCACTGAGGAAAATAAATCCACGGATGAACCACTAATGGACTGATGAGCCATGATGAACCTGATGATTGAACCAAACTCCTCAGGAACTAATATTTAATAACCTGATAACCTCCACACAAGACAACTTGACCTTGGGTACACACCACTGTGAAAATAAACCATTGGTACAGATAACTTGCAATTGAAGAAATCTCTTGATGGTTTGACCAAGATTAGGTCAAACTTCCATCTGATCTTGATCATGACTGAATAACCACACCTGACTTGAAGCTATGACATCGTCCCTGCTAACCCTGACCCATATCCATGATGAGAAACAAACCCTAATCTTGAGCCAGTTGAACATAAGCTTGTCAACAAACTTGAACCAAAGAGAGTGATGAAACCCTACACTCTTGATGCCTTTGAGAAATCGTGAACCAAATACACTTGATTCTTGATGATCTTTGACGAGAAATTACAACAATGAGAATTCAACCCCCTGCCAAACCTGGATGAAAATATCTCAAAACATATAGGAGTTCCTGATTCAAAGAACCTCTTGATCACGGGCCTTTAAGGCTCAATGAAACACAACTTGATTATGACCTAATGGGATGCATAGATGCTGAAAATGATATGATATGCAAGGCTAAGGTTAGGGTGAAAAGGAGGGTGTGACACACCTAATATTTGTTCTTCAATAACCAATGCCTTGGTAGTCACAATCCTTCACCAAAATAAAAAAAAAAGGAAAAAAAGAAGAAAAGTCTGCTAAGTCGAACACCCAAAGAGGCAACTTAGGCAAAAATTGAGGCAATACGGGTGGACTAGAAGCTTCAAAAAGCAGTCCAGGCAAAAGTTAAGGATTCAATTAAATCAAAAGAGGTCGTGTAAATCCTTAGCATAAATAGAATAAGATTCAGTGACCACCATATCCAAAATCAAAATGGTTACTGAAATAAAAAACAAAATAAGGTGAATGACATTTCAAGAGAATCATCACATTCACTCTTACACCGTCGACTCTCTTGGAAGACGAAATTGTGTGACGAAATAACTGAATGTAAGACTGGAGTTCATCGGGAAGAAGGGGTGGGTTAAAACACGTTTTGAGCCTTATATCCTTTGTTTCAAATAACTGTGAACCAAGCCACATTACAATCCTCAAAAGACCTAATTGAGGCAAAGTTTATTCTGAAAGTATACTACAACAAAGTTGCACAAACTGACTCCTAGAAATTTGCTAATCCTCTTTTTCGTTGTCATGTTCTCGATGTATCTTTCATACAATGGCTTAATCAGCACTACATTTGGACTAATGGTCCATTTGCCCCACACTTACACATCATTCAAATAAATGATTCTTTTTCAAAACTCACAAGAACATTGCTTTAAAACTACCATTTTTGAATGAACAACTTTAACTGCAAATCAGTACTTGACATCAAGGAGATTCCAACAAGGGGAAATTAAAGAGGAACTCGAACTTTCGTTGGTGCTGACCCGAATCAAGACTACCTCAAAACCTATGAATATGGGGAAAATCTCTCAAGAGCTCAATGTGGGGAAAATCATGTCGCAATAACTATCATAATTCCCCCAGCAATATTATTTCAAGAACCCAACAGACTGGGGCAGAACAAGTTGCAATGGGAAGGTTCTCTCGGTGCTCTCAAGTGGGTCAAGCGGACCTTGCCAGACACTAGCAACCATTTATGGCAGAGCAAAAGCATGATCTTCAGGCTTTGATTACGTCACTATGCTCATTTTCAAACCATCCTGATCCTCATGGAAACGAACACAGCTTGTCAAAAAGTGATCAAACTTGGAAAGCCAGAGCATCTGGTTCCATTCTCTGATCGTAGCATCGTCAGAGATCGGGTGTCGGGGAGTCAGCCTCAACCTATCCAATCACCTATCTGCATTCAAGCGCCATATGCATCATATGCATCATAAGTGTAACACCCCACTTTTCCCATTTTAAAAATAAGCACAATAATCAAGAGAAATCATCAGAGTTTTTGCACCAAAATTAAGTAGGATGCCAAATTAGCAAAACAACATCAAAACTCCTTTATTAATTGAAATAACTCAGCGGAAAATATTCATTCGTTTATTCAATTTACGGCCATCTGCCAAATACACCAAATAATCCCACATAAAATCGTGATCCACCAAAATAATCATCCAAAAGAAAGATACGTAACAAAAGAATAACAAATAACAAATAAATGGAAATCCCCAAAATAAATCCCGCGTTACGTATCAGAGCACTCCTATAGACTCGATCAGCAACACCAATATCCAAGTTAGCTAAGTACCTGGATTATCTGTACTTCCGAAGAAGCACAGACACAACAACAACAGCAAAGGGGTGAGAAATCACGTTCGAATATTATAGGTGAATAAATACATGATAAACAGGTAGTCATCATACTCAAGCACCATCAATTATCAAACACGGCCTACTGCCCAATATCATCAACAACATCTAATAATAATGCAATGCGACACAACACCATGCATGCGGTACCGACTCATTGGTTCATTCAATCGAACCCGGATAGATCACATACACCTCTACTTGGCAATGATCTATCCCCACCATTCTCCAAATAGGAGTACGGATGAATCGCATACACTCCTCCTGAGCAACGATCCATCCCACCAATCACCATGAAATGCAATGACACTCAATGCATATGAAACACATGTATATTACCACATAGATACATGTCCACGATCCACTTGATCACACCAAAATTTAACACCAAACACCATACAATTACGTCACACCACATACGTCAACTATTAATTAATCAATTAATTAATTTAAAATTGTTAAACTAATTATTTTCATCACCAAATTATCATTCCTCAACAACTGACTTCTACCCTCAATCTCTCAAACCATGGGAATTCGAAACCGCTGCGAAAAGGGAGAAGAATCGCTAAAACGGTAAAATTTTGCACTCTGCCAGCCCATACGCGTACGAACCCAAGTCATACGCGTATGCCTCATTTCCTCGCCCATCCATACGCGTAAGGCTCCATCTGATACGCGTATGGCTCATTCCCCCACTTTACCCTTACGCGTATTACCCCTCCTCATACGCGTACGAACAGAGGCTCTCTTCCCAAGAAAATCTCATTGTCAGATCCCCATACGCGTACGGCTACTCCATACGCGTATTGCCTTTCCAAGCCTACGCAACCCATACGCGTACGGGCAGAGGGCCGTGTAACTCCCTCCTTTTCCCTTTCTCTTACGCGTAAGGCCCCTTTCTCTTCACTCCCATACGCGTATGGCCTAGCCCCATACGCGTACGGCCAGATCCGTTACGCATTCCACCAGAGACCTTCCTATTCTGTAGTCTGCTACGATTTCTACATTTTTCCACTTCTACTCAGTCCTATACTCGTTTCTACATTGATTTTAGGTCCAATTTTCATCTTTACACTTGCATCTAGTCTTACTACAGATATCACAAGCCTAAAATCTCAAATCATTTCCCCCAAATTCGAATCAGAAATACAGATCTGCAACAGGTGTTTATACAACAGCAACAACACTCAAAATTCAGGAGAATACACAGTAAATCATGCACGAATCTCAGATTCAAAGTCAGCATACACAACAATCAACAGTTCAACAATTGTACTTCAATTTTCTACGGGGTTAAGGACTCCCCACTACCCGATCATGAAATAAACACCAATATTAAACCCGTTTCTCCCCCTTACCTCGAATTCTTGCTTAATTTCCTGCGAAAATTGACAGATTGGGGAAGATGATTCAAGCCCTAGCACACCTTGTTCTTTCTCTTCTCTTGGTTCTCTATTCTCTTTCTCTCTCTAAAATTCCTACTATTCCAACTTTTACCAATTACCACTAATTAGGTTCTAATTACCAAGTTACCCTTACTAATCTCATTAACCCAATAATTATTTAATTATATTAGGTCCTATTTTTACTAAATAATTTTAATAATAATAGCAACCAAAACAATATTAATACTAATAATAGTAATAATATTCCCATATTATTAATATCACCCCCTACGCACTCGAACACGCACCCAACCAAAGCCAACAATTAACAATAACACCGGACATCTAAATAATTAAAATGGGGTGTTACAACTCTCCCCCACTTAAATTATTTTCGTCCTCGAAAATTACCTGATGGAAACAATTCTGGATACGACTCTCGCATCCTACTTTCCAATTCCCAGGTCACTCTGCCTCTTGCAGCACCTCCCCAAGCTACTCTCACCAGAGGTATCTCCTTTCCTCTGAGTTGTTTCATCTTACGATCCTCGATCCTTAACGGCATCGTCTCAACAGTAAGATTCTCCCTGATCTGAACTTCGTCCCTCTGGATCACATGAGACGGATCCGGAACATACTTCCGAAGTTGTGACACATGAAACACGTCATGCAAGTTCGAAAGTTCCGGTGGCAACGCCACTCTATAAGCAACTGCACCAACTCTCTGCAAGATCTGATACGGTCCAATAAACTTAGGATCCAACTTCTTGGATTTCAAAGCACGACCCACACCGGTCACTGGGTTAACTCTTAGGAACACGTGATCACCTTCACTGAATTCCAACTCCTTCCTCCGATTATCATGATAACTTTTCTGTCTACTCTGAGACGCTTTCATCTTTTCACGGATCATTTGAATTGTCTCAGTAGTCTGTTGCACAATTTCTGGTCCAAGCACCACACTCTCACCTGTCTCATACCAACACAGCGGTGTTCTACACCTCCTACCATACAAAGCTTCAAAAGGTGCCATTCCGATACTGGAATGGTGACTGTTATTATACATGAACTCAATCAATGGCAAATGAGTATCCCACGCACCACCTTTTTCCAATACACAAGCTCTCAGCAAATCCTCCAACGACTGAATGGTCCTCTCGAATTGACCATCGGTCTGTGGATGATAAGTCGAGCTCAACTTCAACTTAGACCCCAAGGCTTCCTGCAGACTCTCCCAAAATTCTGAAGTAAACCTCGGATCTCTATCCGACACTATGCTCGACGGAACACCATGCAACTTCACAATTATCCTGATATAAATCTCTGCCAGCTTCGACAATGGAAAACTGATGTTAATTGGTATAAAATGTGCGGACTTCGTAAGTCGATCCACCACTACCCAAATAGCATCAAAGCCTCTCGCCGTATTCGGCAACCCAGTTACAAAATCCATAGCAATACTGTCCCACTTCCATTCCGGAATCTCCAATGGTTGCATCAATCCCGAAGGTTTCTGATGCTCCACTTTTGACTTCTGACATGTCAAACAAGCATAGACAAACTGAGCTATGTCCCTCTTCATACCGGACCACCAAAACAACTTCTTCAAATCATGGTACATCTTTGTAGCTCCCGGATGAATACTTAAGCTACTCCGATGACTTTCCTCTAAGATTGCCTTTTTCAATTCCTCATTATCCGGCACGGAAATTCTGCCCCGGAATCTTAACACACCAACATTATCAACTTTGAAGTCACTATCAGGGTCATCTCCTCCTGTAGGCATCAAGTCAACTAACTTCACATCCAATTTCTGATTCTCCTTAATCATATCCAAAAAGTCATTATTCACTTTCAGCATACCCAATCTAATACTTCCTGGTGTAGTTTCACAAACCATACTCAAATCTCTGAACTTTTCAATCAATTCCAGTTCCTTCACCATTAACGCAGACATATGAATTGTCTTCCGACTCAGAGCATCTGCTACAACATTAGCTTTTCCCGGATGGTAACTCAGATTAAAGTCATAGTCTTTCAAGAATTCTAACCATCTTCTCTGCCTCATATTTACCTTCTGATCGAACAAGTATTTCAAACTCTTGTGATCACTAAACACCTCAAATCTCGACCCATACAAATAATGCCTCCAAATTTTTAACACGAACACTACTGCAGCTAATTCAAGATCATGAGTAGGATAGTTCCTTTCATGCACCCTTAATTGTCTTGAAGCATAAGCTACTACCTTGCCATCTTGCATCAACACGCCGCCTAATCCCATCTTAGACGCATCACAATACACTACAAAAGAATCATTCGGACTTGGTAAAATTAGCACTGGTGTTGTAGTCAACTTCTTCTTTAGTTCCTCAAAACTTTCCTCACAGGCAGCATCCCAGACAAAAGCTTGATTCTTTCTGGTCAACTGAGTTAATGGCAACGCCAATTTAGAAAACCCTTCAATGAACCTTCTATAGTAACCTGCTAAACCCAAAAAGCTTCTAATCTCCGTTGCGGTCTTCGGAGCCTCCCATTGAAGTACTGCACTTACTTTAGAGGGGTCCACCGCTATACCATCACCCGAAATAACATGGCCTAAGAAACTCACAGTCTTCAACCAGAATTCACACTTCGAGAACTTTGCAAACAATTTATTATCCTTCAACACCTGCAATGCAATTCTCAAGTGACATGCATGCTCTTCGTCAGACTTAGAATAAATCAGTATATCATCAATAAACACCACAATAAATTGATCCAGATAAGAATGGAAAATGCGATTCATATATTCCATAAATACACCCGGCGGCATTAGACACTCCGAAAGGCATCACTGCATATTCGTAATGTCCGTAGTGAGTTCTGAAAGCAGTCTTCTGAATATCACCTTCTTTGACTCTAATTTGATGGTAACCCGACCTCAGATCAATTTTACTGAACACACGAGCTCCTACCAACTGATCCATTAAGTCATCAATCCTAGGGAGTGGATACTTATTCTTAATGGTCACTTTATTCAACTGACGGTAATCAATGCACAGACGCATACTACCATCCTTCTTCTTCACCAACAACACTGGAGCTCCCCACGGCGACACACTTGGCCTGATAAACTTCTTATCGAGCAATTCCCCGACCTGAGATTTCAACTCTGCCAACTCTGATGCCGACATCCTGTACGGTGCCATAGAGATAGGTCTGGTACCTGGTACAAGATCAATCGCAAACTCAACTTCTCTTGTCGGAGGCAATTTCGTGATGTCATCTGGAAACACTTCAGGAAATTCATTAACTACTGGCAATTCATTAACTGAAGTCTTGCTTTCAACAGATAACGAGGCAAAAACTGCAAACAACTTTGCTTCATCTTCCAACAACGCCCTCAACTCTTTGCTAGACAGTGAATCCGCTAGCGCTTCCTCTTCAGGAGTAAGAAACAGTAGCGTCTTCCTGAAGCAATCAATATACACTCGGTTGAACTCCAACCAATTCATCCCCAAAATAACATCAAGATTACCGAGTGGCAAACAAATCAAATCCACTCTGAAATCTCTACCAAACACGGTCAGTGGACACTTCAAACACACCAGAGAAGTAACCACAGAACCAATAGAAGGAGTTTCAATCGTCATCCTCTGCTCTAGGGTAGACGGCACAATCCCTAATCTCTTCACACATTCAACAGAAATAAACGAGTGCGTTGCACCCGTGTCAATAATAGCAATCAAAGGAACATCATTAATAAAACAAGTACCTTTGACGGAACGCTCCTCATCAGTAGATTGAGCTCCCACCAAAGCAAACACTTTCCCACTAGATTGAGACGCCTAAGACTTCTTCGGCTTCTCGCAGTGAGTACTGATGTGACCCTTCTCTCCACAATTATAACAAGTAGGCATAGTGGCTCTGCAATCAGCAATGACATGACCTGCTTTGCCACACTTGAAGCACTTCTTTACCTCTTTCTGACAGTCGTTCGCACGGTGACCCGCGCCACCACATTTGAAGCACTTGAGGGTATCAGCACCTGCTCCCTTCTCCTTTTGCTTCCTCCCCCCATCAGTTTTCTGTTTCCCCTTATCAGCTGGAGCACTGTAAGGAGTACCTCCAAATCTTTGCTTATTTTTCTTCTCATTCACAGCTTTGTAATGAGCAATTCTGGCTCTGTTGTCATTATCATAGATTCTGCTTCTGCTTACTAGCTCTGGATAGTTTCTTATCTTCTGACAAGCAATACCCAATTTGATCTCGGGACGCAGTCCGTTCTCAAACTTCAGACACTTCGATGTCATAGCTTCTTCAGTATTGTAATGAGCGCAATACTTAACCAGCTCCTCAAACTTAGCGGCATACTCAGCCACAGTCTTATCACCCTGCTTCAGCTCCAGAAACTCAACTTCCTTCGCACTACGAATATCTTCCAGAAAATACTTTTCCAGAAACTCAGCTTGAAACACAGCCCAAGTAATCTCAGTACCTGCAGCTTCCAATCTTTGACGACTGTTGTCCCACCAAGCCTCAGCCTCTCCTTCCAGCATATGAGTACCAAACCGTACCTTCTGAGCATCACTGCACCCCATGGTCCTAAATATTTTCTCCACAGCCTTCAGCCATTTCTGTGCAGCCTCTGGGTCCAAGATACCTCCCTCATATGTAGGCGGCTTGTTGCTCTGAAATTGTGCTAAGTCACGAAACTGAGCACCTCCACCCTGGTTGACATTCTCTACAGCTTGTGCCATGGCTTGCATAGCAGCAGCAAGAGCAGCATCATTCCTTCCTGCCATACTGGACAACAATCATCACAAGGTCAGAACACCAAAATCAACTCCTATTCTAAGGACAGACTCAACTACTACACTGGACGGACGGACCGACCTGCTCTGATACCAATTGTAACACCCCACTTTTCCCATTTTAAAAATAAGCACAATAATCAAGAGAAATCATCAGAGTTTTTGCACCAAAATTAAGTAGGATGCCACATTAGCAAAACAACATCAAAACTCCTTTATTAATTGAAATAACTCAGCGGAAAATATTCATTCGTTTATTCAATTTACGGCCATCTGCCAAATACACCAAATAATCCCACATAAAATCGTGATACACCAAAATAATCATCCAAAAGAAAGATACGTAACAAAAGAATAACAAATAACAAATAAATGGAAATCCCCAAAATAAATCCCGCGTTACGTATCAGAGCACTCCTATAGACTCGATCAGCAACACCAATATCCAAGTTAGCTAAGTACCTGGATTATCTGTACTTCCGAAGAAGCACAGACACAACAACAACAGCAAAGGGGTGAGAAATCACGTTCGAATATTATAGGTGAATAAATACATGATAAACAGGTAGTCATCATACTCAAGCACTATCAATTATCAAACACGGCCTACTGCCCAATATCATCAACAACATCTAATAATAATGCAATGCGACACAACACCATGCATGCGGTACCGACTCATTGGTTCATTCAATCGAACCCGGATAGATCACATACACCTCTACTTGCAATGATCTATCCCCACCATTCTCCATATAGGAGTACGGATGAATCGCATACACTCCTCCTGAGCAACGATCCATCCCACCAATCACCATGAAATGCAATGACACTCAATGCATATGAAACACATGTATATTACCACATAGATACATGTCCACGATCCTCTTGATCACACCAAAATTTAACACCAAACACCATACAATTACGTCACACCACATACGTCAACTATTAATTAATCAATTAATTAATTTAAAATTGTTAAACTAATTGTTTTCATCACCAAATTATCATTCCTCAACAACTGACTTCTACCCTCAATCTCTCAAACCATGGGAATTCGAAACCGCTGCGAAAAGGGAGAAGAATCGCTAAAACGGTAAAATTCTGCACTCTGCCAGCCCATACGCGTACGAACCCAGGTCATACGCGTATGCCTCATTTCCTCTCCCATCCATACGCGTAAGGCTCCATCTGATACGCGTATGGCTCACTCCCCCACTCTACCCTTACGCGTATTACCCCTCCTCATACGCGTACGAACAGAGGCTCTCTTCCCAAGAAAATCTCATTGTCAGATCCCCATACGCGTACGGCTACTCCATACGTGTATTGCCTTGCCAAGCCTACGCAACCCATACGCGTACGGGCAGAGGGCCGTGTAACTCCCTCCTTTTCCCTTTCTCTTACGCGTAAGGCCCATTTCTCTTCACTCCCAGACGCGTATGGCCTAGCCCCATACGCGTACGACCAGATCCGTTACGCATTCCACCAGAGACCTTCCTATTCTGCAGTCTGCTACGATTTCTACATTTTTCCACTTCTACTCAGTCCTATACTCGTTCCTACATTGATTTTAGGTCCAATTTTCATCTTTACACTTGCATTTAGTCTTACTACAGATATCACAAGCCTAAAATCTCAAATCGTTTCCCCCAAATTCGAATCAGAAATACAGATCTGCAACAAGTGTTTATACAACAGCAACAACACTCAAAATTCAGGAGAATACACAGTAAATCATGCACGAATCTCAGATTCAAAGCCAGCATACACAACAATCAACAGTTCAACAATTGTACTTCAATTTCCTACGGGGTTAAGGACTCCCCACTACCCGATCATGAAATAAACACCAATATTAAACCCGTTTCTCCCCCTTACCTCGAATTCTTGCTTAATTTCCTGCGAAAATTGACAGATTGGGGAAGATGATTCAAGCCCTAGCACACCTTGTTCTTTCTCTTCTCTTGGTTCTCTATTCTCTTTCTCTCTCTAAAATTCCTACTATTCCAACTTTTACCAATTACCACTAATTAGGTTTTAATTACCAAGTTACCCTTACTAATCTCATTAACCCAATAATCATTTAATTATATTAGGTCCTATTTTTACTAAATAATTTTAATAATAATAGCAACCAAAACAATATTAATACTAATAATAATAATATTCCCATATTATTAATATCACCCCCTACGCACTCGAACACGCACCCAACTAAAGCCAACAATTAACAATAACACCGGACATCTAAATAATTAAAATGGGGTGTTACAATAAGCATCATTGCATACATGAGCCAAAATTTATATACATCCCCAACATTTACATCCCTACATACATCTCAGTGCATTAGAATTTGCGTCGTATTTCCATCCAATGCGGAGTACCTTTTACAAAATCAAACATGCATACATGCATAAGTCAGGATCCTGGATCAATCGCGAGATTCCAGGACGATCCTCAGTTAAGGCAATGGGCTTTTCCCATGGAGTTGTTCTCTTCAACATTTTGTTGATGCAGTGGTTATCTTCTGACCTTTCATTGGTGTTTCTCCAAGCAGAGTTCTTACTAGACGTTGTTCAACGGGCATTCCTCATGTTGTTGTTCTCTTCAACCTTTTGTTGATGAAATCCCTATTTTCAAATTAGTCAATGGTATTTCTCTGAATGATTCCTACCTTACTTATTGGGTGTTTCCCAGTGAGTTGATTCCTTTCAACCTTTTTTTGATAAGGATGGTTTTCCTTGATGAATTGTTCAACCTTTTGTTGATTTCCCCAAGCCAGTCTTACTGCCATCCTTTTGGTGATAGTAAGATTTGTGGTTTTGATTTCACCTTCATCCTTTTGGTGATAGTGATCATTAAAGTATGTGTTTGTTATCATCCTTTTGGTGATACCAAAGTTTGTCGACCTTACTTTCATCCTTTTGGTGAGGTCGGTCATGGAAATTAGGTGCCTACTATCATTCTTGTGGTGATAGGAAGCTTTGTTATTTTTGTTTTACCTTCATCCTTTTGGTGATGGTGATCATTTAAGTTGTGTGTCCACTATCATCCTTTTGGTGATAGCAAATTGGGTTGTTTGGTCTAACCTTCGTCCTTTTGGTGATAATGAATTGTGTTACTACCTTCATCCTTTTGATTTTGGTGACCTTTAAAGTTGGGAATTTACCATCATCCTTTTAGTGATAGCAAATTGTGTTGTTACTATCATCCTTTTGGTGATAGAAACTTGTGTTGTTTCCTTCATCCTTTTGGTGTTAGTAATTTTTTAAGATTGGGAACTTACTATCATCCTTTTGGTCATAGCAAGTGGTGTGTGTTTACTGTTATCCTTTTAGTGATAGAACTGTCATCCTTTTGATGTTGGTGATCTTTAAGGTCGGGAATTTAATATCATCCTTTTGGTGATAATGAATTGTGTTATTACCTTCATCCTTTTGATGTCGGTGATCTTTGAAGTCGGGAATTTACTATCATCATTTTGGTGATAGCAAATTGTGTTGTTACTATCATCCTTTTGGTGATAGCAACTTGTGTTTTTACCTTCGTCCTTTTGGTGTTGGTGTATTTTTGAAGATTTGGAAGTTACTATCATCCTTTTGGTGATAGCGAGTGGTGTGTGTTTACTATTATCCTTTTGGTGATAGAACTTTCATCCTTTTGATTATCGGTGATATTTAAGGTTGGGAATTTACTATCATCCTTTTGGTGATAGCAACTTGTGTTGTTACCTTCGTCCTTTTTGTGTCGGTAATTTTTGAAGATTGGGAACTTACTATCATCCTTTTGGTGATGGAAAGTGGTTTGTGTTTACTATTATCCTTTTGGTGATAGAACCTTCATCCTTTTGATGTCGGTGATCTTTAGAGTTGGGGAATTTACTATCATCCTTTTGGTGATAGCAAATTATGTTGTTACCTTCATCCTTTTAGTGTCGGTAATCTTTGAATATTGGGAACTTACTATCATCCTTTTGGTGATAGCGAGTTCTATATGTTCACTATCATCCTTTTGGTGATAGAACCATCATCCTTTTGGTGTCGATGATCTTTGCATTTATGATCTCACCATTGTCCTTTTGGCAACGAGGATCTTTGCAAGTTGTGTGTTTACTATCATCCTTTTGATAGCAAATTGTGTTGATCTTACCGTCATTCTTTTGGTGTCGTCGATCCGTAAGTCTTTGGTTTGTGTATCATCCTTTTGGTGGATGGCAACCTCTGATACCAGTGTGTTCTTACTATCAACCTTTTGGTGATAGCAAGTTTTTGACCTCACTTTCATCTTTTTAGTGAAGGGTCATTGAGTCGTTCGCTCACTATCACCCTTTTGATGATAGCCAGCTTTGTGTGTGTGATCTTACCGTTATCCTTTTGGTGTCGACGATCTTTGCAGTTATGATCTCACCATTGTCCTTTTGTCAATGGCAGTCTTTTCAGATTATGGCCTTACTATCATCCTTTTGGTAATAGCAAGTGTCATTGTGATCAAACCATCATCCTTTTGGCGATGACGATTTTGGTCTTGATGCCTAATCATCATCCTTTTGGTGATGACAATCGTTAAGGTTTAATTTGACCATCATCCTTTTGGTGTTGAAAATTTTGGAAGGCATTGTGAGCTTACTATCATCCTTTTGGTGATAGCCAACTTTGTTAATCTTAGTGATATCCTTTTGGTGTCAGCGGTCTTTGCAGTTTTGAGTTTACCGTCATCCTTTTGATGTCGTTAAACTTCTATCAATGTCAGTGTCCATTCGAGGGTCTATCTTGATCTGGATTCTTTTAAAACTCATCACGCTTTCTTTCTTAGACAAAATTTGGGGTTTTTTAGTATTTAATTATCTTCCAACACGAATGTATGAAGATCGTTGTCATTCATACCTTCTGGTTCAAGTTAATTAAATAGGGACATCTGTCATACCCCAATTTTGTCCTGGCACTTTACTATTATATGTGTTTTAATTATATTTTATTTTAAATAAAAAAGATAGCCCATTTGGTAGTGAAATGAGAATTCAAGAATATTCAAGCATAAGGTCCTAGGTTCGAATCTCACTTTTCCCTTTCTTTTTTTTTTACTTTTTTCTCTTTTTACCTTTAATTCTATTTTTCACAAAAAAAAAAAAATCAAAAAAAATTTCTTTTTTTATTTTTTTTATTTCTTTTAATTATGATTATTATTATTGTCAATACTTTCCAAAACATTCACATGACAAGATCATCAAACTTTCCAAAACATTCACATGACAAGATCATCAAACTTTCCAAGACAACTTCGTGACAAGATCAACCAAAATTAAAATGGGGTTAAAACTTGGTGGACAAAGTACATAATGTCAGTAAATGGTTTTGTCCAATTCCATTTGTGGCATAATCTTGAGGCTATAAGAAGGAGAAGCCAAGAAAGATCAAGGGGGGAGAAAAGGACCAAAAACAGAAAAGAGAGAAAGCAGAGGATCTATTTTCTTCATTTGAATACAGGCATATCTTCATACAGTATATATAACTTGCGGTTCTGATAGTAGTTCATAGATATTATATACTTTAAATATGTTTTGTTTTATATATACATGAACATACATCTGCATCTCAAAGATATATGTATGTTTAGCGATTTTCTTACTTTTTTATATATGGTGTTTTTTGTTATATATATATATATATATATATATATATATATATATATATTTGTAGTATGATAATATTGAACTTTTTTTTGTTGTGATTTTTTTCGGATCGGACCATATCGATACGCTGTTTACACATTGGTGTACATGATGCGTGGCATTTGTGTCGGTTTGATCCGGTTGCGATGATCGCATTTTTGCGTTAGCAACTTTGTTTTTTTAGCGTTTTAAAATTCATTTTGCTTTATTCTCCTTTTTTATAAATTTAGATCCGTGCAATTTTTGGTCCCTCTTGTGATGATCACGTTAAGTGTGGCAAGCTAGTGGAGGTTTTTATCGGTTTATGTGCAATGTGCTATTTTTGTTTATCCTTGTATTTCAATTTTGCACGCGTCCAATGTTTTAGCATAGTGACAATCCACTTTTTGCGCTTGTTGATTCGCGTTTTTTATTTGCAATTCGTGATTTTATTTGATTTTATTATCTTGTTGTTTCTTGATTTGATTAGCGATGACCGCTAACGCGGTAGCAATTTGCTATTTCAATTTTTGCTAATTTTCAACAATCCAATGTCATTGGCTTTAGATCGGATTTAATTCTTTGCGATAACCTTGCACGTCTTCACATACGCAGCTTTGATTCGCGTACTTGTGTAATGATTTTAATTCGTGAACTTTTCTTTTCAATTTACGTTTTGATTCATTTGTTATGTATGTGTGATGTTAATATTGTGTATGCATCTTATTTCCGTTCACACCTAAATTATTTTTAAAACTAATTCTTGATTTAATCAAGTCATTTTTAAACCCATTTTAAGTCGATTGTTTCTACGATCGACATCAACCAAGCCTAAAACATTCTCTATTCATATATCAAGCCCTACCCCAACTTGTAAGTCGATTTCCTTTTGCATCGCCATCAACCAAACCAAGTAAACCTTTGTTCCAACGTCAAGTGGTTTACTTCCTTAACTCTTATAAGTCGATTGCCTTTTGCATCGCCATCACACAAATTCAAACCTCGATCAACATCGAGTATTTTCCTTAAACAATTCAAAATACATAATCATTATCTAAACACTATTTTATTAAAAATAAAGGGAGGGGTTTTGAGTCTTTGAAATTTCTCCTCAATTGTTTGGATGTGAGATATCTTTCTCGTGTTCAAACAACTATTTCCTTAAGATACATAATCATATCTTAACACTATTTCACTAAAGATGAAACAGGGGGTGTAGAGTCTTTCATTCCTCTCTTTCAATTGTTTGGGTACGAGATATCTTTCTTGTGTTCAAGCGATTGATATCTATAAAACACACTAACAAACCATAGTACTGAACTACGATTGCTATGAATTTCCCATTGCACGAGGGAATACATAGGCACAAGGACTCCAATCCTTGGCGAGCACCCTAATAATAAAACGAAACATTCTCCCTTAAACCCTAATTAACCTTTTGCAAACCTTTCACTTTTTATTATTCGAAGAAGACAAATAATTATAAGTTATACACTCAAGTCACAAATTATACTAAGAGGTTCCCGTTGAGAACAACGGACGTGAGGGGGTGCTAATACCTTCCCCTTGCGTAACCAACTCCCGAACCCAGATATGGATGTGATGACCATTTTCCTTTCCTTAAAAAGTTTTCTCGATATTTTCCTTTTCCTTTATTGGAATAAATCAAAGTTCGGTGGTGACTCTGCTCGAACAAATTTTTTCGCGTCCATCGCGAGGATCGTATTTTTCGAGGTACGACAGAGAGTTCAAATCAGACCAATTTGTACTTCTGATGAATAAGAGTGAATTTCCTTTTATTGGGTTAACGCTCTCTAAACATATGTGATTTAATATTGAATTGGGTTACCAATTCTTGTGATATTTATTCTTTGCTTTCATTTTGTCTACTACGTATTTAACTTGTCATACAAATTGTTACAATATTGTGTCTGACATCTTGTAATCAAGGAACAAAATTGCAATTGGCATCAGAGCAGGCGTCTTGTTGTGTTTGGGTGTGTCCAGGGTTCTTATTTTGTTCAAGATGGAGAATTCCAAAGAAGGAGGATTAGTTAATTGACTAACGATTGTTGATGGTACTAAAGAATCCTCCAAAGATTGCAGCTGAAGTCAATTATGAAGATTGTGAATACCAGTCAAAAGATGATATTGAAGGAGAAAAAGCAAAAAGTGTAGTGGTTTTAACACCCCAAATTCGATTAATTGAATTAATTAGATTTTTATTTAATTATTTAGTGTTGGTGTGGCTTTGAAAAAATAATGTGAGTATATGTGTTGGTGGGGTGTAATGGTAACATTAGTGGGATAGTAGAAGATTGAAAATAATTAAAAAAACTGGGATAGAGTTATTTAATTTAATTTATTGGAATAAATAGAAAATGAGGTTTTTAGGTGAAAAATAGAAGAGCAAAAAATAGTAGAGAATAAGGGAGAATATTATCAGTATTATTTCTAAAATGAAGAAGGAATGAGGAAGGATCTGGCGCGAGGTATATGAATTAAAACTCATTCGGAGATGCATCTCTGTAAAACTCACTGAGTTGAATTAAGGGTGATTAAGAAGATGCATCTTCTGACATATATTCGAGGAAAATGGGGTGACTTAGTCAAGTCTTGGGTGTGTAATTTGGGTGCCTCTTGAGATGCATCTCTGGAATCTAGAGGCTTTTGAGACTTTTCACCGTGGGGAACTAGCACCCCATGGGGTGGATAAAGTAATACCCTTGTGTTTAAGGATGAGCCTCCCTCTTTGGCTTAGTAAGAAAATACATTTTATTTTTGGGAAATACTCTCCACACCCCATGGGATGCTTCCACACCACAGTGAAAAGTCACAATTGCCCCTAGAATCCGGATATGCATCTCCGGACACACCCTTTTTTACACTCTCGTCAATGCAAATTGGTTAGCCACCCGTATTTTGCAAAAAATTAGTCCGGAGATGCATCTTCGTCTCTACATTAGGGCGAGTTTGGAGATGCATCTCTGTAACAACCCTTAATTCAAAACTCAATGAATTTTACGGAGATGGATCTCCGGAATATGCTATGTTAGGTTAAACTATGAACAATTGCAGAAAGTTGGAAAAACAACACAAATTAACATTAAAATACTTGACATTACATAGATAATCATTAACATAAATTTAACATTACATTTCATTACAAACAGGTGGTTCGTGACGTTGCAACATCTTTAGAATATCTTCGGTCGATCTTGAAATCGTCGCATCCACTTCAGTCAAACCCTTTGACGAGTAACGGTAAAATATACTTCACATAACCTTTAAATCTTCATTCGTCTTCAGTTCAAGCTTGGTGAACCATATCTTCCCTTCGTCGTTAATCAATGGTGAACGATACTCGAGCTTAACAACTCTTCAATTTTTTGGATATCGTAGAAGAGTATTTGGTTTGGATTTTATATCAATGAGAGGTATGTCATCGAAAACCCTAATTAAAGTGGGGAATTTGCGCCATTGAAATACACAAGTGTAAAATGGGGATATGTACTCATTCTTGTGTGTTGTGCTTTTGTAAAGAACATGGGATGAGGGACTTCCTATTTATACAAGTTTTAGATCATCCGGGCCTTATAAACATTATCCTGTCATCAAGGTATTAGAAACATTTTTAGGGGCACCCTAAGAAGGAGACCGTCTTGTAGAATTGTCACTCTCGGTCAGTTTAACCTTTTTAGGGGCTCCTTTCATTTTAAACATTTCCAAAGGTGGTTTCAAATCCTTGGTTTGAGGATATGAAATCTTCCTCAACTGCTTTTGATGTGGAATTTCGTGTTGTCATTAGCTTTCATGAATCTCTCTAAGATCACTTCCCATCGATCATGATGTATTTGTTTGATTTATCATCCGTCATCACACCATCATCACCAAACTGGAGCCTTTTCTGGTGAGTGTAAATGTCATCCATACATATCGGTGTGTTTACATTCATTTTATTTGTAATTAAACGAGCACATGGATGATCATACATCTTCCTAAGTGTACAACCATATTTAGAACTATCTGAACCTGTTATATCTACTCGTTTGGTTTCGTGAAAAATAAAATCCAATCCCGCCCAAGATATGTTGTCAACCAACTAGGAATAAATGATGTTGCCTTTGAATCGGTGTTCTAACACAATATTGCTCTGACCAGAAGATATTTGTATCTCATTATGTTGGTTTCAGAGCATTTGGTTCACGACGTCTCAATCTCGATAAAAATCACCTTTAGTGTTTCCCAACCAATTCTTTAGTGTAGCGTGGGCATATTCAACTTTGTTAGTTGTTGTATTGCCAAAGTGTATAACTTGACCGGTCCAGGCACAAACAATCTTCTCATTCGCCTAGTCCAAAATAGTACTCTCAATAAATTTTAGGAAATTTGGATATCTTGCACACACCCTCCTGAAATGTATTACAAATTCGGCATATAACTCTTCCGTGGAAGAATATATTATATCATTTCAGACATTCATTATCTTTTCCAACACCACACCAAGTTTTACCATTTTTCCATCTTCACCCTTGATTTGTTTGGTGCATGCCGCAGGTTTTAGTGAACTTCTCACTTTTTTTTTGTTATGTGATACTTACAAAGTAATGCATATGATGTAGAAAACACCTTTGTAACCAAATCCATCAATGCAGTGTCGCGATCGGTGACAATTACATTTGGCATGTTTTTTTTATCCTTCAATATAACCTTGCACATTTCTAAAGTCCATGTAACATTGTTCTCTTTTTCGGATTCCAAAAAGCAAGATTCATTGAAAAAGTTTTCTCCGTCGAAGTAACGCCAATAATTATGAGCATAGTGGAAGCCTATTAGAACCATTATCAGACATTCCGATTACAACGCCAAACACCAACTTCCCGACCTCCATGCGGACCAATTATAGCATATATTCACGAACAATAAACTCTTGTTTATTTGTAAATTGTTCACGAATATCTACCTCAACAACAACCGGTCTAGCACCCGATTTAACATCATCATTCACTTCATATGGTTTAACCTTCACTTTAACATCATCCTTCACTTCATCTAGTTTAACATCCATCCTCACATTAGCTTTGGGAATCATCACTGAGTAGTTAAATAAAGCAGCTCAGTGAATATAAACATCATAAATGAGTACACAGGTTTACAGAGATGCATCTCTGGCTTCACCCCTGAAAACATACAAGATGCTTCTCCAAACCAAATTTTAGCAAAAATGTGATGACTGCCTGGAATACATGGACTGATGATGTGATTTTAAGTGTGTCCGAAGATGCATCTTTGAACACAAGTAAGAGCATTTTTTAGTTTCCAGAAGTGTGGAACACACCCCATAGGATGAGATGAATATTTCCCTTATTTTTCTTCTTTATTTTTTCGTACTTTATATGAATTTTTCTGATTGGTGGTGTCCATCGAGCACCTCTTACAAAGAACTCCATTGGATATGTCATAACTATTAATTTTTTTTTTTCAAAAGAATGCCACAAAATGGAGGATTTAATCTGTCATCCCCAACTTTTATTTGCCACCCCTACACATATAATTAATTTCAAAATTATCCTTGAACAAAATTAGATCAAAATTTACAAACGAAATTTCTACACATAATTAATTTCAAAATTATCCTTGAACAAAATTAGATCAAAATGTACAAACGAAATTTCTGATAATCCATTGAAAATTTTCAATAACTTGTTAAAATTCCGATAATGTATTTACAAGCCCTATATAAATTTTTTATCAATTTTTTTTTTAAAATAAGTTTATCAATAGTTCATATTCAATAAATAAAAAGTTAACACTACTTCATTTTTCAAAAAGTATTGTAGTTTATCGGTTTTTTTTTTTTAAAAAATCCAAGTGTTAAAAAATAAATATTTTCTGTCAAATATGAACTATCAATAGTTTTCAAAAATCCAAAAAACCACACATTTTTCAAAAAATCCGATATTTATTTAAATAGTTACCAAAAATAGCTGATTTTTTATCAGAAATTTCAAAAAAAATCTAGTATTTAATAAACGCAATAAAAATCTAAAAATATTTAGTAAGGATATAAACATAATAGCAGCCCCACAAGAGCGTACCAATTGCCCAGTATAATTTTGGAGATGACCGGTTAAATTCTCCACATAATGAGATCAGGTTCGCATAGCCAGTTTTTCATTGGAGATGGCCCATAAATCCAAAAACATAATTTGCAACTAAACAGCTAAGCTAGCCTCTACTATTTTTTAGCTGGTGGAAAATCCATCTTCCCAAGCAAAGCAAAAGAGCCAAACCAACGGTAGCAAAAAGTTCAAACAAAAGAGGAAATAACATCATGTTATAGGGCTGAAAATTTAGCACTCGGCAGTATCAAATTATTTAGCACATCAAAATTTAGTTAAAGTAATACAAACTCCACTCAACTGCCCATAGTAAGGGCTGAAAACAACCAACAATATAGGTTGGCTACTCATAAAAATTAACATTTGATTGATATTTTGACAGACAATAAGAAATGACTTGGTTCCTCAAGTATGCATTTATGTGATGACTGTGGGGGCAGATCGGCCGGTGAACTCCTCCATCTTTGAAAGTTTCAATGCAGCCTCCACCTATTATTAACATAATTCAATTAGTTCAGACGACTGCAAGCTTGGCACTGAAAATATATATATTTAAACTATATAAGCATCTTACAAGAGGTGCAAGTGCTTCATGTGAAAGTCTCCCAATCTTTGATGGATCCTTCTCATATTGCTCAATGTATAGTCGAATAGTTGCACCTTCTGATCCAGTTCCAGAGAGACGGAAGATCTGAGAAAGAAAAGCAAAGAAGGTGAAAAAACAAAATAGTTAGGAGGAGGTAAGTATGGAAAAGTGAATATATCCATGGAAGCAAAAAAACTGCATTAAATCATAGTATTTAGGAAAGAAACTGAAATTAACAACCAAATAAGCTGATGATCAGTAATCTTTTCATCAAAAAAATAATAATAATCAATAAACTTACCAATCGGGATCCATCCTCAAACAAATATCGGATGCCCTGATGTGATGAAATTGAACCATCCACAGGATCATTGTATTCAAACTCATCACCATGGACAACCTTTGAAACATCTGAACTTGCCCCTTTAATAATCCTAAAAAAGACAATGAATAAAATCCATTAGATTTATGATGACAGTGAAACCTTAAATTCAACTCCATCATGTCATTCCTCGGACAAATTCTCAAATATGGAAACTCATACAGGTCTGTCATACCAAGTCCATCAACTAATTCGTTTTGAACTTAATTTTAAATTATTACAAAACTATTTTCAAATTGTCCCTCCCATGAAAAATAGACCATCATTAAAAGCAGCTGATGTGGCCACCTAAGCACCAATGGTATTTTCATTCAGGAAGTGCTAGTTACCTAGATACTTTGGATAGTGAGTTTATGTTTCAATTTAGGTCATGAAGCCTGGAGAAGTATGCCGATGTTTGCAAAGATTTCATTCTATGAATGCTCAAGTTTTTGGTAAATGGGTCGTCAGTTCGTCGTCAGTTCTACGTGTTTTCTATTTGTAAATCTCTTATTTAATAACTACTTTGATTAAAAAATTACAAGCTAGTATAGGTTTTCTCTCGCTGTTAGAAGTACAATAAGTACCCTAGGGATAAGAAGTCACTGTTAAATAGCCATGGGGGATCATTATTCTGATGTAGAAGTCAATTTCTACTTTCTAAACACCAATTGCTTGGAGAATGTCAAGTCTTGGTCAGACTTGAAAAGGTTTTACTTCATCACGAAGAAAACATATTGTAAGCAATCTCAAAGTTTAAATAATGTTGAGTATTAATATTAACATACTCATTGACTTCCGAGAGTGAGGACTGCAGTTTGACCAAATGTGCCATCAGTTCCTTAGCTGCACCTGCATCCACATTCTTTAAGGGGGGTGGGGATCGATCAGGTTAACTGATTTTAAGGAGTTGTACTAAAGTAGGATAAAAAGTAACTGAAGCATACTTCGTAGTCATATCGAGTGTAATAGTGGCGCCCATAAGTAGCCCAGTGCTGGCGAACAATGTCTTCAACTGTTACAAGCTTGTTTTCAAGATTATCTTTGTTTTTATATGCAAGTATAGATAGCCAGGCCAAAACTGCCCAGATTCCATCCTTCTCACGAATATGGTCCGAACCTATCCATAAACACAACAACAATCACAAGATAATAAGAGGTTTGAGTAAGTTTAAAAGATTGCAGTTTTCTCTTCTTAATGCAGTAGCAATGCCATACCAGTCCCAAAACTTTCTTCACCGCAAACTGAACACAATCCAGCATCCATTAAATTACCAAAGAATTTCCAACCCGTGGGAACCTGGTTTTGAATAATAAATCAAATAACTGTCTAATAGAAACTAGTGATCATTCTCACACTTCAAGACAATAGAAAAAGCTTACCTCAAAAAACTTCAAGTTCAGATGTTTGGCTACAACATCCAGGGCAGCAGAGGTTGGCATGCTCCTACAAAACATTTACAGCTAAAGTTGGTATATACTGGTAAAAATAGTGCCGAGAAGTCAAGTTTCATAAGATTAAATTGCTAGGAATTAATCACAAGAACCAATAGCAGATAAAGAACTCTGGGCCGCTGGGGCAAGAAATACCATTGTCCATTACGCCATTCAAAAAAAAAAACTTGTCCATTACCAGGAGTTATAAATATATATTTGTCTTAAATTCAATGGAGTTCCTTCCTATTCTTTGTCATACTATAAGCACATATGATTTCTCCTTTAGTAGCAACTATCTAGACAATTACAAGATTATTACCAACCATTAAAAGTATAAGCCTTCCATTACTGCATTTCACATGATCACAATGTGTTGTTATATGCTTGCACACAAACACACTGAAATATGTGTGTGTTAGAGAGACAGAGAAGCTAAAAACTTGAAAATATGATGAAAACCTGGCAACTCCCTTTAAGCCAGCAGAAAAGTATGGAATTGCTTCGACAGCATTTGCAGCAATAATGGCCACAGAATCCGAAGGAGTGACAAAAAACCTAACATACAGAAGAAAAGTATAAGTAAAAAATAAAATAAAAATAGAAAAGATTTAAACTTATCATTAGTTGAGCTCCACTACCTTTTACCAAGAACCATGTTGCGATCTGCATCACCATCAGCAGCAGCACCAAACTCTGGGACTTCACCTTGTGGTTCTGATTTTCCCAATCCCATACGAGCAACCAACTCTTTTGCATATGTCAAATTGGGGTCTGGGTGTCCCCCTCCAAAGTCTTCCTGTATCCAAGAAAGTCATCCACAAATCAAAAGTTGGCAGGCATTGCTAAATATTCCAGACTACTCAAAGCTTATCATTGATGTAATCCATATGCGAATAAAGACCTTTGGTACACAGTTTATCAGAGAGTTTTCTTGTGCCCCAAGCTCATCCACAAAAATACGTTTTGCATAAGCTCCAGCAACTCCATGTAATGCATCATAACTTCAATAAAGTTACAGAAATTTACCATTATGTTTTGGGATGAAGAAAAGGGCAAAAATTAAGATTATTCTATATCACAATTTAAAACAGCATTCACAAAAGATACCAGAAACTGAATTTAGGAGATGTCAGCAGTTTCCTGATAGATTCAAAGTCAAAAATTGACCTGCAAAATATCAACCGAGAGATAAGAGAGAATTGAGTTGGTAGAAGCACATAGCTAGATAGAATGTTTGACTATCGTATGAAAATCAAAGTCATACTTTCCAAAAACAACTGTCTTAAAAGTGACTCCAAACTCAATAAACAAAATGAAGGCGAGAAAACTTATTAAAACAAATTTTCACAGCATGACCAAATTAATAACATTTTATTCCTATAACACTCCAATTGTCTAGGTCAAATGGTGTAGTGACATAACATGATTAAATCCATTTCCAGAAAGCTTTTTTTGTATTAATGAAGAGTGCAATACTGTGTCAATTCTAAAATATCTCACTTCAACTTTATATAAATGTTTGACTATCATATGAAAATCAAATTCATACTTTCAAAAACAACTGTCTTAAAAGTGACTCCAAAATGAAAAGGCAGGAAAATTTATTAAAACAAATTTTTGCAGCATGACCAATTTAACAACATTTTATTCCTTTAACACTCTCCAATTGTCTAGGTCATGTGGTGTAGTGACATAACATGATTAAACCCATTTCCAAAAAGCTTTTTTTGTATAAATGAAGAGTGCAATACTATGTCAATTATGTAAAATATCTCACTTCATCAACTTTATATAATCGCTTGCTGAATCAAAAACCTCAACATCAAATGGTCCTTCAGGCCCTGTAAAGTTTGTGACACCTACTGTGGTGATATCCACCTGGGAAAACAAATAGATGATTGGGAAAAAGGTTTAGGTAGATGAACCACATAGAAATCTTAGTTAGATAAATAAAGACAAGGGAAAATATGTAGCCAGGTTGTGAGCAGTACATTTGGCAGATCTGGAGCAATCAAGTACTCCTTGATTGTTGTTGTGTTCTCATATATTTTGTTAGTAATTCCCTCGGGTGCAGGTCCACCATTTTCCATGTTATATTTAATCCCAAAGTCCTGCATAATGGAAACCAATTGACGGTAACAATCACTTAAGAGTTGGCTTTTTATGCAACAATGTCTCAGTATAATAGTATAATATCATACAAGAAACTTACATCTGAATAAGTAGCTGATTCTATTTAATTAATCTAGCCTAACATCCATCTACTCAACACATTCAGCTCTTTGAAAATGATCATCTTATTAAGTTACTTTATGTGAAAAGGGAGCCATAACGTAAAGATTGAATTTGCAGCCGTATGACTTGCAGATCACGGGTTTGAGTTATGGAATTAGCCTCTCTTTCAAATGAAAAGTAATGCTAGAAGGCTACTTGTTTACTAAATCCATCATGGCTGGAGCTTTATAACACTATGTTTACCTTTTAATAACTTCAGGTTATGTCTTACTGATATCCACAAGAAATTGATATTTCCTATGTTCTTCAGAAACATTTACAACTATCCAAAACTGAAATGTTATTCACCACAGTAGAAAGCGTATCTGCCATTTTGTTTTTGTTTTGGGGGAGGGACTGAGTAAAGCTTTTGTGGGCACATAAACGCAAGATTTCATCGTCAGATTAAATCAGCTTAGCACTCAAATCTCCCACTTACCACTTAAAAAAGAATATCGTTTCACTGCATGTTTTCCCACCTATTTCTTACTATTTGGTCTTAACGTTCCAATCAGAACCAATCAGATCATTCTAAACGAGCAGTTATCATCTAAGGCCCATCAGCTACCTAGGCATTTTGAAAGTTTAAGGAGAAATTGAAAAGAGTAAACAGCTATGAAGCACGGACACCTCTAGGAATAGGCGTGTCGCGGTGTCCGACACGCGTCGGTGTCCGACACTTGTATGACACTCGTACGACACGTGTCGGAAAAGTCAAAGAAGTGTCGGAAAAGTCAGACAAGTGTCCACTAAAAAAATGGTTTTTTTCTTTGTTTCGACACTCCGAATCAATGGTTGACACTCATACGACACTCATAACACATATGTTTGACAATTCAGACAAGTGTTTTAAACAAGAATTTGTTTTTTTCTTTGCTTCAACACACTTTTATACATATTTTAGACAAATCTCACACAAATTTAAAATTGATAACCATGTATTATTAAAGACATTAATTTTAATTAGAATATTTTTAACTTATTTAATCATAGATTGATAAATAAAACTTAAATACTCTCTTATATATAGCGGTGTCGGTGTCCTATGTTTTAACATTATCAGTGTCGGAGTGTCCGTGTCCGTATCGTGTCCCGGTGTCCGTGTCGGAGTCCGTGCTTCATAGGTAAACAGGTATATCATTTATCTAAAAGCTACAAATAAAGAAAGAATACAAATGTTATATCATGTAATTCCATGATCCAAGGAAATTACATCCAAGAAATGTAAGTCAATCTCAAAAATTTAGGTGGATAGCCTACCTGCCTAAATATCAGACATCTCGGTTCAAACTTTACAAATAGTGTGCAAGACTCACATTAAATCCCTATACCAGATACTATCATAATCACTGATAAAATGTATTCCTCCAAAAATGATCGAGTAAAACATGGCAGTACTCACCTCATTAGGACCTCCAGGGTTGTGACTTGCTGTCAGTATAAATGCTCCTGTTGCCTTGGATCCCTGTAAATAACATATTTTTTTATCCACTGCTTTTCTTTAATTCAGGAGAAAAATTGTTACCTCGGCTAAAAAACATGGACTGCCTTGGATAAAACCAACAAAGAGAAAGAAAGAATGAAGAGAAGTAAATTACAGAAGACGTGACTTACGTCAACTCCAACTCTTTCACGTATAACAGCAGATACTGCAGGAGTTGAAAGCAACCCATTTTGACCAATCCAAATACGTCTTACTCCATTTGCTGCTGCCATTTTAGTTATAATCTACAGATTTATCAAAATCATTAATGATGTACTACTTAATATTATATTGTTTTTAAAAAAAATATGCATCTGATGTACAGCAAGTAACATATATCCCCCTCATACAAGAAAGTCAATATCAAAAAGATGCATAAACCAGTGGTGTAGTAAGCTAAAGAAACATGTCTTTTTCAGGAGTACTGAATTTTGAAGCTGGAAAATAATAATTTGGTTTCTGTCTTCATTGTTATTATAATCTTTAACTCGTACTTTATAGTTTAACAGTTTAACTAAAAGTGACGGCCATTTCAAAGACCGAAACAATAAATTGTATCCACAAGACCACAAGTTGTGAAACTAGATTAGTCAAAATGCCTGCCTGAGTTATGTATTGGAAGTACTAATCAACTTAAACCCAAGAAGCTCGATTTCAAATCAACAACATCAAATAAGTCTACCAATGCATCAAAGCAGTGCAAATGTCAAGTTTTGCAGAGACATGGTATCAATTCACCAACACGGAAGCATAATTAATAAACCAAATTCTTTAGACGTAAAGTAGTCCACATTAAAAGGCAAGAATGGCATATATGTAAAAAGTACCTGAATTGCTTGCTCTGAATAATAACGACCATCACCAGATACAACTAGTGTTGCACCTACAAATATGAAAGGTACAGTTAAAAAACCCGCATTGGAGTATATTAACTAACTCAAAAAGGAAACAGTTTCAAAAGACAACATATAAATATTTGGATTTATATTGACAAACAAGAAATGCTGAATACTGATCTATTTCTGTTAGGACAAAAAAATAGGCATATTAACATAATTGAACACCAACCTCTAACTTTTTCTTCAGTTAATGCATTGAATGATGCCTGAACAAAGTTTTCAAGGTAATGAGGTTGCACAAATACTTTCACCTGTAAAGATCCACCCAATACATTATTAGATAGTCCGTATAATCAACAATCCAATCCAAGTGAAACCGATCTCACAACACGTAAAAACATTCAGATTCAAATTACAATGTGATTCCGATGAGTAATCATAAAATAAGATAATAAAAAAAGAAATCAAAGAGAAGCAACAATCAAATCCATCTGAAACCGATCTTGCAATATGTACTTAATTTAAATTTAAATTCAAATTACAATGTGATTGAATAAGTATTCATAAATCAAATTTCTCGATCATTAATTGCTGAAAATGAATACGAAATATGAACATGCAAATTGTTAACATATCATATAGCTTAGTTCTTTCTGATCCAATCACAATTCATACAAAACTTCAAAATCAGATGCAGGTTACAACCGAAACAACATGATCCAAAGCAGATCGATTGATAAGATCTTATTTCAAATACGATCCAACACTATAATCATCAGAAACAATAAATCCAATAACACTAAAAACAAAACGAATTGAGGAAACGATGAAATGAGTTAAAGAGAGACGAAATCACCTTCTTGCGGAGACCAGAGGTTCCAGGCTTCTGTCCATCGAAGGGAGTAGTTTGAATGCGTGAAACACTGAAGAGCACCATTGTTACCTAATCAAAGAAAAACGAAATCCAGAAATTTCAGATTTCAGAGAGAGAGAGAGGTGGTAGATATTTATATAGTGAAAAATAAAGGGAGAGAGGAAAGGAAGAAAGGAGAGAGAGACGAGAGTACCTTACGAGAGAGTGTGATGAGAAAGGTTCTGGAAGAAAATAAATTGTGATTATGTTTGTGCGAAGGGGAATTTAAAGGCCTTTGTTCATCGCTGATTTCGGAACTTTGTAGTAGTATCGCTTTTTATTTAAACCATGGGTTGTAATTAATTAATTGGATAATGCATTTCAAAACAGGAAATACAAGGAGCGGTAGTGAACTCAATTGCTTTTCTTTTTCAATCTTTGTTTGTTTCCTCCGCCCTTATGTATAATCCTTTTGACATTTTAAATACATTTAACAAACTATTAGTGTAATTAATTTAGGGTTAATACACATTTTAGATCCTACTATTTTTTATTTAATTTTTATTATTTTAATGTGATGTAGCTGCTTTGTTGCCTTTTTATATATTTTATATTTTTATTTTAATTACACGCGTGGTTTATTTATTATTATTTTATTATTGTGGTTTAAATTGTTAAATTTCAAATGAAAAAATTTTGCTTCCAAGGATTGTTGAATCCATGTTCTTTTGCTTGCATGAAAGTCTCTTTACCACTAGGCTACTTGTATCATCTACATTAATGTTTGCATCAAATAGTTTTAGTTTACTTTCAGTTTACTATTTAATTTAATTTTTAACTTACTTATAATATACATCAAATACTTATTTTAATTTAACATACTTATGGTATGCATCAAATACTTATAGTTATTAAAATATTTATTTTAACATACTTATATTAAAATATTTATATTATACATAATTAATGTTAACTAAAATATTAATTTTACCATCATTATATTAATATTAATGTTAATAATTTAATTAAAATATTAATTTTAATTAAAATAGTCATTTTTAATATTAGAAATTAATTATAAACTGAAAATAAAAATATTTTTAATTAAAATAGCAGTTTTTAATATTAGTGATTAATAATAAACTGAAAATAAAAATATTTTAATTAAAATAGTCATTTTTAATATTAGTGATTAATAATAAACTGAAACTAAAAATATTTTTAATTAAAATAGCAGTTTTTAATATTAGTGATTAATAATAAACTGAAAATAAAAATATTTTTAATTAAAATAGCAGTTTTTAATATTAGTGATTAATAATAAACTGAAAATAAAAATATTTTTAATTAAAATAGCAGTTTTTAATATTAGTGATTAATAATAAATTGAAAATAAAAATATTTTTAATTAAAATAGGAGTTTTAATATTAGTAATTAATAATAAATTGAAAATAAAAATATATACGTAAATTAAAATTAAATAATTATCTTAACATTAAATATATACGTAAATTAAATAGTTATTTCATTTTATTTCATCAAAATACGTTAATATTAACTTATTATAATTTAATTAAAATGTTAATATTAATTTAAGTTAGTTTTTTATTAATATTAATTTAGTTAAAACATTAAAAAATAGTTTAGTTTAATTTGGTTTATATTGATATTAATTTAGTTCAAATATTAATATTAATTTAGTTCAGTTTATTAAAACATTAATATTAATTTATAAATAAAATATAAAAATAAAATATAGTTTATTAAAACGTTTAAAATGTTGTAATTAAATAAATTTTAGATTAGTTTATATTAAATATTAAATATTAAATAAATAAACAAATCATAAATATTTTAACATGCATCTAAATTTAATTTAGTTTAGTTTATATTATATATATCTAATACAAAACATAAACAATAAAAGCATAATAGCCTAGTGGTAAAGGGACTTTCATGCAAGCAAAAGGACATGGGTTCAACACTTCTTAGAAGCAAAATTTTTTCATTTGAAATTTAACAATTTAAACCACAATAATAAAATAATAATAAATAAGCCACGCGTGTAATTAAAATAAAAAGATAAAATATATAAAAAGCCAACAAAGAAGCGTCAGGGTCCAAAATGAAACTGTTTTCAAATTGCAGCAGCGTCAGAGTCCAAAATGAAATAATCTTTTTTTTTTACAGGGTCCTTTTTCGAATTCGCCCCAACTGACAAAGTCTAAAATGTGTATATTACGAAAAATATAATATAATATAATAATTTAGAGTATATTTTTAATATGTTTAGTGAATGATATAAAAATATTTTAATTAATTATTAATTATGAAGAAAATAAGAGAGTAAATTACCTTTAAAAATATATAATTTTAAATATATAATAAAAATTAAAATTAAAATATATAATTTTTAAAAAAATATCTCTTATTTTTTACTACTTTTCAATCAAACTAAGTACTTTCATCAATTTTTACTCCTTCTCAATAAAATTAAGGATATTCTTCTCTCGCATTTGAAGAATATTTGGTAAATTTCTACTCTTTTATGGTGTTGATGCATGTAATTCTTTAATAGATTATAGTTAAGTTGCATTATATTTTATCCAAAAGAAACGCAATTTATTTGTGTAGTACTATGACACACAAAAGTGTATAAACCATGCTATGAAGATGGCAAAAGTGTCGAAGCAAGACGAACTATGGTTTTAGAAAGTATTAGAGCTATCTACATTAAAGGACTTTTGTAGGACAAAATATGGTTATATTAATCATGGTCGTCTTTCGACATTTGTTGAGATGGCATGCAAAGACGTCATCATTTCATCTTTCTATTGGTGAGATGATTATTACTCTTGATGATGTATCATGCATCCTCCGTCTTTCGATTGCAAGAAGATTGTTGGATCACTCTACAATACATATGTCTAAGGCATTAACCTTAATGGTGATATAATTAGGAGCTGATTCGGGTGATCTGAATCAAACATTTTTTAACTTTTGACTCGAGTCTAACTCACATCAAATCTCATAAATTGAAACTCTTGAACTTCCAATCTCATCCATTCATCAATGCATATTTAAATGGCATTTTCATTTTTTATTCATCTCATTTGCAATTTCCTCTCTCTCTCTCTCTCAAAACATCTATCAAACTCATCTCTCAAAATTTTATCAAATTCAAATTTCATCAAAGTTCATAAGTTCATCAATATTTACCAATAGAAAATAAAAAATCATCAAAGATTCAAAAAAGAAAGCACCATCGTTCTACCACACCTCCTCCGATTCCAACAAAGAAGAGACTAGTTAACCAAACTTATATGGAAAAAGGTGACTCCTCTACATCAAACGTCAAAGTCGTTATTCTAAATCCCTTTGCTTTATTTTTTATTTGTCTCCAAATATATTTGTAGCATTGTACAAAAGTGAAACATCTTATTTTTGAAGACGAACACAAAAGATTTCATGAGTTGTTTCTAAACAAAGACACTGCTTAAGAATACTACCTGACAAAGCAAGTTGAATCCACTATGTTAATGAATTTCATGCAAGTGTTTGAGAAGTACAATGTGAAAACATTTCTAGGCCTGAATAAAAAGTACAGCCCTAATCATGTCAAGGCCTTGTACTCCAATGTTGTTAAGCGCAATACATAAAATGGACTCTAGTGTTAATTTCGTGAGAAGTTTTTTAAATCTACAAATGTATATTTTCTTATAAGTTATCGGGTTGGAGAATAAAGGTATTAAGATTGATCTATTGAACCATGCAAAAGAGTATTAGAAAGTTCAGTTTGTTAGATCAAATTTTGAAAACATTTTTTCAAGGTCATTTAGATGTTGGGAATTTTAATGTCATCCAGATGAAATGCGAGATGTGCATGATCCATAGGGTTACTATTAGGATTCTCTATCGAAAATCCATAAATTGGGCAAGATTTAACTGACTTGGCTATGGTGTAAGTTTTAGTTACAAGATAAAATCTCAACTAGCTAAAAATCATCATCGACCAGATCATGATTTGCAAAAAAAATGCAAATCGTTCTATTTTTTACACATCGTTAATTCAGATCATTCTTAAAATGAAAAGTATTACCTCACGAGAGTCTGACCTTCACGAGGGGCTAGAGTTGTTTGATGACTTTGTGGTGAAGCAAATGCATTAATTTTTGGATAAGGACAAAGGATATTATTATCAAGACAAGATGTACAGAATCAATGAAGATAAGTTTGATGTTGTTGTTGAAATTCTTGAAGACTTTGTTTCTTGGAAGACGACTCTTGAGTCATATATTGTTGTTGCTGGTTGAGTTATTGCTGATATGCTGACCCCCGTGGTTGATGCGTTCGCAAGTGCACGGAAATATCGAAGTAATATAAAAGATTGTCGAACCCACAGAGACCAATGTCAACCTATTGTTATCTATTACTGCAATGTAAAGCTAAGGCTAATGAAATCTAGATTTGGGGAAACTAAATTAATATTTAAGAAATATAACAGAAAAGAGAGACCGGAATGTGGATTTCGTGTACCTCAATGACTCTGTAACTCATTGACGTTAATTTATGGTTAAATTGCATTCAGTAGAAAATACTAGTTTAAAGACTCTATCTCACACTCACGCGCTATTGATTAAAGTCACACTTCTTAACCATGAGATTTTGCTCTCGCTCGCCCATTTTAATTAAGAAGCATATTTTGAAAACTAATTAGATTCTAATTAATACCTAAAGCACTCTCGCTGTATTTAGGATCAATGTTCAGGTCCCACTATTCGATCCAATTCTCACACTCTCGTGTTATCGGCTCGAACCTTAATTTGCTTTTCACTCTCGTGACAAAACATTAAGACTTAAACTTGGAAACTAAAGCCAAAACATAATTTAACAAAGGTTTACGCCGAATTTCATTACCGAGTCCCGTCAGAACGATGGTCCTCACATACATGACTCAAAACAATTTAGCCGGACATGATTGCAGAAATAAATAAACAATTTTGGGTTTTTGAATTAACTAAAGACATAATAAGTGGTTTAAAATAAATTAAAGCGGCGCTTGAAGAAAAAGGGTAAAAGCTCTAAATGATAACAATGGCAGAAAGATAAAGCGTAAATGTAAATTGCAGAAAATAAAAGCAGGAAAATAAATGTGATGAATGTAAATGAACCTGAAATAAAAGTTGAAATGTAAATTGAATTAAGAACTTAAAATAGCGGCAAGATTGATCCAAGCATTATACAAATTGTAGGCCTAAACACTAATGGTGTGGTAATTCCTCGATGTGAGAAAACTACCACTTTTACAATGATGATTTCTGCCTAAAACTATGAACAACACTTCCGCGTACAAAACTTGGATCTAAATTCCACGTTAAAATTGTAATATATAATGTTATGATGCTAAAATAACTGATGCTAAAGGAGTGGGAGTCGTGGGAAAAAATATAGGAGAGTGGGAGAGCAAAAATTGTTTCCTGAAAATTTTGCACTGTGTGCTAATGGCGAATGCCATTAGCTTTAATTTGCTTATGATGTGGATTGGGTACATGGCGAATGCCATTATGCTAATGGCGACCTCCGTGTACCAGAAAATGGCAAATTATGCATTTTTTCTTCATTTCTTTGCTCTTTTCCCATTTTTCTTGCACGGGCATTCTTATTCGACAAATACCTTAAACACAAACATAATACGACATAATAATATGAAAAACAAGTAAAACGACATTAAATTGCATGCAAATTGAGTCGGAATAAATGATACATTTTTGCGTTATCAACACCCCGACACTTAAACCATTGCTTGTCCTCAAGCAATCAACCAACACGATAAAAAGAAATAAGCACGATTCGAGACAAAGGCACAATGAGACTCTAATCATACGTGGACATTAGGCTAATGTTAGATTGATAGGTACTAAATATCAATACCAAGGATACCGTAATGACACAATCCCGCATTTCGCGGTCAAAATTCCCTCCTTAGGCAAACCAATTCGAATCATGCCATTATAACTCAACCTACGCTTTTTGTTCTTTTTCACCCCTTTTCATTCTAGCGCAATCACATTAAGCACGTTATCCTTGCACGCACATGGTTAGAAAACATGTTAGTGTCTAATGATCTCATTATTGGTCCATTTTCTCTTTTCTTTTCTTGATCATTTGAACTTAAAGAGTCTGTTCCCTTAGGCTAAGTGGTCGGGTGAGGGCCACCTAACTTAGAGGGACATATCCTTTCATTCACTTTTCTTTATCAATTTAATTTGATTCAAGCGAAAGGATGGTGTTGATTGCTAGTATAAACTACTTAAAGATTACTTTAAAAACTTAGAGCTTAAGGTCTCGGCATAATGGTTACTCAAATCGATATCGCATAGTTAAGGAGTTTAAGGTGTTAGGAAGGTATCGATATTATTGAAACTTTCCCAAGTCTTTCTAACATAGCCTAAACAACCTATATACTCTCAGAGTACCGTGCCATAAATCAAAGCATAAAATTTTAAAATTTTGGGGAAATTTAAAAACAAGCGAAAACCACACATAAAGACTCGGCAGCACATGCAAAGACTCGACAAAACATTAAAAACAGATAAAAATCCTAAAAACATAAAATAAACTAGAAAATGATAAACCTAACTAGAAAGCAGTAAAATCAAAGCGGTAAAGTTCCTCCCCCACACTTAAACCAAACATTGTCCTCAATGTTTTGATAAAAGGTGGAAAAAGGAAAGATAGAACCTATGTGAATGCTACTACATGCCAAATCCTCTCTGATTCTGCCCTTGTTGTCCATGTCTTCGCTGGCCACTTCTGCTTCGGCGGCGAGCATTTTGAGATACTTTCATTTGTTTGAGCTTGTGATGCTTGCATATGTTGCATGTAGCACATCATCTCTTGTTGTTGTTGATACATGGCATAAAATAGACTATTGCCCTCGTCATAATGAGATATTCGATTGCACAATTCTTGAACCAGCTCATCATATTGCCCGCTTCCGGCAAAAGTACCTGCAAAAGTATTAGAAAAATATGGTGCAGTGTGTGTAGGTGGAACCTGACCATGCGAAGAACGGGGAAAGGGTGAGTTACGGACGGGAGAGACATGTTCTCTCCTATCATACTCATCATCGTTTTCACCACCAACAACGACATTCGTAAGAATGTCCGTGGGCACCAGCTCATCTCCAAGACTGTCATCCAGAGAATTTTCGCCTAGATGTAGCTGAGACGTGACAAGAGATACATTTCTTTATTTTCTGCAAATTCAAACAATAAAAGAAAAACATTAAATTGAAAGGTTGTGGGTTTCCTCCTACACAGCGCTTCATTTAGCGTCGGTAGCTCGACTATTCAGGAGTGCGAGCACTCATGGTGGTTCTCTCGAGAATGATTCCTCGATCAAACATATTATAATCCTCGGTTTCCATGCCCACTTATCAAGCCATCTCTCATATCCCTCACCTTTTCTTTTCTTCCTTCTGTGGGGTGGTTCATTCTTTTGAACTTGTGGTGGTGATTCTGGCTCTATCCTGAGTATCTATTTTTCAAGTTTGGGCTTAGTTATTTCATCTAGCACCTCAAAGGTTAACCTTACCCTCTTAACAGTAATGATATCCCTAGTTTCATGGTCCTTGAATTTTCTCTTTTTATGCAGGAACTCAGACAAAGGTGCGTTGGTGTGGATATTTTACAATACCTCCACATACATTTTGGATTAGGAGTATACCTTAGCTTCTACAAACCTTTGCGGGAAAGGAATCAGTGGGGTATAGGGAGGAGGAACAGCATTAGGTGCTTCCTTGTCTACCTCTTCGACAACCTCCCTTTCGGATGGTGTCGATGGATTTTTCTCAATCTTCACTTCCTTAAATCTTTGCGGGATAAGGATCGGTGAATTATAGGGAGAAGGAACAACAATAGGTGTTTCTTTCTCTACCTCTTTGATAACCTCCCTTTCAGATGGTGTCGGTAGATTTTTCTCAACCTCTACTCTTTTCTCACCAGAACTCTCCTCAAACTCATTATCACTCTCCTTAGGATTTTCAATTTATTGTTCACTACTGGTTGTTACAACATCCACATGTCTCTCAAGGGAGGGTCCTATAGGTGTCTGTGCAAGCAGGGAGATTTGAGTCTCCAATTCCTCGGGTGAGTCGTGAGGGAATCGACCATAATATTCATCTGCCTAAGGTTTTCATTAATTTAGAGATGTTGTTTTCTAAACTCTTCATTTTGTAGAGTTTGTGTCTCCACAAAGCATTTCATCATGGATTCTACCCTAGAGTGACTAAGCGTTGCATTGAATTCCTCCATTAGTATTTCGAGTTTGGATTTATGAAAATCTTGAGGATCCTCAAAATACTGGGAGTTGTAATCGTAGAGGAAATTTGGGTGAGAGTGAGTTAGCGTCGCATTGAAATACTCCATTAATATTTCGAGTCGGATTTATGGGAATCTTGCGACTCCTCAAAATTTTGGGAGTGGTAATTGTAGAGGAAATCTAGGTGATACATAGTAATTGAGATAAAAGTGTCTTAGTCTATACGGTGCAACAACAGAATAACAATATTAACTGTTGGTCCCCAATAACGGCGCCAACAACGTGATGCGTTCGCAAGTGCACGAAAATATTGAAGTAATATAAAAGATTGTCGAACCCACAGAGACCAATGTCAACCTATCGTTATCTATTTCTGCGATGTAAAGCTAAGGCTAATGAAATCTAGATTTGGGGAAACTAAAACTAGAATTAAAACTAAATTAAGATTTAGGAAATATAACAGGAAAAAGAGACCGGAATGTGGATTCTGTGTACCTCAGTGACTCTGTAACTCATTGGCCTTAATTTATTGTTAAATTGCATTCAGTAGAAAATACTAGTTTAAAGACTCTATCTCGCACTCTCGCGCTATTGATTAAAGCCACACTTTCTAACCATGAGATTTTGCTCTCGCTCGCCCATTTTAATTAAGAAGTATATTTTGAAAACTAATTAGATTCTAATCGATACCTAAAGAGCTCTCGCTGTATTTAAGATCAATACCCAGTTTCCACTATCCGGTCCAATTCTCACACTCTCGCCCTATCGGCTCGAATCTTAATTTGCTTTTCACTCTCGTGACAAAACATTAAAACTTAAACTTGGAAACTAAAGCCAAAACAGAATTTAACAGAGGTTTACGCCGAATTTCATTACCGAATCTCGTCGAAAAGACGATCCTCACATACCGGACTCAAAACACTTTAGCCGGACATGATTGCGGAAATAAATAAACAATTTTGGGTTTTTGAATTTACTAAAAATATAATAAGTGGTTTAAAATAAATTAATGTGGCGCTTGAAGAAAAGGGTAAAAGCTTGAAATGATAAAAATGGCAGAAAGATAAAGCGTAAATGTAAATTATGGAAAATAAAAGCAGGAAAAAAATACGATGAATGTAAATGAACCTGAAATAAAAGTTGGAATGTAAATTGAATTAAGAACTTAAAATAGCAGCATTACAAGCATTACACAGATTGTAGGCAGAGTCGTCTCAATCTTTTTAGAGGCCCTGTGTGAGAAGCTGGAGTTAGCTTCAGTTAAGTCATGAAATTATTTTAAGAGGTCCTATTTAATCGTAAATAACTGTGAAATATTTATATAGAGGCCATTTTTTCTATAGTTTCATCATGAAAAAGTGTGAGGCCCTGTGCTGTAGGTCGCTTTGCACGCCCTCAAAGACGACCCTGATTATAGGCCTAAACACTAATGGTGTGGATTGGGTACATGGCGAACGCCATTATGCATACAAAACTTGGATCCAAATTCCACGTTAAAATTGTAATATATAGTGTTATGATGCTAAAATAACTTATCCTAAAAGAGTGGGAGTCATGGGAGAAAATATAGGAGAGTGGGAGAGCAAAAACTGTTTCCTGAAAATTCTGCACTGCGTGATAATGGCGAACGCCATTATGCTAATGGCAAATGCTATTAGCTTTAATTTGCTGATGACGTGGATTGGGTACATGGCGAACGCCATTATACTAATGGCGACCGCCGTGTACCAGAAAATGGCAAATTATGCATTTTTTTCTTCATTTTTTTTCTCTTTTCCCATTTTTCTTGCACGGACGCTCTTATTCGACAAATACCTGAAACACAAACATAATACGACATAGTTATACGAAAAACAAGTAAAACGACATTAAATTGCATGCAAATCGAGTCGAAATAAACTATGAACAACACTTCCGCATACAAAACTTGGATCCAAATTCCACGTTAAAATTGTAATATATAGTGTTATGATGCTAAAATAACTTATCCTAAAAGAGTGGGAGTCATGGGAGAAAATATAGAAGGGTGGGAGAGAAAAAACTGTTTCCTGAAAATTATGCACTGCGTGATAATGGCGAACGCCATTATGCTAATGGCAAATGTCATTAGCTTTAATTTGCTGATGACGTGGATTGGGTACATGGCGAACGCCATTATGCTAATGGCGACCGCCGTGTACCAGAAAATGGGAAATTATGCATTTTTTTCTTCATTTCTTTACTCTTTTCCCATTTTTCTTACACGGACGCTCTTATTCGACAAATACATGAAACACAAACATAATACGATATAGTAATACGAAAAACAAGTAAAATGACATTAAAGTGCATGCGAATCGAGTCAAAATAAATTATATATTTTTGCGTTATCAGTGGTCAAGGCTTACATTAATGGTTGCTTCAATCAAATTATCACGAATGCTCGAGCTAGAGAAGATTGGAAGATATCCAAAGAGGAACGACTTAACTATAGATATTATCAATATTTCTTTATAAGATGTGTCATTTTTACCTATTTTTCACATCAGGATGCTAATTTGAATTAAAAGCCATCGTTCAATTCGCTTATTTCGGTTACTTGATTTTTAATGTTAATTTAGCTTTATAATTCTATTTATTTTCTTCCAAACACTTTCCCTTGAAATTTGGATTCTCATTGTTGATTAATAATTGAAATTCATGTTTCTTTAACCGGTTAAAGATTAATTAAAAATTAGATAATTTTTATTCGAATAGGATTTGTTAAAATCTATAATTAATGTCGTATATTTGGGATTATATTTTATTTGCACGGATATTGTAATAATTTAAATCGACCTGTAACGATTGTTTAATTTAATTAGTGTAATACTAATCACATATGTTGATCAATTAAGAATAGAATCAATAAACTAAATATCTACTTAAACTTGTAATATATCCCACAATAATTGTCATAATTAGTTAATAAGTTTTATTTCAATTGTTCTTTCTCATTTAATCATAAATTATTTTACATACAAAAAACCTAAATTTAATTATGCTACTATTTTTATATTTGTTATTTATCAAATTCGAGGTCCTTAAAACAACTAAGGTTAATTGGCGTGTTACTATGTTTTTAATTTAATTTTTGTTCTGCTTGATGGCAATGATCAGACACGTTGCCACTTAAGTGAAAAATGGCCACTAGTACTATGGCATTTGTTGAAAATACTATAACAAGTGTGAGTAGTATGGATAATAATTTCACATTAAATAAGAATGTGATGACTTAGACATTTATAAGTGGGAGAACTCATATACCTATTACCTTAAGATTTTAGATGGATAAGTGATGTGTCTCTCACAAAAATATCTAATCCTACACTATGTATCAATACTCCCTAGTGAACTCCCTCCATAATATTTTCATGTTAAGGTGATTTCTGGATTGGTTTCATGATACAGAACAAAATGTATTATTTCAATGATGATTATATTATGTGTATTTTAGACGATTTTGAGTCTTTTAATGTCGAAATATAATAGAATTGTGTCTACAAACAAAAATCTTGAATAAGAATGTAAGAAATTTTAGAAGAGTTTTAATAAAAATGTGTTGCAATCATGAATGTAAGAGTTTAACACAGTTATGTATAAATTATGATTTTTTTTTTGGATTTTAAATAGTATTTTTGTATTATTTTTGTTAAATAATCTAGTGGTTAAAATTTATCATTTTAAAGGTGAACAAATGAGATGTTGCGGGTTCGAACTCGCGCTTCTATATCTGATATTTTTGCATAGCTAACAATTGATCTGATTTAAAAGAATAGTGTATTTGTATTTCAATTGTTGAAAAGTGTGTCTGAATTTTGTAATCCAAATATATTTTTACTTGTATTTGATATATTTCGGATGAAAAAGTGTGTTGTATTGTGGTGCATATAAATTTCAAATTCTACACGATTTTTGAGTTTTTATAAGTTTGAGAGAATTAATAAAAATCCCACAAATAATATCAATTTTGGGCTAGCCGGTTCCAATATTTGCTTTTTTTTTTAATAATTTTTTTAGCCAAAATTTATATGAATCTAACGCAATTTTATTTTATCATTAGAATTTAGAAATCCGATTTAAAATTTTGGAATTTACAACATTGACGCAACCTGCCTACCAACGGCGTGTGCTTGACACCTGATCCATCTAATATCTAACTATATGTCTATATATAATAAATCAAATGTAATTTAACTTATCTCTCAAGCAATCACATACTTGATAGCACGTACCACATCCATTCATTTCATTTTGGTAATATTCCAAACTCAAAAGGTTTATTCCATTTTATAATTAATGTACCTAACCACATGCCAATAAAGCCCTTTCCCCCACTTTCGATTCCGATCCATGTTTCCATAGCAGAACATTAGGCAAAAAGAATAGCTATATGATATGATGTCTTTGTCATATTCATCTAATAATACTATTAATTAATATAAAAATAATAAAATCTGTTTCAATTTCGACACAATCCCGTGAGTGTATTGTTTTTCAAGCCAATTGAAAATTGAGATGCAAATCAAGTATACAAAAATATTTTTTATCATTATATTTGAATATATTAAAGATAAATGTTAAAAAAAAAAACTAGAAACAAAAATAGTGCAACAACCTTCAAACTAAAAAAAATACATTTGAAATCTCTCATTAAACATTAAAAAAAACAAAAAAAAAAGAGTTCGCTAATGATTAATATTAAAAATACAATTTTATTATTATATTTGAGTCAAAATCACAATGTTGACTTGATGTTAACGAACACAAAATTAAAATTACAATTTACAAATTTGTTGCCAAAATATAATTTAGTTTATCATCTTTCCTATCGACTATGTTAAATAAATTAAGTTAAATTAATCGTTTACTATATTTCTCAAACTCAGTTTATAGAATTAATATGCACGATCACTAAATTGATTAAGCGCATAACATCTCAAAAACTCAACCAATTTATCACAAATTTTCAGACCTTGTTAAAAAATGAACAACCATAGAATATATAATGAACAATTTTCTCTAAACCTCAACTAATATCCTATAAAAAAAATTTATGAGTGAGCGGGTTGAAGCCCAAAAACAAAAACTAGAACAAGTTATTCAAGGATTAGTAATTTCAGCCAAATCACTAACAAGAATTTGATTAATAAACTCCGGACAATCGACTAAGGTAGAATGAGTATAACTACACTATTTCCTTCTTGGTCAAGGCATCAACACACATATTAGCTTCTCTAAAAATGTGTCGAACTTTGATCTTCATGTTTTGCTGCATTAAGGCTCTAATCTTCGCAATTAAATGTCTTCCCATGTTGCTAATCTTATCTCTTGATATGGTGTCATAAACAACTTGTTGAGAGTCCACCTCTAAAATATCCTTCCTAAAAGCCATCTCCACCGCCAACTTCAGCCCCTCTAAAACACCCCAAAGCTCGACTATGTAGACATTGCTTTTGCCAACAAACTTTGCAAATTCTCCTAGCCATTCTCCTTCACTCCCTCTAATGATCCCACTACAACTAGTGATGCCTTGACTATCTCTAGCAGTTTAGCGCCATCCATGTTTAACTTGACCTAACCCACCTGAGGGGTCTCCCAAGATATGTGCGTAACACTTCGATGAGGCTTCATAATCATATTAGAAGCGCTTTTAGTAAGCTCATAATCTTGCAACATCTTGTTAATGTAGCTTAACATACACGTCGAACGATTGAAGCCATCATCATGACTTTCCTTCTTATGCCACTTCCATATATCGTGACAAGTTATGGCCCAAAATGCCGTCCAATATTTCTCATTGTTCCACCCTAGATTGGTAGACATGTTAAGCCTAATCCAGTAATCCAATTCACCTGCAAAAAAGCTCAAATGTAAGTTAGTTTTAACCGTTGCTTTCCAAAGGCCGGCTGTACAGGGGCAATCCTGTAAAACACAGATGTCGTCTTTTTCCACGTTGTTGCAATGAGAACACAAAGCACTGCCCAACCCCATGCGATGATTTCTACTGTTCATAAGCAACCTATCATGATTCATAATCCAGGCGAAGTATCGAACACGCTCTGTCACTTGAATCATCCAAATATCTTTCCAAGACTTATTGTCGTTCTTCCTCCATACTCATCCAAAATTTTGTACATCTCACTAACACTGAACTGCTTCCTTCATATCTTATTCCCACCATCACATTCGGTCCTGCTGTGGCAGAAGGCGGCATGAAAGTATCAATATGATTGAGAGTGTCCTTTGACATCCAACTACTAAGGATCTCCCAATTCCACCCCTCCTCGTCATTTCCAATATCCTCCACTTTGGCATTTTGCAATTGCATGGGGATGTTCATATCATGAACGACTATACATTTATAAGGAGTTATCCGTGCATCTGTCCATGCATTCACTATTTTACCGTCACCAATACTCCATATGTTATGCTTGTCCACCTCTGGCCAAGCTGTAACAATACTTTTCCAAAGGCTCGAGTCCGTTGGCTTCATCGTAAACTTGTTCCTATTGTCATCTCTTCCATATTTGCCCCATAAGACATCACACCAAAATTCACCTGCATGACTTTGGAGTTTCCAACCAAGCTTGGATATGCAAGCTTTGTTCATAACATCCAGCTTTCGAAGTCCCAATCCTCCCTCACTCTTCGATCTCGTGATCACATTCCATTTGATGGCATGATACTTTTCGAAAATTCTGTCATCACCCTATATAAATCGGCGTTGAATTTTATGGATTTCATCAACACAAGATTTAGGAATAATGGTTGTCATCACGGGAAACATTGGAATATCTTCGATGACACTTTTTGCAAGTGTAAATCTTCCTGCAAGGGCCAACTTATTTCCTTTCCATGAAGTCAGTTTAGAATTCACTTGGTCAATAACATACTGATAATCCTTCTTCCTTGGCGCCTTCCCCGTAAGTGGCACACCTAAATATTTGCCAAGCGAGTCCGTTTCACCAAAACCCGACATTATACCTAGTTTGTCTCTCATACTTCTAGTGACATTCTTAGAATAGAACACCCTCGTCTTATCTTGATTTATTTGTTGTCCAGACATACTGCAGAACTTGTTTAGAATATTCGTCGCACAACCCATTTGCATTGGTGTGGCTTCACCAAATAATAGAAGATCATCAGCAAACATGAGGTGCGATACCCGTGGTCCCCTTCTCCCTGTACGAATCGTATTCCATTTTCCCTCATCCATGGATTGAGAAATAAGGTGAGAAAGGTTGTCCAGACACATGACAAACAGGTAAGGAGATATTCGGTCTCCTTGTCTAATACCTCTGCTAGGTTGAAAGTATTCTGAAGGTGTGCCATTCCACTTTATGTCAGTTTCCACACTTGTCACCCCCATGCATGATAACGTTAATCATCTTTGTAGGTAGATTAATTTTGACCAACATTCTCCAAATAAAGTCCCAACTAAGCTTGTCGTAAGCCTTAGATAGGTTCATTTTAATCACAAAATAACCTTTCTTCCCCTTCAAATTATTCATACTGTGTAGAATTTCCTGGGCCACTATTATGTTTTCATGTATGCTTCGACCAGGGATAAATCTTGTTTGGAAAGGAAAGATTAGTTTAGGGATGATATTCTTGAGTGTTGCTACTATAACTTTGCTCACAGCCTTATAAAGCAAATTACACAAAGAAATCGGCCTGAAGTGATTCACATGTTCAGGTTGGGTCACCTTTGGGATGAGACATATATCTGTTTGATTGATCAAGGATAACTCACTAGGACTATGCCACACTTTCTTGATGAATTCACACATATTACTTCCCACGACATTCCAAGATTTTTGGTAGAACCCCGTTGGAAAGCCATCCGGGCCAGAAGCCTTCCAAGAGTTCATGGAAAAGACCGCGCACCTAACTTTTTCCTCAGTCACATCTTTACCAATATCCTCCATAATCTCAGTCTCAATTCCAGGATATGTAAGGTTGCTTTCATCTCACCTAGAGCCAGTATTTTTCAATGTAAACAGTTGTCTGTAGTGATTATTAAACATCAGTTTCACTTGGCTATCATCTTCAATCCATTTTCCCTCATCATCTTTTATCATAACAGTTTTATTTCTTCTTCTTCTTTGCACCGCTTTAATGTGATAATATTTAGTGTTCTGGTCGCCGTCAATAAGCCACTTGGCCCTTGAACTTTGAAACCATATCAACTCTTCTTGGATAAGAGTATCACTCATTTCATTTTGAAGTTTCCTTTCAAATCTTCTCAGCCATCCAGTTCTATTTCCCGTCTAGATTTGTCGTTGGATGCCTTCTAACCGCCTCAATATCTCCTTATTTTTTCTGATAAGTTGTTTGAAGGACAGAAGGTTCCAACTCTTAACACCTTGCTTGAAATTCTCAATGTTTAGGTGAATCTGCTGGTCCTCATTCCAGTTCATTTTCAGCATGTTATGGTAATCCTCTTTAGCAAACCAGGAACTCTAGAATCTAAATGTGGAGCTCATATTCTTTTGAACACGTTAATTGGTCATATTATCAATTTCTAAATCAAATTAAAATGTTATATGTTTAGTGAGCAGTTTGTGAAATAAACAATCCACATAAATTATAATAAACTCAAGTAACACTGTGCCAAAGAAGATCTTAGGCATCACTTTTTTTAACCTTAGATATCGCTCTCTATTCTGACGCTGGTATAGGTATAGGCAGCGCTTTTTTTAAAAATGCTGGCCTAAATCTTCTTTAGGCAGCACTTTCGTATAAAAACGTTGGGGTAAGTCATCTTTAGATAGCGTTTTCTGATAAAATCGATGCGTGAGTCTTCTTTAGGTAGCGCTTTCTGATTAAAACATTGACGTAGGTCCTCTTTAAGCAACACTTTCTAATAAAAGCATTGGCTTGAGTCTTACTTAGACAATGCTTTTTGATTAAAAACGTTTGCATAAGACATCATTAGGCAGCACTTTCTAATAAAAGCGATGTCGTAAGACATCATTAGGAAGCATAGTTGAATTTGATATAGATTATGTACTAAAAAATTGTATCGCAAAGCAACAAGGTATCAAAGAACCAAAGGATAAATACTCCAAAAATAGCTATTAATTGACATAATTATAAATCATAATTGATTCTTTTTACCTTAAACATGCTACGTACTAAAACTTACATGTAAGCTATGAAAACTAATTTTGAGGATCTATATAAATTGTGGGCTTTGTGGAAAAGTTTCTTAAACAAATTTTGTATCGTAGAAGAGGGTCTTCCTACTGTTCAAGAAGATTTTGAGACATATGATTTGGAATATTTCTGCGATGTATTATCTTCCTTTTTTATTTAAAAAAAATGAATTTACCAACCATAAACATACAAATCATTACAAAATTATCACATTAAACAACATGTACCTCCATGATGCGAGTCTTTACTTACTCCAAATTGCAACAATATTTTTAAAGTTACAACTATAAGTATATATGCAATATACAGCCAAAATGTGAAATTAGTGTTGTTATATGAGAGAACTAAGACTAAGCGGGTAGAGAGAAAATAGTAACTAATAATACCCTGGTTCTTGGATATATACTTAAACTTACAATCATATAGTTTCATAGTGGAGAGTGAATTTATATACAAGTTGGTTGGCAAGTAACAAAACACATGAAAACTCCACTGTGTTATTATAATTCATATAATAATTTCCTTTACCACGAATGTGCGAAGATTTTATCTTTTACCCTCGAGTTGAATGATAATTAAATATGGCCAACTATCATACTTAATTTTCTCGGATTCATTTTTTTGATTTTAAAAGCATTGCATTCCGAATTAGTTAGTTAGCTCAATTGGTAGCATGGTAAGGATGGCAAGCATAGGTCGCCAGAATTGAAAAGAAATCTGAGTCGGAAAGCTCGCATCACCAGAAGCCAATTTGCGTCGCCACACAACCGTGCATCACCGCGGATTGACGTCATCCGACCCTTCATTCTTGCCTCGCACCATTCTGGAAAACATACCAGATCCGTCATTTTTTGCGTCGTACGGTAGCCTTTTTTCTCGCTTATGCTTTCGTAGATCTGTCGTGATTGTTTTACTTTTCTAGTTTGTGAGGTGAAATTTGTTGTTATGTTTTGTAAAGAATGGTGATTTGTGTTAAAAAAAAGATTGAAATTACTGTGCAAAAAGGAGAGAGGTTGTCTTTTTTTCTTCACAGAGAGAAGGAATGAGGAAAAGGGTACAAACGCGAAAGAGAAAGATGAGAGACCTAGGATGTTCTGACCTTTACTTATTACTTGTTTTATTATTTTTATTTCTTTTAATAAATTGATGTCACATGTCCCATTTTCATTGGCTAGTGTAAATTCTAAAAAAAGGGTCAAACCAACTCTTCCTCTTTTGCTAAATCGCATTCCCTAAGTTCCTATTTACACCCTTTCTGTCTTTATTTATTTTTTAAATTTCTTTAGATTTTAATTTTATGTATTTTGATTTATTTATTCTTATTAGTTGTTTTAATTTTATAATTTAGGTTTTAATTGGAAAGAATGCATAAAAAACCATTGTTACAAAATAAAAAAATATTTTTAATCAATTAAATTAGTTTAATTAAGTTTTCTCACTTTATTAAATTAATTTAGGTTAATCCTTTAATGATTAATACAAAATATAGGTATTTACAAATCTCTTTTTTAAAAAAAATCGGATGAAAAAGCCTATTAGACGTATATCTTTTTAAGTCTTTGAGCATTTGAATACAAGCGGTATAGCTTGGTCAGTCGAATGTTCGTTTTTCACCTTATAATCAACCTCAAACACACTAATTAATCTTTTTCTGCCCCTGCATGTTGAAATCTTTTTCAAACAATCTTTTTCCGCCACCGCGCGTCGAAAATAAAACCAACCAACACATAAGTTTTATTTACACAAACTATAAGGCTTTGAATCTCTAATTACACCTGAGGGTACGTAGGAGCAGGGTTTTGAAATCCCTTCGAGCACACTAATTAAAAACTAACATTTTCACCTCTAATCCATTTGCCTGTAAATAAAAGCAAGCTTAAGAAGAGATAAAACACTTTAGGCACACATTCAAACGTGGTCAACTAAGTGGTTCCCGTTGAATACAACAAATGAGGGGTGCTAATATCTTCCCTACGCATAACCAACCCATTAACTTGTATTTGGTCGCGATGATCATCTTTTCCTTATTTTTAGGGTTTTTATCGTTATTTCACCTATCCTTAGGAATAAATAAAGTACGGTGGCGACTCTGTGTTATTTCGAGCGTTTAGACGCTCAGGTTTTTTCTTAGCGATAGGCAGCAAGTATCCCACTTAGGGATCCGACGTTTTGATCGCCTCATAGGGCGGCAAAGACCCCCACTTAGGGATCCATCATTTTGGTTGTCTCATACAGAGACAAGGATCTCACTTAGGGATCCAGCATTTTGACCTCCTCATAGGGCGACAATAATCTCACTTAGGGATATAACAATTTGATCGCCTCATAGGGAGGAAAGGATCCCACTTAGAGATCCAGCGTTTTGATCGCCTCATATGGCGACAAGGATCCCACTTAGGAATCCAACATTTTGATCTCCTCATAAGGCGGCAAGGATCCCACTTAGGGATCCAACATTTTGATCTCCTATGAGGACGACAAAGATCCCACTTATGGATCCGACTTTTAATTGCTTCTGAGGGCGAAAAGGATCTCACTTAGGGATCCAACATTTAGATTGCCTTTGAGGGTGGCAATGATCCCACTTATGGATCTAGAATTTTGATCGCGTATGAGGGAGGCAAGAATTCCACTTAGGAATCCAACGTTTAATCACGTCTGAGGGTTGAAAGGATCCCACTTAGAGATCCATTGTTTACAGTTGCCTCTTATGTCGATCTTCTCTCGAGATTTTAGGTTTCCTGCAAAAAGGGAATAACCTAGAAACACAGATTCTCTAAAATAATAAATGAGGGGCCTCCTTAAAAACCCTATCCATATGTAAGCATAAAGAAAAAAGAGTGAACCCCATAAATTAACATGTCCTTACAAACGACAGAGATACAATACTCGCATTTTAAAATTAACAACAAAATAACTAAACAATAGTAAAGAAAACAAATTAACTACAATAATGCAAGTGGCGCCATAGAGTATTCCTTTTTGTCCTTCAATCTTCAGTCTTCTCACTGGTTAAAGGGGAAGCCTTCTCACCTCTGCAGGTTTCTCCTGGCAGCTTTATTCATGAGCCCACTTTCCTAGCTTTTGCGCATAAAATGCAGACTTTCAACTTAAGGCTCTCTACATAAATTTTTTTGGTGATCACCTAATCTCCTTAGATAACTCTTACTCGTCCATTAGAGAGCAGGTACTTCATGCATAAATACAAAGTGGACAAGGCAACACCCAACTGGTTAAAAGTCGGTTTTCCTATAATCATATTGTAAGAAAAGGAGGTATCAATAACCAAATACCTGTCCTTAATTTCTTTGGCTCGGTCGTACTCTTCAAAGGTGGTTTTCAGTGTGATGTATCCTTTTACTTGCGTATGTTCACAAGAGAATCCAACTAGCAAGCCTTTGAAGGGTTTTAGGTCCTTTGGGTCGAGGCTGTGTCTTTCGAATGCTAATATATAATATCTACAAAACTTACTTGGTCTACGAGGACTCTTGGATCCCTAATGTTTATCCTATTGATACTTCCAGACCTCGCTCCCCGGATTCTCCAACAAGTGGTATCATAGCCCAGGTTGGCTCGGTGTGAGAGCGAAAGTGGATCCTAGTGTGGATCAAGGATAGTGATGTGGGTGACTCACATTTGTGGGGGAGATTGTTGGGTTTCAAATGTGAAAGTGTTAAAGTCCTACATCGATTAGGAATGGAGGAAATGTGGAGTTTAGAAGAGGGTAACCCATACCCCTACTTCCTTAAGGTTTTTGATGGATAAGTGGCGTCAAGGTCTTTTGGATCCACAATGTTTGACCCATTGACACTTCCAGACCTCACTTTCCGGACTTCCCAACAAGTGGCCTCAGAGGATTGGGTACTGGATGAGGCATATCTCGACCTTTGGTGCTTTAACTTTATAATTTTACTATAATTTATGGGAGAGAAAAAAATATAGAAGTAGATTATTACGCATTACGTTCTTCCTTTTAAAAAAGCTCGTGAAAACACATTGCATCCTCACCCAAACGCTCAACATTTGCAGATGTTTGGGAACACCCTATGTTTCATGGGAACGCCTTGCGTTTGAAGGATCTTTGAAGCCATTTTGGCTAGAATCTTTCTCTTTTTTTCATGCTCTTGTTTTCTGTTATCGCCCCTTTTCTCATCATTGTAATGTCCACCGTGTAAAAAATATCTCATGGTTGTCCGGTTAGAGTGAGTTCATATGAGATACGACTTTTCACAATAGTCTTGAATCCTACTATAATTTGCTTCAATTTATGCAATGAAATCATAAATCTAATTAAAATACTATAAAAGTGTTAAGAAATAATAGGATGACCAAGTGTCATAGTCCATCTTTCATGATTTCAAGAACATCTTGAAATCTGATTATCAACTTCATCTGTGCACACTATCAATCACAGATATCCTCTTTAAATATTTTTAGATTTTGGAGGGGGTTGATTTAAAGTAGTATTTGAGTTCTTCATTTATCTTGATGAAAGATTAATAGACCAAACAAACCAAACTCTAATATACCAATTGGTTGGAGCAACTTATATGAATGACATAAAAAAAGTTGGAAGAAATTGAGTTTCATGTGCACTAAGCTACTACACTTAACAAGTAAGGGTGATCAAATTATGAAAGAGTTAATTCGCTGTCAAAAGTGGAAACCATACATAACAGAAAATAAACATACACATACATTCATATACTTTGATGTCTTGAAAGAACACAAGCACCTCTTACATCTATTGCATTAATTAGAGAAACTTTCCAATGATTTTGTTGATGTTGAAAATTCCGGTATTGATCTTGGAGGAGAAAACATAACAGGTTTTGGTGGCATTTCCAAAGAATCCATGGCACCTTCCAACATATCAATAACTCTACTTATTGTTGGTCTATGAGTTGGAATTGTTTGAATGCACCATAAACCAACCATAGTCAATTTCTTAGCTATCTCATTTTCCTCATTCGACATTACTTCATCATCAAGTTCCAAATCATTCCCATCTTCAAGCTTCTTGTAAATCACCAAATGCGGAAAATACAACTCGCTCGACTGACTAGTTGCTTCAACAATGTTAACGTTCTTCCGTCCTCCAATCATTTCAAGAAGCATCATTCCGTAACTATAAACGTCTGACTTATGTGAAACGCCTCCGAAGCTTTTGTTGAAAACTTCGGGTGCCACATACCCGACCGTCCCTCTAGCGTTTGACATTGAAATAATGCTCTCGTCCCTCGTGCTTAGTTTAGCAAGTCCAAAATCGGATATCTTTGGACGATACGTTTCGTCCAGAAGAATGTTATGTGGTTTAATATCAAAATGTAGAATCCGAGTATTGCATCCTTTATGCAAATACTCTAGTCCTCGAGCGATCCCTATCGCAATCTGGTGCAAATTCTCCCAACTCAACGTCGGATTAGGACTCATTTTAGTCTTTTCAGTCGTCTCCGATTCTTTGTTGGAATTATGAATATACTTTTCGAGCGAACCATTCGGCATAAACTCATAGATAAGAGCTTTCTTGGTTCCATCAAGACAAAATCCTAAAAGTGTGACAACATTAACATGCGATGTTTTGCAAATACTAGCAACTTCATTGATGAAATCTTCACCACACCCTTTTGATTCATTCAAAACTTTCACAGCAACAGGACAACCATTGATATTTCCTTTGTACACGGAACCATAACCGCCTTCTCCGAGTTTAACCTTGAAAGATTCAGTCATTTTCTTCACATCAGAGTAATTGTATCTCTTTAGATTCAAAGGACCTTGACTCTCAAGAAAAGCTTCTATATGTTGATTATTCCTTGTTATTTTGCTGAATTGTGTTAATATAATCTTCCATATTTTCGCTTTATTTCGACAAATTATGACAGCAATAAGAGGTAACAACATTCCAGTAGCTATGAAACCTATAACAAGTTTCAACACTTTGGTCTTCTTACTATCTGAAAAGAAAAAGTACATAAAACATGGATTTATAAGGTTAACAACTTTATACTATAATATTAATTGATATGAACAACATTGTCACATGAAAATGAATATCTGAGTTGGCATCTAGATGTTTGAAAAATGTATCCACTTTTTAAATCATATTTTATACCAATTTACATACACACATGTCTACAACAACAGTATTTTAATTTGTTTCCATGTGAGAGTTTCCATTAAATTACGCAGGAAGGTAATGAGAAGTCACCATCTGTGGAAAAAAAGTGGAAATAATAGTCAAGTAAGGTGTGCTCTTTGTGCTATTGTCCAATTTTTCATGACTTGTTTTTCAAACTCTAATCTTTTATATAATTATTATTATTATACAGATGATGTTGATGATTAGTATGAGTTATGCACAGCTGCATATACTTTTTAAGAAGAAAATAAAAGGATTAGTGGGTAGCTGCACCAATAATTCCTAAAAAATGTTGTGTTCGATATCGACATGACAGTAACATATGTAGTTATATTCAATTTTACAACAATAACATTCGTAATTATATTCAGTTATTTTTACGAATATATATGTGTAATTAAATTAAATTATTTTCATTTTTATAAATTATTATCTGCGTCTCCGTGTCAGTGTTGCGTTATTTTTATTGGTGATTTTTATAAGTCAGGTGAAATGTCAAAATCAGAAGAAAGAAACAAAAGTGGATAAAATTTGTTGAAATTTAATTTGTTTTTATGTAACAATCATTGTAAGTAGTTTCCAGTGTTTAAGGGCATCTAGTGCTGTCTCTCATGACACACATGATGAAATAATTTATTCCCTAAAATTTCAGCACTATCCTATGAAGTCAATGTGAACAAAACTATATCACTAAATTATTATCTAGTTGCTTCAAGTAATGATTAGACACATCTCAATGGCTTGAAACATAAGAACTTGAATTTGTTAGGGTATCCAAAAATCATATAGTTAGTGTTTGGGTGGAAATACTTTATCAAAATATAGTATGAGCTAAATATGCATAATCCGCAAATACAAAGTCTATATATCATATTAGCAAAGTTCATTAGAGGGATAATCTTCATCTTACATGTCGATTTTATAAAATTAAGTAATCAGACCACAATTTTAAGATGGTATCAAAATCTGATTTAATATCCAATAAGTCAGTTACAATTAGGTTTTCGCTATTGCGCCATTGTTTGCATGAGGGACATGAAATGAACATATATTAGGTTCAACCACAATTCTAAGACTCGCGCATTCAAATTCAAAAAGGTTCAAGATCCAAAGGTCACATGCTATAAATTTTTCGCTATTAAGCCACCCATCGTTTCTATTCATGCACCAAACCCAGTACTACTTGGCGTGAGGGGGATGACATGAACTTATATTAGGCCCAACCACAATTCTAAGACTCTTGCCTTAAAAAAATGATATATTAGAGAAGAAAAGAGAGAATGCTTACTTTTGTGAGAAGAACACTTTGCAGCATCATGATTTCCACTTCCAGAAGGACAGTAACAAGAAAAATTGGTAGAATCATTCTGATTTGTACCACACGTTCCTCCAGATTCTCTACACTCGTCACACTGAGAGGACCACCCTACACCTTCATCATACATCACATCAAAACCTTGTTCCAACGTATGAACTCCACTCTCAGAATCCCAAACAACATCTTTCGAAACTTCAACTTGAAAGCCACCGCGACAGTTCCGCAATCCTAAGAACTGGTTTTGTAGCTGAGTTTCATTGTTGACAACATAGTAAACATGTTCATTGCTACTATTTTTCCCACACATAAAAGTGTTTATGTTTTTCATAACTGAACTACTCTCAATAGGACAATCATAGAATATAGTGAGATTTCGAACCGTTGAAAAAAAACTAAAGGGAGTTCTAATCAAAGAAGTGTTGGTGAAATTCGAAGAACAGATATCATTAACAAGATCGGTTCGAACAATTCTCATGGTAGAAGCATTTTGGTTAATGTCTAGTACATTGAATTTTTGTGAACCAATCTGAATAGAGGTGTTTTCATTATGCATGCAAGTGAGTTTGAACTCATTTTTGCCGCAAAATTTCGGTCGGTTTTTTCCCCAGAAAGGAAATGATACATTTGTGTTTGTTCCACAGGTGAAATAGGATTGGTTGCAAGTAGAAAATGTGTCATTTTTTTGAGAGTTTGATAGTGGCAAAGTTGTTGATAAGAAAACAATGGTGAAAACAATGGATGCAAGGAAGGGGAAGGTTTTCATTGTTGAGTGGTAGATATTGAGATGAGACTGAAGGGATATTTAAGGAGAGGAAATTGGAAAAGTGGAAAAACAACAAAATAAAGGATGGAGGATTTTGTGGTGACTATATTGTAAGATGTGTTATTGTTATTGGCGTGCGAGTTTAAAAATGCTTGGTGCAATCAATTAGTGATGTTGTATTATATAATTCATTATTTGAAATGAAGACTTATGAGTGGAAAATGGGAATAAGATGTTGACTTATTGTGTAGATGAGAATTGACAGATGCAAAATGAATTTTTGTTAAGAAAAAGGATATGTGCCGCTAGATTGGGAAGGCGGTGGGAAATTGATAAGTACTTTGTGATAATAGTGACATGGATAATTGATGATCTTAGTGTGTATAACTAAATATGTGTTAAAACCTCACGTGAACAAGAAGGGAGTACAAAATATCTCTTTAGTACTATTTATTTTTTCTAACAAGACGGTGGAAGCATAAGAGGGCTTGTTGATGAGTATTGTTATATAATTCAAATTGTAGCTCAAGTTTAAGTTTGTTAGGGTTAGGGTTTAAGTTTGTTAGTGTTAGGGTTTGTTAAGTTAGTTACTTAATAATCTAGTTACTTAATACTCTAGTTACTTTTTTCCCACTCAATACTCAAGTTATTTAATTGTATATAAATAGATACTTTGTAATTCAGTTTTAATCACATTCAATAATAACAATCCTTATTCTTCATTCTCTCTCTTTTTCTCTCATCACTAAAAATGTCTCACACACTAACAAATTAGTATCTAGAGTTTTGTTTAGTTTCTTGATCGTGTTTTCAAGAACCACACGTCAGCGATCGTGTTCCCGGGATCGTGGGTTGTTAATCGTGTTTCCTGCAAAGATGAATGGTAACAATGATATTCAAAATTTTCTTCCAATTCTTGACGGAAAGAATTGGATCCGATGGAGAAAATAGATGCAATCTATATTTGAATTTCATGAAACCCTAGAAGTGGTTACTAATGAAGTCCCTGAGCTTCTTGACAATGCAACTGATGTTCAGAGAGTCGCGAACAAGGAGGCCAAGAAGAAAGACTCCAAGTCTGTATTTTATATTTAATCAGCAGTAGACTCGGTGAACTTTGATAAGATTTCTCATTAAGAACCGGCGAAGGAGGAATGAGATATTCTTGTCAAGTATTACGAAGGAGGTGAGAAGGTTAAGGTTGTCAAATTACTGACGTTGCGAAGGCAGTATGAATTACTACAGATGGTAGAAGAAGAAAAGATTACAGGCTATGTCTCGAAGGTGCAGAAGCTTGTTCATCTCATGAAAGGTTGTGGTGAAACCTAACTAATAAGATGATATTTAAGAAGGTAATACATACATTGACCTTTCACTATGATCACGTTATTGTTGCTATTCAAGAATCTAGCAATCTTGAAACATTGAAATTGGAAGATTTGTTTGGTTCATTAGAGGCGCATGAGATAAGGATTGTCGAAAGGAAAGGTATTCAATATTCGATACAAGATCTACAGGTTCAGACATGGAAGAAACATGGTGATTCCAACAAGTTCAAGGGCAAAGGAGACAAGAATCAGAGCAAGAATTCTAGGTCGAACCCTCAAAAGCATAAGGTGATGATAGGGCTTTTGAATCCTCAAAAAGAGGAGAAGGAAACTCCTATCAGAAAGACAAAGAAGAGAAAAAAGGTGTGCAATTCTACAACTGTGAAAAATGGGGCCACTTGGCTAAGAATTGTTGGTACAAGAAAGGAAAGAATGAAGGAGCAAATCTTTCACGCCAAATTCAGATGATTTTGAAGACATGGTGGTTATAACTACAGTTGCAATAAGCATGTTGACACCAAGACCTGGTTTCTCAACACAGGCTGTTCAAATCACATAACTGGTCATAAAGTGTGGTTAGCAGATTTTGACGAGTCAAAGAAGATCAAGGTCAAACTTGCTGATAATAGTATATTGCAAGCAGAAGGTACTGGAAACATTGTTTTTCAAAGGTGCAATGGAGCAAAAGCTATGTTCAAAGATGTACTCTATGTACATGGAATGAAGTACAATCCACTAAGTATTGGGCAACTGGTCGAAAAAGGTTTTTCAGTGGTTATGAAAGATGAATCCTTAGAACTGTTTGACACCTAGAATAATTTGGAATTAAAATCTCCTCTTTCGAATAATAACACATTTAAGACCATGATCAGTTTGACTGAGGTACAATGCCTCAAAACAGTTGTCGATCACAAGAACAATTGGCCGGTTGTGACATTTAAGATTTGACCATCTAAATTTTAGGTCACTCAATCAAATGATTACTCAAGATATGGTAACTAGTATACCAAGTATTGAGATGCCTGACAAACTATGTGAAGGTAGCTTAGTAGGTAAGCAATCCAAAAAAATATTTTGTTTTGACTATGCCAATTAGGTCCTCTTGCATACTAGAAGTAGTACATTTAGATGTATGTGACCCGTTCGAGAATCTTACCAGTGGTGGAAACATGTATTTTATCTCATTTATCAATGAGTATAGTCGAAAGCTTTGGAATTATGTGATCAAGAGAAAGAACAAGTATTTGAAATCTTTAAGAGATTCAAGATGCTTGTCAAAAACCATAGTGAAAAGAAGATCAGGGTTCTACGAACAGATGAAGGTGGCGAATACACATCCAAGATACTTGAGAAGTTCTGTGCAGAACATGGTATTGATCATAAGGTAACTACTCCTTACACGCCTCAACATAATGGAATGGCAGAAAGAAGAAACAATACCATATTGGATATGGTGAGATGCATGATGAAGCAGAAGAACTTTCCAAAGTCCTTATGGGGTAAAGTTGTCACCATAACTGTTTATATTCTGAACAGGTGCCCCACCAAGAAGCTGAAAAACAAGGTTCCAGAAGAAGCTTGGAGTGACAAACGACCATTAGTGAGTCATCTGAAGGTGTTTGACTCTATTTGCTACAAGCGTGTTCCTGATTCAAGGAGAAGGAAGCTTGATGATAAAAGTGAACCTATGATTCTGGTAGGATATCACAAAACTGGAGCTTACAGACTATTCAATCCAATGAATGATAAGATTGTGATGAGTCGAGACACTGTGATTGACGAGAATTCTTCCTGGGATTGGAATTCAAGTGATGCGACTAATAAGCCATTGATGGGCTATGAAGTGGATGAAGAAAGTGAGCACAGAGAAATTCCAGTCGATAATGTTCCAGTCATTGTCGAAGTCAAAGCAGACAAATGAGAGAGTGTGGATAGCACAAGCCAAAGACCTCAAAGAACCAAAGTACTCTCATCAAGGCTTCAAGACTATGAAGTGGTTAGTAATGATGAAGTCACAACAGATGGAGAATTAGTTCATTTTGCTTTACTTGCAGGTGCTGAACCAATCAACTATAGTGAGGTCTTCAAAGATAAATAATGTAATGAAGATATGGTAGAAGAGTTACAAGCGATTGAATGAAACAATACATGGGAGCTAGTCGAATTTTCAGAACACACAAAAGATATCTAAGTAAAGTGGGTGTTCAAACTGAAGCACAATCATGATGGGTCTATTGCAAGATACAAGGCAAGATTAGTAGCTCGAGGATTCCTTCAAAGAGTAGGACTTAACTACCCTGAAGTATATGCACATGTAGCAAGATTGGAGATAATTCGATTGGTGGTAGCCCTGGCATGTAAGCAAAGTTGGTACACATTTCACATAGATGTGAAATCAACATTTTTGAATGGTCCTTTATATGAATATGTATGCCACACAACCTCATGGGTTTGTGATACAGGAGGAAGCAAGGAAAGAACATAGGTTGCACAAAGCGCTCTGGCCTTAAGCAGGCACCTAAGGCATGGAACAAGAAGATCGACTCATACTTGGTCAAATTGGGATTCAGCACATGCAAATTTGAGTATGGTGTGTATGTTCAGGCTATGGCACAAGAAATAACAATCATCTGCTTATATGTCGATGACTTGTTAGTAACTGGAAATAACTTAGAGAACTTGTTAAAGTTCAAAGAGCTGATGAAGAAGGAATTTGAAATTTCAGATCTGGGAAAGTTGTCATACTTCCTAGGCATGGAATTTCAAATGTCAAAGCATGGTATAGTGCTACATCAAAGTAAGTATGTCAAAGAGATACTCAAGAGATTCAGGATGGAAGACTCGAATCCTGCATCCTCACCCGTCGAACCAAATTTGAAGCTGGAAAAGCCTGAAGAGGAAGACAAAATCGATGTCACTTTGCTCAAAGAAATTGTCGGATCTCTGAGATATGTGTGCAACAGTCGGCCTGATATAGGTTTCTCAATCGGATTAGTGAGCAGATACATGAGTGAACCAAGGGTGTCACACATGAAGGCTACAAGAAAAATCTTAAGATACTTAAAAGGATCGAAAAACTATGGAATTCTATTTCAAAGAGATTCTGAAAGCAATGAAGCTGAGATTACTTACTATTCAGATGTTGATTGATGTGGAAATAAGGAAGATCGAAGACGCACAAGCGATTATTTCTTTCAAGTATTTGGTGCCACAATCTCATGGTGCTCGAGAAAACAATCTGTGGTGATATTATCATCATGTGAGGCTGAATATATAGCATGATCCTATGTTGCCTGTCAAGTAATTTAAATCAAATATGTGCTGAAAGAGATGGAGGTCGAAGTGAAGAAACCTCTGGTGCTATAGATCGACAATAAGGTAGCCATTAATCTTGCAAAAAAAAATCCAGTTATGAATGGAAGAAGTAAGAGCATTGAGATTTTCAAACTTGTTCATGGATTCGTTAGTTAATTAAGATTTTTCCAGTTATAAATTTGATTTCCACTCATTTATTGTTAACTCATGGTGCAAAAGGTAGCAATCATAGTGAGAAGTAAACTATAGAGATTTGAATTTGGATAACACTTTATATATCCTTGGTTTGTGTGATTTACATTGAGAGTTGGATAAATTCAAAAAAATTTGTGTAAAAAATAAAGTTTTGTTTGAGAACTCAAAATGCTATTTATATTCCTATAACTTATATTTTAATCTCTTGTAAAGATTTTTGAAGTATAGTAAATTTAAAGAGTTTTTTTTTTTATCTCATACGTAGATCAGTTTGATCAATTTAGATAAACAATTTATGTATTCTCGCCTATTATAATTTTTGTTGTTTGAACTTATTCAAAAAATTGTTATTATTTTTTGTTTCACACATTAAAGTTTATATATATATATAATTGTCATGTTCGAAATGATATGCTCCTACAATGCAACATTACCCAAAAAAAAAAAAGGTATAATAAAAGTGTTATTATATGTAGCGGTATGCTAATATGGTCCTTGTTAAAAATATATATAATATTATATATTTTAAAATTAGATATATAAAAAAATTATAAAATATTCTAAAAATTATGGTATAATAGATAACTAATTTGTTTAAACTTTGAAAATTTTAAACCTAATAAATTTTGTTTAATGATCATACAGTAATTAAAATTTCATAACAAAAAATAAAACTAATTACAGATATTACTATTTACGATGCAACACTTGTATTAAACGGTGAATAAATATTAATCATTTCAATCTTGTATGAAATACTATTACATATAATATATTTTACGATTAAATTTTCGTCCTACTCACAAAAAATCGAGGTATACTTTCAGGACGGGTTCTGTTTTAGTTAGTTTTTTTTTTTAAATATAATTTATTTTCTTAGATATTTAATATAGGCCAACTAATTTAGGATATGTTTTGAATTCCAACAAATACCGCTTATGTTTTTATTTCTTTATAAATGATGTCTTTCATTTTATTTTATTTTTTATTTATAAATTAAACGATCCACTCGTTCGATTTATTAATAGCCTAGGGGTTAGGTAATATGATTTTATTATAAAAGTACTCGTTCATTTAATTTTATTCGAAAATTAACTCGTTTATTGTCGCGTCAAACTCAAACACTATTTCTTTGGGATGAATTGCAAGACAGAAAAAATGTGTTGTATGTTGTTCTAACATCAACCTTGAACACAATTTTTTTATAACATTATGGTATTTTTGTTATTGTTAATCTTGTTATTATTATTTCCACCTCTTGGAAGGTCATTATTATATTTGGGAATGTTGTTTTTCTCGATTTATTGTTTTTCTCGATTGACAACATTAAAAAATTTATTCCTAAACATACTGTAAATTGCAAGCAATGTTGTTGTTTCACAATACAAGATCTTGACAATTTTGTTTTGAATATTGCTGCACATAAAGAAAGTGGTGAATGGTATAAAAAAATTGAAAGACAAAACAATATATGTTACTTTCAATTTTTTTATCATTCATAATTTTTTCGCAAGTAATTTATTACCTCGGTTCGTTTATAAAACTGAAAGGAAAACCTCTTTTATTTTATTTTTTAATTAAAAAATAATTAACATTTCTCTTTTGTTTTATTAAAAATTTGAGAGGTATAGTTACTCAGATAACCTACAACGAATCAATACCCTATATTCATAAAGTAACAGCACTCAATATATTACCAACACATCAATCCAAAAAAACCTTCTACATTCAATAAGAACGTGAACACTACCACTATATATCTTTGACGCTATCTTGTGAAGCTCAAATATTGATAATGAAATCATTTAACATGAAAATAGTGAAATTTAAAGAAGGTTGGAACAAATCTCTATAGTGGATTGTAAGTGCAGAAAAATTTGTTCAAATTAATATTAGTGTTCTTACATAATATCTTATTTTTTAACTAGAATTGTTGTATCTTATGTATCTAACCTTTTTTTATAATATATTAAAGGGTTAATAACTATTATCCCCTGCCATAATCTTTTAACTAGAATTGTTGTATCTTAATTATCTAACCTTTTTTTTTTATATAATATATTAAAGGGTTAAAACTTATTATCCTCCTGTCATATAGACGTTTTTTAAAAAATTCACGTAAATAAAAAGTTGTCTGAATTCTCTTAATTTAAAGATTCTCACATTTTTTACCTTCATCACATCCGGTCATTAAAAAAGTTGATGTGACAATTCTTTTTACTGATGTTGAACCCATGACCTCCCATCACCAACCAAAATGCACTAATATATTTTGCTACTATATTATACATAATACATAATTATTTGCTTTATTTCATATTTCTATTATATTTGCCTCATTTTATTTTTTTTATTATTTAAATGCTACAATATAAATGTTATAGTATATTGAATAAAATTTTAATAAACTAATTTTTTAAACTAAATTAACAAATGTTTTGAATTACCATAAATTAATAAATTAGATAAAGACCAATGTCTTGAATCAAAGTCTTTTTCTCTAGCACAACACCCTAATGTCTTTTATAGATTAATGTTATCTAAAGTATTAATGAATTCTAATTTATATTACTAGATAATTCAATATGACTAAAGTCAGCCTTTGTTAAACAATTATCCTAGGTTTAATTCTAAAAGTCATGGTCAATGATCATTCGTTTTTTAAAATAAACTAGTGGAAAATCCGTTCGCCCGTACGGGTTCCGGTGGGGACCGTGGATACATCATCAATTACGTTATGAAATATAAAAAAAACCGAAAATATAAAAAATGTGTATTAATATGTAGTTTTTATTAATATGTAAGATTAAAAAAAGACATTGTTATAATACACACACTATAATGACTTTATATTTATATTGTCATGAATTGATTCAAAATAACTTTTCTGAGGCCACTTTCTAACAATATTTCTAATGTCAACATAAAATCTACATACAAAATATGGTTTGCTGATTGATACCAATAATCCTGTTCGTGTATTGGAAAGCTGTAACACATTTAACACTACCACGTGAAGTACCAAGGTTTGTTCCTTTGCGTTTTAGTCCTATCTTCATTGATACTTTTTTTTTTAAATGGCCAAAAGATGAATTAAATAAAGGGCACAAGAAGTGCTATAGTACATCAAATACAAGTTTTAAATTACAACCAAATTCTAGTAACAACACCAAAGCCCCTTGGAAACAAGCCAAATCCAAGAGCAACCATAGCAGGGATTCTACTGCGAAACACCTTTGAGCAGAGAACAAACAGAAGATTAAAATGAAACTACTGAATAGCTCCTAAACAGATTACATACAATGATTCCACAAGGTTCTTCTGGAAACCACCACAAAATTTTGAGACTATAAGCCCATAACCAGCAGCAGAAAGGGCCAACAGCCCAGATCCAAATCTAAGGAGAAACCTACTCCAAGCCAATAATAAAGCCACCCAAACAATGACGCAGAAACACATTATGGCTATGCCGACAGACCATCACAAAAGAGAGAATCATACGAGTCATTTACCTAAATGATACGTTGTGAAGCTAGCACCCCATTGATGCCTAAGCGGACGACCATACCCAAAAACAGTGACACTGTGCAGCTTAATGAGCAGGAACCCTGCTGGTGTGAATTCAAACATAAGTACACATAGAGTCCTCAAAACAAAACCACTATAAATTGAATTGGGTCCTGCTGGTGATCCAATACAATACACATCACAAGAACACATAGAGTCCTCAAAACAAAACAGTTTGATCCCAGCAGACGTGGTGATACATTCGATCCACTGATGAAATTCGCGGAACAGAAATACAGAGCGTCGAGACAGGTCCCTATGGTCAACGGTACATGAGTTTTCTAATAGGTGAGCAGAATAGGTTTTGTCAGACATGTCTTGTGAATTTTTGTGTTGCGATTGACGAAGAGCAGCGGCTCCCGAATATTATTAGCCATTGAGATTGAAGGGTTCCATTTTAAGCAGAATGTACCAATCAATTTCCAAGCAGAAAATTTGCAGCCAACATAATGAATTAAAGACTCAGTGGAAGTAGCCAAACCAAATAAGTTAGTATATTAAGAACTCTTTCTAGAGGCTGCAGGCAATAAAAGAATTTCTAGGAGCTACAGTTGGGCTGCAATTAGGGAGATGCAAGATTGGTGTGACCATCATATGGCCTATAAAATATTACCACATGACCTATAAAATTAGTCAAAACTGCCATGAAAATTTTCATGGAAGCTACATTATCCAACTCTAAGCTGTAGCTTTTACCAACATTGTGAAAACCATTTCTATCTACCCCAAGTTTAGAAACGCCATCAAAGACTAAACTACTCTTTTCATCTTCAATAATGGGAATATTCACATTCTTCATCATAGAATTGAAATCAGAAGAATCAGACGACCAAGGAGCTATTCCATTTCCATATGGAACCAAAATTGATTGAAACAATACATAATTAACAACGATTGCTGCCAACAGACAAAGCAATCTTCTGTTTCCCATATCACACAACTCATGAAAATATTGAAACATGTTAACTTGTCAAAACTGAGATAACCCCAAAATCACTTCAATCATCATTTTCTACGAAAATGAACTCCAATCATCCCCAAGTCAGTTAATTGACAGAATCCTTGAAAAGAATCAAAGGGTCCTAAAAAAATTGGAATTTGAAATAATTAAAGAAAAAAATAGAACACAAAAGTAACAATTGGAGTTTATATGAATATTGTCTGTTAAACATTGTGCTTACTTATAAATCTCCTGGCTGCACAAAACCTTCATAAATTTTGCAACCATAGGCTCAAGTTTACAGTGTGTCGCTGCTATCCCCAGCTGTCGAAGTCCTAACGCCCCATGTCGAACTTCAAATCCATCATCCTATTCAATGCCATAATACTATCAGTGTTTAACCCAAGAAAGAAACAGAAGTGGCATCGATATTCGATAAATTTTTAATCATTTAAGGCGTGCATATATGTACCATGATTCAAACTCATTTCCTGTTATTTCTTCAAAGAGCCTCACAAACTCTTTAATAGCATTGTCCTCGTTCTCGCACTCTTCTAATCGCTTCCCTGCGTTTGGATCGTCCCCCACTCTTCCTTTCTTGAAATAAAGACGCAAATGACTCTCTAGGACAACAATCAGTTGCATGACACAGTAGCTGCAACATATCAACAACACTAATTAGTCATAGTTTTCTTATAAATTTCAAAGTACCAATTGATATTTCATAGTATTATTACTCATTAAGTTATCTTCCTTGGTCACAAAGGGAGAAGGCGCAGTTGTACAATATCCCATCTTTTTCAAATATCTTCCCATTTTGCTCCTGCAATTTGGTATCTTTGTAGACCCCTCTTTTTCCATAAAGCTTGAGCTGTTACCACTCACAAAATTTTATCAAACATTGAACATAAATTCTATAAAATAATGAAAAAAATCATTAAAAAAGAGCAAATTATAGACACATCAAGCCATTGCAGGTTCGACAACAGACCCAGACCTGAAGGGATGTTTCCCACTATGTAATTTCTTGAAATGTCCAATCTTTCAAGTTCTACCAAATTTGAAATAGAAACTAGGATTGAACCTGATAGATTGTTGCTTCCTATGTTTAGCACCTTCAAACTTGACCATTCTACAAATTCTGGAATGTGACCAGAAACGAAATTGTTTGAGACATCAATTACCTCCAAAGAATGTGACCCTTCTTCAAACTTGCAAACTGGACATATTTGTGAAGAAGTTTGAGATACCACCAACCAGAAAGTTGTCTGACAGGTCTATAGAGCTCAAAGTTCCAGGTCTGACAAAATGCGGAAGATCGCCCAGATTTCCATCTCTCTGTAAAGAACCAATTCATATAGAAAATTTCCTATAACAGAACTACTTTGACAGAAGTGCTAAACCTGAAATCTGCTTGACTAAGAACTTCTTTAGTGGATACTACGAATTCGCTCCTTATGGCGGGAACTCGTGCAGCAAGTTTTGTAAGATCAAGATCCTGTATGAAGATATTGCACAGATCAGAAGATTAATTTGATAGAGCTGGTACAAAAGAAACATCAGATAAATTTCCATAAATACAAATAACCATACCAACTATTGATTAAAGCACACACAAGAAGTATTAGATGAACGACATTGACATAAATGCAATAAAACTCGAGTTGGTAAACAAAATAACATAATTGTGAATGAGTGGCAATTAAATATCAAAGAAATACCGGTGTGAATATACTTCAAAGCTCAAAGTAATTGGTAAAGAAAAAACTGATAGTTCTCTTTTTTTTAAGTCGGCATTGGCTCTAATGACTTTATGTAGGTCAGACTTCAAAAGCTAAAAAACAACATAAATATCTTTGAAGTCCCTACTTGAAGGAGGCTACATAATGCGCTTAATTTCAACCATATCGGGATGTCGGACAAGTCTGAGAAGCTTTATCTTACGAAGAATCCGTGCAGCATCAGATATATGCTCAAAGATACCATGAGCCTTTTTTATTGTTACCTTTTCTCCTGTATGAGTGTCAACGGCTGAACAAACAACACCATAACTACCTTTGCCAATTACTTTTTGAATTTTATACCGCTTGGCATCACCATATTCCGAGAAGAAATCCATCTCCATTGATTTCTGTAGTAGAGAAATAAAAATCATTTTCACAAAGTAAAAAATCAAGCAAACCTAAATTTGATTGTTTTAATGTAATAAAATCAAGCCAAAGCACTAAATGGAAAGCAAGTTTTCACAATATATAGAAACTTAAAACAGTAAACAAAGTTTGTTTCTATAGTAGAAAGGAACACTAATTTATATTGCAGATATCTTAGAACCTATGAATCTTATCAAAAGCAGAGAATCCATGCATACTGATCATGATCATGTCCAGCACCTAAACCACGTCCAGCACTATAAAGAACAACTCTGTTATATGCAACATGATAAGAAACAATACCTTTGGTTGAATGACTAAAGCAAAAGCCTCAATAGCAGCTGTAACAGCACCAACCATGTATCATCAACCCTGAATCCTTTAGACTCTTCTTCCAGCCTCAACCTGCACTCAAACAGCCACAAGGAGAAAAATCAACATAATTCACCAACCATAGATTTTAAAGAAACACGTCTTTGAATCACAAGAGACACACTTGCACATAATTCTAAAAAAAGACATTCTTTAAAAGTGAAACCTTGCACCCGTTACTATAAACTTCAATATGTAAAAAGCTTGAGCAAGTTTCAAATTTTACAGCATTTATTACTTGACTTACTCTAAGGCTCTAGCTGCACCAAGTGCCATCAAAATGCGAGTATTCCATGATAGTGTTGCTTTGAATTCATCATCTAAGGGGAGTGCACCATATAGGGACCCGTTACTGCAGTATTCATATAAGAACAAAAAATGTTTATAGTAACAAAAAGTGTTTATATAAATACAAATCACAACATTTACAGCTTGATAATTCACATTCCTCAATTCCTTATAACACCTTTGCTCAAGATAATACTCAATCAGATCAGTACAATAATAATTGCCATATGACATGAAAGTAACATAATGATGTAAAACCAAGCTGACCGCCTCATGACATGAAACTAACAGAATCCTCAATGAATCACCGCACAAAATGATCTGTCTTGATCTGACCCTATTAAACATTGACATAAAATGATCAAATAATATAAGCTTCAACAAAGAAGGTTAAAAAAATATAACATGATTCAAATTGTGGACGCGAATTGTTTGGAAAATGCACAAATGAGATGAAATTAAATAAATGACATGGTTGGAAAAAAGCATTTGATAACTTACGGCTGCTAACCCAACTGAGAGATCGGCAATGACGGTATCCTCAGTTTATCCACTAAATTAATCAAGATGCAACATGCTAAAGTTAACAGGCAGAGAATGAGTATTAGAAAACACAACAAAATGGGAACTATCGATAGCCATGACACCCCACCCCAGCCAAATTTCAATTTAAAAAGCAGCTGCTCATTATATCCAACACACAAATAAAAAACAATAAACAAAAATACCTTCGAGACATTGGCCCTTCCTGGTTTGAGAACATCAATGACCTACATCACATAATAAAAAATACAAGTCACGAAACAATAAGATTTTAAACCAATATCATAATAGAAGACCCTAATCAACAACCAAAAATCATATTAAACTGTAGCTTAAATTGAATCAATTGAAATTGAATATTTCACAAAATCCACAAACCCTAACTCGTAGGAGAACAAAAAAACAATATGAAGTTAGCTTAAACAATGAAAATAATGAAGAAGTGACAAAGAGAAGAAGTGAAAAAAAATTAGGGATTAGGGTTTTTCGTCAACGTTAGAGAAAGAGAAAGAGAACGAAGAGAAGGAGAAAGAGAAGAAGGGAGAGAAAGAGAAAGAGAAGAAGGAAGAGAGGGAAGAGAGAAGAAGAAAGAGGAAGATACAAAAGAGAGAAGAAATAAGAGGAAGAGAGAGATGATGTTGAGACAGAGAAAGAACGATACAGAGAGAGAGAGAGTGAATCTGAAAAATGAATTTGAAAAGCGTGAAAGGTAGAAGAGAGAGAAGATAGATACAAAATACGTTCAGAGAGAAAAAACCAAATGGGTTGCCTTCAAAGCGACACGTGTCTAAAAGGGTAAAGTTGTAACTTTGGTGGTATCAACTTTTCTTATATGGTAGATGTATACACTCGTCGACATATTAAAATCAATGCACACAAGGATAACAAAATAATTATATACTTATAATTATATAAATTACTACTTCAAAGATTTTATGAATCAAGTAGATCTAAAAGAGGTTCATCTATTGATTTAAAGAAATTAAAATTAGCTAAGTATAGCATTTGTCAACATTACAAGAAAGATGAAAATATTATTCATAAAAGATGGATGAATAGAGCTTCCAATCTTGTCTTCAAGATGATTTAGAGATGAATAGAGCTTCCAATATTGTCCACATTAAGTCTCTCTTATCTAGTTAAATTTAGAGACTTTTCTTACACTTTTTTTATTCTTTATTTGTATGGAGCCGCCACTATATATGTCTTGATTTCTAAGTTTATCATTCCCTTATGTTTTTGTTCGTCCAACTAAGATCTCACAAGATTCACACACACAAAATTACAATAGTCACAAGTAGAACTTAGATCACTTATTGAACTTACATTGAAGAACTTCGTCAACAACATGCCAATGTCTTGTCCTTGAGCCATGTATGAATTTACTCACTATAATGATAACATAAAACAAATCTGACCTAGTGTGTGCCAAATAAATCAAATTTTCCATCAATCTTCGATATTATATTGTACCTGTAAAATACAATAATGATTGATGTGAGTTTGGTCATGTGTGAATAGCTATAGACTTTGTATATTAGGATTTTGCGGAGTTAGTGAATAAATATCCAAACCTTAAGGTTTGATTATTTATGGAGGATTCATTAGTCTCATTCAGAAGGAGAGAAACCTTTTTTCCTAGATTCTTGGTGAAGGCATGAAAATAAGGAAAGACTGGTACTCCCTCTAATCTTAGAGAATTCATTTTTCCCCTTTGACTATAATATCCCAAACGTTTATTCCTTGGACACCTCCTAAACCACAGGGGAATAAGGGATCGAGCACAAATCCTGAATCAGGCGGGTGACCCATGCCCAATCGAGCAATCCGAAGCGCTCCTGCACAATGTTGTTTTATTTGATTTGGGCCTCTTTTGTCATAGGTCATTCCCTTTTGGTCCCAGTAAAAATATCATAGTACACAATCCCTTAAATACGAGACCTGGAAGGGTGAAGTGATTAACTTAAGAGGAGAAACAATCTTATTGACGCAGACCCTTTGAGAGCTATATTAGATGTATATCTCAGGAGAAGCCAGAACTCGGGGAGCCCTTAAAGTGTTTCTTGAGGCAAATTCAACAATGATCGCTTGTGGTAAGTCCCACAAGCGTCCCATGGGGAAAGTCCCTCAAACGTCGCTTGGGGAAAGTCCCTCAATTGTTGCTTAGGGCCCATGCAACATTAAAGTTTAGGCACGCTGTCTCTTATCTCAGGAAGGCGTGATGATTGTGAACCATGGATCATATGCATGCAGGCACATCTAGTCGTATGTGTTTTCTTTTTCCAACTGCAGTCACACATCTATGCTAGGGTGCTAGGGAAGTGTGGCCTACATGTCCTAGGAAATTTCCTTCTTACTTAACAAAGTGAAAGACTCTATTATTCATCACGTTTCTTCCAAAATTCCTCTGCTTCTTCCCCACAAGAGCTTCCTTTAGATATTCTCTCAATATTAATCGTGCCTTCATTCCTCTTCCACTTAAACTCGGTTATTATGCTTTTTCCCTTTTTTCCTTTAGTCATTTCCTTTCCCTTCTTTAGTTATGACCTGTATTAGAAATTTAGATGAGAAAGGAAACGTGGTCGAACCTTCCACTAGGAAAGAGCTTACAGACATGAGGGAATATTGTATTAAAAACTCTAGGCATGTTGATATGACGATTGATTAGAAGCTTTTCGAAATAGAGCTTTTCGAAACAGGGATGTTTTGGATTATGAAAGTACCTCTTATTCTAGTAGGCATAGTGACTGATTGTTTTCCCATCTGTTTTCTCAAGAACTTCAAGATTATTGATGTTATTTAGCTCATCCAAAAGATCGGGGGTCGAAGATTACAATACGTTGTATACCAAGCAAAGGAAAGTGGACTTCTTTTTTATGGGCTTGAATTTCTCCATCTCAGAGGATGGGGAGAATGTCATCTTGGAGTATTGATCTAAATATGAAAGGAATCACATGGCTCCCTTAGATGATTCATAGGGTGACTTCTTCTACATGTACCTCCACGTGATCCAAGATTCACGGGTGCTAATCACATTCACCTTGTTCGAGTTAGATGTGTTTAATACCATCAACGTATCTCATTACCAACCGACGCCCAAGGGGTGGGCCTTTATCAGGGCGTTTGATATTTTGTATAGGAATTTATAGATCTCTCCACTGTAGGTTTGTTCTTTTCTTACTATGGCACCAAGAATGCTAGCAAGGGTGGCTGGGTCACCTTGGGCGCCCTACCTTGGAGGGTTATCTTCTCCCCATATTCGAGAAATTATAAGAAATAAAAAATAGGTTTGTGATAGTGGGGTAAATATGATCGCTCAATGGTAATGTTTAATGATAACAACAGAGACCGATTTCCATTTTACTAGACGGAAAACCTTGTGGCAATAAATTGATTTAATTATGAATTTCTTAGTGAAACCGAAAAAGAAGTCTTCGACATCTTGGATGAATTTCGTAAAATAAATTTCAATGAAATCGTGGAATTTGACAAGAGGCTTAATATAGCGACTACTTGTTTACGTTTACTTCATATTAGGGCGTTTACAACATATATATTATTTTTACCAATAACTTTCCATTTGTTTATAGGATGTATGACATTGCTGACCATTAAATAGAAAAAGAATCTTCACACCAAGCAAAAGGCTAGCTGCAAAAAGAAATGGTTTGAAGATCCCAAGAGCCATCCTGTCGGTCTATTGTGAAAAGGAAAAAAGAAAAACGCGTGACACGAGAACCATCAATTTCAATGCCTCTTGAAGACCCTGAAGCCTTTTATGGCTGGGCTGACGGACTTTGCTTCATAGAGCTTCCCTTCTAACGAGGTGCAAGCCTCGCCCACGATCGATTTGATGTGCAATAGAGCATTGTTGATCTAGATGGAACACCCATGAAAGGGAAAATTTTCCTTCATTCATCATGGGAGCAAGGTGCAGCCCTCGAGGCTGAGGATTTCGACGCCAAGGGTTATGTGCAGACTCGCTGAGAATTCCCGGTAAATTTTACTAATGATCGTTGGATGAAGGCTCATATGAAAGTCAAGTAGATGGAAAACACACTAGATACCCACATGATGAGGGGTTCCTACTAGAGCACCATGTTTGATGCCTATTCTCAATCTGACAAGGTAGTCATCGATTCAAGAGTCCATCTAAATACCTAACATGAGATGGAGACTAAGGCTCACGATTCTTTGAAGTATTTTACCGAAGAGTGTGACCAACTGAAGAAATATGAGAAAAAAAAATGAAGAGGCTAAAAAGCTTCAATTAGAGCTTTCCCCCCAGTGAAAACCGAGCTAGTGACTCTTAAGGAATTACCAAGGAAAAAGCTCTTCATAATGATAGGCTGGAAGATGACTTGGTAGACGCCTAGAATGACATTGTCGCCTCTAAGGACATGTCTTTGGAAAATGGGAAGACCCATGTAGCTTGCCTCTACCCCGATTTGGATTTCAGCGTGCTTGATATTTTCAAGGTTGTCAAGGACGACCAACTGGTCGATGAGAAGGACCACGTGGATCAGGAGGTGGCCCATAAAGTGAAACAGAAGAACGCCTTCTCTTCGGAGGCTACTCCTTCACTAGAAGAGGAACAAATTCTAGAGGAACCAGAATCAACCCAACCTTAGACGTTGGTTTCTTTTTTATCTTTTAATAATTGTATAAATGCCCTTTGTGACCCCCTTTTTGTAATCACATCCTTATGGGCTTATTAATACAAACGTTAAGACTTTATAGAGATTTACATAATGCTATTTGAATTTCTTCTCTTGTAATTTTATATTAACTTCGTAGTCATTCATGTCGTTTTAACTGAATAATTTTTTTTTAATTATAAGTAAACATTAGTTTTTTTTTTTAATTTTTAATTTTTGAATTTTGAAAAAAAAAAGGTAAATTATAAACTATTTAAATTAACTTATAAAAAAAATCATGATTTAATAAAAATAGGTTATAAGTTTTGAAAAATATATCAAACTAAATATATGAAATTTTAAATTTTAAATCATGAATTAAAAAACTCAAGAAAAAATATCTTCCGAGCATATCCTAAATCTGTCATTTTTCGAATGGAAGCCAAAAAATTCTTCTTATCCACAATACTTGGAAATTGGAATAGATATAAGCTGTGAAACATGAATAATAATGCCTAAATTATTTTATTTTTCCATTTTTTTCTTTATCTGTATTGCTATAACCAGACAAACATTTGTACACAAAGGAAACGGTCGGTACCAACCCATGCGGACTCGAGCTTAATGTGGACAAATAATTTAATAAAATAAAATGTAATAATAGTTTTTGGTAAAATTATTTAATCGTAAGCATTTAGAGATAAATATTTAAATTATTAGTCTATGTTGCCTGTTCTATATGACCACATAAAGCTAATTTTATTAAATTATAAAAGGATTGCCATTAGTTGAAGCTGTTAAACCTTTTGAAACTAACTACAAGTTTGTTCATATTGCTTTAGATACAGCAATTGCAATATTTTTTTATTCATTATATTTTGACATTTTTTCTAAACAAAATGTTATGAGCACTAACCTTCGATGTAATTTGAACTAAAGTTTGACGGGGCAAAATTCTTAGAAAAAGCTAAATAAACTTTAGAAAAACGTATTTCCGAAAGATTTTTAGGGGGCGATAATTTTCATAAAATACATCATCTAATTTTTTTCCGACATATTTTGCTTTTAGAAAAAAATGTGAGGGTCATGTCTATGAAAATTTATGAGGAGTATATTGGTTTTTGTTGAAAATATAAATGTTAAAATAATTATATATATAGCTTAATTTTGTAAGAAAATATATGATAGAGTTATATTCTTCATTATAAAATGTAGTTAACTATTGTGTTATAGTATTGTGAGAGGTAATTAAATGTTTATTTTAAAGAGTATAGATGTATGGTGGTCATGGTTGAAGATAATTTATGTGTTGAAACAATTTTTTACATAATTTTATTCTTGATTGTCATTTGATTCCGGCGTAGAGTTTCAATGATTTTATTCTTGTAGTTAAAGATTGTGTCATTTGATTCCGGCGAGCTACCTTTTTTCTTTTCTGCCTTTTTCTTTTTTCACCTTTCGCTACCTTCCATTTTTTCTACCTTTTTTCTTTTCCATCTTTTTCCACCCTTTCGTTTTCTACCTTCCTATCCAAACCTTTCTCCCGCAGTCCTCTGAATTACGGATGTTTTGACTTTTCCATTGCACGAGGGAATACGTAGGCACAAGGACCCCAATCCTTGGCGAGCACCCTAACCTAAAATCGCCCATTTTCCCTTAGCAATCGAAACCTTTTCCCTATCCTTTTCGTATTACTCGATTAGAAGAAAACAAATAACATTAGCTAGCACTACAAGAAAAAAAAGAGATTTACGACACTTGAGTTACGACAGTTATCACAAAACCGTCATTATTCCTAGATTGTGATGGTTGTCAGGACAGTTAGGGTCAACTGTCGCAGATTTTTTGTGACAGTTATCACAAAACTGCCCTTATTCTTGGACTACGACAGTTGTCACGACGGTTTGGGCCAACCGTCGCAGATTTTTTAGGCATGTTATGTAAAATAATTGCAACAGTTATCAAAGAATTGCCCTCTTTCCACACTTGCGACGGTTAGGGCGAACTGTCGCGACTACTTTAGCCAATCATAATCACTATTTTTTTAATTCCTTTACTTTCCCACTTTTTTTCTTTCATTTTTATTCTCCCACCTTTTCAATTTTATTAATCAATTTTAATAATAATTTTAATTTCGCTTTTTTATGCTCTCAAAAGGCTAATCTTCTTTTAACAAAAAAAAAAGTATCATCATTTTTAATAAAAAAAAAGTCACTATCTTTTAATTAAAAAATAACCTTGTCTTCTCACAATTTTTCCCATTCTCAATGAACAAACCTTTACCTCTGTCGAACATGTATCACTCTCTCACCGAAATCAATCTCAGAAACTCTCATAATCACCCTCACTTTCACCAGACCACCCTCTATTCTTATCTCAAAATCGAAGGTTACAATTTCAATTGGAGATCCGATTATCAAATCCTTCTCTCTGAAATCTTAACCCTATTTGCGAGAACACCTCGAGACTACTGCTTCACCACAATTATACCACTGTGAGAGTTGGTACACAACTCAAGATCTCAACTATTCTTATAACATAGATCCAATACGCATTCGCTCTGTTACTTCCATCAGTGAGTCAGTAGGTTTTTTAATCCCCTTCAAATTCAATTTGAAATTAGATTGAAGTTCACAATATTTTTTCTAATTAGGGTTTCAAATTGTCAGTTTTTAATGCATATTCAAGGCACAGTGAAGAACGAATTAAATCAGGAAACGCTACTGGTTCTGGTGTTAAAGTTCAGTTTAAATCACCAACTGGTAGAAACTTGAGTTCTGATAACCTTCTTGATAAGAATGGATGTCATCTTTGAAAGGTCACTGAAATAATGGTTTCTTATGAGTTTTCGATGGTAGTTCTTGGGGGCATCTATTCACACTCACATTATTTCATGCTTGTCTGTTATTTGGATGATGGGATGATTTAATTATCAATATGTGTATCTCACCGTTTGAAATTTATCATTTTGGCTTAAATCTTGAAGTTTTTTATTAGAAGAGAAAAATTTGTCCTGCATAGATCAAAATTTGTAGGGTTAATACATATTTTAGACCCTGTCATTTTGGGCGAATTCGAAAAAGGATCCTGTAAAAAAAATCATATTCCGTCCCTGCCATTTGAAGATTCTTTCATTTTAGCCCCTCAATGCACACAGTCAGCAAAATCTGTAACGTGGCGCTGCTTTGTTGGTTTTTTTTTATTTTTAATATGACGTGTCAGCTTTGTTGGAATTTTTTATATTTTTTCGTTTTGTTTTAACTACACGCGTGGCATTTTATTATTATTTTATTAATTGAATGTTGAAATGTTAAAATATGCAAAACAAAAATATCTCCAACTAGTGTTTAACACATAACCTTTAGCTAGTATGTAGGTAGCTCTTCCACTAGGCAATTATGCTTTTGCTGTATATTTATTTGCTTCAATTATATTTATTACATAAATGCATAAACGGCTTAAATATTAAATATTAATATTTTATTTATTTATTTTATTTCAGTTTAATATTTATTATATGTATAATTAATAAATTAGTTTATTTTTTAAATATTAAATGTTAATATAAATATTTAGTTCTTTTTATACAAACGTTAATATATATTAAATATTAATATTAAAAACTGCTATTTTATTTAAAAATATTTTTATTTTCAGTTTATTATTAATTATTAAAAATAATAACTACTATTTTAACTAAAAATATTTTTATCTTCAGTTTATTATTAAATATTAATATTAAAAACTGCTATTTTATTTAAAAATATTTTTATTTTCAATTTATTATTAATTATTAATATTAAAAACTGCTATTTTATTTAAAAATATTTTTATTTTCCGTTTATAATTAAACTACTAATATTAAAATTACTATTTTAATTAAAAATAGTATTAAATATGTAAATATATAATTACATTTTAATTACATTTTTAATTCAGTTTATTATTAAATATATAAATATATAATCACATTTTTATTTTCGTTTATTATTATATATATATATATTAAAGTTTGTATAAAAAATAAATAAAATTATTTTAAACTAAATTTTTATATTAACATTTAATATTTAAAATATTGATACGAAATTATTACTGAAATATTTCTATAATAATTTATTTAAATATTTATACGAAATTATTAATTATTTAAATATTAATATTAAATATTTAAATATAATTTATATTAATATATTAAATATATTATACGTTAACTAATTAAATATTATACTGAAATATATATATTAATATAAATATATTATACTGAAATTAATATATTAATATAAATATATACGTTAACTAATTAGATATTAATATAAATATATTTATCTTAATTAACTAATTTTAAACTGAAATATTTATACTGAATATTTATCTTAATACTAAATATTTAACTTAGTACTAAATATTTATATTGACATTTAATATTTAAAAAATAAACTAATTTATTAATTATAAATATAATAAATATTAAACTGAAATAAAATAAAATAAATAAATAAAATAATAAATTGAACGTAAATAAAATAATAATAAGTTATAGTATTTATTTTAAGTCATTTATGTATTTAATATGTTAATTTAAGTGTTAATTTAATTGTTAATTGAAATCTTGTAATATATAGATTTGAAGTTAACAAATAAACAACAAAGACTTAATGGCCTAGTGGTAGACTTTTCCCTTGCAACCATGAGGACATGGGTATAATCCTTGGTGTGAGCAAATTTTTAACTTTTTATTTTTAAACATTTCAACATTCAAATAGTAAAATAATAATAAAATGTCACGCGTGTAATTAAAATATAAAGAAAAAATAAATAAAATTCCAACTAAGCTGATGATGGCTCCTAATTTCGACGCCTGATGTTGGGATAAGAGTCTCTCCTAAGAGAGAAAATATTTGAAGTATTTTTTAAGCTTCGACAGAAACATGATTATAAGGAGGTTTAGTCGAGAGCTATCTTCTTGCTAAGAAGAGAGGACTCAAAAGACTTAGAAATATTTCTAAGAGTTTGGAGGAATATTTCGACCGAAGACTAGGAAGTGACGTTCGACGCGAAGGTTTGAAATTCAAATAAAGGAGGGAATTGTTATTTTGAAAGAAAGACTCGTGGAATGCATCTAAGGGGCGAAGGCATGCTGAATGTCATTTGTCTTCGTTAGAAACGGTGACCGTTAGTGGCGGTTATTTCGACTGTATATAAATAGGGAGTCGTAGTGTTAGATTTCCGTGTGTGTACTCAAAATTTGTACAAGTTACTCAAAAATACTCAAAGTACCGTGTGAGAGAAAAGAGTTAACATTAAGAAAATGTACGTTTGGAAAAACACCAGTTTCATTCTTTATATTTCAATGAAGTTTTAAGTTATTTATTTGCAATTCATTCTACATTCCTGCAATTTCATTCCTGCACTGTTATTATGTTTTTGTTATTTCTTTTAAGAACCAAACTTTATCATTTCTGTCCAAACCACATCAATTTATGAAAAACAATGATGAACATAACGAATAAAAGGTTTGATTTCTATACAAATTGTCGAAACTTTTAAAGCACGTTGTCCTAGGATTTGTATGGTTGATCCTGCAAGTAAACTAATTTTCACAAATTAGGAGATCAGCGGTTGTTTGCTAATTTTCAAGGCAAACAAATTGGCACGCCCAGTGGGACCTTGTGTTATTGACAATTTAAAACCTTTGTTTTTACATTATTCTTACAAAAGCCTTCTTCACTTCGTTGCATGAGACTAAGAAGTGGTAAGATAGCCATAAATAACGAAGAAAGACATAGAAGAAGACGAGTAAGGAGAATGGCGAATCCAAATCCGCCAAACAATCAGAATTCCACAAATGATGGAGTGACACCCCCTATTCCTTCGACTGGGGGCAATACGGCCTCAATACCAGTATCAGAGGCTATACCATCAACCGCGGGTTCGACACCAGCGCATTCAATCCCCCAGAGTGTGCCTAGTTTCTCTACCATAGGACCCCAAGTTTCTCAATTGACCCCTCCCCCTTCAGGGAATATGTACAGGCTTTTTAGGTTTTTCCATGCCTCCACTAAATCGAGAACAGCCATATGGAATGCCAACATTAGTGATGACAAGTTTACATAATGCGTCATCAACATTTACAGATCCAACGGTTAATATAACGTCGCCTTTACAAGGATCTGGTTCCGGTATAAACCATATGGGTAGGATTAGCCAACCTTTAGGAACGAGATATCAAACATATATGCCAAACATTACTAATAATTCTACAGCAGTAATTACGCAACAAATGGACGAAAGCAACCATGATATGGTTCAAATGCTAGCCCAACAGATGGGGGTTATATTTAACCCCTTGATTCAAAACACTACACAAACAAACCAACAATTGGCAGCGCAAATGACGCGTATCGCTGATTTCTTTGGTGTCCCCCAACCTCCCCAAAGGGAACGTGTAATTCAGAATCCAGGAGTAACCGTCGAGGAAGACCCTACCATAAATCAAAGACAACCAGGCATCCCTCAGGCGAACGTGTCGAACCAAGGAGGAGTAGTCGAACAACCAGGAGTCGAAATTCCTATCCAACAAGAACCAAGGGTAGTATTAGTTAATAGAAACCAAAATGCTGATAATATTATACAACAAATGCGACATAACGATATGCCTGCTGAAAATAATTTGACAGCCATGATCGAAAGGATTATGGTACGAAATGGAATGAATGTGGGCCTCCAAAGGCCCAGTTATACTTCCCCTTTATCTGAATATATTTTGCAGCAAGATTTACCCCCAAGGTGGAAGGTTCCCAAGTTTACAAAATTTTCAGGAGATACTAATGAATCGACGGTCGAACACGTGGCACGATATTTGATAGAAGCAGGCGAAATAGCAAATAATGAAAATTTAAAGATAAAATATTTCCCAAGTTCGCTAACAAAAAACGCTTTTACTTGGTTTACCACTCTGCCTGCAAATTCGATATATACCTGGACCTAATTAGAGAGATTGTTCCATGAATATTTCTACATGGGACAAACAAAGATAAGTTTGAAGGAATTGGCTAGCGTCAAGAGAAAGTTCTCAGAGCCAATTGATGACTACCTAAATAGGTTTAGGTTGCTCAAGGCAAGGTGTTTTACACAGGTGCCTGAACACGAGTTAGTCGAAATGGCTGCAGGAGGCCTCGACTACTCAATTAGAAAGAAATTAGATACTCAGTACTTAAGAGACATGGCCCAATTGGCTGATAGGGTTAGGCAGGTCAAACGACTAAAAGCCGAAAAAGCTAGGGCTAACAAGAATAAAAATGAAAGAGTATCCTATGTCGGAGTTTGCGAAGACAACGACGAAGATGAATCATTGAATTTCGACGAACATGAGGTCGACATGGCGGAATTAAAATAGGGTCCGCCATATGCTTACAAAGTCTTGGCTCCTTCGAATGGGAAAAACCCAATCGAATCGGAAAAGAACGACAAGTTCCCCAAAAGAACTTATACGTTCGACGTCACAAAGTGTGGCGAAATATTTGATTTGTTAGTCAAGGATGGCCAAATGATAGTGCCACCTGGTACTAAAGTGCCTCCTTTAGAACAGCAGAAAAAGAGAGGTTTTTGCAAATACCATAATTTTTTGGGTCATAAAACGTCTCAATGTTTCCTTTTTAGGGATCTAGTGCAAAATGCAATCAGAGATGGAAGGCTCAAATTCGGCGACAAGTCGAAGCCCTAGATGAAGGTAGATTTAAACCCTTTGCAAGTGGTAGAAGCCCACTACGCTGAGCCCTCCGTGATGAACATGGTCGAAGTTGCTGAAGTCTTTGACAACAACATGGATATGATCGAGGTTGCTGACGGCTTCGACAGTAATGTGAACATGGTGGAGGTTACTGAGGATCCCGCCGACAAAAGTGACATGGTCGAAGTTACTAATGACTTCGTAAACCAGGTTGTTATGGTTAAGGTTACTGAAGACCTTGACGGGAAGATTATAGTGAATTACATTGGTGAGGCCACTGACAGCGTCAACCACGAAGCTACCGAGGGCTTCGCCAGAATCAACAACGAAACCACTGAGGATTTCACCAAGATTAACAACGAAACTACTGATGGTTTCATCCAAATCAGTAATGAGGCCACTGATGGTTTCGTCCAGGTTAACAAAGGGACTACTGAGGGTTCCTATAAACAGGCTGCTGTTGGCCTTCTCCGGAGAACCATGGAGGATCCAAAGGAGAAGGCTGTCGGATTCGTCGGCCAACAGGTTACTAAGGGCCTGCCTCCGAAGGTACCAACAAAGGAAACCACTGAGGGTTTCAACCGTATCAAGAATGAGCATTGACACAGAGACAGCTGCCAATGTGAACATGGTGGAGGTATCTCAAAATGTTTCGATACAAGTCGATGAAAAGCGTCGACGTGAGGAGTACCACAAATTAGCATACCCCAAAGAAAAGGAAAACTTGGCAGATTTCATCAACAGATGCCAGAGAAAGAGGTCTGAAGTAATGCTCTGTCCTCATTGTAGTGCCTCTTCGACAAAAAGGCAGCACAGGACCTAGAAGGAGTGGAAAGAGCAAAAAGAAGGGGAAATTGGAAGCATTCTCAACCAGCATGAGGGGAAAGACTCGACCCCGGGAGAGGAGACCAAAACAGGAAGAAGTTAGGAGGAAGGTACCCAAACACATTCTAGCCTACGAATAAGGCTCCAAATGACAAATGGGTCAATCCAATCCGACAAACCCAAGGCCAAGGGAAGTGGAAAGATTTCGAAGTACAAAGGGGATCTTCCTTATCATATAGGAGAGAATTCCAAAAGTCTAAGAAGATGAATTACCCATCTGAAAACTACAAGGGTAAGAACCCTATGATGAAATCACAATGGAGGAGGTATCAGCGTCGAAAGAAAGCAGAGAAGGAGGCTGCAGGAATGGCTAAACTAGAAACCAGCAGTAATGTTCAAAACTCGAACCAGAAAGAGGAATTAAAGGATAGAAAGCCGTTCGTTGCTCCAGAACAAGCGTCTTCGAAGGAGGACGTAACTAGAGATGATGAAATGACTGATGATTTCAACTCAGGGTCGGAAGCATCTTTCGACGTGATGTGCAACATTGTGTCAGTACTCCCCAGGGAGTATGACCAGATAATGGAAGTCGAAGATGAGGAAGAGGCTATGGAAGTCGAAACGGCTAGACACAGACCTGTTTTTTATTATATCATGAACAATGGATGCGTGGAAGAACAAAACGCATTTTTTGAAAGACCAGATGATTCGATGAGAAGTCACTTGAAACCCCTGTTCATTAAAGGAAAGGTGGGCAACATAGGGATAAACAAGATTCTGGTTGATGGAGGCGCGGCAGTCAATTTGATGCCGCATTACATGCTCAAAAAGATTGGAAAGGATGATTCTGACACTAAACCTCATAACATAGTGTTGTCGAATTATGAGCGTAAAGTGGGAACCACCATGGGTGTAATACAAGTTGATCTAATAGTCGGAACCATCACAAGGCCGACAATGTTTATGGTAATTGCCTCAAAGGAAAATTACAACCTGCTGTTAGGCAGGGAATAGATACACGGCATAGGTGTCGTTCCTTCGTCGATGCATCAAAGAATAACAATTTGGCGTGCTGACGGGATTGTCGAAAATATAGAGGCTGACCAGAGTTACTTTCTGGCAGAAGTAAACCAGGTTGATAAGCGAAGCTTTGACAGAAATCTGGCTCATATTGCTCCTTGTAGTCCTGCAACGTTCGACATGACGCCAACCGACAACGTCTTATGCTCACTATACCTTCATCCCACCCACGGGTTTCAGTGGGATAGAGAGGTAGTTGGCGAAGAAAAATATATTTTTGGAACCTCACACATCCAGCCAACTGGCTGGGGCAGCGAATTTAGTGACAATGAGTGAGTCACTAGTTCTGAAGAAGATTGCGGCTTATATAGCCGAGAATAAACTCAAAGCGGCTTTAGAGGCCAAAGTAAAGTACATGGTTGTCGAAGCCAATGAGATCGAAGCAGATCAACAAGGTCCTGGAAAGGACTTTGATCCGGATCCACCTGACAAAGATCTGGGAGAATTGCAAAACCAGAGGCTCAACGCGATTTACGACAATGAGCCTTTAGGCTTTGAGAAGGATCCATTAGCAGCAGACATCAAGATGATGGCATAGGATCCACTCGAAGAAATCGACTTGGGATCGGGGTAGAAAAAAGACCAACCTACATCAGTACAAAAGTTAGCCCCTAACTCAGGGTCGAAATAGTCCAGTTGCTGAAGGAGTTCAATGATTGCTTCGTGTGGGACTATGACAAAATGCCTGGTCTGGATAGGCATTTGGTCAAGTTAAAGCTGCCAATAAAGCCTGGGAGAAAACCTGTTAAGCAAACTCCAAGGCGATTCGCTCCATAGATCCTCTAAAAGATTAAAGAAGAAGTCGAAAGGCTCCTTAGATGCAAGTTCATCCGCCCGACCAGGTATGTCGAATGGATTTCCAATATAGTTCTAGTGATAAAGAAAAATGGCAAACTAAGGGTATGCATAGATTTTCGAGATTTGAATTCTGCTACCCCTAAGGATGAATATCCTATGCCAGTGGTGGAAATGCTTGTCGATTTTGCCGCAGGCCATGAGTACCTTAGTATGCTTGATGGGTACTCTAATTACAATCAAATTTTTATTGCTGAGGAAGATGTTCCTAAAACAGCATTTCGATGCCCTGGAGCCTTAGGAACCTATGAATGGGTGGTGATGCCTTTTGGCTTAAAGAATGCTAGGGCAACATACCAGCAAACAATGAATTTGATATTTCATGATTTCATTGAGACTTTTATGCAGATTTATATTGACGATATTGTTGTTAAGTTTGTTTAAGGAAAAAAGTCACATAGACCATCTTCGACAGTCCTTTGAAAGGATGAGGAAGTTTGGTTTAAAGATGAATCCTCTCAAATGTGTGTTTTGTGTGCAGGCGGGAGATTTCCTAGGCTTTGTGGTCCACAAGAAAGGGATCAAAATCAATCAAAACAAGGCCAAGGCAATAATGGAAGTGAAAGCGCCATCTACGAAGAAGGAATTGCAGTCTCTACTTGGCAAGATCAACTTTCTCAGAAGGTTCATCTCCAACCTTAGTGGCAAGATGCAAGCCTTTTCCCCTCTACTTCGACTGCAAAAAGAAGACTTTGAATGAGGGTAAGCGCAGTAGGATGCCTTCGACAAGATTAAGGAGTACCTGACGCATCCTCCAATTTTGATGTCACCTTGTAGAAGTAGGAGTATGAGGCTATACATATCTGCGTCGGACAAGACATTAGGGAGCATGTTGGCTCAAGAGGATGAGAATGGTGTCGAAAGAGCCATTTATTACTTCAGTAGGGTCTTGAACGATGTAGAGACTAGATATAGTGTAGTCGAAAAATTGTGTTTATGTTTATACTTTTCATGTATGAAATTGAAGCACTATATAAAACCAGTGGATGTTTTCGTTTCTTCTCATTTCGATGTTATAAAATACATGTTATCCAAACCAATTTTGTACAGTCGAATTGGAAAGTGGGCGTTAGCATTAACTGAGTATTCTTTGACATATTTACCTCTAAAAGCTGTCAAAGGGCAAGTAGTGGCTGATTTCATAGTCGACCACGCTATAAATGAAAAGTCTTTGGACTACATTGAACTAGAACCATGGAAGTTATACTTCGACGACTCTAGTCGTAAAAATGGAACTGGTGTAGGAGTTTTAATTATTTCTCCTAACAAAATTCCAACAAAATTCAAGTATAAAGTCGAAGGCTTATGTTCAAATAACGAGGCCGAATATGAGGCTCTAATAGCCGGACTTAAAATTTTATTGGAATTGGGGGCAACTCGAGTCGAAATAATGGGCGACTCAGAGTTAGTCATAAAGCAAATAACAAAGGAGTACAAATGTGTCAAAGAAAATTTGATCATGTTCTTTGTAATAGCCAATCGACTCTTGAAAAGATTCGATATGGTAACGATTCGACATATCCCTCGAATAGAAAACCAGGAGGCAAATGACTTGGCGCAAATTACTTCTGGCTACAAAATATCAAAGGAAAGTCTGCAAAAAGCCATTGAAGTTAGAGGTAGAGTCATGTCGACAAGATTATCACCATCAGACTTGGAAGCTACAAAGTTAGGGTACGCTGATAAGGAAAATTTTGAAATTTTGGCTGTGGATAGTTTGACGGACGAAGATTGGAGAAAACCAATAGTGGAGTATTTGCAAAATCCAACAGCATCCACAGAGCGTAAAACCAGGTATCGTGCTTTGAGCTATGTTCTTTTGGGTAATGAGTTGTTTAAAAAGACCCCTGAAGGGGTCTTGCTTAAGTGCCTTAGTGAATTTGAAGCATATTTAGCCCTTTCGACTGTCCATAGTGGGGAATGTGGGGCACATCAGGTAGGCCACAAGATGAAATGGCTCTTGTTTCGACAAGGCATGTACTGGCCTACTGTTCGCTGGTGAATTTGGCGAACAATCTCGGGTTTCCTAATTTATGAAAATTAGTTTACTAACAGGACCAACCAAACAAATCCTAGGACAAAGTACTTTTGAGAATGTGTTTGATTTTGAAAAGTAATGTATTCGTTTTATGTTCCTAAGATTCCTTTTTAACAATTGTTTCGACTGATAGAACAAAACCCGGTAATGGCGAAAGAGTAATTGAAGATAAATCTAAACTAAAGCAAAGTAAATTTCTGAAGTAAAAAGATGACTTTAAATATAAAGAAATGAAGGAAAGCTTGAAATTTCATTGAAATGCATAAAGTTAAACTGGTGTTTTCCATACATACATTTTCCAGAACACTCGTTTCTCTCACACGGTTACTTTGAGTATTTACGGTAATTTGTACAAAGTTGGAACACACTTGAATCTAACACCAAGACCTCCTATTTATATACAAACGAAATAACTACCCATAATAGCTATCTCTCCTAATGGCGACAAATGTCATTCTGCATGTATTCGCCTCCTAGATGCGTTCCACGCGTCCCATTTCAAAATGAAACTCCCTCTAGAAATTTGAAATTCAAAACACCCGTCGAACGGACCAAAACTTCCATTGTCGAAATTATCTTCCTTACTTGGAAAAATCTGCCAATGCTTCTTTTAAGTACCATGTTCTTTCGACTTGCCTCTTTTCGTCAAAAACTTTCTAACTGCAATGTCCGGTCGAATCACATTGTGGAATTTTTCCCTTTCTTTCTGAACCATTCCCTGGCATCGAAATTAGCCACCTACAAATTGCCCCCCAAAAAATGCATTTTCGACCGAGGGAAAAAAACATTTTTTGCTAGTGCAATTCGACGCCATAGAGCATTCGACCAGTGACTGTTCATATGATTTAGACATTAAAATGTCAGAATCATCATTACGCTTTTCCCAAAATGTCATTTCAGCCCACGTTTTTGAGATCTTCATCATCCCTACTCTATCCCCTATCAAATCGTGGGTCAAACCCTAACTGCCACCGTCAGCATTATCCACTTCACACTCTCCACGTGTCCCATAATCTTCCCACTACTTTTCCCATTTCAATTCAGAATACCAACCGCTTCCACTTTCACAACTTATATATAAGTTGAAGACTTCATTTTTTCCACCTTTTACGTTATTTCTCTCCAAAAGCTCTTTCCACACTTCATCTTCCTCATTTTCTCTCCACTTCTCTGCAATCAACAATGGCGTCTTCCGCTACTCAAAAGGTCACCGGTAAAGATTCTCGGAAGTTCAACAGTCTAGCACCGGTGGAAAGGATCTTCGGTCCCAAGGTGGTGGGGAATCAAGAGTATGTTCCAGAACCTCCTAATGAAGAGGAAAAGCGCTCCATTTATCAATCCCAGGTACTTATTCCCATCTTAATTTCTGGAAAATCCCATGCTATGTTAGGACTGTTACCTGACTTAACATTAGACCCAGTTAAGGTACGAGAATTTTTCCCAACCTACCATCGCTACAAACCCATAGCAAATGGTGTTAGACCTAGAATGGATAAGGAGAAAATTATAGATGAAAATTCCAAAGTAGATGGCCAAGGAACCCCTTCTGACGAAGTCATAAACCTAGAATACATGAATAATTTTAGAATTTTTAGATCCTGTCCTCTGTCGAAGGATCCCTCTGATTATCTGGCTTGGTTGGAAAAGATAGAAAAGGTTAAGAGCAATGATTGGAAAACCATGGGCGTTTACGATCTCATTCAACTGTCGAAAGTAGGGCCAGGATATTGCCCTTCTATGCTTCTGGCTTCCCTCTATTTCTGGGATAGTACTTACAACAATTTCCACATTCCCTATGGGATGGTTACTCCTACGCTTTTTGACATAGTTGTTATCACTGGCTTAAGCCCCTTAGGAGTCGACTATGATCCCAACTTGCTTGCTGATGATTCAATAGGTTTCGACACCAACAAGACCACCTTTACAGCCTATATTGCCAACTACCATGACAAGGAAACCAAGGAAGTTTCTGATCAAGAGCATGTAACCTTCCTGGCCCTTTGGTTGTCGAGGTGCGTTTTTTGCTCCAGATCTCTCCAGGTGGCGAAGCGCTATATCACCATAGCAAATCAACTTCATGCTGGGCACCGTCTATGTCTTAGCGAGATGATTCTGGCGAATCTATACGAATCCTTTGGCGAAGGGGTCACCATCTTGAAGAACATCAAGGAAAAGAAGACTTTGCTGCTATCAGGGCCTTTTTGGCTTTTACAATTGTGGCTCAATGCCACTTTCGAAGCCTCTCTTCCCAACAAACCAACTGTGGACCCAACTGTTCTAGGGGACAGACGAGTCGAAGGTCTTCGTTTGGCGCAGCTGACACCCCATGACGAAGGTCTGAGCCTCCAACAAACCTTTACCAGCTACGTCATGATGTTTGCTAAACGTTATAGTTTTACACCCAACATGGCTCCTTTTGCTGAGAGGAAGGTTGGACCTTCATGGTTCACCAGAAAACTTCCCCTGGAATCGAAATCTCTGGAAGACGAATTCCTCAACGTCTGGGAATCTTTCCTTACTCTAAGACTTCTAGTTTCCAAACTTGGCCCTTCAAAACTCAAAGTTTCCCTTGTCAACTATCAGCCTAACCTGGTTTCTCAACAGTTTGGGTTGATACAGATAATACCAAAACCTCTTTTCTCCAGGAAAGGCTCTCTGATTCATTACAACATGACCCACACTGAAGATGAATGCTCTGAGTTGTTGGCGAAGTATTCTAACCTGGTCGAAATCCAACCAGTGGTCTTTCGACCTAACTTCCTCTGCACTCAAGAGTTTGACGAATGGTGGAGGGCCTATTACGATTCTCAAATGTTTAACATGGATTCTTTTACCACTCAACTGACTAGAGCCTTTGCCCTTGTGCAGGAGAGGACCAAGAAAGGTACTTCTCGACACATCAAAGAAATCCAAGCTTTCCAGAAATACTTTGAAACTACCTACAGGCCTGATGATCTTAGTCGAACCATACGCGAAGCAGCAGTTACTTTGAAACAAAAGTTTACAGAAAAACTTGATGAGTTAAAACTACCTACGTATGTTCGACCAGAACAACGTTATGAGGTAGCTTTTAAACTTTATCGCCCAAAATTTCCCCCTCTACCATCTGCTGAGTTTGGCCTGGCTCTTAGCCCTCCATTTCCAGATTGGTTCATTTGTGGGGATTCTCTGAAAATTCTTCGCCAGGAAAACCAGAAACGTGCCAAGCGAGTGGTTCCGACTAAGTACACCCTAGACAATTTCAAAGGCCACCTTCATATTGGCATAGAACACATTCGCGTGGATACTCCTATATATGAAGGTGTGGAAAATGGGAAGCAGTTCAATCTCACTTTTTATTTACCCAAATATATGCTGTTTTATGCCTGACTCTTTTCTTCTTTTCTTTTCTTAGCCATCAAGATTCCGACCAAGAAACCCGCCACAGGCGAAGCAACAACTGCTGGAGATGCAGATCCCCAGAAAGACATTGCCAAGACACCTTTGGCGAAGGTATCTATTTACTTTTCTTTTAGTTCACCAAATGTTTTATTTTCTGAACCACTAATAAAATGTTCTTGATCCACAGGGCAGTCGAAGACCGCCATCGACGCCAAAGAAAAGGAAAGCAAAAGAAGTTAAAGCTGCTGACACTGATGATGGTGATGAATCACCAGATCAAGTAAAACCCACCAAAAAGAAGAAGAAGGCAACCAAACCTCTCCCACAGAAACCTCCTACTCCCAGAGTTTTAGAAAAAACTCTACCAAAAAATCCAGGCGAGGAAGCCACTCCTGCTCCAGCAGAAAGTGAAAGCTCTAGCTTGAAGACCAAAATTCCAAAGGTATGATTTTTCTCTTCCTCTCGATGCTCAAAGGTTGTTTACTTGTATTACCTTCTTTTGATCAGTTTATCTTTCAGGTACCTGTCGATACTCATGGACACCCCATGGTCCAAGTTCTCCCCAAGACCAGCAGTGATCCCACTTATAACCCAGCCAGCGCCTCCAAATCCTCTCCTAAGAATTCGGCGATGGAATCAGCTACTGAAGTGAATCAACCCACTGCTATTTCCATACGAATTCCAAAAGCAGTGGAAGAAGAAACTGGTCCTGAAACTGAAGACTTCGTCGAAACTGGTGGGGATACTGTGACGCCCACTGCAGTGGCTGCCACAAGAAATGAACCTGAAGAGCAATCCCCCCACTCAGGATTTGATGTCGAAGAGAAAGATGAAGAGGGTGCAACTGATGCTGAAGAGGAAGAAGAAAAAGAAGACGAAAAACCGCCAACTCCCACAGCTGCTACCGACGAAGAGACAGAAAACGTCAAAGAAAACCTCGGTAAGACAAATAAAGCTGCTTCGACCGGGACGACTTCGACCCAACTTTCCCATGAGGAGCTAGAAAATCTGAAGGTGCAAAGGCCTTTTGAGTACCTAAAGACCATGCTCAGTTCCCGCTATAATTTTGCTGACACTACCATCAGTAGTTCGACAACCTCAGGGACTACTTCTGATGCCAAATCAGTGGACAAATCGCTGGCAAACATTCGACAGAAAGTTCTTGATATTGACTTATTTCAACTTCTGGAGAATGATTCATCTGCTCAGTTCGACCTAAAGAAAATCCTAAAGCAAATCAATGTCTTGGAAGCTCCCCCTGAGGTCACTGATGTGGTGTTGGACCTCACCACCTTGATAGATCTTGTGGTAACTGACTTTAATCGACTTCGAGAGTACTCCAAGAAGCTTGAAAATAAAACAGAAACCCAACTTGCTGAGTGGGAAGCTGCATCGAATTCGTCCAACAAAGTAACGGAACTGGAGCAAGTGTCTGAGCAAAATAAGCAGGAAGCAGCTTTGTGTGGTGAAAATATCCTCAAGTGGAAAAAGCAAATTGCTGCTCTTCAGAGCAAAATTTCCCAGGCGGAAAAACGTCAAGCAGAATTGCAACAGAACGACCAGGAGGAAATTCGTAAAGAGCTTGAAGTTGGTGTACATCATGTTGATAGGGCCCGTAAGCTTGGGGAGGAAATTGAGGAACTTTCGAAAGGCAATGCACTTTGTGAGCGTCGTCTCCAAATCCAGAGGTCGAAATTTGAGAAGCTGAAAGCATCTTTTCCTGTTTGAATACTTGTAATTTTTTGTTTGGCTTTTTAAAGCCCTTTTGTAATGACAATGAATCTATATTATTTGGCGAGAAGATTTTCAATCCGCCATATTGCTTTTCTCTGCATAATTATTCGACTGTTATTTTAATTCTTGTAGTGTGGGCCTATATTTTTTCAAATATTTCCCGTTTATTTTTAATATACGCTTATCTTTATCCACTTCCTCGACTTCGTATGCGCCATTAGAAAATACTTGTATAATTTGAAAAGGTCCTTCCCACTTAGGGGACCATTTTCCCATAAGTCTGTCTTTTCGATCCATGGGGAGAATTACTTTCCAAACTAACTCACCAATTAGGAAAGTCTTATATTTCACTTTCTTATTGTAAAACTTTTCGACTCTTTCCTTTTGCCTTTTCAATAAATCCAACGCATTTAATCTTTCTTCGTCCAAATCAACTAACTCGTCCATCATCATACTCCAATATGTATCTGATGGAATTTCATGATGCCTCTGAATTCGAATCGACTGTAAATAAACTTCAGCTGGTAAAACTGCATCATGTCCATATGTCAACCTAAATGGAGTAGTATTTGTTGCTTCTTTAGGGGATGTTCGACAAGCCCATAAGATTTGATCCAACGTCTTATGCCAATTCTTAGGCTTTGTCCCCACGTGCTTTTTAATGAAACTTATCACCACCTTATTTGCTGCTTCGACTTGTCCATTTGCTTGAGCGTAATAAGGCGTCGAAGTGAGAAGCTTGAATCCCATCTCTTTTGCAAATGTTTTCATATTCTTCCCAGTAAACACAGACCCTTGATCTGTTGTTATTGTCTCAGGTATCCCATACCTATAGATGATATGCTTTCGAATGAATTCTATGACCGCTTCTTGATCAACATTTACCAAAGGTATGGCTTCTATCCATTTTGTGAAATAATCTATTCCAACCAAAATGTATCTTTGGCCTTTCGACGATGATGGTCGAATTTCTCCAATTAAATCTAAAGCCCAACCCCTAAATGGCCAAGGCTTCACAATCGAATGTAACTCACTTGCAGGAATATGTGGTATCCATGCATGTACTTGACATTCCTGGCAACCTTTTGCAAATTCTACACAATCCTTCAACATTGTTGGCCAATACATCCCTTGTCAAAATAATAACCATTTCATTTTATGGCCTGCTTGATGAGCACCACATGCTCCCCTGTGCACATTCGACAATGCTATAAAAGCTTCATCTTCGCCCAAACATTTTAACAAAACTCCCTCTGAAGTCTTTTTAAACAACTCATTTCCAAAAAGCACATAACTTAACGCCATGTACTTAACTTTCCTTTCGACTTTCTGATTTGGGTCTTGTAAATAATCCTTGATAGGCTTTCTCCAATCTTCGACTCTCGAATCGTCTATATTAAATATCTCGAAACTTTCTTCGTCACCATATCCTAACTTTATTGTCTCCAAATCTGATGGGGACAACTTAGTTGATACAACTCTTCCTCTTACTTCAATGGCCTTTTCCAACTTTTCTTTCGACACTTTATAACCAGATGCGAGTTGTGCTAAATCATTCGCCACTTGATTTTCCATTCGAGGAATATGTCTGATAGTTACACTGTCGAATTTCTTCAAGAGCCTGTTAGCTATTACGAAGTACATGATTAAATTTTCTTTAACACACTTGTACTCCTTGGTCACTTGCTTTATTACCAACTCAGAGTCTCCCATTATTTCGACTCTAGTTGCCCTCAATTCCAATAAAATTTCAAGTCCAGTTATCAAAGCTTCATATTCCGCTTCATTGTTCGAACATAAGCCTTCGACTTTGTACTTGAATTTTGTTGGAATTCTGTTAGGAGAAATAGCCAATAGCCCAATTCCAGTTCCATTCTTATGGCTGAAACCGTCGAAGTATAGTTTCCATGGCTCTATTTCGACATATTCAACATAATCTTCATTTATGGCGTGGTCAGCTATAAAGTCAGCCACCACTTGTCCCTTAACAGCCTTCAAAGGCAAATACATTAAGGAACATTCAGTCAATGTCAAAGCCCATTTCCCAATTCGACTATGTAAAATTGATTTCGATAACATATGCTTTATTACGTCAAAATCAGAGGAAATATATACATCGACTGGCTTTATGTAGTGCTTTAACTTCATACACGAAAAGTAAACACACAGACATAACTTTTCTATCACACTATACCTAGTTTCGGCATCATTTAAGACTCTACTGAGGTAGTAGATGGCTCTTTCGACGCCATTCTCATCCTCTTGACATAACATACTTCCTAATGTCCTATCTGATGCCGCTATATACAACCTCATACTTTTACTTCTACAAGGAGACATCAAGATTGGGGGATGGGTCAAGTATTCCTTGATTTTGTCGAACGCATCTTGCTGATCTTGCCCCCATATAAAATCTTCCTTCTTCAGTCGAAGTAGAGGAGAGAAGGCTTGCGTTTTTCCACTAAGGTTGGAGATGAACCTTCTGAGAAAGTTGATCTTCCCAAGCAGAGACTGCAACTCCTTCTTTGTTGATGGTGCTTTCGCCTCCATTATTGCTTTGGCTTTGTTTTCATTGATTTCGATCCCCTTCTTGTGGACCACAAAGCCAAGGAAATCTCCCGCCTGCACACCAAAAGCACATTTGAGAGGGTTCATTTTTAAACCAAACTTCCTCATCCTTTCGAATGATTGTCGAAGATGGTCAATATGATTTTCGCCTGAAACAGACTTAATTACAATGTCATCTATATAGATCTGCATAAAAGTTTCGATAAAATCATGAAAAATCGAATTCATGGCTCGCTGATAAGTTGCCCCAGCATTTTTTAAACCAAAAGGCATCACCACCCATTCGTAGGCGCCTATGGCTCCAGGACAACGAAATGCCGTCTTAGGGACATCTTCTTCAACAATAAAAATTTGATTATAGCCAGAGTATCCATCTAACATGCTTAGATACTCATGGCCTGCAGCAGAATCTATAAGCATTTCCGCTATTGGCATAGGATATTCGTCCTTAGGGGTAGCTGAATTCAAATCTCGAAAGTCAATGAATACCCTTAATTTTCCATTTTTCTTTATTACAGGAACAATATTTGCAATCCATTCGACGTACCTCATTGTGCGGATGAACTTACATTTCAGAAGTCTTTCGACCTCCTCTTTAATTTTCGACAAAATTTCTGGTGCGAAGCGTCTGGGAGTTTGCTTGACAGGCTTCTTCCCTGCTATTATAGGCAACTTCAATTCGACCAAACTCCTGTCGAGACCAGGCATTTCATCGTAGTCCCACGCGAAACAATCTTTAAACTCTTTTAGCAATTGGACTATTTTGACTTTTAACTGAGGGTCCATCTTGGCACTTATGTAGGTTGGCCTTTTTTTTGCCCCCAGTCCTAAATCGATTTCTTCTAACGGATCCTGCGCCACCATCTTCATATCTGTCGAAGTTGGATCCTTTTCAAACCCCAAGGGTTCGTCATCATAAATGGCGTCTAAATTTTGATGTTGCCATTCGCCAATTTCTGCGTTGAGCAGATCTTCTTCAACGTCCCTTTCAGGACACTGTTTGTTGAAATCTTTTTCATTGGCTTCGACAGCCATATACTTTACTTCGGCTTCTAGAGCCGCCTTGAGCTTATTTTCGGCTACATAAGCCGTAATCCTTTCGAGCGCTGATGACTCACTCATCGTCACCAAACTCGCTTCCCCAGCCCGTTGGCTCTATATGTGCAGCCCCAAAGATGTAGTTTGCTTCGTCGACCACTTCCATATCCCACTGGAAACCATATGTGGGGTGGAGATACAGTGAACAAAATGCATTATCAGTAGCGTTCAGGTCGAAATTTGCTGGACTGCATGGAGCTATGTGGGCCAAGTGTTTATCGAAACTGCATCGATCCACATGGTTTACCTCAGCCATGAAATAGCTTTGATTCGCCTCTATGTTTTCGACAATACCATCAGATCGCCAAATAGCTATGCACTGATGCATCGACGAGGGCACATCACCTACTCCATGGATCCATTCTCTACCCAGAAGTAAGTTGTAATTAGCCTTCGAGGCTATGACCATGAACATCGTTGGTCTAGTTATTGTTCCAACAGTTAAATCCACTTGGATAACGCCCAAAGTGGTTCCTACTTTGCCTTCATAATTTGATAGTACCATGTTGTGGGGTTTTGTGTCGGACTCATCTTTTCCAATTTTCTTCAACATGTAATGGGGCATTAAGTTAACTGCAGCCCCTCCATCCACCAGGATTTTGTTTACTCCTACATTCTCCACCTTCCCCTTTATGAATAGGGGCTTGAGGTGGCCACGCATGGAGTCATCTGACCTTTCAAAAAAGGTATTTTGTTCTTCGACACAGCCGTTATTCATGATATAGTAACACACTGGCCTGTGTCCTATAACTTCACTCTCGACAACATCCTCCTCTTCTTCGACCTCCATGATTTGGTCGTATTCTTTTGGAAGGACAGAGACCACGTTACACACAATGTCGAGAGATGCATCTGACTCGGACCTGAAATCATCCGTCATTTCGTCATCTTCCCCCACTTTTTCCTTGGATGGTACTGGCTCAATTGCATTGCAAGAATTGATGCTGTAAGATGCTCCTTGTTGATTCGCTACTTCAGCATTGCTACTTGACTCTGGTTAGCTTCTTTTGAAGACTACTTCCTCAGCAGCTCCTTTTTCAGCAGCTTCCTGTTCCGCCCTTTTTTGTCTTTGGAAACACCTCCATTGGGACCTCGACATGGGATTCTTGCCTTTATAATTTTCTGAGGGATAAGGCCTTGGTTTTGGCCTTTCACCTTCCTTGTTGCCAGCCATAGACGAACCCCTCTGAACTTTGAAATTTTTCCACTTTCTCTGTCCTTGGGCTTCCCTCATTGGTTGAACCCATTTGTCATTAGGAGCTTTGTTAGTGGGTTTGAAGGTATTTGGGTACCTTCGCCCAAACCTTTGCTGATTTTGATCACTTCGCCTTGGGTCGAACCTCTCCGTTCTCGCAGGTGGAACTGCCCCCCAGTTTCCCTTCCTTTTGGCTTTCTCCATTCCCTCCAGGTTATCTGCTGCCTTCTTGTCGAACACGGCACTACAGCAGGCGCACAACATAACCTCAGACTTTTTCTTCTGACACCTTTGAAGGAACTCTATCAGATTCTCTTCCTCTTTAGGGTACGCCACTTTTTGATACTCCTCTCTACGGCGCTCTTCGTCAGTCTGCATTGGAGCTTTCTGGGATACTTTGACCATATTCACATTGGCTGTTTATCCATCTCCAATACTCAACTTGTTCATTTTAAGAGTGAGTCCCTCCTCAATCTCATGCTTCTTCTTCGCCAGGTCGAAATCCCCTTCTGGCGATGGCCTCTTGATGTCATGTTGGCAACAAAAACCCACGTATTTCTCCCTGGGATCCTCTGTTGTTCTTCGTAGAATCCCATAAACAGTTGGCTTCGCAGGACCCTCAGTTGTCTTTGCGTGCACTTTAGAGACACCTTCGCCAATCTCAGTATTGGTTTGGTTGATAGTAACACCAAATTCCATGCTGTCTCCATTAAGGCCCTCAGTAGCCTTATTCTTGTCTTCGACAAAGCCTTCAGTAGCTTCCCCATTCTTCACAAAGTCGAGACCCTCAGTAGTCTCCTTCTCTTTCTCGACGCAACTCTCAGTAGTATCGTCATTCTTCACAAAGTTGAGACCCTCAGTAGTCTCCTTCTCTTTCTTGACGCAACTCTCAGTAGTTTCGTCATTCTTCACAAAGTTGAGACCCTCAGTAGTCTCCTCTTTGTTTACATTGTTGAGGTCTTCAGTGGCCTCTTTGCTGACGCAATTCTTCAAGCTTCCTTCGTCAAGGTATTGAGTAACCTTGATCATCACTGGTTCATTGACGAAATCTTCAGATATTTCCTCCACATCACTTTCGACTGTTGGGATCTCAGTGATTTCTACCATGTTCACATTTGCGTCGAAACCTTCAATGGCCTCTATCATCTCAAAGCTGCAGTCAGAACCTTCTTCGACCTCCACCATGTTCACTGTGGATGGTTCAGCATAGTGAGCTTCGACCATCTGCATCGGATTTGAGTCAACCTTCATTGGTGGTTTCGACTTGTCACCGAACTTCAATCTTCCGTCACGAATGGCATTTTGTACCAGATCCCTGAAAAAGAAACATTGAGATGTTTTATGACCTAAAAAATTATGGTACTTACAAAAACCTCTCTTTTTCTGCTGTTCTATGGGAGGCACTTTGGTGCCGGGAGGCACTTTGGTGCCGGGAGGCACTTTGGTGCCAGGTGGCACTATCATTTGGCCATCTTTAACCAACAAATCAAATATTTTGTCACACTTAGTGACGTCGAATGTATAAGTCCTTTTAGGAAACTTATCATTCTTCTCAGGTTCGACTGGATTTTTTCCGTTCGACGGAGCCAATACTTTACAAGAGTATGGCGGACCCTGTTTCAATTCTACTAAGTCAATTTCTTGTTCGTCGAAACTAAACGATTCGCTCTCATCATCATCATCTTCTTGACATACCCCCACATAAGCCACTCTTTCTTTCTTATTTTTCGTTACTCTAGCTTTTTCGGCTTTTAAACGTTCGACCTGTCTCACCCTGTCTGCCAATTGTGCCATATCCCTCAGATATTGAGTGTCTAACTTCTTCCTAATTGAATAGTCTAGACCACCTGCTGCCATTTCGACTAATTCGTGCTCAGGCACTTGCGTGAAACATCTCGCCTTAAGTAGCCTAAACCTATTTAAATAATCATCAATTGGCTCAGAGAATTTTCTTTTAACACTAGCCAACTCCTTCAAACTTATTTTTGTTTGTCCCATGTAAAATTGTTCATGGAACAGCCTTTCTAACTAGCCCCACGTGTGGATCGAATTTGCAGGCAAAGATGTGAACCAAGTAAAGGCATTTTTTGTTAAAGAACTTGGAAAATATTTCATTTTTAAATTTTCATTGCGTGCAATTTCTCCTGCTTCGATCAAGTAACGGGCTATGTGTTCGACAGTGGATTCGCTAGTGTCCCCTGAGAATTTGGTAAATTTGGGGACTTTCCACCTTGGGGGTAACTCTTGTTGCAGAATATACTTAGACAATGGGGATGTATAACTGGGCCTTTGCAGTCCCACATTCACACCATTTCTGGCCATAATCCTTTCGACCATGGCTGCTAAATTGTTTTCTGCTGGCATGTTGTTATGGCGCAATTGTTGCACAACATCATCAGCATCTTGGTCTCTATGGACTAACACCCTTCTAGGCTCTTGTTGGACAGGAATTTCGACATGAGGCTGTTCGACCACTACCTCTTGGTTTCTAGGATTTCCTTGAGGAACATTCGCTGGCCTCTGGTTTATTGTGGTTTCCTCTTCGACAACCACTCTAGGATTCTGAACTATTTGTTCCCTTGGTTGGGTTTGAGGAACACCAAAGAAATTAGCGATGCGCGTCATTTGTGCTGCTAATAACTGGTTCGTTTGGGTGGTGTTTTGGATTAGAGGATTAAACACAGCCCCCATTTGTTGTGTTAGCATTTGCACCATGTCATGGTTACTTTCGTCCATTTGTTGCCTAATGACTTGTGCAGAATTATTGGTGATTGCAGGCATATAAGTTTGGTATCCCGTTGACACAGGCTGACCTATTCTGCCTATGTGGTTCGCACCAGAACCTGATCCTTGTAGGGGCGAAGTAACATTCATCAAAGGATCAGAATATAATGACGACGAATTGTGCAAATTTTCCATCACCGTTGTTGGCATTCCATAAGGCTGTTCTCGATTATGTGGAGGCATTGAAAAATTCGTCACAAATGGCCTATGAACACCCCCTAAAGGAGGAGGGGTCATTTGAGGCATTTGGGGTCCCATTGTAGAAACACTGGGCGCGTTTTGGGATACCGAAAACGTTGGAATTGACCCCGTTGATGATGGTATCATTTTTGACACAGAAACTGACGCCGTATTGTCTCCTGTCGAAGGAATAAGAGTTGGGTTGTTAACATTTTGATTACTATGCGCGTTTTGATTCGCCATTCGTCTTGTTCTTGTTCTTTTTGGTCTTTCTTCGTTGTTCACGGCTAACTTGCCACTCCTTAGAATCATACAACGAAATAAAACTTTTTCTTCTAAGAATTTGCTATAAGAACAAAGGATAAACTAAACAAATAAATGCACTAGGTCCCACCGGGTGTGCCAATTTGTTCGCTGGTGAATTTGGCGAACAATCTTTGGTTTCCTAATTTATGAAAATTAGTTTACTAACAGGACCAACCAAACAAATCCTAGGACAAAGTGCTTTTGAGAATGTGTTTGATTTTGGAAAGTAATGTATTCGTTTTATGTTTCTAAGATTCCTTTTTAACAATTGTTTCGACTGATAGAACAAAACCCGGTAATGGCGAAAGAGTAATTGAAGATAAATCTAAACTAAAGCAAAGTAAATTTCTGAAGTAAAAAGATGACTTTAAATATAAAGAAATGAAGGAAAGCTTGAAATTTCATTGAAATGCATAAAGTTAAACTGGTGTTTTCCATACATACATTTTCCAGAACACTCGTTTCTCTCACATGGTTACTTTGAGTATTTACGGTAATTTGTACAAAGTTGGAACACACTTGAATCTAACACCAAGACCTCCTATTTATATATAAACAAAATAACTACCCATAACAGTTATCTCTCCTAATGGCGACAAATGTCATTCTGCATGTATTCGCCTCCTAGATGCGTTCCACGCGTCCCATTTCAAAATGAAACTCCCTCTAGAAATTTGAAATTCAAAACACCCGTCGAACGGACCAAAACTTCCATCGTCGAAATTATCTTCCTTACTTGGAAAAATCTGCCAATGCTTCTTTTAAGTACCATGTTCTTTCGACTTGCCTCTTTTCGTCAAAAACTTTCTAACTGCAATGTCCGGTCGAATCACATTGTGGAATTTTTCCCTTTCTTTCTGAACCATTTCCCTGGCGTCGAAATTAGCCACCTACACCTACCATGTTAAAAGACTGTATCGAATTCGCTAAAGGCTGTCAAGAATGCCAAGTGCATGCAGGTATACAACATGTTCCTGCAAGGGAATTACACTCCATAGTCAAGCCATGGCCCTTTAGGGGTTGGGCTTTGGATTTGATTGGCTAGATTTGACCAGGATCGTCTAAGAACCAAAGGTACATTTTGGTAGGTATTGATTACTTTACAAAGTGGATCGAGGCTATACCTTTACCAAACGTTGACCAAGAGAATGTGATTGAATTCATTAAGAAACACATCATCTATAGATTCGAAATCCCAGAGACTATTTCAATGGGTCAAGGATCTATTTTTACTGGTAGAAAAATGCAAGAGTTCGCTAAAGAAATGGGTTTCAAGTTGTTAACCTCTACACCATATTATGCTCAGGCTAATGGTCAAGTGGAAGCAGCGAATAAGGTAGTGATTGGGTTAATTAAGAAACATGTGGGAAAGAAGCCAAGAAATTGGCATAAGACATTAGACCAGGTTCTCTGGGCATGTCGAACCTCTCCCAAAAATGCAACTAACACCACTCCTTTTCGTTTGACTTTTGGCCACGATGCAGTTCTACCTGTGGAAATCTACTTACAATCAACAAGGATCCAAAGGCATCATGAGATCCCTTATGAATCTTATTGGAATATATTGTTAGATGAGTTGGTAGATTTAGATGAAGAAAGACTTAATGCCTTGGAGTTGTTAAAAAGACAAAAGAAAAGGGTAGAAAAGTCTTACAATAAAAAGGTGAGAGTCAAGACTTTTTCTCCTGGAGAATTGGTTTGGAAAGTAATTTTGCCTATGGATCGAAAAGTTAGGTATTTAGGAAAATGGTCCCCTAAATGGGAGGGTCTTTTTCAGATCATACAAGTTTTTTCAAATGGTGCCTATGAGATTGAAGAGGTAAACGAAGATAAAAGAATCTTGAAAGTAAATGGTAAGTATTTGAAAAAATATAAACCTGTGCTTCAAGAGTTAAAAATTGTTTATGAGTAATTGCAGAGAATTGGTCGAAGCCAACTTGGTATAAAAATTCCAGAATGGGTCAATTCATTACATAAAAGCTTCGAGGGGCTGAGAAATATTGTGCTAAAAACAAATATATTGGAATGGAAAATTAAAAAAGAAGGTCGCTCTTCATCTTGAGATACTTCGACTTTTGGAGCTCAAAGCGTCTCTCACATGAGGATTTGTCAAGCTTTAGTGCTGCAACCTCTCCTTCTAACTGTCGAGCTTTGTCGAGAAATTCCAGGGCAAGTTTTAATTCTCTGACTACTTTAGATTCGCCAGAGGCTTGAAGTTCAGAGTTGCGTTGCTCAGCCTTGGAAATCTTGGCTTGCAGTTCTTCGATTTGTTTTTTCCAATTGGCAATATCCGTTTTATTGCTCTCAATCTCCTTAGTGTGTTATTCCTTCATCTATTCCAATTCTCCCACCCTAGCTTCCAACTCAGCAGCAGCCGTCCATGCAGCAGCCTCACTCCCAGATGTGGTCTCAAGTGCATTATTGATCTGAGGCAGTTGTTTTAGATCGGCAGTAACTTGATCAATCATAGTACCAAGTTCCAAAATGATGGTGGCAACTTCAGGGGAAACAGTTTGGAGATCAACTTATTTGAGAAGAGCCTTCAATTGAAGAGAGGCAGTAGCATCAGATTCTAGAAGTCTGAAGAGGTTACCTTTGAAGACTTTCTCTTTGATCTTTAGAAGGGCCTCAGTTGGAGGCTTGCTCGAAGATTGACCTCCAGAAGCCGTCGAAGCACTCACGCTGCTATCAGAGGAAATTCCTTGTTTGCTGAGAGCGATTTTCAGGTATTCACGAGGGTTGGTGGCCTTAAGGCGATTAAGCTCTTCTTCAGAGTAATCAAAAACTGTCTTTGTCGAAGGTTTAGCATTTTCAGCAGTTACAGCAACCTTAGGAGTGGCAGTGTGTTCTCTTTGGGTTTGTTTTTTGGCAGATTCGTTTTTAGTCTTCTCTTCGGCGCCCTTATTATCTTCACCATCATCTTCTTTGTCATCTTCATCATCATCTTCATCTCCACCAGTTTCAGGTTGGAACATTGAATGTTCTTCTTCTTCTTCTTCCATTTCATCTTCTTAGACAACAACATCTGGATCAACATTATTTGGGTCTTTGTTGTCTGTGAGTTCGACCTCTGGGGAGCCACTGTCAGAAGATTTCTCACCCAGATTATTGCCTTCATCCATAGCCGTTGTCTCTTTATTTACTTCTTCAGGAATACCTTGGTCCTGGTCCTCCTGCTCAGAATCACATGTCTGAGATTGTTGTACAGATGAAGTTGGAACTTCTTTCACAATAAGTTTGTTGACTGGGGCACAGAAAGTAGTTGGAGGAGTAGAGTTGGTTGGTTGGGTCAAAGTACATGTACCATCCTGAAATAACAAACAAATAAGGTTAGGATTGAAACAAAAGAAGGCCAGTAAAATAAACAGTTTAAGGGAAAATTAAAATTACCTTGAGTTCTTCGACTCTAGGACTAGAGTTATCGCTTTCAAGATGAGTTGAGCCTGCCTTCGATGTGCCTTGAGGAGAAGACTCCACGTTCTTTCGAGCAGAAGATATTTCAGAGATCTTCGCTGCCTTTACCTTAGGTTGACTCGAAGTCTCAGTGATCCTAAGTTGCTTCTTCCTCTTCTTGTTTGGTTGATCATCAGGTGGAGATTGATCTTCGTCGTCCGATTCGAGCACAATTTAGGCAGTAGCCCTTTTGGGTTTTTTCTTTTGAGGAGTTGGAGGTGGTCTTCGAGAGCTCTGAAGAAAATTAAAATATTAGAAATCATAACAATACGCAGCACAAGAAAAGTTAGGGAGTAAAAGTTACTTTGGTGGATGGTTCAGTCTCTTCTTCGACTGGTGTTTTTGCTGTAGGTTTCTTTGGTTTGATAGTTGTAGATAAACAAAATAGTCACAAGTCAGTAAGAACAGTCAAGTAAGGGAAATATAAAATTCGACAATTTTCATTCCACACCTTCATAAATTTCGGATTCGATGCGAACATCTTCGATACCGATATGAAGTAGTCCTTTGAAACTATCTAGGGTGTACTTAGTCGGAACCACCCGTTGAGCCTTTGGTTTCGATTGCTGACGAAGGATCTTTATAGAGTCCCCACAGACGAACCAGTCTGGAAATGGAGGGGCAAGTGCCACTCCAAAGTTAGCAGATGGCAGTCGAGAAAATTTGGGAGGAAACATATTGAAGGCCATTTCGTAGCGTTTCTTAGGAGGAACGTACGAAGGTATCTTTAAGTTCTCCATTTTCTTTAAAAAAAATTCCTTCAGAGTAATAGCAGCCTCGCGGACGGTTCGACTAAGATCATCTGGGTGATAAATAGTTTCAAAGAATTTTTGGAATGACTGGATTTCCTTGATATGTGTAGAATTACCTTTCTTGGTTTTCTCCTGCACAGAGAGAAAACCTTCGTCAACCAGCAGTGTGAAGAAAGCAACATCAAAAAACTTCTCAGTGTAGTATTTCGACCACCACTGGTAAAATTCTGAAGTGCAGAGGTAATTGGGCTCAAAATCGACTGGAGAGAGGAACGCTTTGTATGCATAGCGAGTCATCTGTACTGCGGCGATCTCTTCAGTGTAGCTGGTGTGATGGAGAAGGAGATGTCCTTTCTTCTCGTACAAGCATTTTGGAAGGGTTTAAACCAAACCGAACTGACGAGCAACCAAATTAGGTTGATATGCAATCAAAGAGACTTGACCTCTTCCCAGATTAAGTCGAAGGGTCAGAAGTCGAGGAATCAGAAAAGCCTCCCAAATCAGCTTTGATTCTTCTTCTTGGGTTTTATAAGAGGTAGGGAAAGGCCTAGTAAACCACTCAGGGCCGTATTTTCTTTTAACAAAAGGGGCCATGTTTGAGGTAAACTCATGGCGTTTAGCGAACATCTTGATGAAGCTAAGAAATGTTTGCCTGAGCAATTGACCCTCTTCGGTAGGTGTTAGATGTACTAAGCGGGTCCCTTCGACTCGTCTCTCTTTGATTTCTTTGGCTTCCTCTTCGACAGATCCTTTATTTGGGAGACTGGCTTCAAAAGAAGCATTCAACCAAAGTTGAAGGAGCTAGAAGGGCCCTGATAGTAACAGCTTTCCTCCTGCAGCTAGCCCTTTGAGTTGAGCGACACCTTCACTTAAGGGCTCATAGAGGTGCCCTAGAATAATCTCACTTAGACAAACATCTCGACCAGAGTGAAGTTGGGTGGCAAGTGTGAGAAATTTTCTGGCTACTTGCAAGGATTTTGAGCAAAACACACAATGTGACAACCAGACAGTCAAAAAAGCTATATGTTCTCGATCAGTAACATCAGTGGTTTTGGGGTCATAATAGTGCTTGATAAAATTTGTATACGTAGGCTTGGCATATGCAAAACCTATGTGGTCCTGGAATCCAATTCTGGGTTATAAGGCTTCCCAGTTGGTTTCAACCCAGTGATAGCGACTACATCAAATAGTGTCGGGGTCATCATCCCACAAGGGAGATAAAAGATGTAATGGGTGATGTCCCAGAAGTAGAGGGATGAAACAAGCATTGTCGAACAATATGCGGGTCCTGTTTTCGACAACATGATAAGGTCATAGACTCCTAAGTCTTTCTAAGCTTGGGCCTTAACCTTTTCTATTTTGGTTAGCCAGTTCAAATAAAGATCAGAATCTTTGAACGACGGAGTTGGCCTAAAGATCCTAGATCCGTCATTCATGTACCGTAAGTCTATCTTATTGAGGGCTACAACATCAGGAGTATTGGTTTCCACCATAGACTTGTCAGCTTGCCCTATGGGTTTTGTCTTATGGTAGGAGGGTAAGTAATCACTAATATTCTCAAAATCAGTATCTAGAGCAGATAAAGGGCCAGATAATGCATGTGGCTTACCAGAAACGAGAATAGAAATCAATAATTGAGATTCGTAGATATACCTATTCTCCTTCTCAAGCGATTCGGGGATGCATTGTAGGTTCTTCACTATCTTAAGCCCAGCAAGCGTAGCAAAGGGAGGAAGCTGAGAGTGGGTCTTCAGCTCCTTCGGTTTCTGGGTTTTCCTGGAATCTTTGATGTTGGAAGTTGAAGATGCCATGACTGAAGAGCAAGAGATTTGGGTTTTGTTTTCTGAGAAGTTAGAAAAAGAAAGCAAGGAGTTTGGAAGCGTAAAAAGAAAAAATTAATTTAGGGAGAAACTATTTAAAAGCTACGGAAGATCAACAGACCTCAAATCAGCAATAAATAACTGATGTTATAGTGGGACACGTGTCTCGTTAGGGATGATAGATGGGACGGTGGCGGTTACTACCTATACCCCACTATCTCCTAGGTTTTAGGAGATATGATGATGGCTAGTGATTTGGTGCGCTTTGAGGAGATACTTTTCAGAGTGTGTCATGATGACCATGACATCATAGAGTGGTTCAGAAGAAACTGAACAGTTAGAACGTGGGAGTTCTAATTGTATCAATATCTTTGTAAGTGGAAATAAGGCGTCGAATGTTATTATCAAAAAATGACATTTTCTCCAGCAATGTCGAAAAAGACGTTTTTTTTTGGGGGGGGGGGGGGGGCAATTTGTTGGCTCCTAGTTTCGACGCCTGATGTTGGGATAAGAGTCTCTCCTAAGAGAGAAAATATTTGAAGTATTTTTGAAGCTTCGACAGAAACATGGTTATAAGGAGGTTTAGTCAAAAGTTATCTTCTTGCTAAGAAGAGAGGACTCAAAAGATTTACAAATATTTCTAAGAGTTTGGAGGAATATTTCAACCGAAGACTAGGAAGTGACGTTCGACGCGAAGGTTTGAAATTCAAATAAAGGAGGGAATTGTTATTTTGAAAGGAAGACGCGTGGAATGCATCTAAGGGGCGAAGACATGCTGAATGCCATTTGTCTTTGTTAGAAACAGTGCCCGTTAGTGGTGGTTATTTCGACTGTATATAAATAGTGAGTCGTAGTGTTAGATTTCCGTGTGTGTATTCAAAATTTGTACAAGTTACTCAAAAATACTCAAAGTATCGTGTGAGAGAAAAGAGTTAGCATTGAGAAAATGTACATTTGGAAAAACACCAGTTTCATTCTTTACATTTCAATGAAGTTTTAAGTTATTTATTTGCAATTCATTCTACATTCCTGCACTTTAATTCCTGCACTGTTATTACGTTTTCGTTATTTCTTTTAAGAACCAAACTTTATCATTTCTGTCAAATCACATCAATTTATGAAAAACAATGATGAACATAACAAATAAAAGGTTTGATTTCTATACAAATTGTCGAAACTTTTAAAGCACATTGTCCTAGGATTTGTATGGTCGATCATGCAAGTAAACTAATTCTCACAAATTAGGAGATCAGCGGTTGTTTGCTAATTTTCAAGGCAAACAAATTGGCACGCCCAGTGGGACCTTGTGCTATTGACAATTTAAAACCTTTGTTTTTACATTATTCTTACAAAAGCCTTCTTCACTTCATTGCATGAGACTAAGAAGTGGTAAGATAGCCATAAATAACGAAGAAAGACCTAGAAGAAGACGAGTAAGGAGAATGGCGAATCCAAATCCGCCAAACAATCAGAATTCCACAAATGATGGAGTGCCACCCCCTATTCCTTCGAATGGGGACAATACGGCTTCAATACCAGTATCAGAGGCTATACCATCAACTGCGGGTTCGACACCAGCGCATTCAATCCCATAGAGTGCACCTAGTTTCTCTACCATTGGACCCCAAGTTTCTCAAATGACCCCTCCCCCTTCAGCGAATATGTACAGGCCTTTTATATCCGGTTTTTCCATGCCTCCACTAAATCGAGAACAGCCGTATGGAATGCCAACATCAGTGATGGCAAGTTTACATAATGCGTCATAAGCATTTATAGATCCAACGGTTAACATAACGTCGCCTTTACAAGGATCCGGTTCCGGTATAAACCATATGGGTAGGATTAGCCAACCTTTAGGAACGGGATATCAAACATATATGCTAAACATTACTAATAATTCTGCGGCAGTAATTAGGCAACAAATGGACGAAAGCAACCATGATATGGTTCAGATGCTAGCCCGACAGATGGGGGTTATATTTAACCCCTTGATTCAAAACACTACATAAACAAACCAACAATTGGCAGCGCAAATGACGTGCATCGCTGATTTCTTTGGTGTCTCCCAACCTCCCCAAAGGGAACGTGTAATTCAGAATCTAGGAGTAACCTTCGAGGAAGACCCTACCATAAATCAAAGACAACCAGACATCCCTTAGGCGAACGTGTTGAACCTAGGAGGAGTAGTCGAACAGCCAGGAGTCGAAATTCCTATCCAACAAGAACCAAGGGTAGTATTAGTTAATAGAAACCAAAATGCTGATAATATTATACAACAAATGCGACATAACAATATGCCTGCAGAAAATAATTTGGCAGCCATGGTCGAAAGGATTATGGTACGAAATGGAATGAATGTGGGCCTCCAGAGGCCCAGTTATACTTCCCCTTTATCTGAATATATTTTGCAGCAAGATTTACCCCCAAGGTGGAAGGTTCCCAAGTTTACGAAATTTTCAGGAGATACTAGTGAATCGACGGTCGAACACGTGGCACGATATTTGATAGAAGCAGGCGAAATAACAAATAATGAAAATTTGAAGAGAAAATATTTCCCAAGTTCGCTAACAAAAAATGCTTTTACTTGGTTTACTACTCTGCCTGCAAATTCGATACATACCTGGACCCAATTGGAGAGATTGTTCCATGAACAATTCTACATGGGACAAACAAAGATAAGTTTGAAGAAATTGGCTAGTGTCAAGAGAAAGTTCTCAGAGCTAATTCATGACTACCTGAATAGGTTTAGGTTATTCATGGCAAGGTGTTTTACACAGGTGCCTGAACACGAGTTAGTCAAAATGCCTGCAGGAGGCCTTGACTACTCAATTAGAAAGAAATTAGATATCCAGTACTTAAGAGACATCGTCCAATTGGCTGATAGGGTTAGGCAGGTCGAACGACTAAAAGCCGAAAAAGCTAGGGCTAACAAGAATAAAAAAGAAAGAGTATCCTATGTCGGAGTTTGCGAAGACAATGACGAAGATCAATCATTGAAATTCGACGAACATGAGGTCGATCTGGCGGAATTAAAACAGGGTCCGCCATATGCTTGCAAAGTCTTGGCTCCGTCGAATGGGAAAAACCCAATCGAATTGGAAAAGAACGACAAGTTCTCCAAAAGAACTTATACGTTCGACGTCACAAAGTGTGATGAAATATTTGATTTGTTAGTCAAGGATGGCCAAATGATAGTGCCACCTGGTACTAAAGTGCCTCCTTTAGAATAGCAGAAAAAGAGAGGTTTTTGCAAATACCATAAATTTTTGGGTCATAAAACGTCTCAATGTTTCCATTTCAGGGATCTAGTGCAAAATGCAATCAGAGATGGAAGGCTCAGATTCGGCGATAAGTTGAAGCCCCAGATGAAGGTAGATTCAAACCCTTTGCAAGTGGTAGAAGCCCACTACGCTGAGCCCTCAGTGGTGAACATGGTTGAAGTTGCTGAAGGCTTCGACAACAACATGGATATGATCGAGGCTGCCGACGACTTCGACAGTAATGTGAACATGGTGGAGGTTACTGAGGATCCCGCCGACAAAAGTGACATGGTCGAAGTTACTAATGACTTCGTAAACCAGGTTGTGATGGTTAAGGTTACTGAAGACCTTGACGGGAAGATTATAGAGAATTACATTGGTGAGGCCATTGACGGCGTTAACCACGAAGCTACTGAGGGCTTCGCCAGAATCAACAACGAAACCACTGAGGATTTCACCAAGATTAACAACGAAACTACTGATGGTTTCATCCAAATCAGTAATGAGGCCACTGATGGTTTCGTCTAGGTTAACAAAGGGACTACTGAGGGTTCCTACAAACAGGCTGCTGTTGGCCTCCTCCGGAGAACCATGGAGGATCCAAAGGAGAAGGCTGTCGGATTCGTCAGCCAACAGGTTACTAAGGGTCTGCCTCCGAAGGTACCAACAAAGGAAACCACTGAGGGTTTCAACCGTATCAAGAAGGATCACGAGGTCAATGAAGGCCTCAGTTTGAAGTTGAATAAATTGAGCATTGACACAGAGACAGCTACCAATATGAACATGGTGGAGGTATCTCAGAATGTTTCAATGCAAGTCGATGAAGAGCGTCGACGTGAGGAGTACCACAAATTAGCATACCCCAAAGAAGAGGAAAACTTGGCAGATTTCATCCACAGATGCCAGAGAAAGAGGTCTGAAGTAATGCTCTGTCCTCGTTGTAGTGTCGTCTTCGATAAAAAGGCAGCACAGAACCTAGAAGGAGTGGAAAGAGCAAAAAGAAGGGGAAATTAGAAGCCTTCTCAACCAGCAGGAGGGGAAAGATTCGACCCCAGGAGAGGAGACCAAAACAGGCAGAAGTTAGGAGGAAGGTACCCAAACACATTCAAGCCTACGAATAAGGCTCCAAATGACAAATGGGTCAATCCAATCCGACAAGCCCAAGGCCAAGAGAAGTGGAAAGATTTCGAAGTACAAAGGGGGTCTTCCTTATCATATAGGAGAGAATTCCAAAAGTCTAAGAAGATGACTTACCCATCTTAAAACTACAAGGGTAAGAACCCTATGACGAAATCACAATGGAGGAGGTATCAGCGTCGAAAGAAAGCAGAGAAGGAGGCTGCAGGAATGGCTAAACCAGAAACCAGCAGTAATGTTCAAACCTCGAACCAGAAAGAGGAATTGAAGGATAGAAAGCCGTTCGTTGCTCCAAAACAAGCGTCTTCGAAGGAGGACGTAACTAGAGATAATGAAATAACTGATGATTTCAACTCAGGGCCGGAAGCATCTTTCGACGTGATGTGCAACGTTGTGTCAGTACTCCCCAGGGAGTATGACCAAATAATGGATGTCGAAGATGAGGAAGAGGCTATGGAAGTCAAAACGGCCAGACACAGGCATGTTTGTTATTATATCATGAACAATGGATGCATGGAAGAAAAAAACGTGTTTTTTGAAAGACCAGATGATTCGATGAGAAGTCACTTGAAACCCCTGTTCATTAAAGGAAAGGTGGGCAACATAGGGTAAACAAGATTCTGGTTGATGGAGGCGCGACAGTCAATTTGATGTCGCATTACATGCTCAAAAAGATTGGAAAGGATGATTCCGACACTAAACCTCATAACATGGTGTTGTCGAATTACGAGGGTAAAGTGGGAACCACCATGGGTGTAATACAAGTGGATCTAACAGTCGGAACCATCACAAGGTCGACAATGTTTATGGTAATTGCCTCAAAGGCAAATGATAACACGAAAATGTATCGTATTTTGGCCTTGATTTACATTCAATTATTATATCGTTTTCGTCTAATATCCGATTTTCTTGAGAATATTCGAGTGTTTTCGCAGGTATTTCATTTCTCAAACTAAAAATGAGCAAAGTGCAGAAAAGTAGCAAAACAAGGAGAAAACAGGGAGAAATAACAGAAAAATCAGAGAAAATGGAAAATGGTGTGTGTGACGACCGCCACACACACGCCACGACCGTCATGCATTTCAACCACGCCACGATCGTCACAAGAATGCCACAACCGTCATGGACTCAAAATACACCACGATCGTCACATGATCACCACGGTCGTCACGCGCGCAGAGTAAGTTATAACGTTCAGAACAGAACGTAGCCACGAAGGAAGTCATGCACATGTTCAATTCAATTCCCTGGATTCTCTCAACCTAAATTCCAACTGCGCCTCAACTCAGTCTCCCGTAATACTCTCTCCATGAGGCCACTGCTCCTAAATTCTCTCCAACGGAAGTTACAAGGGACTCTATAAAAGGGAAGCAGTCGTCACAGAAATCCATCTCCCTTCTCTCGGCCATTTTTCCTTGTTTAGTATTTAGGCAGAAATTTTACCATGTAAAAGTGGTAGTTTCTCACATCGAGGAACTACCACACCATTAGTCTTAGGATTTGTTTCATTTGTTTTAATTTCAGTTCCAGTTATTGTACGCCAAGATTATTCTGCACTATTTTAGAAGTAATACCAGTTTTCCTTTTTACATTATTAACAGGTTTCATTTTATTGCTTTATTATTATTTTTATTTATCGTTGTTAATTTAATTACCATGTTATCTTTAATTGCAACCGTTATGTTTAATTCGTTTTTACTTAATTCCATGATTGGCTAAATAGTTTAGAGTCCGGTGTATGAGGACCGTCGTTACCGACGGGACTCGGTAGAAAATAATAGGTGCGAACTTATGATTAAAAATCCTGTTTTGGTTTTAATTTCCAAGTCTAATTTAAATAACTTTGTCACGAGAGTGAGAGGTTATTTAACACGATTTTGTCACGAGAGTGAGAAATTAATTAAGGTTAGAGCCGGCACTGCGAGAGCGTGGGGATCGAACCGGATAGTGGAAATTAGGCACCATATCTAAATATAGTGGGAGCGCTTTAGATGTTGGTTAGGATATTATTGGCTTTCAAAATGTATTTCTTAGTTACCGGGCAAGCGGGAGCAAAATCTTGGGATTAGGAAGTATGGCTTTAGTTAATACCGCGAGAGCGTGAGGCAGAGTCTTTAAGTTGGTATATTCTACGGAACTAAGTTATAGTCGAAATTAGTACCAGAATTCTACAAAGTCCCTTAGGAGCGCGGAATCCATATTCCGGTCTCTCTTTCTCTATTATATTTACTTAGTTTTATTTTCAGTTCTAGTTTTAGTTTCCCTTAAATCAAAAATATCATTAGCCTTAGCTTTACAAATTAACGATAGATTACGGTAGGTTGACATTGGTCTCTGTGGGTTCGACAATCTTTTATATTACTTCGATAAATCCGTGCGCTTGCGGAGCATCAAGTTTTTGGCGCCGTTGCGGGGGACTAACAGTCAATATTGTGATTCCGTTGTTGCACCGTATAGACTAAGGCACTCCTATATAAAAAAATAATAATAATAAAAAAATTTTAAAAAAATTTTAAAACTATGTATCACCCAAATTTTCTCTATGATAACCACTCACAATATCTTGAGGAGCCGCACCCAAATTTTTTCTACAATTACCAACTGCAATACTCCCAATATTTTGAGGAACCGCAACCAAATTTTTCCTATGATTATCATTCCCAAAATTTTGAGGAACCCCGAGAATCATACAATTCCAACCTCGAAATACTAATGGAAGATTTCCACGCGACCCTATCTCATTTCCGCCCAAATCACCACTCTCAATATTTTGAAGAACCGCAAGAATTCGTTAAGTCCAACCTTCAAAACATTAATAGAGGATTTCATTGAAACATCAACCAATGCTAGACTAGAATCTATGATGGAGCACTTTGTGGACGCACAAACTGTCCAGAATGAAGAGCTTAAAAGACAACATCTCGATAACCATGAGACCCTTAGGCGGCTGAACACCGTGGTCGAGTCCCTTGTGACTCACACTGAGGCATTGGAGACCCAAACCTTACTGCTTGCACTGACACCTATAGGTCCCTCCCCTGAGGAGAATGCGTATGTTATAACAACCAGTAGTGAAGGACAACTCAAAAATCCTGAGGAGAGTGATAATGAGGTTGATGAGAGTTATGGTGAGAAAAGAGTTGAGATTGAGACAATTCACCAACACCATCCACAAACGAGGTTATCGAAGAGGTAGAGAATGAAGCACGAATTATTGATCACCCTCCATATACCCCACCATATCCTTTCCCGTATAAGTTTGCAGACTCCAAAACGTATGTGCATGTATGGAAAATTATCCACGCACCCTTGTCTGGGGTCTTGCATAAAAAGAGAAAATTTGAAGACCAAACTAAGGAAAACATTACTGCTAAGAGGGAAAGGTTAAACTTTGAGGTGATGGATGAAATAACTAAACCCAAACTTGAAAAGCTAATACCTAGCATAGATCCAGAACCACCACCACAAGTTCAAAAGAATGAACCACCCCACAGAAGGAAGAAAAGGAAAGGTGAAGGATATGTGAGATGGCTTGATAAATGGCCATGGAAACCGAAGATCGACACTCATAACCGTCGAGCTATCGACGTTAAACAAAACTCTGCGTGGGTGGTAACCCACGAGTTTTTAATTTAATGTTTTCCTTTTATTGTTTGTGTTTGCAGAGAATAAAGAATTGTATCGCTTGTCACGTCTCAGCTATATTTAGGCGAAAGATCTCTATATGACAATCCCTTAAGATGAGTTAGTGCCCACGGACATTTCTACGAATGTCGCTGCTGGTGGTGACACAATTGATGAGTATAATAGGAGAGAAAATGTCTTTTCCGTCCGTTATTTACATCCTCCTTGTTCTTCGCATGGTCAGGTTCCACCTGCACACACCGCACCGTATTTTTCTAACATTTTTGCAGGTACTTCCTTCGGAAATAAGTATTATGATGAGCGACTTCAAGAAAATGAAGTTTCAGCAAATTCAGATATCTCGTAGTACAAGACATCGAAGTAGAAGTGGCCAACGAAGACAGAGACAACAAGGGAAGAATCAGCGCGAATTTGGCCGTGGTGGCACGCAATGACATTCATACAAGTTCTATCTTTCCTTTACCACCTTTTATCAAAACATTGAGGACAATGTTTGGTTTAAGTGTGGGGGAGGAACTATACCGCTTTCATTTTAACGCATTTTAGTTAGATTTATTGCTTTCTAGCATGATTTTAAAATTTTTTCTATTTTCGTTGCATCTTTGCATGTGCTGTCAAGTCTTTATATGCGATTTTGTGTTTATCGATTTCCCACTCCCTTGAGCCACACCAAATATTTTTAAAATTTTTGCGTTAAAAATAGGGTTTATTTTGAAAATCTTAGGTTACAGAGGAAATTAAGGTTAGATTGTGAGTCGTGGGAAAAATTCCGCAAAATCGATATCGTCTTAACACTGTGAGCCTCCCTATTATGGAAATCGATTTGAGTACTTGTTATGCCGTAGCCTTAAATTCTCACCCCTTTAGTAGTCCCTAATTAGTTTATTTAGCAGTCAGTACTATCCTAAGCACGCACTAAGTAGGAAGCCGATGCAAATAAGTGTATGATCTCATGTTTAAATGGTAAATTGAAAAGAAAAAAAAATGAATGAAAAGAAATGCTCCTTATAAGTTAGGTGATCCTCACCCGATCATTTAGCCCAACGGTGCAAACTTCTTTATTTTATTGATATTTAAGCCAATGTGCAAAAGAAAAAAAATTTGATAATAATAATGAGATCATAGTCACTAACAGGTTATCCTACCATGAGTGTGAAAGGATAACGGGCTTAATGTGATTGCGCCAGAATGAAAAGGGATGAAAGAAGGATGAGTTAGTTAGGTTTAGGTATAATTACATGATTCAGATTGGTTTGTATAGGAGAGAGATTGATGACCGCAAAAGCGGAATTGTGTTGTTACGATATCCTTAGTGTAGAAGCTAGTACCTATGACACAAACTCAACTGAAGTAGAGTTGGTAGCCTAGGATGATATCCGTATGCATTATTTTTCTTACGAGTCATGGTTTGCTTGAGGACAAGCAAATGTTTAAGTGTGGGGGTGTTTGATAACACGAAAATGTATCGTATTTTGGCCTTGATTTACATTCAATTATTATATTGTTTTCGTCTAATATCCGATTTTCTTGAGAATATTCGAGTGTTTTCGCAGGTATTTCATTTCTCAAACTAAAAATGAGCAAAGTGCAGAAAAGTAGCAAAACAAGGAGAAAACAGGGAGAAATAACAGAAAAATCAGAGAAAATGGAAAATGGTGTGTGTGACGACCATCACACACACGCCACGACCGTCATGCATTTCAACCACGCCACGATCGTCACAAGAACGCCACGACCGTCATGGACTCAAAATACACCACGATCGTCACATGATCACCACGGTCGTCACGCGCGCAGAGTAAGTTATAACGTTCAGAACAGAACGTAGCCACGAAGGAAGTCATGCACACGTTCAACTCAATTCCCTGGATTCTCTCAACCTAAATTCCAACTGCGCCTCAACTCAGTCTCCCGTAATACTCTCTCCATGAGGCCACTGCTCCTAAATTCTCTCCAACGGAAGTTACAAGGGACTCTATAAAAGGGAAGCAGTCGTCACAGAAATCCATCTCCCTTCTCTCGGCCATTTTTCCTTGTTTAGTATTTAGGCAGAAATTTTACCATGTAAAAGTGGTAGTTTCTCACATCGAGGAACTACCACACCATTAGTCTTAGGATTTGTTTCATTTGTTTTAATTTCAGTTCCAGTTATTGTACGCCAAGATTATTCTGCACTATTTCAGAAGTAATACCAGTTTTCCTTTTTGCATTATTAACAGGTTTCATTTTATTGCTTTATTATTATTTTTATTTATCGTTGTTAATTTAATTACCATGTTATCTTTAATTGCAACCGTTATGTTTAATTCGTTTTTACTTAATTCCATGATCGGCTAAATAGTTTAGAGTCCGGTGTATGAGGACCGTCGTTACCGACGGGACTCGGTAGAAAATAATAGGTGCGAACTTATGATTAAAAATCCTGTTTTGGTTTTAATTTCCAAGTCTAATTTAAATAACTTTGTCACGAGAGTGAGAGGTTATTTAACACGATTTTGTCACGAGAGTGAGAAATTAATTAAGGTTAGAGCCGGCACTGCGAGAGCGTGGGGATCGAACCGGATAGTGGAAATTAGGCACCATATCTAAATACAGCGGGAGCGCTTTAGATGTTGGTTAGGATATTATTGGCTTTCAAAACGTATTTCTTAGTTACCGGGCGAGCGGGAGCAAAATCTTGGGATTAGGAAGTATGGCTTTAGTTAATACCGCGAGAGCGTGAGGCAGAGTCTTTAAGTTGGTATATTCTACGGAACTAAGTTATAGTCGAAATTAGTACCCGAATTCTACAAAGTCCCTTAGGAGCGCGGAATCCATATTCCGGTCTCTCTTTCTCTATTATATTTACTTAGTTTTATTTTCAGTTCTAGTTTTAGTTTCCCTTAAATCAAAAATATCATTAGCCTTAGCTTTACAAAGTAACGATAGATTACGGTAGGTTGACATTGGTCTCTGTGGGTTCGACAATCTTTTATATTACTTCGATAAGTCCGTGCGCTTGCGGAGCATCAGCAAATTACAACCCGCTGTTAGGCAGGGAATGGATACACGGCATATGTGTCGTTCCTTCGTCGATGCATCAAAGAATAACAATTTGGCGTGCCGACGAGATTGTCGAAAATATAGAGGCTGACCAGAGTTACTTTCTGGCAGAAGTAAACTAGGTTGACAGGCGAAGCTTTGACAGAAATCTGGCTCATATTGCTCCTTGTAGTCCTGCAACGTTCGATATGACGCCAACCGACAACGCCTTATGTTCACTATACCTTCATCCCACCCACGGGTTTCAATGGGATAGAGAGGTAGTTGGCGAAGAAAATTATATTTTTGGAACCTCACACATCCAGCCAACTGGCTGGGGCAGCAAATTTAGTGACAATGAGTGAGTCACTAGTTCTGAAGAAGATTGAGGCTTATATAGCCGAGAATAAACTCAAAGCGGCTTTAGAGGCTAAAGTAAAGTACATGGCAGTCGAAGCCAATGAACAAGTACTTATTTATGTTTTATTAGTTTATTTTAAGTGTTTTTTATAACTCTGATGCTATACAAGCACTTCTTTACTTGTAAGTAGTACAATTTGAACCTTGGTGAGGTTAATTTGTGATCTCATTCTAGGGATGAAAGTGTTGAATTTAGTTTTGTTTCAAGTGTGATTTAAGGTTTGAATAAGTTGATGTATATTTAGTTTTCATCTGATAACTAACTGGTAAAATAAATTTGGTGATGCTCAGTATCAGTCCATATTTTTACCTTTGCAGGACAACATTCACAACTTATACACAACATCACAACAACTTATTACCTGGGTTTTTTATTTTCTTTCACCATAGGGGTTTTAAAATTTTTCTTCCCACTTCCATTAGCTAGTCCGCTTCTTATATAAATTGATTCTTCATAGAATTATTTGCATGTCTTATTCTCTTACTTATTGATGATATTGAGCAAATTTCTTGCAGAAAAGAAAGAACAGGCTGTCAAAGAAGGATACCTTGATCCGCTGTCAGTTTCAAAGCCATTGAAAGAGAAAACTTCAAAGGCTGAGAGACGAGCCTTGCAGGAGGCACAAAGAGCTGCAAAAGCTACTTCTAAAGGTTATATACTTACGATTCATTCCCTGACTTGAATTTTTTGCATTTGTTAAAACTTATGGGGATGATTCAATACATGATATATGTTTAAGAATTCAAATGTTCATACTTTTTGGTTTGATATCATGTATCTGTATTCCTATAAAAGTTAAATCCTAGCTTTTATCCTCACTCAATATTGACAACAGTTTGTTACACTGGAATTTCTTGTTTCCTTAATGAACCAAATCACCAAACACAGATCAATTTTCTGATAATCATGCCATCAAGTTCTCAAAATTTGGCCCTGAAAGAGAGAATACAAAGTTCGGTTTTTTATTAGATGCTGCTTAATGTCTTAGTTTATTTTCTAGCTGCTGATATTCAGGAGTTCTATGCCTTCATATTATTTTTGCAGTCTGTGGTTGGTTTGATTGTTGTTCTGTATCCAGCTAATGGAAGTTCTGCAGTTGCTGAATCTGGCAAAGCCGTCCTAGCTAAAAGTAAAAAGTGGTCTTCACAAAAGAAAGATGGTCCTCCAGTTTCATTATCAGTCACTATTGATAACAAATCTGGGAACCGTCCTTTGGAGAAAGAGAGGAAAAAAGAGGCTCCTCCTCAACGAATGCAATTCGATGATCAAAACAGAGTGGAAAAAGCTAAAAGGCGTGCATTGGTAAATCAAACTGAAGCAAGAAACAGAGTTGAATTATTTCGGCATTTGCCTCAATATGAACATGAGGCTCAGGTTCCTAATCTTGAGTCAAAGCTTTTCCAGCTTGACTCCGTACATCCTATTGTGTTCAAAGTACTGCTTTGAAATTTTATATGGATGGTTCAGTATAATGTAAATATAAAGATTAACATTAACCTTAACTAAATTATTCTTGTCATTCACTAGAGTCCATAATTTTGTTACATGTAATTTAACTGCAATGGGAGAACCATCTTAAATTAACAAGTAACTCCTCAATTTGGTCATCCATAGTTACTCATCACAATGAGTACTCTAAAATAATTGTTACAAATTATGATAGGACACAGACTCTCAATTTCATTCCTTTAAAGATCTACATCCAAGGCACATTAGCCTTATGTATGAAATTTAAAATAAAATGGTTCCTTTTTCTGAGTTCTGTTAAAGTTGATGGTTGTAACATAGCCTGGCCAAACTCTAAATTAAGCCAACTCTCAAAGAAATAAGACATACAAAACCAGCCAGAATTGGGAGGTCCACTTTTGGATCACTTTCTCAAATGTCCAGCTTAGTTGGAGCCCAAACTTAAGAGATATTAGTAACATAATAACTAAAAGTAGAACTATGAATTTTTATTGATTATCATTTATATATATATATATATATATATATATATATATATATATATATATATATATATATATATATATATATATTCAAAATTTAGGTAAGATTTTATAATTTTTGTTTTAATGACATCTTTCATGATCTTTCTCCTTCCCCTTAGGCAGGATCTTGATTTTGACAACCATAAGAAGATTAATGTGATAACATTTTATATTTTTGCGGGTCTAAGACCAATTTGAGTGTTAATTTTTTCGAAATTAATATTATTCTTTTCTATCCAGTCTCCCATTTTTTGTTATAATAGCTTTATTGACATTTCTTATTCTTTCTTTAATATATGAATATTGAGTTATAAATAATATTAGTCCAAGTATTTATGCTTTGTTCTCTCAAATTAGAACTTGTGTCACTAATATTTCTTCTTCCTACACAGATATGGGTTGGAAATTTTTTGACATGACCTCCACTTCTTTTAAGAAAACTTAGTTGGTCCTTTTTTTTTATTTCTCATCATACATTATTAAGCCAGTTTTATGACTTTGATACTAAACAGGTACTTATTTATGTTTTATCAGTTTGTTTTAAGTGTTTTTTATAACTCTGATGCTATACAAGCACTTCTTTACTTGTAGGTAGCACAATTTGACCCTTGCTGAGGTTAATTTGTAATCTCATTCTAAGGATGAAAGTGTTGAATTTAGTTTTGTTTCAAGTGTGATTTAAGGTTTGAATAAGTTGATGTATATTTCGTTTTCGTCTGATAACTAACTGGTAAAATAAATTTGGTGATGCTCAGTATCAGTCCATATTTTTACCTTTGCAGGACCTCTTTTTCTACTAAATATATTGTATAAAGGATGAAAAATGGCAGTAATGCCACTTATGGATGCCACTATCTACAGGAACATACTCCTGATGCAGCTACTTTTGATGAACAAATCAGTTTAAGCACTCTGGATAAAAATGCAGCAAGGAATAATTAATATTGGAGAAAGGACAAGGGATTCTTCAAGTCATGCCAACAATGCATCTTAGCGTGAAAATATTCTTCAATGTATTTGATTCCTTATCTGAATGTAATTGTAATATAATAAGCTTCTAACATATAAAGTGACATGATGCTTGTATAAATGTAATATGATATATATGTTTAGTTGAATGAAGAATATATGTGATTTTTTTTCCCATTCTGTTCATATTTCTACAAATAATTTTTTTTTTAAATTTTAAAAATAAATTACCTGCGGATTTACCTGTGGAAAAGAAATTTCCTATGGATTTACCTGCAGATGTAACTGTGGAACTGAAAGTTGCGACAGTTGGAACCGTCGTAATCAACAATAAAATCAAATGGAAATTTACGACGGTTGGAACCGTCACAATATGCAAATTATGACAGTTCCCTACCCGTCGTGAGAGATAATGACAGTTGGTGTGACGGTTTTCACAACCGACGCGATATGGCCTCGCAACGCACGTTTCTGCGACAGTGCAGCAACCGTCGTGACTTGCAAATTACGGCGGTTTTAACCATCGTAACCTGCAAAAACAACCGTCGCAATTTGCCAATTTTCTTGTAGTGTATAACATTCATCACAAATTGAACTAAGAGGTTCACGTTGAGTACAACGGACGTAGAGGATGCTAGTATCTTCCCTTTACGTAACCGACTCTCGAACCCAGAATGTGGTTGCGATGACCATGTTCTTATCTCTTAAAGGTTTTCTCGATATTTTCCTATTCCTTTATTAGAATGAATAAAGTTTGGTGGCGACTCTGTCGAACAATTTTTTCCGCATCCTAGCGTGAAGGTCGTATTTTTTCAAGGTGCGACAATATGCCCAAGTACATAAAAGGAAGATGGTCGGCCCTCAAAAAAAGAAGTAATTGTTTCAATCTCCTTCTTAGTATTGTCCTCTACATTGCCAAAGTACACCTTACATTTAACAGGGTTGACAGAGACCTAGTAGAAACGTTTATTTTATTTTTAAAGAATAATTTTTCCTATGTATTTAAAAAAATAAGTTTTATAAAAATGTTTTAAAATATTAAAAAAAAATTAATTTTGTTTTTTATAAATTGAAAGACTAATTTTGATATTATATAAAAAATAAATAAATATTATTGAAAATTAAAACAAAGTTAAATTACAAATTTTTAAAAAGATGTATCTCAAAATTAATTTTTTTATTATTATTTGAAATAACTTCAAATTTAAGTGATTTTTTAAAAATTTTATATCAAAATAATTATAATAAAATAATAAAATGTCTAAAATAACATTTTAAAAATAATTATTCAATCTAATTTTTATTTGAAGTTAGAAAAAATCATTGTAATTCTTTTCCAACAAAAATATAATAGTATAAAATTTATTTTTAAAAAAATTGAAACAAACAGAACCGTTATTAATTATACAATTAATTAGATGACCAAACCCCAATATTATTGAGAAATATTAAATTAATTAAACTTAATAAGAAATATGCAAATTTAAAAGAGTGGATAGTAAAAAGTAAGTTGTTTTTAAAATAGAGATTTTATTCTAAAAAAAAAGAAAAGAAAATAAAAGGTTAAAAATAAAGTAAAAATGACGGAAAGAATTTTGGTGCATTTGTAGAAAAAACATCATGACCATTTTTAAGAAGTTTGATCCTGAAAATATTAACATTAAAATAAAAAATCCTATAATTTTCAAGGAGTCTCATGGAAAATTTTGATACTCATCTTTTTTTTCCTATAATTCTTAAGAGGTTTGTAGTTACAAAACTTTTAAATTCGAACATTTTCTATCAAATAATTACAAGGATTTATTGCTGGAAAACATTTAATTTTAAATTTCTTTTTATTTTTATTTTATAATTACTAGCGTTCAAACGAGCACTCGCGTGCCTGTCGGTCCGTTTTTTTAAAGTACATACGTAATAATTTAAATGATATTTTTTATTTAATATTAATGTTAAATGGAAGTTAGGTAGAAAGTTAATAGTACGAAGTTAGATAGAAAATTATGTAAAATATGATAGTAATGATTTTAATGGAAGTTGTTGTATAAGTTACACATTAAAATAAAGATAAAATTGATAAAAAAATAGATTATACCAAAACACCATATTTTACCTTTATATATGTTATAGATTTAGAAATGAGATTAATTGAAATACACTGTCAGTGTAAAACTACTTTACACTGACATTCAATACGACTGGATCATTTTGACACATAAGAGGAGATAAACATAAAATAAGTAGTTATTTAAATAGTTTAATTATAATTTAATTTAATTTATTTTTAATTTTATAATTATGTGTCAAAATGATCCAGTCTTTTTGGATGTCAGTGTAAAGTAGTTTTACCCTGACAATATATTTCAATTAATCTCAAAACTTTAGAAATTCGTTAAAAAAATTAAAATTTAGAAAGAAGTTGTTCTGTCTCCAGTTTTTATGGAACTACCGGTGCATCGCACAAATCATTACAGTAAGATTTTAAAATTTTAGTTCTACGGACTATAATTTATGAATTTATGAAGTTTTTGAATTTATGACGTTTCTTTGAAATTAAATAAATATAATATATTTATATTTAGACTAAAATACAGTTTTGGTCCTCCTGTTTTTCAAAATTCACAGTTTTGGTCTCCTTAATTTTTTTTTTAACAGTTTTGGTCCAAAATTGGTTACTGTTCATATATATATATATATATATATATATATATATATATATATATATATATATATATATATATATATATATATATATTTTAACGGACGTGTACGGACAGGTTACTGTTCATCACTTTTTTTGGGCCAAAATTGGGGTGGGGGACCAAAACTGTTAAAAATAAAAACAGAAAGACCAAAACTGTGAATTTTAAAAAACAGGGGAACCAAAACTGTATTTTAGCCTTATATTTATAAATGTTCAACCGACTATAATAATTTATGAGTGTTGGACTCATACACTTTCTCTTCATTTTAAAAACACATTTTAAATCAATACTAAATTTGTATACACAATTTAAAAAAAAAAATAGACTTGCATGTTCAAACATAAGAAAAATCTTAAAGTATATGAGAAAATTTACATTCATTCGTTAAAATAAATGTGTTTCTATTATATTTTTAACTAATTGAATTATAGTATAGATTACTACATTAAATAATAAAACAGAATCTTTCGGATTGAACTTGAAAGTCTAGTTTCTCATATTATTTTCTTTGATTGAATATATTTTGTATGCCCGTTTTTATTTTGAATTTGTGTTGATTATTTGGAAATATAGAAATGAAATTCTTTTTAAAAGTTTTTTTAATCTAATTTTAATGGTGTGGGGTTGATTAAACTCCTTTTGTGGCAATGGTTTATTTTGTTATTTAGACTTGGTTTAATTTGTTTTTGTCAGAGTGGACCAATAATCCGATGATTTTTGTTAGGTAAATTCGAGTTTTTGTGTTGTTTGTTTGTTGTGGGGTTTTGTCTCACTTTTTTTTGTTGTAATTTTAGGTTAAGCACATGCTTTTTAATTAAATTCCGTTTGCTTATAAAAAAAATATACAAAATCAATTTTTTTTCTCAAGATTAAACTCTTGTGTTTATATTTCATATAATCTTCTTACTCCTCTAATTTTTTGAATTTTATTTTAGAGATTTGAAATAATTGTTTTTTTTAAAATATATTGATTTTTATTTTAAAAGTGATCATATTTCTTAAATATATTTTCTGCTTTTTAATATAAGTAATTTTGAAAATAAATTATACTGTGGTTTTACAATATCAATAAATAATTAATATTATTTTTATTACTATAGTCTAAGCATTTATTATTCTATTATTTTAATTTTTTAAATTAATTTTCTTATTATTTTAATTTTTTAAATTTATTTTTCTCATAAATGAAGGACAATTTTATAAAATATTTTCTATGTCACTTTTTTATCTAAAATGCTTACTTTTTTTTAATATGAATAAAAATATTAAAAATAACTTATAATAAAAAAAAACTGAGGTACTCTCCGTCTCACAATAGGTGTTTTTTTTTCATATTTTTATTTGTCTCAAATTATTTGTGTCTTTAGAAAAGCAATGTGATATTTATTAGTTCTTTCTACTAACTTATATTTATTTATTGTATTTTAAATCATATAACTACTCAATTATCTATTGTTAATAAGATTATTTCAACAAAGGATATTAGTTTTATAATTGAAATTAAAAAAAAAAACACTAATTCTACAACGAAGAGAGTAGTAAATATGAAGAAAATTTTCAAAAACTTATGACTAGTGGTCATAATATTGCATTTAACTTAACTTACTGTGGTATTTACAAAAGGAATTACTCTTCAAATAGAATTACTTTAAAAAAAATACATAATAAATAAATGTAATAGAAGTTAAAATTTACTATAACTTTGGATTTCCAACATATATATATATATATATAACATTAATTTTCTTGGTAATATATATGCATGACACAAAAAGTCATATTTAATACAAGGAGATACGGCAAGCTTAACGACTGGGTTTTCCGTTGCGAACCTATAAATAAAATCGCTTCTGCATCCCTTTGGATGCGTGACGTGATCAACCTGAAAACCATCGAAAACCATTACAACTTCCAGTCAGTGGCAGTGCCGGTTATCGGTCGCGGAGATTGCGTTCCATTCTGGTCTTCGTACTGGTGCAGGGATACTATGCTGAAGGACAGGTTTCCTGATTTATTCTCTGCTGCTGCAAATAAGAACAGCGTGACTGCTGATTTCGGTTTCTAGATCCAGGATGTTTGGGTCTGGTCCTTTGATAATTGTTGGAATCCTGGCCATCAGGTGGATCATGCCATGGTTAATTCTCTGCTGAACACTATTCACGACGTGCAGATTTCGCGCGATATCTCGGATACTTGGGATTGGAGATTGGACTCTTCCAGGGTTTTTTCGGTGCGGTCCTGTTATGCCCACTTGATCGAGGAATTGTTGGGCTTTAGTTTTCAAGAACCGGATATGTTGCTTCTCAAGGTTGTGTGGAAGACTCGCATCCCTTTGAAGATCAAGATTTTTTGTTGGAGGATGATTTGCGACAAGCTGCCTACCCGTAACAATCTTGCTCATAAAGGTATCATCGTTTCCCCTCATGACAAGGTTTGCGTCTTGTGTTTTCAACAGGAAGAGGATGTGTTGCACCTTTTTTTGAATTGTCCTAAAGTTCATCTCCTATGGCTTAAAATTGCTGACTGGTTAGGATATTCCCCGGTGATCGCCAACTCTATTAGTAACCACGGTTTGCTTTGATTTTTGGCCTTGTTCGATAAGGGTAAGGAGGACATGAGTTGTTTCGTGTGGACCATTACTTCTTGGTGTATTTGGAACACTCGAAACAATATCATTTTCAACGACGTTGTTTGTATGTGGAGGATATTTTCAATCGTGTGGTCACTCTTTCTTGGAGATGGGTGGAATTAGGTCGTAGAAGATGTAATTATTATGATTGATTGAATCATCCTACTGATTTCTTGTAGCTTTAGGAGACTTTTTGTTGTTCTTCTATTTTGTTTGGTTTTTTGTATCGGGTTGGATAATCCATTTTTCTCCCTTTTAATACAAATTGCTTATAAAAAAATACATGAGAGTGAGGGAAAATCAATTATATATGATTTATCTATTATTTAAAATTAAATTTCTTTAATTTTATAGGGATACAATAGAATAAAATTGTATTATTTTAATTATTTAAAATGGGTCCGAGATAACAAAATGACGCGGTATGCATCAATGTATCACGGTAATAAAAATCTAATTGGATTGCCTGATTCAACTAATCAAATAGGAAACCGGACCTATGTCTAGTACAATAAACTTAGAAACCGCTTAAATAGAAAACCAATAGCTAAACAGGTACACCCTCTGGTCATTATTATAAACAATAAAAAACTTTTTTGGTTCATTACATAATTGATGTATCTGATATATAATAATGATCCGATACATCATTCATTTAATGAATCTAAAAAGCTTTTTGTTGCTTATAATAATGACCGGAGGGTGTAAGTTATAGACAAAATTGACAGCTCAATTGATTTTAATGGTTGGACCATATTTTTTATTAAAATAAATAAATAACTGTCTATTAACCCCTAGAAGGAGAACGAGGTAAGGTAATATCTTCTTCACATTCTTCAAACAAATAAATCTCATAACAAATAGTGTCAAAAATATAACATAGAGAGTCGAAAGGAAAATACTTGATTTTTTAATTTACTTTTAGAAGAGGAAAAGACGAACATAGTGAAAATAAAGAAACATAATAACAACATAAAATCTTACAGAAAAACTCTAAATCAGAAAAAATATCACGACTTTTGTCAAATAAAAATATATAGACTACTTTCAACCATCTTCAAGACCTCTATTACACCCACAATCTTTTAAGAAAATGTTTAATTGTCCCTCACAACGCTCTAACACGAGTGTTATTACATGTGATTCGCAATATTTTGTAGGCAACATGTGAAGCAAGATGTTCTGGAAAGTTGTGAGACATCATGTCTTGAAGTGGTTATAGCATGTTAAGTGGAAAAAACATGTTAAGCAAAGTGTCCTACATTCAATGAGATATACTGTCTCGAGCTGATTTCTTGATGTGCAAGGTTAGTTGAAAAATATCTCGCGCTTTTGAGATTTGTTTCCATTTCTGTCCAATTAGAGATATGATTGTTAAAGCAAACTTCTGGTTTAAAAAACTTTATTTTGAATCTTTTTAGCAAGATTTAATTTTGTATTCTTAAAAGATTTAGATTTATTCAAGATTTGTTTCAACCAAGTCTTTCAATCAACATTATGAAGATTGATTTCGTCTCTTTTTTTTTAGCTGCATTCATTCGATAAACCCTAATGAGTTTTCTAGTTGGACTAGTGTTACTATTTAAGGAGACGTTCTCCTTTGTGAAGACTCAGACCTTGCACTACTAAGCTTGACATGTTTAATTGTTATCGGGTCAATATTTTGTTTGTTATACTATATGCCTATTTTTATTTCTAAGTTAGGTGAATAGAGTATTTGAGTTGTATTATTGTTTCACCATTCATATATCTTTGTAGATATATAAACACTTAGGAGGGTGTTTTAGTGAAAGTGAGTGGGGTCTCCGATTATGGGGGTGTCTGGATCGAAGTTCACAGATAGTGCTATGAAAAAAAAAGCACTACACTAGGAAAGTTCAAATAAGACTAATTTGTACTTCTGACTATTAAGAGTCAAAATTTGAACTAGGTTAACAATTCTCGTGTTATTTAGTTTATGCATTTATCCTTCAAGTTATGCATATATATTGTCATACACATTATTTCAACATTGTGTCTGACATCTTGTCATTAGTAGACAAAATTTCTACTAGAGTATAAGAGAAAAAATTCAAATACAAATTTAAAGTGCGCATGACTGACACATTTTGTAATGAAGAACTTAAGTCCAATATATAGCCTTTAACTCCATCTTCCTTTGCAAAAGTAAGCGATAAGAGACTAATTCAACATATATATTTCAACCAATACCAACTATCTTCACCTTTATTAAAAATGATACACCATATTCTATGGTTTACACATATAATAATTGTTCAAAAGAACTATTATACTATACTATAAAGAGTATAGTCATTTGAAGCTAAATAAGTCCAAGAATTTTCACATAGTTCAAAAACTATCATATTCCACTAGAAGAATAGTAAATTTCATTTGAAACTAAATCACTCAAAGAATTTCCACCTATTATAAAATAAGGATAAAAACTTATGGTGTAACATGCATGTTGGCAAGAAGCTTTTCAACCCCCGATATAATCTCACAATATACTCTGCATCAATTTCGCCCATATGTTAATCCACTAGCAAAAACTCATCCTTTTCCATGACAATGGAAATTTCATAAGGTCATTGATAGAATTTCAACAAATGTACTAAAAATCATCAAAGTTATAAAATAAATTCGTTTCCACATGAATTGTCTTATTTTAGCAAAGCAATTACGAATGCTAGAATAGTAAAATTTTGGGTTTTCTTTAGTGTTGGTTAAAACAAAAAATAAACAAAGAGTTGGAAAAAATATAAGATTAAAAGACAATCAGGCCTTATTTTGAATACCATAATTCTCACTGTTGATGACTATGCTTATTTGTCTGAAGTTGATTTCAAAGTTACGATGATTTAACAAGACCGTTATACCAATTTCCTTGGTGTATAACTCACTAACTTACACTACAACTCCCTAATTCCTTAGGGCAGTTCGAAGTTTAATTAGGATAAACAAGTTCGTTAATTCCTAAGCAACAATTTATAATTATTTATGCCTAAATCAATTAATAAACTGAACAACTAATCTATTTCAAGTTTATAGGTTTAGGGTTAGTAATTCATATTTTCCTAGGTTCAGCCTATGAGCTCGTCAACACTAAAACACATTACACACAAGAGAAATTGAATAAAAATTGTAATATCAAATTATGAAAATAACACAAAACAAGCTTTATGGTTCAACAGATAAAATTAGATTCATCTCATAAGACCTGATATATAAAAACCTAACTACTCATACTAACAGAGTTCATAGAAATAAGGTTATAGAAGAAATATATGAAACTCATAGCAGAATATGATCTTCAATGGTAAAACCTTTGTTCCAGAGCTCCACTGCTTTGATTCCCCGTCAGAAAATAATCTCCAAAAGTGTTAACCCCAAAAATTATGAAAAAAAATACCATTTAAAGAAACATGAGCGCGTCAGAAAAATGTGTGTGAATCATGTCACTATTGGTAAAAATCACATGTAAATACAAACTTAAAGTGTTTATGATTGGTATATTTTGTAATGAAGAAATTGAGTCCATTATATAATCTTGAACTCCCTATTCTTTTACAAAAGTAAGCGATGTGAGATTATTTCAACATCTATGTTTCAACCAACACAAACTATCTCCCCCTTAATTAAAAATGATACAACATATTTTATTGTCTACACAAATAGTAAAAGTCCAAAATAACAATCATACTCCACCATAAAGAGTATAGTCAATTAAAGCTACATCCGTCAAAGAGTTTTCACATTGTTAAGAAACTATCCCCCGCCGAAATAAGACTATATTTTAGTTGAAACTAAATCACTTCAAGAATTTCCACATGTTGAAAATTATACGGAAAAATTATGATGCAACTTTAAATTTGTCATAAAGTTTTTCAACCACCGACATAATCTCACAACACACTTTGCATGTCAATCAATCCTAGCTCATCCGTTTCCATGACACTGGAAATTTCATTAGGACACACTTTTCAATTTTTAGAAAATATCACCACCTCCCAAAGCAAGGTAGACATTACTGAAATTTGACTCAGAGCCCTTTTCTAACAATACTCCATTAGGAAACTTATTCTTAACATGCCCAATCTTTTCATATTTCTAACATCTCACATCCATTTCATTGTTTTTCTTCACATTAGACCGTACTCTAGAAACCAATGCTGAGTTTAATGAAATATTATCTCCACTCTTCAATCTTCGTTTTTTAGAAATAATTTTACTGACAACTTCTTAAAAACTCAAAATTTCCTTCTTATATATCAAAACAAGCTTAATATGCTCGTAAGAAAATGGAAGAGACCATATAAATCCAAAAGTTGTAATTCATATACAATACCATTGAAAATACTTAGATCATCGTAGACTTTAGTATTTTTATCCATGCCCAAATTGTGAAACTGCTCCTTCAATATTACGAATTTGAATTTCTCTTTACTTTATAAAATCTTTTATGTTTCACCCTAAGTTTTTTGTTTGACTGTTAAGAGTTCCACATCGGATAATATATGGCATGAACATGTCTTTATAAGTGGGGGCAATTCTCACCTTACCAACCGGTTTTGTAGGGATGAGTTAGGCCTAACAACATTTCCTAAGATGGTATCAGAGCCTGGTTTAAAATTCGGTGGATCACCTGCTATCAGGTTTCCGCTATTGGACTACCCACCATTTATTTCCATGCTCCAGTTGTCTAGTCTTGAGTGTCAAGGGGTATGTTAGAGTCTCACATCGGATAATATATAGCTTAAACATGTGTTTATAAATGGGAGCAATCCTCACCTTACCAACCGGTTTTGTATGGATGAGTTAAGCCCAACCACATTTCCTAAGACTGACGACAACATATCAAAAATATTTGAAAAATATTCTTATGGCATGTGAGTTATACTCTAAGGTGTATATAAAATATGACCATTTAGTCTATGCTATTAAGATATTATGAACTAAATTAATACATTTTGATATACTTTAGGAACTAAATTGAGAGTCAATAGAAGTTACTTAATATATTTGATCAGGAGTATTCGAACAGGTCCAGGTATGCTGGTCGTCAGATGGGCAAGGTGCTCGGAATGTTGATAAGGAGAGGAGGGGGGTGTACCTGCAAGGCACTCCGACGCTCAAGTAAGAAAGGGTCAGAGAAAAGGGGCAAGTACAAAGTGTATTCTTAGGATGAATATTTGATACCTGACCCTCTCGATTGAGAGGGTTTATATAATGTTCCCCAGCGCGTGGCCAACAGTCCTATTTTCAGGGCGAAATAACCATTTTCCTGAAGAATAGTTAACTGCCCAAACTAGCCTTTATGACGGGCAGGATGCCCAAACTAGTCGTTATACCCGGCAGGAAGGTAGTTACGGGCATCTGTTCATCAGCTGTCGGGGAGTTGTAGTCCGTGTGTGACAGGCAATAATTCCGGGCAGGACTGAGTGGTCCGTGACCGGTTGTAGGGGAAAAAGGGTACTTTTGTCCCCTTAATGGACTGGATCCAAGCGTTTGGGTCGTTACTGCAGCAATCATGGATTGGGTCGCGCATGGCCGTTGGCCCAATCCAGAACAGTAGCCCCCCAAGTCGTTACTTCCGAGCGTGGAGGTGATGACTTAAGGATAGCGTACAGTCCCGGGGAAGTGGAGTGTTTTGCTCGTTGGCTGTGGATGCCCGTGGTTTTTATTGCCCGCTGTGGCTGTTGGTCGTGGTCGTTAAGCGTTGCCCGTTACAGATGGATACCAATAGTCTAGTGGAATATGAAACGATACGGGGGTTGCCACGTGTGTGTTGGAACTTGTGCCGCTGCCGCTTAGGCAATGATGGCTAGCGGGTAGTCATCATGACCTATGTGCGCGTGGGGCTGCACGTGACCTCCTGTATAAATAGGAGGGAAAATTTTCATTCTGAACTTTTTCCTTCAATCTTCACCAATTTTTCTGCTCGCGAAATCTGCCCGTTGCATCCTTCGCCGTTTGAAGCTCCAAGCAACTTTTTTCAGTCTTCTATTTATAAGTAAGTTGTCTCTTTTCCTTGTTTTGCTTCTTATTGATGTTTATTTAGACATTGCATGCGGTTAGGTTAGATTTTAGGAGACTTAGGGTTGTATATGTGGTAGCCGCTGGTGGTGGATGATGGCTCCGCCATCTCCACCGCCGTTAGCCTGTTGTTACGCTGTGTGTGAAGAGTCTGTTCGTGACGTCGTCGCGATGGTGACGTGCACGTGACCGTTCTAGCGTTACGTTTCATGGAGTTGTGAGTTGAATGAAAACCTCGTGATCTTGCTTTGGAGAAGTTCCTCGTGTGATAGGAGAGTTCCGGGCATTGTCTCGCGGGGAGACTTTTTCGTAGTGTTGTCAGGGCTTAGGCCGGGGACGTCGTCCTCAGCCCTTAGCGCGCCCTTTCACTTGTTCAGTGGTGGAAGGGTGGGTTTGATTAGCTGTCGAATTCACTGTCTTTCTATGCTTTTCAGGTGATGGCGATAGGGCCCCGTGGAGATATTGTATTAGATTTATCCGAGGAGGAGTCTGGTTCCTCGGGGAGCAGTAGCACTCGGTCCTCGAGTGGGTCCACCGAGCAGGACATGGACTATGAGCAAGAAGATGAACTGCTGGACGATGATCAGGAAGAGGTGCCCGAGGAGGAGGTATCCGAGGAGGGTGCAGTGGAGAATAAAGCAGAGGAATGGGAGGTGGCGGAACCCTCTGAGCATGCGTCTGAATTCGCGACCTACATAGGGGATTGTTTCCAGATGGTGGGAGATGACGGGGACTGAAGAGTCCATTTCCCCACCGCTGACGAGCGCGTCTGCACGAATTATGGGGAGCGCTTTACGATGTACGAATATGTTTTCAAAGAGCTGGGCTTGAGGCTTCCATTCACGGATTTCCAGCAGTCTGTCTTCTTACATCTTCGCTTGGCCCCCACTCAGCTCCATCCCAACTCGTTAGATTTCCTGCAAGCGTTCGAGTTGGTGTGCGAGCACCTGCAAATAGGGGCGACCATCCCCTTCTTCTTCACCGTCTTTCACCTCCAACGACAGACTTCTGGGAGGAGTTACGGTTGGGTCTCCCTGAAGCAGTCGCGCAAGCTGTTCAAACCTTTCTTTGAGTCCATACGGACATTTAAGATGAGGTACTTCGTCGTAGAGCCTGTGTCGGAGGCTGCCCAGGATAGCACGTTCTGCTGGGAGGTTGAAGTGGACGAGAATGGCGAGGATAGGATTAACGAGTAGGGGAAATACATCGGGCGGAGGTTGTTGAAATATCCCTTCCATTGGACCAGGGAGCATTTTACGAAGCCCCTAAAAGACTATGTTTTTGAGCCTGCGAATTTGGACGAGGGGGATGCTGCTTCATATGAAAGGTTGTTGCAGTACGTGAACTCGTTCCGGATGGCCGAGTGCATCACGAAGAAGAAGGAGGCGATCCTCGAGGCCGATGATGGCTTTCGGGTGGAGGTTCGTTTTATTAATGTTAGGGCACTACTGGGGTGCAAAACTTACAGAGATGCCATGGATCTGCTCGGTATTTAACCTTAACATATTGCTTTGCATTGTTCGTTATTTTCTATTGTCTGACGCCTGTTTTTGTCTTTTGCAGCCACTATGCCTTCAGCCCACGAAAGGATGGTGAGGAACGTGGCCGTGCGGAAACAAGCTGTTGCAGCTGCTATCACTAAGGTTCGTCCTTCCCCTACCCGTACGGTTGGTCCTTCCCAGCCTCCTCAGGGGAATGCTTCTCTGGCCAATGTTCAGCGGTCTCCAATGCCCCTGGCGACCAGGTCTAAGCGTCCAAGGAACGAGGCAGTGGATCTGGGCAAGGCGCCAGAGAAAGTAAAATTCGAGCTGCCTCCTTGTGTATTGGATAAGAGGTTCTTTGAAGGGACCTCTTTGGTGATTCCTCATGCTGATTCTCTGCATCTGCAAAGCCTGGACCGCCCGAGCAAGAGGGCGTTGGTGGCCCAGGATGCCTCTGCGGTGGTCAGGCTGCTGGAGATGGCGGTCACCTATGCCGAGGGGTACACGGCCACTGAGAGTGAGCTGACTATTACCCGAGGGAAGGTGTCCGCTCTTGAGGAGAGTTTGAGGAAGGCCAGGGAGAAAGCTAAGGTTGCCAAGGAGGCGAAGGAAAAGGAGGGCGAGGAGGTTGCCCGGTTGAAGGGGGAGAAGGTTACACTTGAGGCTGAGAAAAAGGCCGCTGAGGATTTGGTCGCGCAACTGCAGGCGGCCAATGCTCCTGGCGAGGAGGAGCCTGAGGACGTGAAGATGCTAAAGACAAGGTCAAAGTTAGTTGCCCGATTGGTGGTGGCTGAGGATGACAACGTAGTGCTTGGCGAGGAATCCTTTAAGAACGCAGTGTCTCAGCTTCAGGTGGTGAATTCTGGTGTTAATTTGGTGACCGAAGGCACCAATTTCCTGGCGTACGTTAAAGACGGGCAAATTGTGATGCCAGAGTCTCTCCTTGCCGGCCAAGCTAGAACCCAGACTTCTCCGCCCAATGATGAACGAGTCGAAGACACCGAGGAATGATGTTTGCAGATGATGATGTTTTGCCGGCCTGCGTGCCGTGTAGTTTGTTGTAATTTTATTTGAATTGGGGGGGCGTGGTCCCCCCTTTTTATGTAATTCGTACAATCTTTGGCCCTTGTGGCCCTTTTTTACTTTATGTCCGGTTTATGTTGGCCGGTTTTGTTACTTATATGATTTTTGTTTATATTGCTGTGCTTTACATTAGCGGTGCATGTATGACTGCCCGTCAGAGGGTGTGTCTGTTAACAGAGCTTTATTTTGAAAAATTGCTCGTTGTGTGTGAATTCGCCAGTGTGGAGAACTGGTCGAATAGCCGGGGAAGGTCCTGGCGAGGTTGCGGATCTCAGGTCGCGATTGAGGCCTGAGGTCGCGGCGTGAACGTCCCATCGCGAGCTGGGGTTCTGCCAATCGTGGTACCTGGGCGAAGACGATGCTCGATTGAGGACCGCCGACGAGCAGAGCTCTGACTCATTTACTTGAGCGGGATTCCACTTTGTGCGTATGCATCGTTTGTACCTGAACGAGCATGATGACCGTTAGGTGGTCCTTTGACGCGAGGAAGCCTATTGTGACTTTAGCTGTAGTACTGCTTAAGTTTTTCAGCGTTCCATGGTCGAGGGATTTCATCCCCGTTGAGGGTCTCGAGGAAGTAGGCATCGTTCTCTGTTCTGGCACGGACTCTGTACGGCCCTTCCCAGTTGGCTGCTAGTTTGCCTTCGCGAGAGTCCTTGTGGTTTCTTCGCAGGACAAGGCTGCCCACATCGAACTCTCATCATAAGACTTTAGCGTTGTGCCTGGTTGCTATTTTTTGCTTAAGAGATGCTTCGCGGAGGGCTGCTCCTGTTCGGATTTCCTCGACAAGGTCGAGCTCCTCTCTTATTGCTTCGTCATTCATTTCCTCGTCTAGAGGTGATTCGGTCCTCCTGGACGGTACGTGAATTTCAATGGGTATAACAGCCTCCGTGCCATATGCTAAGCGGAAAGGTGTTTCCCCGGTGGTAGACTGAGGAGTGGTGCGGTACGCCCATAAGACGCTGTGGAGCTCCTCGACCCAGGCTTTCTTTGTTTCATCCAGTCTTCGCTTGAGGCCACGAAGAATGACACGATTGGCCGCTTCTGCCTTCCCGTTGGTCTGGGGATGTTCTACAGAAGCGAAATGTTGCTTTGTTCCGAGATGGGCGACAAAGTCTTGGAACTTCTTGTTCGTGAACTGCGTTCCATTGTCCGTGACAATTGCTTGGGGAATCCCAAAACGGGAAAGGATATTCCGCTTATAGAAGTGCAGAATGTTAAGTGTTGTTATCTTTGCTAAGGCTTCTGCTTCTATCCACTTTGTGAAATAGTCTACGCCCACTATTAGGTATTTGTTTTGGCTGGACCCCGTCACGAAGGGTCCTAGGATGTCTAGGCCCCACCAGGCGAATGGCCACGGGGAGGTCATGCTTTTCAGTTCGTTAGGTGGAGCTAGGTGCATATCCCCGTTCCGTTGGCATTTGTCGCATCTCTTCACATGCTCCTTGGCATCGTGCTGCATGGTTGGCCAATAATACCCTGCTCGAAGGGCCTTGGGGGCAAGGGACCTTCCTCCTAGGTGCTGGGCGTTAATGCCTTCTTGGATTTCTCGTAATACGTGAGGGACAACTTCCTCCTCTATGCATTTGAGCAGTGGGATGGAGAAGCCTCGTCGATAGAGTTTATTTTCAAGGATGACGTACGAGCAAGCTCTTCGTCTGATGGTGCTGGCTTCCTTGGGGTCATCCAGAAGCTCGTCCCTGGTGAGGTAGTTGTACACGGGTGTCATCCAGCAATCGCTGTCCCCAATCGCGTGTACGTGTAGGGTCGAGGATCCCTTATCGATGCTGGACCAGGGAAGTATCTCTTGGATGACTGACCTGTTTCCGCCTTTTCTCTTAGTGCTTGCTAGTTTGGACAAGATGTCTGCTCGCACGTTATGTTCGCGTGGAACATGTCTCACTTCTACCGTTCTGAACCTTGCCATTTTTACCTTGACCAGGGTTAGGTATTCAGAGAGACTGTTGTTTTTGGTCTGATATTCTCCTAATATCTGGAGGGCTACGAGCTGAGAGTCCGTGCAGATGATGATTTCTTCAGCCCCTAGGTCTTCGGCTATGTGCAAATCGGCGAGGAAGGCTTCATACTCGGTCTGGTTGTTCGACGTGGGAAAGGACAACGTGAGACAAGCCTCGACTATGGTCCCTTCTTCGTTATCCAAAATTACCCCTGCCCCGCTGCCGGTCGAGCTGGATGCTCCGTCTACATAGATGGTCCATCTGTTTGCTATGTGGACCGGGGAGTCTGAGAACGTCATTTCCGCTACGAAATCGGCCAGAGCTTGGGCCTTAAGAGCTTTCATGCTTTTATACTGGATGTCGAACTCGGACAGTTCCAATGACCATTTGAGCATTCTGACTGCCATGTCTGGTCGTCCCAGTAATTGCTTTATGGGCTGATTCGTTCTTACCACGATCGTGTGAGCCAAGAAATAGTGTCTCAGTCGTCTGGCAGCGTTGACGAAGGCCAATGCTACCTTCTCTATCTGTTGATATCGCATCTCTGGGTCCTGCAATGCTTTGTTCGTGAAGTATATTGGCTTTTGTCCGCCAGGATTCTCGCGAATGAGAACGACGCTAACGGCCTCGGCAGTGACGGCGAGGTATAGGAACAAGACTTCCCCAGTGTCTGGTCGTGATAATACGAGCGGTTTCGACAGAGCTTGCTTCAAGTGAAGGAGGGATGTTTCACATTCCTCGGTCCATTCAAACGCTGCTTCTTTCCGCAAGAGCTTGAAGAAAGGAAGGGTGTGTTGGGCAGATTTTGCCACGAAGCGGGACAACGAAGTAAGCACCCCGTTGAGGGATTGGATGTTCTTCTTGACGTCGGCATTGGGAACTTAGAGAATGCCCGACACTTGTCGGGGTTAGCTTCGATTCCTCGTTCTGTTAGGTAGAAACCAAGGAATTTACCTGCCCGTACACCAAACGTGCACTTCTCTGGGTTAAAACGCATTCGATACTTTCTTGCTTGCTCGAAGATTTTGCGAAGATGGGCGACATGATCTAGTTCCTCGTGGGACTTGACGATCATATCGTCCATGTATACTTCGAGCATGTCGCCTATTTGTCCTTGGAAGACTCTGTTCATCATTCGTTGGTACGTAGCGCCGGCGTTCTTCAGCCCGAAGGGCATTACGTTGTAGTAATAGTTGCCCGATTCGGTCATGAAGGCCGTGTAAGTTTTATCGCTCGCGGCCATTGGGATTTGATTGTAGCCCGAGTAGGCGTCGAGGAAAGATAAAAGCTTAAAACCCGCTGAGTTATCTACGAGCTTATCGATATTGGGGAGGGGGTAGGTGTCCTTCGGACAGGCCCTATTAACATCGGTATAGTCAACACACATCCTCCATTTGCAATTATTTTTTCTTACAAGTACAAAGTTTGAGAGCCATGTAGTGTATTTGGCCTCAGAAATAAACCTAGCTTCTATAAGGTCTTTGACAGCTTTCTCCGCGGCTTCCATCTTTTCTGGGGACTGTTTCCTTCTGCGCTGGGCAACGGCTTTGACGGCCGGATCAATTGTAAGCTGGTGGCAAGCGACGGATGGGTCCAATCCTGGCATTTCAGCAGCGCTCCATGCGAACAAGTCTGCGTTCTCCCAGAGGCATGCTTTTAGTTGTCTCCTGGCCAGGTCGGGGAGGTCTGCTCCGATCTTTACTCCCCGTTGGGGGTCTTCTCCGAACGGAATGATCTCGAAGTTTCCACCTGGGACGGGGCGTAGGAGATGGCCGTTGTTGTTGGACTGGCTGCCCGAAGTCATTGGGTCCTTGGCATGATCTTCCTCGCTGAAACGGCTGTCCAAGTCGATAGATTCGACCCGGGGGAGCGGTTTTGGCTGCTCGGAGCTGCTGGGCAGGGGGAATAACCATAAGTCCTTGGTCCTGCTGAGTTGGTGCTTAGTCCTTTTGATGCTGCTTCAAAGCACCGACGGGAAGCTTCGACGTCGTCGTGGAGGGTGGCGACCATCCCTTTAGAAGTGTAGTACTTCATCTTGAGATGTACGGTGGAAGGTACAACAATCAACTCTGCCAGGGTTGGCCTTCCAAAAATGCACTGGTATAGTGACGGGCATTCAATTACCAGAAACTATGCTTTAATTGCTCGGGTTGTCTCTCCCGAACCAAAGGTTACGATGAGCTCTACGTAACCCCGGGGCTTTGTCACCGCTCCGTTGAATCCTTGCAGGTCAGATCCAACGTATGGAGTAAGGTGAGAGTCATTCAGCTGCAGCGTTTCGAATAGGTGGTTATACATTATATCAACCGAGCTGCCCTGGTCCACGAGTATTCTGCGAACGTCGAAGTTTGTCATCTTTGCTCGGATGAGCAGCGGAATGCTTGAGTTCGGTGCTCCGCCGAGGAGCTCTTCCTTGTAGAAGGAAATATGAACGAATCCTTTGTGAGTGGTGTCCAGCGTAGTGACTTCATTGGAGCTTTTGCTGATCAATTGATCGAATCTCCTCTTGACTGAGCCGATCGTGATTTTGTTGAATCCACCACCAGAAATGACCATGGCTGACGGGAAGGCCTCCCACGGGCTGTGAGCAGCGAGGTACGTGGAGACGGACAGACTATCAGGGATGCGGAAGTCCTCTGGCCGAGTTACGGACATAGCGACCTGTACGTTGGTGTCATCAGAGGGCGGAGTCTCTTCTACAACCTTTTTGTTCTCCTGGGTTTCCTGTCGGGGAGCATCTTTCTTTTTCGCGAACTGCTTCAGGTGGCCGTCACGAATAAGGATCTCTATTGCATCTCTGAGGTGGATGCATTCTTCCGTCGTATGACCGTGACTCTTGTGGAAGCGGCAATACTTGGATTTGTCTACACCCGGTCTGGCCGGCAGCTGTTTGGGGAAACGAACTCCCGCTTGCTTGAATTTCGAGTTGACACACTCAGACAAGATTTTCTCCCTCGAGGCAGTGAGGGGGGTATAGTCATGGAAACGCCCAGAAGATCCCTTCTGTTCGCGTGCATCGCGAGGGCGATCGTCGCGTCTTTAATCTCCTCGACGGGATGTCGAGGTTTCTTCAGCTCTGGATGAGCGGGCACCTTCATGGTGTCGAGAGGCCCGGACAGAGTGTGCAGCAACCTTCTCTTCATACTGTATATGCGACTGGACTTGGAGGAGAAGGGCGTTAAGGTTCCTCGGTGGATCGAGGCCGATGGCTTTTGCGAAGTCTGAGCCAGGACGTAATCCCTGCTCGAGCAGGAATTTCTTCATGTCGTCGGTCGTTGGCACTTGGACGGCCTCCTTGTTGAACCGTTCAATGTAAGCCCGAAGAGGCTCATCTCTTCCCTGTACGACAGCTCCGAGGGACGCCTCGGTCTTTGGATGGCGTCGCGATGCAGTAAAGTGACGGGAGAAAATCCTCCTCAGCTGCCTCCAGGATGTAATGGATTCTTCTGGCAGTTGCTTGTACCATGTCATTGCTCCCTTCCGGAGTGTGGTCGGGAACAGGTGGCATTTGATGGCTCCTCGTACCCCTCTGTAGTCCAAAAGAGCATCTATGTTTTCTATGTGCTCGTCTGGGTCAGTGGTTCCATCGTAAGTCCCTAGAGACGGAGGCTTCTCTAGTCCTTTAGGGAGACGGGTGGCCAAGATCCTGCGGGAAAACAGGCCACGAGGCTCGTCGTCGCTGTCTGAACTTGGAGTTGATGGTGACCGTTGTCTGCGCTCGCGGTGGCAGTCTCTGCGAGGCGATAGTGAACGTAGCCGGTTGCGAGGTCTGACCGGTGGGGAATGCCTTTCCTGCCTCGTTCTTTTGTGTCTTGGTGATGATCGATCTCGCGGGAAGATCTGGTCGCGCTTGTGAATGTGTTGTGATTTAGGCTCATGCCTCGATCTATGGTCTTCCCCACGCCTAGGTGGCGGGCTTCTTGATTTTTGGTGCTTACTCTTTAGAGGAGAGGATCTTGGAAGAGATGCTTCCTCGAGAGCTCCTATTCTCTCTCCTTGCTGCAAGATAAGGAGGTTTGTGCGGTTGACAGCTTCCAAAAGAGCTGCAACGGCCAGGTCGGCGCTGGGAGGGCCAGGAATTGGTCGTTCACCCGACGGTAGCTGTTTGCCTCCTTGCTCGGTGGGAGGAGGAGTTGGAGATGCAGTAGCCCCGTCTCGAAGGAAACGGGGATCAGAAAGTAACAAAGATCTGCCGTCAGCGTCCATCTTGTTGACGGGAACGAGAACCGTAATGTCAGCACCTTTTACGGAGTTCTGAGCGGCCATATGTGGGCGGATCAAAGAAAGTATGTTTTGATCTTTTAGTTTCCGAGGGGGAAAGAAAGAAGGGGAGAACAAGGAGTTCCCACAGACGGCGCCACTGATCCGGAGTATTCAAACAGGTCCACGTATGCTGGTCGTCAGATGGGCAAGGTACTCAGAATGTTGATGAGGAGAGGATGGGGGTGTACCTGCAAGGCACTCCGACGCTCAAGTAAGAAAGGGTCAGAGAAAAGGGGCAAGTACAAAGTGTATTCTTAGGATGAATATTTGATACCTGACTCTCTCGAATGAGAGGGTTTATATAATGTTCCCCAGGGCGTGGCCAACAGTCCTATTTTCAGGGCGAAATAACCGTTTTCCTGAAGAATAGGTAACTGCCCAAACTAGCCGTTATGACGGGCAGGATGCCCAAACTAGCTGTTATATCGGGCAGGAAGGTAGTTGCGGGCATCTGTTTGTCAGCTGTCGGGGAGTTGTAGTCCGTGTGTGACGGGCAATAATTTCGGGCAGGACTGAGCGGTCCGTGACCGGTTGTAGGGGCAAAAGGGTACTTTTGTCCCCTTAATGGACTGGATCCAAGCGTTTGGGCCGTTACTGTAGCAATCATGGATTGGGTCGCGCATGGCCGTTGGCCCAGTTCAGAACAATATTTATATAGTTTAGAATTAAATGAAAAGAATAATTGACTAAATTAATGATTGATTCAACAAAACAGTATACCTACATGTTGAAGCAACCTTGGCATTTGACATCCTAAGACAAATAAAAAAAATTACAAATGGAATAAAAAGGGATAAAACAACAATTTAATATTATAAAATTATGAAATACTATTAGACTACACTACTGTGTATATATTTATATTTATATTTAGAATAAGAATGATTGTAATTGATTAATAATAATTGTTTAAGAAATTATTATAGAAACTTGTGTTTTATATTACAAAGTACAAAAATGAATGGAAATGCAAGAAATATTATTCTTACATGGTATCAAGAAATATCATCATGGCCAACGACGAAAACTCCTTCTCTTCCTCTCCTAGCAAAAATTATGTCTCTCCTACTAAATCTGTCACCCTGACAGTTATTCCCCGCATTTACCATCTCAAAAACCACCCATTTTATCAAAACTGCCTTAAGCATTGAAAAGGAAAAATAATACACATGGTCCGAACTTTAAAAATATGTGCTCGAGTTCATCAAGTTATTGACCACATTATTCTAATGGAAATCCCACCATTTCCCGATCTTAAAGTCACTGATCCTCACCTCTGAGCACGTCTTAATGTTATTGTCCTACAATGAATTTAGGACACCATAATCAATGACCTTCTTCACATCATTATCAAGTGTGATTCAACTGTGAAACTCACATGGAATAGATTGTTCAATATCTTTTATGAAACCAAAAATTCTAGAGCTCTCTACCTAGAGCAAGAATTTTCCAATGTCCAGAAGGAGCAATTTTCTAATGCCACCACCTACTATCAACATCTCAAATATCTTCCAGAATAATTCTCTAATGTCGGTGCTCCTGTGTCTAATGAAATACTTGTTCTTCAACTCATCTTCGGCCTAACGGTTGTGCATGCCATGATGGGCTCTCAAATCCGTTATGGAGACTCTCTTTCCCCTTGTTACAAAGCTTATTCTATGACAATCTTGGAGGAAACGCCACAACAAAGAAGGCAGCAAACTATGCTAACAACCCTGCATTTTTATCATCTCATAACGATACTTCGGCCTCAGCAATCCGCTATCTCCATCACAACAACCGTAGAAGAAATAACAATGGTCGCAGTGGCAGAATCAATTATTGTGGCGATCGTGGTAGAGGAAGGAACAATGGTTGTGGTGGAGGTTGTGAGATTTGGGTCGAACTCATGCTGTGTCGAAGGAGAGCTTTCATGTGTTTCGACAGGAGGCAAGCATGCAGTCGAAGCTTGTTCGCATGCTGATGCCTGATTGTTACAAATTGTAGTCAAAGTATGTTCTAGTTTGTAGTGTCGAAATATATTTTTTCTGTCGAATTGGGCCTTGTGTTAAGGATCCAATTGTTTAGGTTTCTTAGGCTGCAAGTTACCTAGTTAGTCTATAAATAGGCTAGTACACTCAGTTTGTTGAGTGTGGCAAATTGTGATATTCACTTGTAATTATTTGTGACGTTAATGAGAAAGTGAATAGTAAACAGAATTATATTTGCCCAATCCTTGTTGTTTTCTTCTTCTTCTTGGTTTCTTTTCCGTTTAAACCCTAACCCTTGTTTTGGTTTTTGATCATCAAGAAACCATTTATACTTTCTTTAAAGACATCGTTTTTCACAACAAATTGGTGTGGTGAGCGTGGAGAAGATGGCTTCAACAAAGTATGAGATTGAAAAGTTCACCGGAGTGAACGATTTCGGTATGTGGCGCTTGAAGATGAAAGCCCTACTGGTACAACAGGAATGTTTTGAAGCGTTGAAGGGACTGGCAGCCATGGATGCTGCGTTGACGGAAAGAGAAAAGACGGCAATGATCGAGAAAGCACACAACGCAATACTGTTGAGCCTTGGTGATAAGGTTCTTCGGCAGGTATCAAAGGAGATGATGACATCGGGGTTATGGGTGAAGCTTGAAAGCTTGTACATGACTAAATCGTTGGTAAATCGTCTGTACCTGAAGCAAGCTCTGTATTTGTTCAAGATGAGTGAAGACAAAGCTTTGACTGAGCAGTTGGATATGTTCAACAAGCTGATTCTTGATCTTGAAAACATTGATGTGAAGATCGATGACGAATATCAAGCACTGTTGCTGTTATGTGCTTTTCCCAGATCGCATGCTCACTTCAAAGAAACTCTCTTGTATGGAAGAGAGTCCCTGACCTTTTAAGAAGTTCAAGCATCCTTGTATTCGAAGGATTTGAATGAAAGAAAGGAGCAGAAACCTTCATTAGTTGGCGAAGGGTTGTCTGTGAAAAGAAGATCGTCAAAGAAAGATAGTAGGTTTGACAAGAAGAAAGGATAGGCTCAACAGAAGTCTTATGGTGGTGATATGTCTAGTGTCAAATGTTATCATTGTAAGAAGGAGGGTCACACAAGAAAGGTGTGCCCTGAGCGCCTGAATAATCATGGAGGTAAGGACAATGGAAATGCAGCTATAGTGCAAGATGGTTATGAATCATCTGATGTCCTTGTGGTGTCGAGCAGCAACTCTTGCGAAGAGTGGATTATGGATTCTGGATGTACTTGGCATATGACTCCAAACAAGAATATGTTTGAAGAATTGTGTGATCAAGATGGTGGATCAGTGCTGCTGGGGAACAATAAAGCTTGCAAGATTGCAGGTATTGGATCTGTTAGATTCAAGCTCCATGATGAGTCAATAAAGCTATTGACTGGGGTTAGGTATGCACCTGGCCTTAAGAGGAATTTAATTTCTCTTGGTGAATTCGACAAGAAAGGATATGTCTTCAAAGGAGAGCAAGGTATCCTGAAAGTCATGAAGTGGTTGAAGGAATTCTTGAGAGGCGTGAAGAAACAAGGCTTGTATACCCTTGAGGCTGAGGTTGTAAGTGGTTCGACAAATGTTGTATCCACGAAACCTGTGTCGAAGACAGAATTATGGCACATGAGATTGGGCCATGTCAGCGAAAGAGGCCTGGTCGAATTAGGGAAGCAGAACCTGCTAGGAGGTGACAAAGTCGAAAAGCTGGAGTTTTGTGAATCTTGTGTATTTGGTAAATCCTGTAGGGCGAAGTTTAACAAAGGCAAGCAAAGAACACATGGATCCCTTGATTACATTCATGCTGATCTTTGGGGGTCTGCAAGAAATCCTTCACACTCAGGTGCAAGGTATTTTCTATCCATCGTTGATGACTATTCCAGAAAGCTATGGGTATTCATTCAGAAGACGAAGGATGAAACTTTTGAGAATTTCAAAAGTTGGAAAGTTTTGGTCGAAACTCAAACTGGCAGAAAGGTTAAGAGGTTGAGAACCGACAATGGCCTTGAGTTCTGCAACGAAGCGTTCGACAGTTACTGTGTTGAGTCTGGGATTGCAAGGCATAAGACTGTAGCAGGCACTCCTCAACAAAATGGCTTAGCTGAGAGATTCAATTGAACAATCCTTGAAATGGTTAGATGTATATTGGTTAGTGCTGGATTGAAGAAGGTGTTTTGGGTAGAGGCTGTTTCGACAGCAGCTTATCTGATAAATAGATGTCCCTCGACTGCGCTGGGAATGAAGACACCTGAAGAAGTTTGGTCGGGTAATCCACCAGATCTTGACAAACTGAGAGTATTTGGCTGTTTAGCCTATGCTCACATTAGGCAAGACAAGGTCGAACCTAGAGCTCTGAGATGCATGTTCCTTAGATATCCTGAGGGAGTCAAGGGTTATAGGTTGTGGTGCCTAGAACCAGGTCACAGAAGATGTATCACAAGTCGTGATGTAGTTTTCAATGAGGTCGAAATGGCTTTCAAGAAAACTGGTGATGTTGGTCGAAGTGCAGAAATCTCTGAAGAGGAGCTGGAACAGGTAGAGATGCCTGTTGAGGTGGAGCATAGTGATGCTGAAGTGCATAGCCCAGATGAAGTTGAAGAAGAAGAGCAAGGTGTTGATGAGGCTGAGGAAACTGTCGATGACTACCTACTGGCAAGAGATAGGTCGAGAAGAGTCATCAAGCCACCTCAGAGACTTGGTTATGCAGATCTTATAGATTTTGCCTTAATCTCTGCAAGTGAGGTACTTGACGAAGAACCTAGAGATTACAAGGAAGCTATAAGGAGTCGAGACAAGACTGAATGGCGAAAAGCCATGAATGACGAGATGAAACCTCTTCATGATAATAACACTTGGGAGCTGATTGAGAAACCTGCAGGAGCAAGGTTAGTCAGTTGTAAGTGGATTTTCAAGGTCAAGGAAGGAATCGAAGGAGTGATATCGAAGCGCTTTAAGGCGAGGCTGGTTGCTAGGGGGTTCACACAGAAAGAAGGAGTCGACTTCAATGATGTGTTCTCACCTATTGTAAAGCATAGATCCATTCGAATGTTGTTGGCCATGGTGGCTAAGTTCGATTTGGAACTTGAGCAAATGGATGTGAAGACAACATTTCTGTATGGTGATCTAGATGAAACGATCCTGATGCGTCAACCTGAAGGGTATGCAGAAAAGGGTAAAGAAGATTATGTGTGCAAGCTGAATAGGTCTTTGTATGGCCTGAAACAATCTCCTCGACAGTGGAACAGGAGATTCGACAAGTTTATGGCACACATTGGTTTCACTAGAAGTCAGTTCGATCACTCTGTTTACATTAGATTTTGACCTGGAAACTCACTTGTTATGTTGCTGCTGTATGTGGATGATATCCTCATAGCTAGAAACAATGTTAAGGATGTAACGAAGGTGAAGGCTGAACTCAGTAAGGAGTTCGAAATGAAGGATCTGGGAGCTGCAGCCAGGATTCTTAGGATTGACATCCTGAGAGATAGAAATTAGTCGAAGTTGTGCTTATCTCAAGAGATATACCTACGAAAGCTTCTCGACAAGTTTGGTATGTCAAATTCGAAGCCTGTTGTGACACCTACAAATCCTCAGTTTAAGCTTAGTACTACTCAAATTCCAAGTACTGAAGCTAAAAGAACCTATATGAATAGCATTCCATATGCTAGTGTAGTGGGTTCCTTGATGTATGCTATGGTCTGTACGAGGCCAGACATAGCATATGGAGTGAGCCTTGTGAGCAGGTATATGGTCAATCCTGGAAAGGCGCACTGGCAAGCTGTAAAGTGGATTCTCAGGTACATAAACGGGTCTCTGAAAAGAGTCTTGATTTATGGTGGAGTCTGCGGTGGTGATAGCATAGTCGAAATCGAAGGATTTGTTGACTCTGATTATGCAGGTTGTATGGATTCCAGAAAGTCTATTTCTGGATATGTGTTCACAATGTTTGGCACAACAATCAGTTGGAAAGCGACACTTCAGAAGGTTGTTGCCTTATCAACCACTGAAGCTGAATATATTGCCCTCGTTGAAGCTCTGAAGGAAGCATTGTGGCTTGAAGGTTTTGCAAAGGAGCTGAAACTTCAAGGTGGAAGTATCACTGTTAAATGTGATAGTCAAAGTGCAATACACCTGTCGAAGAATTCAGCCTGTCATGAGCGAACTAACCACATTGATGTGAGGCTGCACTTTGTCAGAGAGATAATCGAGCGTGGTGAAGTCCAGGTGCTGAAGGTTTCGACTGAAGACAATGCTGCTGATATGATCACCAAGACGTTGCCAAGTTGCAAGTTCTTCCACTGTATGCAGTTAATAAAAATGCATGATGAAAGCTAGTTGATTCCCTTGTTGTTGAGTTAGATCCAAGGTGGAGATTTGTGAGATTTGGGTCGAACTCATGCTGTGTCGAAGGAGAGCTTTCATGTGTTTCGACAGGAGGCAAGCATGCAGTCGAAGCTTGTTCACATGCTGATGCCTGATTGTTACAAATTGTAGTCAAAGTATGTTCTAGTTTGTAGTGTCGAAATATATTTTTTCTGTTGAATTGGGCCTTGTGTTAAGGATCCAATTGTTTAGGTTTCTTGGGCTGCAAGTTACCTAGTTAGTGTATAAATAGGCTAGTACACTCAGTTTGTTGAGTGTGGCAAATTGTGATATTCACTTGTAATCATTTGTGACGTTAATGAGAAAGTGAATAGTAAACAAAATTATATTTGCCCAATCCTTGTTGTTTTCTTCTTCTTCTTGGTTTCTTTTCCGTTTAAACCCTAACCCTTGTTTTGGTTCTTGATCATCAAGAAACCATTTATACTTTCTTTAAAGACGCCGTTTTTCATAACAGAGGTCATTCACAACCTCAACGAAAACCGTGGCCTCCATCTCCTTATCAACAACATCATTTGACCCCTCATACATATCTGAAACAACAATAGTAGTGGACATATCCATGAAGGCCACGGGCTACTTCACTGCGTCCCTATCTGACAATGGGTACTTAACAAAAACAATCAGGAATACTTTGTCCCAAACCTCAATAAGCCCATATAGCATTTGCTCCACCGACTCTTGTTGGTTATAGCAAGCATCATATTCCTATACTCTAGGTTATATGCATAATTTATCCATCTCTCTTGCTAATGAATAATGGTATATGGAAAGTGGAGCAACCTTACACATGATAAAAAATGGAGGTAATATCACGTCTTGTTTAAATATGAGCAATATTATTGTTGGCAATGGTCATCATATTTCTGTTATTGGTTATGAACATGAATCTTTACCCAATTCCTTAATTTTAAATAATATTTTACATGTACCAAAACTAATAATGGTTGATGAACAATTCTAACAAGTGTACTAGTATCATCGAAGTAATAAATTAAATTTGTCTCCACAGGGATTGTGAATTTTAACAAGGTAGCTACCTGTGAATTATAGTAAAAAAACAAGGGGGTTTCAAAGTTATTTAATTCGAGAATAAAAAAGATAAATTAGTGGAGTTGATTTAAATTACTAAAGGCGGTTAGATATTCTTTCGACTCCCCTTCTCATACTTATTAATGAACCGTGCATTAATCAAATTTATAATATGTTAAAGTATTATGAAGAATTAACACGACCACTATACCAAATTCCTTTATGTATAACTCAGTAATCTACACAATAATTCCCTAATTCTTTAGTCAAATTCAAAGTTAAATTAGGCATTATAAGTTCGTGAATTCAAAGGCCAAAACTTATAATTACCTATTCATAGTTAATTACTAATTTGAATAATTGTCCTAGATCGAATCGGTAGACTAACGATCAGAAATCCCTACTCATCTAATATTAATTCATGCATTCGTCAATACATAAAAAGCATTAAGATAAAGAAAAACCAGATAATAATAATAACATAAAATAAGTTGATTAACATCAAACAGTCATATGATCCAACAAGTACAAGAAGGTTTGTCTAAAAAGACCCAATCTAACGAATCTAGCTACTCATAGTGATTATAACAATCACCATGAGTTTAGATGGAAAAAACATGAAAATAAAGAAAGAATAAGGTCATAAATGGCTTCCTAAACCCTCAAAATTGTCACATTGATAATCCTCACCCGTCACATTCTCTATCAAATTCGGAACCCTAAAAAAGTAGCCAACATTCTCTATTTAAAGAAGTAAAGAGTGTAAGAATTTGTCGCATCAGCGTGCCACTATGGGATGCATCATGCCATGATGAGCCTTTCATCGTGCCACGATGGGATGCATCACGTGCGCATGAAATTTAGGGGCCAACGTTACTTTTTTCTTCACTTTTTCTTCTTAATTCTTATAAGTCCCAATTCTTCAACTCTTTATAGTTTTTGCTCTATTCTTCACACTTTGGCATGAATTTTTCTCATTATTTCACTGCTTTCATCCGAATTTGCTAGTAAAAATCACGTAATGACGACGATCATCACAACCCCAAACTTACTTTGTTGCTTGTCCTCAAGTAACTTGTATGCACACTGAACATTTCATCATAATTAAAAAGCTTACCCTTACTAATGAATGTCACATTTCTTATTTTGCTTATCAACACTTCCATTCTCTGTTTCAATCCAAGTAATTCATAAAAGTTCTTCCGAACATACAAATACTCAAAATGTCTCTCATCTCACATATATGCACTCAATTTGATAGGGTAATCACACAATCAATGTACAAAATCATTTAACAATGAGTTTGTAAAGTGTCTAATCGAATCAATCAATGGCATATTTAAAAACACATTTTTGAGGTTTTTTTAAGGTTGTAATGTGGCTTATGTCATGGTAGGATAATTTAGGATAATAGGCTTAAACATTTGGAGTTAGGTACCTAGTTTTCCTAATGTTATCGGATTCCTTTCAGATTACTCTTTTCTTTTCACTCGGTACTATGGAGTTCATATTGTTGGTCCTATTCTTCTTTCTTTTCACAATTTTTTAAAGTTATTTTTAACTTCTTATGTTTCTTTTTACTTTCTTTTTGACCAATTTTCTCTAGCACCCCAACCCCAAATTTATTTGTTGCTAACTTCTAAGAGCAGCCCCAAACTTTTTCCTTTGTGTCAGACATGTAAAAATGGAGATCAAAGGAAAGATGAAAAAAGATCTAAAAGATACCTCAGTAACCTTGAAATCAAGACTTGAGTTGGCAGTCTTTGAGCTTTTGCTAGGTCGAGGTGGCTTTGTTCGTTATTTTTTTCTTTCTAGTTAGTTAAGGGTGTTCCTCTTCTCAATTCCCTTCATCATTAATAGTAACAATATTTTCTTTCCTGAATTTTTAGGGGTTTCCTTCAGAAGCTTCTTTCTTTGCTTTTTTATTCTTCTAACCTGGCAAGGTTTAAAAGTCTTAGCAGGGCTTTGTCCTTCTTTTCTTCTTTAATTCTAATAGCCGTGTTGGTTTGATATTTGGGACGGATGGGTTGAGTCGAAATCAAACTCTCGTCGCTCTTAGCAATGGGTTTCATCTCTTTGGTTCCTTCTTGAACTCTTTGTGCGGACTAAGGTATGCATAATTTTTAGTATAATAAATGATGAATATAAAAAGATGAAAGACAACAAGAAAGTAAGTTAGAATTGTGTGTCTTCGTTGTCGGGAATTCCAGTTTCTTAGTTCTTTGCCTTTTTTCTTTTTTGGCGCACCAGTTGTGGAACTACTCTCTCTTTTTTTTTAAAAATTGATGGTGTGGATTTATAAAAATTGATGGTTGTAACTGAGGACCAAATTTTTAGAGAATATACTTGTTTCTTTCCTTTGGGTTGCTCTGATGGCTCTCCATCTTCGATTGTATCGACCTTCTTTTTTGTTTTTGTTGCAGCAATTGGTATGACTGAAATAGACCGACATAAGTAAGTAAAGAAGGACATAGAGGAAAGTTCAAAATTATCTAAGAATCTTGTATTTCACCTGCTGAGATGGGGTATAATACTTGAACATGTTCGATATTGACATAAAGATGACCTCCATAATTGTCCATGTGATACATAGTCGAAACTACTCTACGACGAGGCTTTTTCAGTCCATTATTTAAAACTGATAAAGACCCATGTGGGAGTCAGTCTAGAATTGGTGGACGAAAAGACAAACCAAATTCACAGGTTGGTAATGGTGGAGCTTAGAAAAAAAATTTTAAAGTAAAGTTACACCTATCTTTTACATAAGAAGGAATTTTCAAGTTTGGAAGTTTTTCAGTAATTTTATGTTTTAAAGTAGCAGTTGCTTTTTAAATGGTTCAACTAAGATCACAAGGATTACATATAGTTAAAAAATAACGTTGCAAAGCTTGGATTTCTTTGATGTGCGTACCTCTGTTTTTCTTCGTCTAGTTCTGCAGAAATAAAAGGGCATTTTTTAGGCGTTGAACCATAACCAAAGGGTCTATCATGCCACGGTAGTAGGTAGACCATCATTCTTCAAATTCTTTGGTACAATGGAAAGAATGCAAAAAAATTGAAAGGATTCAAAATGCAGGACTTTTTGGTGTAAAAGTTTAAACACTCTTGGTACTAATTTTCATTTATCTCTTCGTTAGCAAAAAAAAGGATTTTGGCAAGAATTGGCTGAAGCCAAATTGCCTAGCTATCAAATTTGGACAATAGGCAACCACCCCAAAACCAGATTTGGCAGAGGAAATTCTTGTCGACAAGATGAAAAGCTTAAAAAATGTATCCATAGATCCGACTTACAAAAGGTGGTGTTGCCGAGATAAATGTTTTGTAGTTATAGAAGATGAACAAGTAATCCTCAAAGACTTCTTTGGATGGATAGTTTCCATGATTTAGCGTGACCTTGGCAAGCCTTAGGCCTTCGACTCTCCTCTCTAAATCAGATGAAATTTTAGCTTTGAGGGAGGGTTTGAAGGTGGCATAGAGCCACAGTAGCAAAAGCCAAATGGGGCTAGAAACTAGAAAATTTTCCTTAGGATCTTCTCGTGCCTTAAGGTCACGAGAGGAAGTTCCCAATAGTTTATACATGTTACTCAAAATTAATTTGCTCAAGCAAACATTTCTCTTCTCATGAAGCTGAGTAGCCAGAGGAATAAACTCCTCGACTACTTGAAGGGAACTAGAGCAAAAAATAAAGTGAGATAGCCTGAGGGTAAGGAAGGTTATATGTTCCTGGGCGTTTATGTCGTCGGTAGAGGCATGATAGTCTTTTGATAAAAGCACTAAAACTAGGATGTGAGAAAGTGAAGTTAGGCTTAATTTTGGTTATCAAAGTGGGGTCGAAGATTTCCCCAGTTGATCGAAGGCCAACAATTGTAGTTATGTCAAATAGTGTGGAGATAATTATTCCACATGTCAGTTGGAATGTGTTGGTCAAAGCTTCCCATAAGTAAATCGTTGCGACCAACATACGAGGATTATACGTAGGACTACCTCTTGAGAGTTGTATCAAATCAAAGATACCTTGGTCCTTCTATACTCTTTCCTTCTTTTGTTGAACCATATCTAGGCAACTGATGTAAGAAGCATTGTTGGTTGAAGGAGATGAAGGAAATACACAATTTTTCATGAAACTAAAATCAAAAGGTTCATCCTTAAACACTAAGGGTTTGCACGACTAAAAACTAGGAAAAAAACTCTTCAAATTTTGTGATTTCTTGTTTGGTTTGTATCGAGGACCCATGAAAGTATAAACAATATCTGAATTTGAGTAAGGGATTATTATCTAACGAAACTAAAAAATAGAACTATGTAATATTATTTTCCCTTTTGTATTTTTCTAGTATAAAACATAAAAGTATTGTTTTTTGTTTATTATTTATAAATAAAACATAATTATTTTATATTTGAAGAGTTTATATAATATTTAATAAGCTAAAAATACAGTTTTATAAAAAAAATTATTAACTTTAAAATAGAGGATGTGAGATCCTGGAAACTTTGTCGTAGACCACCATGGACCACCATCTATCACCAATTTTATATGTATTTAATTATTTGTTAAAGTTATTAGTATTAAATTATTTAAATAATTTAGACTTATACAAAATTATATAAACAAACTCTTTTTAGAAAAAAAAACTGATTGAAATAAAAAATCAATTCGAAACCACTTTTGAAAATATTAAACTACTTTATTAATGAATTTAATAGTAGTGCACTGTCAGTGTAAAATAGTATTATATATATATCCAATCAAAATATTTTAAAGTGCCAAATCGTTTAAATAATTTAAAATTTACATACTGACTTGGCGGAATACATGATTGTCATTGGTTGATAGTGTAAAAATAATTTACTCTGTCAGTGCACCACCCTTTTTCACTTTATTAATATAAACCAATTTTAAACTAGTTCAGAAATGTTAAAACTATTTTTAAAAATGACTCAATTTTAATAAATAAAAAATAAATCAAAGAATTTAGTCAAACTAGTTTAGTTTGTGCATCATGAAAATTCCTAGACATTAGTTGTTCAGTGGTCACATAATTCAATATGAAATCAATAGAGGAAGAGATGGAAAAAATAGATAAATCTAGAAGGGTGCTGTTTCTAAAAAGGGAGTAGAAATAGCTTTCAATAATAAACGATGTGCAAGTTTATTAGCAAAAACGTAGCAGCGATCGAGAGGCCCAACCATAATAGAGTGACTGCATCTAGAGAGTTTGATCTGCCTCCCTTTAAATTTTACTTAGTACCCCATATGTGAAGTGCCTTTACAAATTTAATCGCTGTCTAATAATTCCGGTTTTTTTTTTTAAATATTTGTCAGTTTTCGGGTTTAAGACAATTTACTAGTTTCTTTTTGTGTTTCTGTGCTGAAATACCGATTATTGCAGAAAAAAATATCAGTTTTTTTTAAGATTATTTGATGAAATACCGGATATTTTTTAAAAATTTTGGTAAAAATGCATCGTTTTCTGGTTTTTGAAGAAGTACCAATTTTTTAAATATCTGTATATTTAATATTTGAAAAAGGGTTAATGAAGTTTTTTGTCCTCTTAAATATCTCATATTTTACTTTCAGTCTCTTAAAAAATTTCTTTCAAAAAATGGTCCTCATAAAATTTTTAACTTTAACTTTGGTCCCTTCTGCCAAAATCGTCGCTAAAACCGTCGTCATTTCTGTCGCTAAAACCGGCTAAAACCGTCGCTATTTCTGTCTCTAAGTTGTAAAAACCGTCGCTAATTGGCAGGAGAGACTAAAAGTTAAAATTAAAAATTTTATGAGGACCATTCTTTGAAGGAAATTTTTGGAGGGACTAAAAGTGAAATTGAGATATTTATGAGGACCAAAAACTTCATTAACCATTTGAAAAAATATGACAACCTCTCTGGAATGTATCGAAAATTTTGAAATATTTGGTGACTTCTAAATTTTTCATAAATTAAAAAAAAAACCGTTATGCAGTGGGGATTTTTGAAAAAACCCTAAGTGTCCGACATTTTAACAAAACAATTAGATTGTAGAACAATTAATTCGATAAAATATATGCATATAATGCAAAATGTACTACTGATCTTCAATGGGAGTGTTTGATTCCAATGTAGGTTTTGATATCCTTACATAGTAAATAACTCTAGACTTTTTCCTTGTGGATCTTGAGATATTTTTGTCTTGAATCTTTGCATAATCTATTGGATATTTGATTTTCTCCTTGAATATCTCCAACAAAAAGATATGATTTAGTTTATTACAAATTCAAATTTAAATCTCTTTTAAATCTGATTTGATCTGCCAACTGTCCACAAATCATATAATCATATTGCTAAAATCAATAAAACATAACTGGATATTCTTAAAAGATTCTATTAAAACGTAGCAATCTGGCGCAGATTGCACATGGCGAAGATGTCAAACCCACATGTTGGAGCATCGTGCATAACATGTGTTCTTCATACACCTTTAGCAAGCTAGATTAATCTTGAACACTTGGACACTTCTCCAAATTGTTGTTATGCTAAAATGCAGTCAATCCAAAGGGTAATTCCAATAGAAACTATATACACCAATTCAAAGAAGTTTTTACAACAAAAAACTTATCACCACAAACTTAGTGATTAAGTTACAACACATTTTTTTAATAATCTTAAGTATTTGAATTCCAAGATGATGATTGATATTTCCTTCCAATGTTACAATTGAATAATATATACACCTTAAGTGCTTAGAATAAATTATGAAACTTTTTTTGAAAGATTTGAAGGTTATACAAAGTTTCAACGTTTTAAAAATTAATAGACACTTAGAAAATTGATTTGAATTCTATTAAAATTTGTATGAAAGAGGTAATTGGTGATTATGATGATTTTTCCTTAAATATATGTTAAGAAATTTTTATGATCAAATGCATAGGTTTGTAGATGATTAATGAAGGTTTGCAATGGTTCATGAAAAATGCACAATTCTGCATTTTGTACCAGGTTTTCTAAAATCAAGTGAATGGATACCTAATTTAAAAAATGCAGATTTTCAAATTTCAAACAACAACGGTCATGTTATCACTTTCTTAAATCTAGTAACCGCTTACTTGACTTAAAAAATGCATAACGTTTTAAAAAAAATTAAACAGAATAAACCTGTAACCGGTTACATGATATGTATAATCTGTTACGTGATTTGTGTAATCGATTACCACCCTATAAATTTTGAAAATTATGTTTAAAAAAGGATTGAATTGAGTGGCTGTAATGCATGAATGCTTAGGAACTTTAGAGATGAATATATAAAAGTTTTTTTGAGCATCTCAAGTTTAAACATAATGAATTGCAATTAAGTACCTTAACACCAAGATCAATTTCCGGAAATCCAAAACACCCAATAACTTATGCACTATTGATATTTGATTGAGTTATACTTTAAACTTTTTCTTCTTTTATAAGCTTTTGTCTTCATCAAAACTAACCTAAGATAGATGATAAACATCTATTTCATAATATTCATTATAATATTCATCTTATCTTTGAATAAATATAAAACAATTGAATAATATCTTATTTTATTTCTCCCTTTCTTAGGTTCAACCATGCTTCTCAACATGGAAACTCTTAGAACTATGGTTGAGTTTAACTCATCCCTACAAAACCGGCTTACAAGTTGAGGATTGTCCCCACTTATAAACTCATATCCATGCTATATATTGTCTGATATGAGACTCTTAAGACATTCCCTCACGCCCAACACTATTAAGTTTGGTGCATGGATATAAACGGTGGGTAGCCTAATATTGGAAACCTGATAACATGTGACCCACTGGATTTTAAACGAGGTTCTAACACCATCTTAAAATCAATTTGTAAGGTGATAATTTCCCCCACTTATAAACAAATATCCATGTCTTATATTGTTTGATATGGGATTCTTAAATAACAGAGTCCCCATGATTTCTATAGAAATCACTATAAGTCTTTTGAGTTCAAAGGATTAATAAATTCATATGAAATGGGAAACAACCTCCTCCATCATGGTAAATTCGTGTTTCACATAAATACTTTTCTTAAAGATGAACTATCATAATCCATCCTTTCACCCCTATGTGAAATAATGTATAAGATTACAACCAAGAAACCAAAAAACAAGGACTTTTATAATAACAAACATCAAAACCACAACTTCCTAATGGAGGAAACCAGTATATGTAATGGTGTTTATGCGATACCACCATCTATCACAACACACAATCTGATGGGAAATTAAGACACAATAACAAACCAATACACAGCAGATATACAATTCCTCAGACTTGTAGGAACCTTGAAGATCAACAACAAATATAAGACTACAAATCGAACAAATAAAGGCACAAAAGAACACTGATATTTTTAACGTGGAAAACCCCTCAATATGAGAGTAAAAACCACGAGCCGTCCAGGCCAAAGAAATAACTCCATTATAATCAATTAAGGGTACAATAGAGTCTTAAAGTGATTCATAAACTAGTGCTAACAACCGCAAATCAGAAAGAAAACTAGCTTACAAATAAGAATCAAAACTTGAAAAATTTCCCAAATTTGCAACTTCAGTGCGAAGTAGATAACTCTCACCTCATATGTTGTTTTGAAATTCTGAACAGGCAAAAGTTAAATACATGTGTTACGAACATGCCCTCCAAATTTGAGCTTGATCTGACTGTTAACGAATCGGGGATCGTCGATTTAGTGAGATTGGTTGAAGAAAAGTGGGAATGAGTTTCTCTCATCTTTTCTCTCTTTTGAATCCTTATTTTCTCTCTATCTCTCTCAACCCTAAATTGATCCTCTCCACTTAAAAAAGTGAGACAAATGAGCTAATCATATTTGGGTCTTTCTCCACATAGGAAGGGAGGCCAAACCCAACAAATCTCCCCCTCACAACTATGTGGAGGGAATCACCAAACCGACGATATCACAACAAGCTTCAAATTTCCCTCTTGGTAATGCTTTAGTCATCATATCAGAGCTATTATCATCTGTATGAACTTTAGCTAACTCCAACAACTTAGCATCCAAAACATCACGTATCCAATTATATCTCACATCAATGTGTTTGGATCTATTATGAAAAGGCAAATTCTTACCAAGATGAATAGCATTTTAACTATCAACAAATAACACATATCTGTCTTGAACAAATCCAAGCCCCTACAAAAATTTCTCCAACCAAAGTAACTCTTTGCATGCTTCGGTAATTGCAATGAACTCAACCTCTGTAGTAGACAGTGTTACACACTTTTGCAATCTAGACTGGCAAGCCACATCTCCCCCTATAAATTTAATCATGTAGCCCGAAGTGGACTTTCTAAAATCAATGTCTTCATTCATATCAAAGTCAGAGTACCCCACTAGAGTAGGCATATCTCCTCTAAAATAAAGCCTCGCAGAAGTAGTACCACGAAGATACCTTAAAATCCATTTTACAGCATTCCAATGTTGTCTACCTAGATTTGAAAAAAAACTATTGATTGTACCAACAACATGTGCTATATCTAGTCTTGTACACACCGTTTCATGCATCAAACTACCCATAGCAGATGCATAAGGAACACATTTCATTTCAAATGCTTCATCTTCACTTGAAGGACTTTGGTTAGAACTTAACTTGAATAAAGTAACGAGAGGAGTGCTTACCGCCTTAGAACTTTCCATTTTGAATCTTTGAAGCACTCTTTTGATATAATGTTCTTATTACATCCAAAGTTTCTTCTCTTTTTTGTCACGCATGATGCTAATGCCAAGAATCTGCTTAGCTGCTCCCATGTTTTTCATGGGAAATGACTCTCCCAATTGTTTCTTTAACCTGTTAATGTTAGAAATACTTTTCCCTACAATAAGCATATCATCAACATATAGCAGTATGATAATGAAGTCATCGTTAGAAAATTTTCTAACAAAGACGCAATGATCTGAAGTAGTCTCCTGGTATCCTTGATCACACATAACAGACTCAAACTTCTTGTACCACTGCCTTGGAGCTTGCTTCAACCCATATAAACTCTTTCTCAATCTACATACATGATCTTCTTTACCTTTAACTTGAAAACCATTGGGTTGTTTCATGTAGAACTCTTCCTCCAAATCACCATGAAGGAAAGTCGTTTTCACATCCATTTCCTCAACCTTTAAATCAAGAGTAGCAGCAAAACTCAATACGGTTCTAATTGATGACATCTTTACAACAGGTGAGAAAATATCATTAAAATCAACCCCCTTTATTTGACGGAAACCTTTCACCATTAATCTGGTTTTATATCTTGGAGACTTAGATTTGCTCTCATGTTTAACTATATAAGTCCATATGTTTTCCAAAGCCCTTTTGCCTTTAGGCAGCTTCATTATGACATGAGATTTCACCGTTTATTTGACTTGATTAGTGCATGTTTTATAGTTGTTTTAATTTTCATTTGTGTTGTTATGTTGATATTTTCTTTGTTTTTAGGTGTTTAGCTATTTGGGAGCCTTGTGCGTAGGAACGAAGCAAAAACGGACGAATTGTGGAAGGAATAAGGTTGGCTCATGCTGGTGGCAACCCCCATGGCGTTCACCATGAGGTGGCCATGAGTGGTCCACGCACCAACGATCAAAAGACCAAGTCAAGCCCAGTCAGTAAGCATGGCGCTCGCCATGAGGGATGTGGCGGTTGCCACACCTTATGGATGTCAAATGGTCATAAAAGGGGTTCCCTTGGTCTCTAAGCCTCCACAAACCATCCCTACATTTTCTCCACGACTTGGAATTGGTTTCTGGTTGATTTCTAGGGTTTTGGTCTCCTATAAATACACCTTTCATGCTGTTTTCAAGGGGGTCCAAGTTTTGTGCACACTTAGGCCATACTTTGTCCAATTGTAAGCGTAACCCTTCACACCGAAGAGTTATCGTGTCACTAATCGAGTATGTGTCAAGTTTGGATCGTCCAGGTACAAGTTTTATTTTCGTCGAGATTATTTCAGCATTTATTGTATCAGATTCAAGACTTCGCCCGGAGCAAGTTTTTATTTAATCACTTTATTTACTTTCTTCGTCTTTATTTAACTTCCCTTTTATCTTCTACTTCTGTTTAAACCACATCTTTTAATTACGTTTCGCCATGTTTTATCCTATTATCAAATTAATCGCATTTATTTATGTTATCATGTCAATATAATTTTATTGGTGTTGAGATGTGAGGACTTTAATTAAACGTATCCTTATCGTTCTTATAGAATTACCTTTGGGGATGTTTTGGTTTTTAAACAATTTTACTGCGTCTTATTTTAATCCGCACCTACGAAAGTAGGACAGTAAAAACACCGGGTAAGATCGAAAGCCGTCTGGTACAAACGATTTAAATTGTTAAGTTCTTAGTTAATAAATTCCGCGAAAGCCTTTTATTAATTGACCAGGGAAGTCTAAGATTTCTAACAAGTTGGTTTTAAAACTATTTACGAACGCGCGCGTTTATAGGTTTATGATCCGATACTTAAGCGGAAGCTTAAGAACCCTTTTTAACTTAAACTTTCCAATCAAAAATCACTTTTCTATTTAGTAGAGTTTAATTTCTTAAAAATAGGCTTAGTACTTTAACGCATAGGCGCCTCTCATGAGTGACGATGGAAGGTATAAATTAGAGCGTAAGTTCGGTTCTGTATGCGTGAAAGCAATGGTTCCCGTTAAATTAATCCCTTTTGAAATAGAGAATATTGCCCCATTGGAAATCTTTATTGAGAGGCAATAAGAGTACGATTAATTTATAGATCCCCACATCTCCGCACTGTTTGTCCAATTTTGTTTAGTTCTTATTTTAGCGCAATTTTTATCACCGTATTCAACTTCTTTATTGCTCGCCTTAAATAAACATTGTAGCAATCATTGACGACAAAAATTTGACTATTGGTCTCTGTGGGATCGATATCTTTTAAAACTACACGATAGGCTGTGCACTTGCAGTTGGTTGGTTTACACCCGATCAAGTTTTTGGCGCCGTTGCCGGGGACCAATTACGTCAAAATATCATAAACTAGTTATAACTTTGTTTAGATTAAGGAATTTTAGATGGACTACCCAAATTCTTTTTTCAATTACCAATCTAAACATTTCAAGGGCTCCCAATATTCCTATAAATCAAACCATGAAATATTGATAGAAAACTTTGTTAGCTCACATGCTCTCTCTAGGTTGGAATCCATGGTGCGAAGGTTTGTAACAACTCAAACAGCCTATAATAGGGAATTTAGAAACCATGCTCTTCTTGCTAATGAAACCCTTAAGCGACTAAACAATTCTATCTAATCCTTAGTACTTAGCAATAAGGAATTAGGGACAAAAATAGCATCGCTTACACGAATACCTATTGGCACAACAACCTATGAGGCTGACCCTGCAGGAAAACCCAAGGTAATTAATACATTAATCAAGGAGATTCATAGTAAAGAAAGGAATATAAACTCTTTTCCACTAAATTCTTTAAAGGCTAGGTAAAAAAGGAATGTTTCTACAATTAGAAATCGTAGAACTAGAAAATAAATTAACACCAAACCTAGGATTCCAACACCCAAGGATGAGCTAGATATAATCCCGCCTTACCTAAGATATGGACCGCTTTATAATGGAAAGAAAAGAAAGGGGAAGGATATGAGAGATGGCTTGATAAATGGCCTCGGAAACAACCCTTTGATTGGGCCTTCCCTCTGTAATCTTGTTTTAATAAGTCGAGCTACTGACACTAAACAAAGCGCTGCATGGGAGGCAACCCATGATTCTGTTTTTATATCTTAAAAGGTGAATTATCTCTTCTAACAAGGCTAACTTATTTTATTTCGAATGTTTCAGGGCTCATCATTCTACATAGCTTATTCTAACCATATTTTCAGAATGCAGAACGTTGATGACATGGAGATCAGGTTCAGAGATGATGACCAGAGAAGACACTACGCAGTCCTCTCTGAAAGACCCATGCTACCCATCAGATACCCTGACACAACCTGTATTCGAGCCCTAGGAATCGAATGAAGTATTAGCAATATCGTTAGCCGAATTGATTAGGAAGAATTTTCAGAGTTTAAGCATGAGACATATAGAAAACTCACCCTTGAGTTCCCCAGTTTATTTATTTAGGACCCCTGTCAAGGACGTGGACCCCAACATGGCCGCATATCCTTTAGGTTGTTTGTGCAAGAATATGATCTAACCCACCAAGGATTCAGAAGCCTTTTAGGATTCCAAACTGGTCTGAATGCCCATCTATCGCAACTGCTAAAATCAACCGGCGGAAAAGACAGAAGAGTCGCCACCGAACGTTATTTATCCCGACACAGGGAAAGGAAATGATCGAAGAAAACCTGAAGAAGGGAAAGACATGGTCATCGCAACCATAGTCTGGTTTCAGGAGTCGGTTACGTGAGAGAAAGGTATTAGCACCCCCTCACGTCCATCGTACTTGATGGGATCCACACTTGTTGTTCTGATCAAAGGGTGTGGGTATCTGAAGCTCAACTGCTAAACAGAAAAGAAAAGAATGGGAAACTGAGAAACAGGGCAAGAAAAGGTGACACGATAGGACATCACCGTCCTAGGCCTACGTATTCCCTCGGGAATGGGAAAGTCAGAGTCAACGTAGTTCGGAGGACTACACGATTGAGGGGGAAGGTTTCTCGCCAAGACATCGTCGTCTTGTGCCTATGTATCCTCAATCGGACAGGAGAGAGGAAGTCAGAGTAGTCATAGTTTGACCTACAAGTCTTTGTTTTTTTGTGTCTTTTAGGTGGAAGACACTAACGTTCGCGTTCTAGCAGTTTAGGTGTTGTCGCTCGTTACATGGAGTCTTACGCGTTTACCTGTTTGCGGTAGAACAGAAATAACGTATCCTTTACGATTAGAGTGAATGAGATGAGAAAAGAATCCCGAAGGAAGACGATTGATTTATTTTTGTTTTTTATAAGAAAGTGTTTTGATTGGTTTTGTTTGTGATATGTATCGTGCTAAAGACTATGACATAGGAGCGAATACTTTACAAGGTTGCTCCCAACGGAACGTTTGCAAAGCATTCTAGAATAGTAAAGAAGACCTTCACTAATAATTTCCTATGTGCTTAAGGCTCGTGGCGCACTCCACATACAATATTTATTAAGTGTTTTTGCTTTTCCTTTAGAGAGAGAGAAGAGAAACTCAAAGGTTGAAAGAAAACTCTAATGGGGAACTTCACCCTACAAGTTATCATGCATTGATTGATCCTATAGTTGAGGTTAGGAGGGAATTGCTACCTATGTTAGCATGCTTGGCTTGATAACCTAATGTCTCTCCTACTTTGAACCTAATCCAAAATTAGATTCAAGCTAGGAATCCTAAGGGAACATGTGATCAAGCACAAGTAAACATTAGATGATTCAATCACAAAAGATAGAAGTAAAGAAGAAGTGAGATAAAAGAGAAGTCATGTAAGTGTAAACATCAAGTAAAAGTAACACAAGTACTTACCAACTCCAAGCCAAGCTCAACTATTGAATAGTTGAAATAAGAATGCAAAATTATGCACTTATATCTATGTAAATGTCCTAATTCTAATCTAGGAGTAATGTCAAACAATAAGTAAAGAGAAATGAGTCCTAAAGGTGTATGGACCTAAGATGGGCAGTAGATAAACCTACTATATCACATCTATGTTAATTTCCTAAAAGGTGTCAAAAGAAATCAAGTTATGTAGCATATCCTAACTCAAACAAAAAGTCAACACAATGTTCATGTAAGTTGCACTTTAAAAGTTCAAACAAGTTAACTCAAAGGAAGAAACCACATGGGGCAGTATCATTTCATATCATAATCAATGAAAAGTGATGTTTTAAATGTCAAGGAATGATCACTAAGTTCACATCAAGTCATGTTAAAAAGATTTGAAAATTGTACGCAAAGATGTCATACTTAGGGTGCATTAACCACTTATGAACATACAAATAACAAGTAAACAAGAGATTGGAGTTTGAATGACCTAGGTCAGAAGTTGAAACATGTATTCAATGCTTAAAATGTCTCAAGTTTTCATAAGAGTTCATGTCAAACACATTCTCAAAAGTTAAGGCAAGCATGGAACAAAACAATGTCCAAACATTTCCATAAAGGCATGTTAATTGTCAAACAAGTAAAGGATGATTCAAGTCAAGTCAAATGGGTATCCAAGTAAACAAAGCAGTAGAAAATGACATGTAATTCCTAAATTTGAGTCATGCAAACATCAACCAAAGGATAGCACACAAAAGTACTCAAAGGAATTGTCAAAGTTAGCAAGTAAGCGTGCACAAATGTAACTTCAATTAGGAGCATGTAAAAGCTCTATAAATAGGATGAGAGGAATTTGATTCAAGTCTAAACCAATGTACACATATGGTTAACATTCAAAATTAACATTAAGACCTCACAAAGTTAGCATGGCAACACATTTCCAAAGAGTAATGTAAGTAAGGAACAAAACAATCTTAAGTGTTCTCTAAAAGCATGTGAATTTCAATCATGTAAAAGGGGGAGCAAATATATGTCAAGTAAGTGTCAAAACACATAAGACAGTACCAAATGACCTCTAATATATCAAAATTAGGTCACAAAAACATTGAGCAAAATTGGCATACAAAGGTTCAAGCAAAAAGTGGGCAAAGTGAACAAGTTAGCATGTACAAGTTCACACAAAAAGTAGCATCAATTAGAGGTCACCAAAAAAAGACCTATAAAGTGGCATGGACAAGCTTTACATCACTTTATAACAAGTATCAATCAATAATTAAAATATCCCAAATGGATTACATAAATGCATCATCAAACATCCTAAGGATTCATACCAAAAACTCAAGTAGAAAAGGCATGTATTTATAACTCAAAACAAGCATCAAATCATGATCAAAAACCAATGTCAAGTCGTCACAATGGTGTACAAGATGTCATCATGAATGTGCTTAAACAAGTCAAGAAAATTAGCTCAAGAGAGATCACATATGGTCATTAAGTTTGACCCTAATTCTAGCATTCATCAAAATGTTAAGCATGAAATGGAATATTCATGAAAAATGGATGGAAGCTTTGGAAAATTGTGGAAAATTAGTCATGTAATGTTAAGGTCAGTATCTAATCAAGTTCAAAATATTGGCTCAAAAATATGCACCAAAGCTGCTCAAACAATTACAAACATGTGGCAAGGTATCCAACAATCATCATTCAAAACAAGTCACAAAAATGCTTTCAAAGATAAACCAAAAATCATGGAAAAATTCCAAAGTGGTGATCAATATGTCATACAATCATGTGATTAATGGCATACAAAAATTCAGATCAAGATCCATTGGAAAAATTAGTTTTGATCATTATGTGAGAACTAGGTCCATTTGAGCACATATACACAAAAATTCCAAAACAAATGTCAAGAATATTGAAAATTGGAATTAAAAATTACCAAAAATTATTTAAAATATCAAGGATAATTCATGAATTAATTGGGAATTTTTATGTAAAATAAACTATTTTTAAAATAGAAAAAACAAACGAAAATCAAACAAAAAAAATAAAATCTACAAAGAAAATTGGGGGTGTGAGCTAAGCAAAGAACCAATTGGTATCGTTGATGGGCCAGGATGGGGGTACGGATAGCCTTTCGCCCAGGGGCCCAGGTCTCAAGCTACCTTCACTAATGCTATCATCATTTGCAGTAAAAAAATTTAAAAGAAAACGTTACTATACATGTGATATAATTCATTCTGCGTGGGCCCACCTCCAAACAATGATTCATTAAATACTCATTTCAATTGCAGTAAGTATGAAGAGAAAAAACGTAACGTCAGCCACATGCTACGCCACTTCTATCAATTGGTCACGTTGTGGTTTTAAGTTGAATAAGACGAAATAAATCCTGGCCGCTCAGTGGGCGACACGTGGTCGTCCCCCAGCCATGCGAACCATAGTCTTTCAAAGAAGAAAAAACGCTGCAACAAAAGAGTGAATTCCCCACACTTTATCCTCATATTTTAACATCAATTATTGACCAAAATAAACAAAATAATATACCAAATTGAAGCCCCAAATGAATAGAACAACAATACACCATTAATTTTCATAAACAAGCAATTAATCACAGAGATAAATGACCACGAATGTGAAGATCCAAGTATGTAAACCAACACACATTCAAAATTAACATAAAATATTCGAGCCTAGCTCCAATGCCTTCTTGTAAAGGACTTCAGATGCAAGATGTGTATACTTCTACCATACATTTAAACCCTAAAATGAGAGAGATAAAGTTGAAGCAATTACCAAATGGAGAATTGTTCACTTCCTTTTGTGGTGCTTAGAGATTAAGAAACCCAGAAAACTTCAATGCAATGTCTTGAGATCTCCCTTAAGCAAAATAAATGCTTAACCTCTTCAAACCTTGAATGAATTACAAATTGGTGATGGAAGAAGATGAACTTGTAGGTGATGGTACAATGGTTCCAGGTGAAAATAGATGCAAACATAAACTTCTACTCCATGAGATGATGAAGACGATGAAAGAATTCCAGAGAAAAACCCTAAGATGAGAGAGATTTTGGTGATTGAAGTTGTGGGTGTGAAAAATGGTTTTTGGATCTATTTCCCTCTAATGGTGTAACTAACTTCTGTTAGAGAGAGAATGAGATTTTATATGGTTCACTACGCCAAAATTGTTTTTTGGAAGCACTACAAAGACATCGCTTTTTCCCAAAAGCGCTGCTATAAGTTTTAATAAAAACAAAAAAAACAAAGGAAAAAAGCACTGCTATAGGGGGGCTTTAGAAAACGCTTTTGAAAAGCGTTGCTAAAGGCTTAAGGTAGGTTGCACTTTAGAAAGCGCTTTATGGGAAGCGCTGCTAAAATGGTACCATAAGTCAGCGCTTTTGAAAAGCGCTGCTAAAGGGCTTTCGTACACCACACTTTAGCCAGCGCTTTTGGAAAGCGCTGCTAAAGGCCTTTCGTAAACCACCCATTAGAAAGCGCTTTTATAAAGCGCTGCTGTATGCCTACTAAAAGAAAGCGCTTTTACCTCAAAAGCGCTGCTAAAGGTCTAACATAAGAAAGCCCTTTTTAAAAGTGTTGCCTTAAGTCTTTTAAAATATAAAAATTAAAATAGATACTGATCTCCCTCTATTTTTCATACGACCGTTTCTCTTTCATAGTCCTAACATTCTTTCTCTCTCACGACGCTCTCCACTGTTACTACCTCTCCGTCTGCGCAAATCCCTCTGTCGTGTCTGTTTCTTCTTCTCCGAAGCAGACGAAACTCCCTCCGTTCGTGTCTTCGTCACGCCCTCCGTCCTCCGCCGTAACTCCCGCCGTCGTAACTTCGTTTGAGGTATGTCTTCTCTTTCGTTTTTCAGGTTTTCTCTCCAATCATGGAAATGCCTAATAATCTCCATTGTTTGATTGTTTCTCTGTCGTTTCTGTGAGATAAATTTGTTGTATTATTAGTTATTGATGTTGGGTTTTCATTTTTTGATTGTTTCTCTGTTGTTGATGTTGTATAACTTTTTTTGTCAAAGATAACTCAAGTTATCATTTCTGTCTTTATTTTTTATTTGTTTGTACCCCTTTCCTCATTGCACATTGATTTCTAGAAATGTTGATATAGATTTTGCCTTACTATAGTGCCTTTTATTGATTATTTTTAAACTTTATTTCAAAAACGATGAAAAGAAATACTACTTACTTGTAGAGTACAAGTATGTTTAGGATGTGTTAGGAGGTAGAATAGTGATTAATTATAAAAGTTAAAGTAGTCAAGAGTGTTATAGAAGTTAGTTAGTTGAGGTTGTTATAGGGCTATTTGTAAAGTTAAAAGGGAAATTTTATCGGAATCCTGCAAGACTTGCGAGAATAAATGAGTTAGCTTATGAAATCATGATGATTGAAATTAGAATGTGATGCACTACTATTGAATCCAATTTGACTTAGTGATGTAAGGATTTGGTTAAAAAAAACCATTTGGAGCTTCATTTGTGTACCGTTGTTATAGATTTCAGAAAAAGGTTATATAGCTTGGTGAATGCTTGTTGATAATTTTCATAGTAAGGTTGAAGATGATAAATAGTGATATTTGTGGTGAATTTATTTTGAGAGTTGATTGAAAATGATAATGAAATTAATTGTTAATTGAACTAGTGATTGAATTTATTTTGAGAGTTGATTGAAATTAATTATGAAATTAATTGTTATTTTGAGAGTTGATTGAAAATTATAAATAATGATTGAATTGTTAATTGAATTTGAATTGATGATTCTTTGTTGGATAGAACTTTGAAGTTAATTGAACTAAAGTGTTGAAGTTGTTTTTTTTTGACAAACTTGAGTTGAAACATTAAGTGTTGATGTGTTATTTGTGATGAATCAAAGTATACCATGCTATTTGAATTAATGATGATGTTTACTAAATTTGTTTCTTGAACCTTTGACTTGTTCCTCCGATATTTCTTGTTTATCATATTATATACTAAATTTGTCCTGTTATATTTGGTATACACCATCATTTACTAACTTACATTCATTTGCTATAGGGGTTACTTATGAAGAGTGAAATTCAGATCGTTTTCAAGAATCTTACACTTTGTGGTTCAGTCCAGAAGTTGCTGACTTCTATACAGGTACTTCGTTGTTCTTTTGTGTTTGTTTAGCTTACTTAGTAAAACCATGGATAAAAAATGGATGTCTTTCAATCGATTGTCAAAAGAATACGAGAATGGGGTATCAAAATTCGTTAAGTTTGCAGTTGAACATGCCAAAGACCCCAGTCGAATCATATGTCCTTGCTTAGGTTGCTGTTATGGGCGTCGGATTGACGCAGTTCAGTTGGAATCCCATTTAATGAGGCATGGAATTGATCGAAGTTATACATGTTGGATATTACATGGTGAAATAAGTAACGAGAATGCTGAACCGAGGGATAATATGACCTATGCTTCAAACGACAATGGCACAGATACACATGATTATGATTGAGTCGAAGAGATTGCAGAAGCACTTGAAGAAGATCTTCAGGATTGTCCCAAAATGTTTGAGAGGTTGGTAAGCGATGCAGAGAAACCGTTGTATAAAGGTTGCACTAAATTCACAAGATTGTCTGCGGTATTAAAGTAGTACAACTTAAAGGCGGGCAATGGATGGTCGGATAAAAGTTTCACAGAGTTATTAGCCCTTATGAAAGATTTGCTTCTGGAGGATAATGTTCTTCCCAATCGAACCTATGAGGCCAAAAAAATGTTGTGCTCTATTGGCATGAGTTAGGATAAGATACATGCTTGTCTAAATGATTGCATTTTGTTTCGGAATGAATATGCATCGTTAAATGAGTGCCCTAAATGCGGTGTCTCTCGATATAAGAAGAAAATGTCTCCAGCAAAAGTCTTATGGTATTTTCCTATAATTACGAGATTTAGACGCATGTTTCGTAGTGAAACCGATGCAAAACACTTGACTTGGCATGCAGATGAAAGAATTATAAATGGAAAGTTTCGGCATCCGGCAGATTCACCACAGTGGATGAAAATTGATAATGATTATCCTGATTTTGGAGAAGAAGCAAGAAACCTTCGCTTGACATTATCTACTGATGGAATGAACCCACATGGTCTTCAAAGTATCTCACATACCACATGGCCTGTGATTATTATGATTTATAACCTACCTTCATGGCTATGTATGAAGCGTAAGTACATGATATTATCTATGTAAATCTCTGGGCCTAAACAACCAGGGAATGACATAGACGTATACTTGACACCTTTAATCGAAGACTTAAAGATTTTGTGGGAGAATGGTGCGGAGGTTTATGATGGATATAGGAAGAAAGTTTCAATTTGAGGGCGCTGTTGTTTGGCACAATTAATGATTTTCCAGCATACGGAAATCTATCAGGGTATAGCATTAAAAGTCAATGTGTGTGTCCTATTTGTGAAGAAAACACAGATTGGACGCGTTTGGAATTTTGTCAGAAGAATGTCTTTCTCGGTCATCGTAGATTTTTAAATTCTAATCATCACTGCCGTGGATGGAGAAAAGCATTTAATGGAAATCCAGAACAAGGTAGAGCTCCACCTACATTGATAGGTGACCAAATTTTTGAAAAGGTGAAAGATGTGACTACTCATTTTGGAAAGCCTTTTGCACATACGCTTGTCAAACGTGGGTGGAAGAACAGGTCAATTTTTTTGGAATTGCCATATTGGAAGTCGTTGTATGTAAGACATTTTCTTGATGTTATGCATATTGAAAAAAAATGTATTTGAAAGTGTTATTGGTACTTTACTCAATATACAAGGAAAGTCGAAGGATGACCTTAAAGCAAGAAATGAATTGGTAGCGATGGGAATAAGAAATGAATTAGGACCCATGAAGAAAGGAAAACGATCATATCTACCACCTGCTGCTTATACTCTATCTAGAAAGGAGAAAAAGATATTGTGTAAGTTTCTAAGTGATGTTAAAGTTCTAGAAGGATACTCTTCAGATATTAGAAGACTTGTGTATATGAAAGACCTTAAGTTAAAGAGTTTGAAGACACATGATTGCCATGTTATAATGGAACATTTTCTACCAATAGGTATACGTTCTATTTTGCCAGAAAAAGTAAGAAGCACAATAACTAAATTGTTTTTTTTCTTCAGGTCAATTTGTAGTAAGGTGATCGATCCTGCGATCTTACCAACATTGCAGAAAGAAATAGTTATTACATTGTGTGAGCTTGAAATGTTTTTTCCTCCCTCATTTTTTGACATAATGGTACATCTAGTTGTTCATCTTATGAAAGAGACATAATTGTGTGGACCAGCTTATATGAGATGGATGTACCCTGTTGAACGGTATATGAAAATATTAAAAGGGTATGTGAAAAATCGAAGTCGACCAGAGGGTTGTATTGTTGAACAATACATTGTTGAACAATACATTGTTGAACAATACATTATTGAAGAAGCGATTGAGTTTTGTACTGAATATTTGTCCAATGTTCAATTCATTGGACTCCCCAAATCTCACATTGTTGAAAAAAAAGAAGGAAAAAATTTAATTGGAAATAAAATTGTGACCGTATCACGGGCTGAACGGGAGCAATTGCATTTGTATGTTCTGCACAATGACAATGAGGTTGAGCCGTATGTTGAAATGCACAAGGGTTTTCTCCGAGTTTTAAATCTGAATAGAAATGAAAATTGGATAGTACGAGAGCACAATCGAAGTTTCATACCATAGTTTAAGGATCATATTTATTCAAAGATTTATGTAGATCCCGCTTCAATAACAGAAAGGTTGAGATGTTTAGAATATGGTCCAAGTTTGCATGTGTTTTCTTATAGCGCATACACAATCAATGGATACACATTTTATACCAAAGAACAAGATGATAAAAGTACTATGCAAAATAGTGGTGTCACCTTGGTAGCTGAATCAATGCACATTTCAAGTGTGAAGGACTTAAACCCTAAATATGCAAATATGTCATATTTTGGGGTTATTGAGCGCATTTGGGTGTTTGATTATGAGAAGTTTCAGATTTTTATCTTTGGTTGCAAGTGGGTTGAAAATAATAGTGGCATACGAATGGATAAGTCAGGATTTTTGCAAGTGGATCTTAATAGGGTGGGGTACAAAGATGAGCCTTTTATTCTAGCCTCTCAAGCTAGACAAGTGTTCTACGTCACTGATCCGACAAGTACGAAATGGTTTATAGTGATTTTGTCTAACAAAGTAATTGATGATAACATTGGCGATCAAGGTGATATTGATATTTAGAATGAATCGTATATTATAAGTGATCAAGATGAGAATATTGGAGCGAACGAATCATATATTAGAAATGATCATAATGAGGGAATTTGGATCAAACCATCCATCCATGTTGTTAAGAGACAAGTAGATCATATTCCTACCCGGAAAAGAAAGAGATGTTAATAAAAAGGTAATAGTAAAATTATATATTCTGTCATGTGTTTTTCATATTTGAGAATGAATCGTATATTTATGTACAACTGATTATGGATTATGGATTATGGATTTATATGTTTGTCATGTTATGTATTTGTCATTTCATATCTATGGATTATGTATTTGTCATATGTTTGTCATGTTATGTATTTGTCATTTCATATTTAAGAATGAATTGTGTATTTATGTTCAACTGATTATGGATTATGGATTGTGGATTATGGATTTATATGTTTGTCATGTGTTTGTCATGTTATGTATTTGTCATTTAATATTTGAGAATGGATTATGGATTACGGATTATGGATTTATATGTGCTTTTTCTTTATTACAAGTCAAATGGCTACTAATGAGGAGAACTCGCACGATACTTCCAAGAATGATGCAAAAGAATCAATTCATGATGCGGAAGGAGATATTTTAAGAGGAATAACAATTATGAAAGGAATAATTCGTGCTAAAGACAAGGGAATAAAATACGACGTTCATTGGAATGAAACATATAAACTAATTGAGCCTAACGACGCAATGTTGACAAGTTACATTGGTGCACTTGTCCGTTCACAAATTCCTATTACTTGTGACAATTGGAGAAATCCATCGTTAAAACCCACCAAAGATAAAATATGGAGTGAGATAAATGTACCATATGTGATGCTATTTGTTATTTTTGACGATTATATCTTTAAATTAATTATACTAACACACTTTATGTATATTTTTTTGTAGAGGTCTTTCAACATAGGTGACGACCGGCAAAAATATTGTCTTCAATTAGCCGGAAAAGGACTAAGAGGGTTTCGGGAATTTTTAACCAAAAAGTTTCTTAAGGATGACCAAGGAAACTTTGTTGAAGCGGAACGTCCGAAGAAGTATGCGGACTTGATTTCACCCGAAGAATGGGACACTTTTGTCGCCAAACGAAGAACTCAAGAATTCCACGTAATCTTAATTTAATTTGTCATGAACATTGTATTATATTCTTGTAGTTATTACATGTGTTCTGATATGACTTAAAATTGTTTATGCCGGATGTGAGTGACATAAATCGTCAAAGAGCATCAAAACCTGCATATCCATACAAGAAAGGGCGTTTGGGATATGCACGCTTGGAACAAAAAATAGTAAGTATATATAATTGCTATGATATTTTTGTTCCCGGTGTGTTATTATTCATCTTAATACTTGACTTAATGTGTAGCTTGAAGAGGAGAAAAGTGAAGAAACATCTCTTCCGGAGCATGTTTTGTGGAAGGCTGCATGTGTGGGAAAGGATGAAGTTGTTACTGAATGTGTTCAACAAGTTTTTTAACAATGTGTAAGTATAACATTATTTGTTTAATTAAATAAAAAGTTTATGAAAATATTAAATATTTATGCTTAACTCTAATATTGAATTTCAGGAGACTCTATCTCAGTCCTTAACTCTAACGGAAGTCCAAAGACCCAAAATCCTAGCAATAAACAGGTGATGGAAATGTTGAAAGAATTGAGAGCTCAAGTTCGTGAACTGCAAAAGGATAAAGAAAGATATATGTCGGAAAGGCGCGGTTCAGAATTTAAAGATACTAGTGACAAAGATAGTATCAATTTTCAACAAAAAATTCCGGAGGTAATTATATATATTATATGAAATTAAATTAGCATAATTTTTTATATTGACATATATGCACAATAACAATTTCATATTAATTTTTTTTTGGTTTAGGGCATTTCACCTTGTCAGCTATATTTATCGGCACCGACATATCGCATGGTTGGCAAGGGAAAAGTGCATAACACTTCGGGAGACGTACTTCACCATAGACCGCTCCCTGCTGGATTTTTGAAAGTTTTGATTGATATTGCTTTAGAGCGGGATACGTTACTACCTATACCTGACGACGTTTCAGATGCAACATTGGTGGGGGACACAATAGGGCCGTATGTTGCATGGTCGTCAAACCTCATTGTCATAGATGATGAGGTATGTTGAAAACCATTATTAAACTTTTAGTTTTCAAATGTTTTACTTGCATATAAGTTATGTTATGCTTACTTTTACGTACATTTTATTTACATGGTATTGTTAGACTCCTACAAAATCCAAAGCAAAAGATAAAGGGATTGTGCGGCACACCGAGTCAGTTGCATAAAAAAAAGAGGTACATTGATATATATATGCATTGAAAATGTTAATTCTATGATCCGAATTTAAAAGCTTCATGATTTTATACTTTATAACTTATATAATTTTTCAGATTCCTACACAAGAGGTGCAACAAGGGAACAAGAATAAGAAGCCAGAATTTGGCAACATGGCCAAGCCAAAACAAGCTTCTATTCCTCGATGTCGGTTGTACCTTGAAACATTTGTAGGCACATCGGATTTGATGGAAGGTGGTATCCGTGAAATACCTATGGAAGAAGGTATTTTTGGGTTTGCCTATTCAGAAACAATTGCTAAAGAAGATTTGGATAAGATCTTTCAGCATGCTGAATTAGGCATCGGTGTTATGAAGTCATACATTAGGTAATCCATCGATTTTATTTAATTAATTGATCAATTAATTTACTCATTTCAATGAATATTCGAATGTTGATTATGTTTTTATTTCAGGTTCTTGTATGAAAAATTTATGCTCCCGCGTCAATTGACAGAAAGATTCACTTTCTTATCTCCCAGCTGTGTTAACGCAAATCTAATTGATCGAACTACAAATGCGGTCAGAGATCACTTAGTAGATGCATTTATGACCAACAAAGATACAGAGAAGTTGTATATTTTACCATATAATACTGGCCATGGGTTAGATTTTCATTCTAACTTCCTTTATTATAATCTTTCGCATTTTTACGTTGTGTATAACATTTCCATCTAAACTTTTGTTTTATTTTACAGTGGACACTGGTTGTTGCTTGCGATTAATCCGATAAAAGAAATAGTCTATTATCTGGATTCACTAGATGGTGATCAAACAAAATACCCGAAGATGAAGAAGATGATTGATACGTAAGTGATGCGATTGTTCTAAATATTCGCGTGTGTATTTATTTATTTATGTGAGATTGTTCTAAATATTCGTTTATATTATGATAGAGCCATATAAATATTCCGATCACAACGACAAGCTCGAGTACCAAAGAGTAAAGCAAACAACATTACATGGATAATAGTGCAGGTATATTTTCACATTTTTTATTATAATAGTGATGCTACTTGATAACACAAGTTAAACTATATATCCGGATACATATTCATACTTTTTTTCTATGTGTAGTGTCCTCGGCAGCGTAATGGTATAGATTGTGGTTATTTTGTATTGAGATTCGTGAAAGAATGGAACAAATAGAGATTCCAAACATGGTATGGATTTATAAGTTATGATTTATTTTAAGACTTATTATCGGATATTTCATCTAATTAATTACTTTTAACTAAATCATGCATATTATGTTATATTATGTAGTACTTTGATGAATTCAAGTGTGCCACCTACACGAAAGATAAATTGGAAGAAATAAAGGAGGAATAGTGTCAATACATGGTTAAAATGAGAATTATATGAGGTGTATTATTGTTTTTTTTTGTGTATTAAGTTTATGGAAGGTGTTGTATAGTTTTGGAAATTGTTGAATAGTTTTGGAAGTTGATGTATAGGTGATGGAAATGGTGTATAAGGTTTAGAATTGGTGAATCTTTAGAATGTTTGATGTAATTAGTTTTGGAAGTTGTTATTAGAATTTTGGATGTTTACTTGGATGTATGAGGTTTGTATTGAGTTATATATAAAATGGTTATTTTGGTGTATGAGGTTTGTGTTGAAATATATATAATGGTTATTATACGGTTTATGTGTTGAATTATAATGGTATACAAGTCTTATGTGTTGAATTATAATGGTATACAAGGCCTATTATCGCTCCCGGGATTTTCATCCAAGTACAAACGCGAAAGTGGCAAGGAAACAGAGTCGCCAGCAATGTGTATTTATCCCAAGAGAGGAAAAGGAAACACTGCGTAAACCTGAGGGAGGAAAAGAACGAGGTCTTGCGACCAAGAGAACTGGGTTCGGGAGTCGGTTACGCGAGAGGAACGTATTAGCACCCCCACGCGTCCATCATACCCGGTGGGATCCACGCTTGCTGTCTCGATCAAAGGGTGTAAAGAACTGGAAAAGGAAAGGAGAGAGAAAGAGAAGCAAATGTAGGGAAAATAAAAGAAGTGCTCGAATGGGCCCTACCCCACTGCCTACGTATCTCATCGAGAACATGAGAATCAGAGCGACGTAGTTCCCCTCACTAGGGAAAAGTTGTTTATGTTTTTTTTTGGGAACGACTAACGTTCTGGCTCAGGTGTTGCAGGCTCGCTGGTCCGAGTGCGTTACCATCTTGCAAGAGAACGAGTAGGAGCGCGTTCGTACGTTGAGAGTGAGTGAGATGAGAAAAGAATTCCCGAAAGAAAGACGTCATTGTTTGTTTTTTTGTCTTTTAAGAAAGAAGTGTTTTGATTTTTTTTGTGTTTTGTAACATGTATTGTATTTAAGTCCCTCATGTAGGATCGAATGCCTCACATATCGACCCAAGACGGGACGCATGCTAAACATTCCAAGTAAGTGAGAGAAGACCCCACACTTCCTTGTTCTCATATGAAAGGCCTAAATACAATATTTGTTTTGCCTTTATTAGGTGTTTTTACTTTTGTTTGAAGATGAGAAGAAGTGACTCAAGAAGAGGATCAAAGGTGAGAATCTAATGAGGGAGACTAAGACTCTATCTTAATGTTATCATACATGGTGATCCTAAGGTTAATGTGGTTTAAGAAACCTAAGTCTAAAAGGAAAGGAGAAGAGGAGCAAAAGAAATAACTTACTTCCAAGATGGAAGTTAAGTTGATCTTAAAGAGGGATGAAGGAAAAGTTATTCAAAGAAAGCATGTAAATGCTTATCAAACACAAATTGAATTGTTTAAAAGATATAAGAGAGGATGAGGGAGAGGAGTGTATGTGGAACCATGTCCCCATACTTACTTACCATGCACCTACATGAAAAGGTTAGTTCACAATATTTACAATTATAAAATAAAGGAAGAAACCACAAGTGATGATCAAATCAATTAAGGACTAAGGAACAAAGACTTCAAGAGATACAAACTAACCAAAGTCAGAATCTACACCCTAAGAATGATCTCTAAGGTTAGGATACCAAACACAAATGAATTATGCTCACACAAAACACTAATCATCAAAGAAGTGCATCATGGAAGAAAATAGAGAAAGAATGAGTGAATATGTAAAATGATCATGCAATTATGCTTTAAATAATATCAAGGTCAGAATGTGGATGACCTAAACATGTGCCTAAACATGATATGCAAATGTCATATGAGGCATACAATCAAGCATTCAACCATTAAGAATGATAAGGAGAAGAAGTGAGAACATATGAACATGAATCAAACATGGAAAACAAAACATTCATGGCATAAGTCAAACCTAAAAACAAGATGAAACTCAAGTATCAAGGTCAGAGGTGATATGACATGTTAGGATGAGGATAAGAATCACAAACCAATCACATTCAAACAATTACAAGTCATTTAGAAGCTAGAAGAAAAAAACATGCATTTAGACTAAACATGTTCAAGTATGCAAAGTGAAACATAATTGGCATGTGGAATGAATGCAACACTTTAAAGTTAGAGGCATACATCATATGAAATGCAAATGAGTATTATGGCATGGCATAAACAAACCAATTACAATTCAAGTTGCCACTTAAATGCAAAAGAAAGAGGAAATAGGTCAAAAGGAAACATGTAAAACAAGTATTGAATATGTACACCAAAGACATCAAATTCAAACCAATGACCTATAATTTCACTCAACAGACCCATAATGATCTAAACATGGCTCAAGAAGTCAATAAGAGTGATCTCATACAATGGCACAAGTGCCTTACCAAGCAAGTAAACAAAAAGATCAAAGAAGTTCATGAAAAGAGACCTCAAATAAAAGTCAACAAAGAAATAGCAAACATGATTTAAAAATCACCAAATTAGGTCTCAAGAGACCTCAACCAGAGGCAAATATCATACTAAACAATCATACAAAAATTCAGAAAGAAAGGACCTCAAAAAATCAAACAATAGTCACTTATGAATCATGAACCAAAGTGCAAAGATGGAGGACCTAAATGCAATAAAAGAAAGTTCTAAAAATGAAACAAAAATATTTTTATTAAGTTTTGGATGTTATTGAAAAGATGCAAAAATATTGATGCAAAAATGTTTAAGGATCTATGAGAAATTTTTTTTTGAAATAAAGGTGTGAAAATAGAAACCAATTTCAAAAGAAATAAAAGAAAAATATGGATTAATATGCAAATATTCACAAAATCAAAATTAAAAATATAGGAAATTATTTTAACATACTAAGATATCACCTGAATTTTTATAGAATTTTTAATGATGTTTTGGTATTTTTAAAAATCAATTATGAAACATGTATAAAAAGAAATTAAAAAGAAAAAAAGAAAACAAGTAGGGGGTGCAGATAAGTAACTTCCACGTTCAAAAGTGAAAATGGGCTCAGAGAGGGGGGTTCAGAAAGCAAGGCCCAAGGCAACCAGTCCACCAGCGAAGTTAATAGGTTACACATGGAATTCAGTCAACATCATATTTAATCATGACCATACAATTAATCCAACGCACACCAACAGTCAATGAAATCATAAGGTCAACAAGATAGAAAGCTCAGATCATAAGGCACACCATCATTAACATACACATGCGCACACATAATCATTCAGCATTTAAAAGAAGGCACGTGAGAGGCACACCATATTTTAATGTGTTGGCGTAAATCCAACCATCAGATCTATCCTATGCACACAATCACATCATCAAATCACACAACATGCAAGATCAGTGGCTTAGATTAGAGGTACATAGCAACTATTATGGACTACAAACACACGAACCACAAAATAAAACCAAATTTTAAAATACGTGGCAACATGTTAACCACACGATACACAAATCACACGGCCAGGATTCAAACTCACCAAAACCCTAGCAATTACAACCACCGGCCGGAGAAGGACCTCCGGTCATCTTCTCCGGCGAGAAACCACCACCTGCAACCTCACATTTTCCAGAAATGCGTAATAAGCATACCAAAAGAACACCGAGCTCATGCATGTTCCATATCACTAGTCAGATTGTTCAAATGCTCTTATTGAGCTCAGATCAACATGAAAATAACAAAATAATCAATAAAATGCGTGAGAAATGTTTGAATGTTTTGGAACCTGAACTTGCAGTTCCTTGAGATTCTTGAGAAAACCAGAGAAAACACTTGATCTTCAACTGTGGAGCTTCAATTTAAGCAAAATAAATGCTGTTGGAGTTTGATATCTTGAGAGCAGAGAGATTCAAAATTTCCAATGGAATTTCACTTGGATGAAGATGTTGATGCAATCTGTTATGGCTTCAAGAGTGCTTTTTGGTAATGATGGTGGTGGAAGGTAGATGAAGATGATTGAAGATTCGTGCACAGAGAGAGAAAAAGTTCAGAGAATATAGAGAGTATGAGAGTGTTCTTGGGAGTGAAAATGAGAAAGTGAAGTTGAAAACGAAAAATGTGAGTGAAATGTCTATTTATAGTTTGAGTTAAATGTGAACCAGAGGTGGTTAAATGAGTTGGTTAAGGTGAGTTAATATGGTTAACTGAGTCATCCCTAACTAACTGAGCCAAGTTAGTTAGGGCGAGTGAGGTGAGTGAAGCTATGGTGTGGAAGGTGTATGATGTTATGGTGGAGGTTGATGAAAATGAATGGTGATGATGAGGTCACGACTGCAACAGAAACTTGTCCAACAAGTTTTTATTTCTTTCCTCTTCCATGTATAATGAAGCATATACGCATGGTGTATGTGAGAGGTGTTTGGATTAATGAGGCAAAGAGACATAGGGTGTGGAATATGTGTGCAAGCTTTGAAATAATAACAACAACAACCTTTATTTTTCTGGTTTCGTAGCAACAACATGCTCAATGCATCAATGGATATTTGGAGATGAAATTATCTCTCCTTAGTATATGATTTGATGAGTTCTTGAGGTCAATGGATTAAGGATGTGTAACACTACAAGTTTAGTGTGAAAATTGGATTGGATTGAAGCTTGGAAGAGGTTGAAAAGTAACTTAAAACACCCAAGTTTGGAATTGCATCATGGGCGAGGCACATAGTTGGTTGGCAAGGCAGCATGACATATGGAATTTCAGCATGATCACCCTAACTTGAGACCAATATATCTCCATCATAACTTGATCAATTCAAAATTTGTCCAACCTCAACATTGAAGAGGGCATGGCAAGGAACAACTTTGATGTTGAAAAGTTTTCCATTTGAAGCTTTTATCATTAAGAAAAAAGGGTGAACATTTGGCACACCAAGTGTTTGTAAAAATTATGGCGCGTGGGCCTAGGCATTCTTGGTCATGACTTGATTTTGGACCTACTTTTCTCAAACTTTGATCAATCATATCTCACTCAATATTGATCCAATGGAGATGTTCTTTATATGGATTTGAAGCTTAAAACATGAAATTTAATTGGCTCAACTTGGGCCTGAGGTTTGAAGCCTTTATCTTGGAGAAAGAGAGCCTCAAAGTAGGGTGCAAAATGGTCCAAACTTACTATTTTTGGCAACCCTAAAGTTTCCATTTTTGGCAGTTTTGTGATTTCTTGATTTTTCATTATTCTTCCATCATTTATTGATCAAATTTTGTCCATTGAACATATACAACATGAATTTGACCTTAGAAAGTCAAGAGTTGACTTTTTTACTGCACAGTTGACTTTTTCCCCAATTTCTTGATTATCTAGCAATTGACCAATTGAGACCCTTCTGAAACCAATTGATGAGCCATTTTCCATCCTTATACACTTAAGAACATGAGGAATACCATGAGATCAAGTTTTGCCCAAAAAATCATAGATAAACTGATTTTAGGTCAAACCCTAATCTTGACACCCTCTGGTTAGGAGGAAATAACACATCCTCCAAATCCAAATTCCTCTGAACATGATGTGTATCCTTTAAAACAATGATGAGATATGCCCTTTGGAGATGATAAAAACTCAAAGAGCTTGCCCATTTGGGGGTCAGACCCCAATTTTTGACTACCTTGTGTAGGAGATCATGCACTGCCCAATCTTCTTGATGAATTCTCCTCTTTTCATGCCTTGTGGATCAAGTAGGGATGACATGTGACTTAAGGACCCTTGAGACTTGTGAGAAACACTTGGCTCTTATTCTCTTGCCTTGGATGATCACCACCTTAGAGAAACAACTGATCACATGCCTTTATGCAAGATGCAATGCTAAATGCTTGATGTTTTATTTTTCTATGCTTGAATGCAATGCAATGAAATGAAAGCCCATGCTAAATGATATAAAAAAAATGAGAGGGCAAATTTTGGGGTATTACAGCTGCCCCTATTCAATCACTGTAGACCTGAATGGATGATAGCGATTGCTGTCAGACTTTCAAGGTATAGAGGGAGTGAATACCAAAAATAACCCGAAAATTTGCACTCTGTAGAGAAGAAGAAAAGGGATATAAACCCAACCAAATGAAATTTGCTTGGATAAAACCCTGATAGAAAGAAAACCACTGAAGATATGTCTTTTTGCACAATGCGAGATGATTACTGGCTTGCCACACTACGGGTGGACTTTAACAATGTCTTTTGTATAACGTCAGACGACTACTGGCTTACCACACTACGGGTGGACTTTAACAATGTCTTTTGTACAACGCCAGACGACTATTGGCTTGCCACACTGCGGGTGGACTTTAACAATGTCTTTTGTACAACGCCAGACGACTACTGGTTTACCAAACTGCGGGTGGACTTTAACAATGTCTTTTGTACAACGCCAGACGACTACTGGCTTGCCACACTGCGGGTGGACTGCCTTTTTGAATGGAGTCAGACGACTACTGACTTGCCACACTACGGGTGGACTTTTGCCAATCTACGGTTGGACTTTGCAGCTGAATTGTCACACTATGGGTGGTCTTTTGCCAATCTACAGTTGGACTTTGCCTTGCTTTTCCACCCTTGGATGGACCTTTTGCCAATCTACGGTTGGACTTAGCTACGGTCTTTTAAAGGGAGTCAGACGACTACTGACTTGCCACACTACGGGTGGACTTTTGCCAATCTACGGTTGGACTTTAAGAATTTGCCACCCTTGGATGAACCTTTTGCCAATCTACGGTTGGACTTTAAGAATTTGCCACCCTTGGATGGACCTTTTGCCAATCTACGGTTGGACTTTGAGAATTTGCCACCCTTGGATGGACCTTTTGCCAATCTACGGTTGGACTTTAGCAATGTCTTTACTGGATTATTCTCTGCATGCATGTCAGACATCTCTGCTGACTCGGCTGAGGAATAATGATCAATGATTTAACTTTAGAGACTCCTGAAAGGATGATATCTCTGCTGGAGAATGAATGAACAATCCGTCTGTTTCGAATCATTATGCCTGCCAAAAACAAATTGGACTTTGAAATATGAGGGGAGTGATGATTCTGCCGAGAATTACTTTATCTGCTTGGGGATGACCTCTGGTCACAGCAACTCCGCTGGGGATGAGAATTTTTGAATGACATCCTGCTGGGGAAGACAAGTCAATAAAACTCTGCTTGGGGATCTACCAAACCCGAGATCCTTTGCGGGGAGAATCAACCTTCTAAACCGGCTGGGGAAAGAATGCACTAACACTTTGCTGAGGAATAGATTCTGTTGATCAAAAAGCCTCTGTGGGGAGAAAAACAACTCAGCTGGGGAGTGCTATTGACAAGATTCAACGTTGAACCCTGTGGGGAATGCAATTATCAGAGATACGATCTGCTGGGAATCAAGGCTACTCTGCCGGGGATATGCAAATCCTAGTTGGAAGACCTTACGTTGCAACTTGCTGGGAAAGAGCCCTTAGATCTACTGGGGAAACCCAAAACAATTCCACGGTAATCTGCTGAGGAATAAGACTGTCAAGCTTAGGATAAATATCACAATGCCCCATGTTAGGCGAACTTTCCGTTTGACGACTCCGCTGGGGATGATAAGTTTACCACAAACTATGCTGGGGAGAACCGCTTCAACGCGTCTCCTGCTAGGGAACGTCTCTTGAGGATTTTACAGAAGACCAAGCGTCTTCCAACTCTACTGGGGATAATGGATCGGGAACATCTCCTGCTGGGGAAATTCAAAATGCCCCATGCTCGGGAGGGTCAACAACTTGCTCGTTGCTTCATGATACAAGACTGATCTGAAGAAACAGTCCTAAGAGGATTTTACAGAAGATTAAGCATCTTCAAACTCCTGGCAACTTCGCTGGGGATTGACCATTAACTTCGGTGTTTGCGAAGCAACTCTACTGGGGAATTCGCAACCGTTATCAACACAGAAAAACTTGTAACTGTTGGAAGTACTGAACGAGAGAATCAACTTAATAAGATATAACGATACCCAATTAAACTCAATTCACTGATATCGAGCCGTCGTGAATGACCGTCGACCGAATGATGGACTCAATTAGTAAACGTTGTGACAAAAGGGTGATAAGTGAACCCTTTCCCGAACCTGATTGCCCCAGTCTTCTGCGTAGGGATAAATGATTAGTCGTCTTGTGCTTGAAATCATCCGGACCTATTACCTGGAACAAAAGCATACACACACATGCCCCGAAATATTGCGTGGTTTGAACCCACCATCCAGGATTGTTCAACATTCAAAGTAATTTTAAATGTTTTTCTGCGCATGTTATTGTAAAGCCACCATGTTTTCAAATGCAATGTTTTATCAAAAATTCGGACGTTTTTGCAAACAAAGTAATAAAACAAAATAAGAAGCTTTTTACTGAAATTCAATTTATTGAAGAAAAGCCCAGAATAGGCAATTACATCAGGAAGCAATCCCTGGAAAGAGGTGATCACTGAAAATTGAGAAAAGAAACTATCCTAATGGCAATGTGAAAACGACATTCCACTGAGTTTTAATTCTGCTATGGCCAGTATGTCTTCCAAACTCTCTGACCTTGCCTTCTGAGGAATGATCAGACTGATTCCTACCCTTTGGAATGTCAGTTGTCAAAACGGTGATGGAGTACAGATAACTCAGACCATAGTCGTTCGCTTAAATCCCTCTTTTGTGTGGACCGCCCTTTCGGGTTTTCAATCCACCGGGATACCCTTTTTTGCCTGAGTTGTCCTTGCAGATTTTCAACTCACCGGGTGTACAATTTTTTTTTTATCCCTAATTTTTGCCCAAACCTTTTTATTCTGTTTTTTGTGGTTCGCCGGGAGGCCCTTTTTTGCCCGGACCTTTTTTTTTTGTCCGGCGGGTCTATTCATGCGAAGTATTTTTTGACTACGTCTGAGTTGACAGGGGATGAAAAATCTTCGCCATCCATGGTTGTAAGTAATAAGGCGCCGCCCGAGAAGACCTTCTTAACCACGAATGTTCCTTCATAATTGGGAGTCCATTTGCCCCTGTAATCTGTACTAGGAGGAAGGATCCTTTTGAGTACCACATCTCCCACTTTGTAAACCCGAGGACGCACCTTTTGGTCAAATGCCTGCTTCATCCTCCGCTGGTATAACTGCCCGTGACACACAGCTGCCAGCCGTTTCTCCTCAATAAGGCTCAACTGATTAAATCTGGCGCGAACCCACTCAGCTTCGTCTAACTTGACATCCATTATGACTTTGAGGGATGAAATCTCAACTTCAACCGGTAGTACTGCCTCCATACCGTATACAAGCGAGAATGGTGTTGCCCCAGTGGACGTGCGCACTGACGTTCGATACCCATGCAAAGCAAACGGTAACATCTCATGCCAATCTTTATATGTAACAACCATTTTCTGCACAATCTTCTTAATATTCTTGTTGGCCGCCTCCACAGCGCCATTCATCTTCGGGCGATACGGAGAAAAATTGTGATGTTCGATTTTGAAGTCCCGGCACAGCTCAGCCATCATTTTGTTGTTCAAATTAGAACCATTATCAGTAATGATTCTCTCGGGCACTCCATAGCGACAAATAATATCTAGTTTCAGGAAACGAGCTACCACCTGCTTAGTGACATTGACATAAGATTCTGCTTCAACCCATTTAGTGAAATAATCAATGGCGACCAAGATGAAACGATGGCCATTTAAAGCAGTAGGCTCAATCTTTCCGATCATGTCAATGCCCCACATGGCAAAGGGCCAAGGAGAGGATATGACACTCAACGGATTTGGAGGAACGTGAACTTTGTCTGCATAGATCTGGCATTTGTGACACTTGCGGGCGTACTTACAATAATCTGCTTCCATTGTCAACCAATAATACCCCGACCTTAATAATTTCTTAGCCATTGCATGTCCTCCGGCATGGGTACTGAAAGAGCCTTCATGTACTTCCTGCATTAACAGGTCTACTTCGTGTCTATCCACGCATCTGAGCAGAGCCATGTCAAAATTCCGTTTGTACAACACGTCATCCTGATTCAAGAAGAAACTACCAGACAACCTTCTCAATGTCTTCTTATCTTTAGTAGATGCCCCTGGCGGGTACTCTTGTCTTTTCAAGAAACACTTGATGTCATGAAACCATGGCTTGTCATCAGACGTTGCATCAACAACGAACACAAACGCAGGTCTGTCAAGACGAGACACTTCAATCTTAGGTACATGATTCCATCCTTGCACTTTAATCATGGAAGACAAAGTAGCCAGGGCATCAGCAAACTTGTTCTCATCTCTGGGAATATGGTACAATTTTACTGTTGTGAAAAATGTCAGCAATATCCTCGTATAATCTCTATATGGCACTAGATTTGCTTGGTGCGTGTACCAACTCCCTTTCACCTGATTGATTACCAGAGCTGAATCACCGAAGATATCAAGGGTCTTAATTTGTAAATTAATCGCCTCTTCAATTCCCATTATACAAGCTTCATATTCTACTTCATTGTTGGTGCATCCGAAAGTTATTCGGGCAGTGAAAGGCATATGAACACCTTCCGGCGTGATAAGAACTGCTCCAACTCCGCATCCATTCATATTGACGGCCCCATCAAACATCATACTCCATTTGGATTCAGGGTCTGACCCCTCTTCCGGGAGTGGTTCCTCGCAATCTTTAACTTTGAGAAACAAGATGTCCTCATCAGGGAAATCAAATTTCATGGGTTGGTAATCATTAATCGGCTGTTGTGCAAGATAGTCTGACAAGATACTTCCTTTGATGGCCTTTTGGGAAGTATACTGGATATCATACTCTGTCAAAACCATTTGCCAACGTACAATTCTGCCTGTTAATGCTGGTTTCTCGAAAATGTACTTGATAGGATCCATTTTAGAAATTAACAAAGTTGTGTGCCTGATCATATACTGCCTCAATCGCTTAGCGGCCCATGCGAGTGCACAACATATCTTTTCAAGCATTGAGTACCAGGACTCACAGTCATTAAACTTTTTGCTCAGGTAGTAGATAACATGCTCCTTCCTACCTGTCTCGTCGTGTTGACCGAGAACACAACCCATAGAACCTTCAAGTACTGTCAAATACATTATCAAAGGCCTTACTGCCACTGGAGGCATGAGAATTAGAGGTTCATGCAAGTATTCTTTTATTTTATCGAATGCCAATTGGCAATCGTCATTCCACCTGACCGTTTGATCTTTTCTTAGCAGTTTGAATATTGGTTCACATGTGGCTGTTAGGTGAGATATGAACCTTGCAATGTAGTTCAATCTACCCAGAAAACCACGAACCTCTTTTTCTGTTCTCGGTTCAGGCATTTCTTGTATTGCTTTTACTTTAGCAGGATCAACCTCAATCCCTTTTTCACTCACAATGAAACCCAGCAGCTTTCTGGAACGCACCCCAAAAGTGCACTTGTTAGAATTCAATCTCAAGCAGAACTTTCTCAACCTTTCAAACAACTTTTTCAAGTTAATTAGATGTTCCTCTTCTGTTCTCGACTTGGCAATCATGTCATCCACATAACATTCAATCTCTTTATGAATCAAGTCGTGAAACAAAGTTACCATTGCCCGCTGGTACGTTGCCCCTGCGTTTTTCAACCCAAAAGGCATCACCTTATAACAGTATGTACCCCACAGAGTAATGAACGTGGTCTTCTCCATATCCTCAGGCGCCATCTTAATCTGGTTGTACCCGGAGAAACCGTCCATGAACAAGAACACTGAAAACTGAGCTGTATTGTCAACCAGCACATCAATGTGAGGTAGTGGAAAATCACCTTTAGGACTAGCTTTGTTAATATCTCGATAATCCACACACATTCTCACTTTTCCATCTTTCTTTGGCACTGGCACAATGTTGGCGACCCAGGGAAGGTAATTAGTCACAGCAAGAAACCCAGCGTCCCACTGCTTCTGAACCTCTTCTTTGATCTTTATGGCCATGTCAGGATGAGTCCGACGAAGTTTCTGCTTGACTGGCAGGCATTCTTCTCTCAACGGCAGCCTGTGCACAACAATATCAGTATCCAGCCCTGGCATGTCTTGATACGACCAGACGAAGATATCAACATATTCACACAACATCTCAGTCAAAGCTTTCTTCACATTTGCTTTCAAGCTGGCACCGATCTTAATCTCTTTCTTAGCATCCTCGGTACCAATATTGATGATCTCTATGGTCTCTTGATGAGGCTGGATGACCCTTTCCTCTTGTTTTAACAATCTGGCCAGTTCCTCAGGGAGTTCACAACCCTTCTCATCCCCTTCTTCGGCTTGATAAATCGGTTTGTCAAAGTCATACATGGCCATAGCAGAACCGTTATCAATGAAATCCGGAGGATCAAGTCTGCACGAACGGGTTCATGCTTTATTTTAGAATTTATTTTAAAACAAAAAGAAATGAAACATTGCCATTTTATTATTTTTGTGCAAAAATAAAAAATGAAAGACAGAGAACAAAATTTGAGTACAAAAACGTCCTTTATTGATGGTTAAAATTGCAAATGCAAACAAGGTGGCCCTACAAATGAATCCATATGCCTTGGGCAGAGCGCAAGATCTTAACATGCATTATGGTTAGAAAAACAAAGAAAATTACTCTGTCAGGAGAGTAACCCGGATGACTTCTTCAACGGACCAATTCTGCAATGGTTGTCCCGGAGCGCGTGGACGTACCCAGTTGTCCAAGTCACAGTCACTATCAACACTGTCTTCTGTAGCTGCACAAGACTGATTTGGGTAAATGATTCCCCCACTACTGAAAGTGATAGGCCCACTGTTTTCTGCAACGGAAGTCATAGAGGGATGATAGCCAATACCAAATTTGTCCTCCTTCATTGGTGTCCTTATCAGCTTGCCCTAGCCCTGGGCATTGCCTGCTCTGACTACCTCAACAACTTGCTTATAGGACGAAATGGATGTACCGGCTCTTTCTGGTGCAAGGGAAGATTCAGGCACGTTGTCAATATTCACCGCTTCAAACGACTGGCAAAGCATCTCTTGAATTTCCCCATCCATTTCAATATACTTGAACGTGGACAAGTGGCTAACAAAAATATCTTCTTCACCACACACTGTCACAACTTGTCCCTCGAACTCGTATATCAACTTTTGGTGTAAGGTGTACGTAATAGCCCCGGCTGCATGAATCTAAGGGCGACCCAGTAAGCAGCTATACGCAGGCTGTATGTCCATCACATGGAATATAGATTTGAACACCTGCGGTCCAATTTGCACGGGCAATTCTACTTCACCAAACACAGATCTTTTAGTCCCATTGAACGCTCTGACAACCAACTCACTTGGCCTTAATATCAAACCATCAACTTCCAGCTTCATTAGTGCCTTCTTAGGCAAGACATTGAGAGAGGAACCAGTGTCCACCAACACGTGAGACAGCACGGCACCCCTGCACTCCATTGTAATGTGCAAAGCTTTATTGTGGTTTCTCCCTTCAGACGTCAAATCTCTGCTTGTGAAACCCAATCAGTGGCTGAAATTGACGTTGGAAATTACACCTTCAAGCTGATTAACAGTGATTTCCTGGGGAACATATGCTCTCTTCAACACTTTCAATAAAGCCTCCCGATGCGCGTCAGAACACATCAACAATGACAGAATTGAAATTTTCGAGGGGGTCTGATTCAACTGATCGACAATTTTATAATCGCTTTTCTTTATTATCCTCATGAACTCTTCCACCTCATTATCAAAGGTAATCTTTGTCTCTGTTTCAGGTATAGGCACACTCTCGACCGCCTGTTTTCCTTTAGCTTTTGCTGCAGCTTCAGCTTCTTTATCACTGCGCAAAGTTTGGGGAGCAAACAATCTTCCGCTTCTTGTAAAGCCACCTACACCACCCACATTGTCAATATTTGAACTGGCTGATGTCCCGACTTCCTGCTTTTTACCTTCATAGTACACGTCTGCCCCATAGTGCCATAGGATTTTCTTCGTAGTTGTAAACGGAACCGGTCCTGGCACCGTGATGGTAACAAGACTAGGTCTTTCTGGCACAACACTTGCTACATGAGTTGTACCTACAGGCACCTGAATCTCAGCGGGAGTGTAATAAATGGTCACGGTTGACACCTCATCAGTATCTTTCACAACCCTATCAAACTGTAGATGGCCATCATTGATCAGATTCTATAGACCTACTTTTAACTTATCACAACCATTCTCTTGATTCGAACACTCAGAACAATTTTGATCACATCCCGGGAACACCTGTCCCTTCAACAAACGATCCTTTACCACTAGCAACGGAGTCTTCACCTGACTGATATCCATTACCAAATTTAACCACTTTCCGTCTTCAATAGCACTCATATCTGCCACACCATGATCAGGCATGGGGTTCTGTAGTGTTGCACCCCAAAATTTGCCCTCCTTACTTTATTACTAACTGGCTTATGTTGCATTGCATTTTGCATTATCATGTGTGCATATCATTGGTTCTTAGCATGGGGTCAAGGTACCTGAGGTAGTGCTTCAGAGGGTCAAGCAAGAGTCCTGGCATTGTCCAAGAGAGTTCAGGTGGATCATCCTCTCCTAACCAGTGCATAGATTAGGGTTTTGAGATTCTTGGGTTTATTGCTCCAATAGGCAAGCTCCTTGGGTTTTTATCATCATCAAATGGCATATCTTATCTTTGTTGGAGAGGATACACGTCATATTCAGAGGAATTTGGATTTGGAGACTGTGTTATTTCCTCCTAGACTGAGGGTGCCACAACTAGGGTTTGCTATAAAGTCAGTTTATTTCTGATTTTTTGGGCAAGACTTGATTCTATGGTATTCCTTGGGTCCCCAAGTATCAAGGGATGGAAGGTTGCCCATCAGTTTGGTTCAGGAGAAGTTCAATTGGCCAATGGATTGAAAATCAGTTGAATTGGGTAAAAGTCAACAGTAAGAGGAGAAGTCAACTGCGGAACTTTGAGGGTCTCTCCAAGGTTTTCAAGGTCTCACATCCTCATATGGTCTCCAAGGGACAATTTTCAGGAATCAGGAGTTTGTACAAAAGTTTCTAAATATGGAAAGTGACCTATAATAAAAGTTTCCTTTTTTGGCAAGTTCCTGCGCTGCATTCAACTTGACTTTTCACCATCAAGAAAGCTTCAAATGAATTTTTCTCCAACATGAAAGTTGAATATCTTTTTCTCCTCTTTCCAACAAGTACTAGTGGGTCTCCATTTCATTTGTGAAACTCAACTTATGGTCAAAAGAAGGTAAAGTGGTTTTTTAGGGTTTTTCATGGTACCATTTTCACAACTTTGGGCATAATGACCTACAATCAAATCCATTGCTTCATGCCACATTCTAATATTAAAATACTTTCCTTAAGGATTATTTTGGGCCCAAGAATGAAGAAATTCCATGGTTTATTATTCACTTTCTTCCCATTATTCAAAAATGCCAAATTATTCAAAAGTCATGAATAAAAAAAGTTTCAAGGCCCAATTTAAATATGGTGTGATTAGCAATCCAAATGGAGGTGATCCATCAAATAATTCTCAAGTATCCATGCGAGGATAAAGGTGTAATTCACATTATGCATTTTTCCAAAATTATTCAAAAATCATTAAACAATGGATTACCCAAGCCCAATTCATATTCAGAGGCAAACCCTAGTCTTTATAAACCCATCCATGCACTGGTCAGGATCAATTCACGTGCATTTGAAGGAGAACAACAACTTGTACCCTAAAGCTTTCTTTCCTTGGATCTCACGAATTACAAGGTCTTTCTTCAAAGTTCTTCCACAAATCTCTTCCTGGTGATTTCTAGAACACAACCTAACCACCATTCGTAGCTAAAAGCAAGGATTCAGACAGTGCCATCTCAGGTTAGTCACTTTTTGCATGATCAGGAGACTCTCCTTTTTGATATGCATAATGTTGTCTGATGTCTATAGATCATGCTGATATAATTTGTTTTGAATATGGATGCGTATATTGCTTGTACCGTGCGTTTAAAGTTTTATGCCCTAACATGTTTCTCATCATTTTTTATTATGCGTTGATTATTTGCCAATTTGGATTGGATATTTGGAATCCTCGCGTTTTTCTGGTCAGAATAGTGTACTCATATGCATTTTCTGGAAAAAAAGTCACAACAGCTCACCGGAGAGGGTGGCCGGAGCCCTAGCTCCGGCGGCCGGAGAAAACGCAGTCCGGCGAGGGCCAAAGGAGGAAGATGAAGCATGGCCATTGATTTCCTTGATCTAACGCTCTCTATTGCTCCACGTGTCCTTTATTTTTATGTTTTATATTATTAATTGCGTGTGTGCCATCTTATGTGTGCTACCGTGCTCCCTTCAATCGTGGCCATTATTTTGGTTTTATTTTTTATCTTACGGTTGGTGTTGTGACAACACATAAATGAGGTCACATGCAAGGCATGTGGCTGGTCCATGGTGGGCTGCAGGCGTGTTGGTATGTGCGTGTCCACGTGGCTATGGTGTGCTTGGGCGATCACATCCGCTGATCATGATTACTTCTTTATTGCATTGACTTGTAGATGTCCGTTGGATTAGATGACTGGCCAAGATTAATTCTGGATTTTGACTGAATTCTATTACTCCCTCATTGACTGCGTTTTGGGTCCTTGGCCATTGGGCCTTTGCTTTTCGCACCTCCCCTTCTGGCCCAACTATTATTCCAACGTGAATTCTCTGCTATTCGCACCCCCTTGCACTCTTTGTTTCATCTTATTTTTATTAATTACATTTTCATATTTTAATTATTAAAATTATGTAATTACATTAAAAAATTACTAAAAAATTTCATACATCATATTTATCATTTTAATAATTTTTAAAAATTTTATTTTTTATTTTTATTTTATTTTTATCATTTAAATTAATTATTTATCTATTTTCTTTTTGAATTATCCATACCATGCATACTTAAATTTCTTTATTTTATTTCTCTGCAATCATAAAATATTTTTTATCCGTTCTTTTTGTATTTGTTCACTAACATTCTAAAATACATTAAAATATTTTTTTATCATCTTTAAAATCATTGCATATTGCATTTTGGTCCTTCCCTTTGGCACACTGAACCCCACTTCCCACCTGAACTTTGCATAATTATTTAGATGACTAATATCTTGTTTTTTTGTAGGGATTTTTGATATTTGGTTTAACTCTGGTTGAATACTATTGATGTTTAATTTGGGAATTTTAGGAGTTACTTTTCTAATTATTTGATTTATTTTCACTTGAGATCTGCTTATGTGTGTGTTTCTGATCATGCCTAGGTCCTTGTTTGAAAGGCACTTGTGCCATTTGCTTTGGGGTTGCTTCCTTTAACTTTTGAGTTCATGTTTGGATTATTATCCTTATTGTTTGCCGTTGCTTGATTTTCATTGGCTTTGATATTACTTATGTCTGTTTCTCACTAACCCTTTATGCAGGGACTAAGGTAATTTTTTTAAGGGTATGGATAAATATCGATGGTCACCCTTACTCTTTTCTTCTCTCATCTTCTTCCTTTAGGATTTAGGTTGTCGTCAAACCTCATTAACCGTAGGTCACCCATGCATGATAACTTTAGGACTCATAGTCTCCCTTTAGAGTTACCCTTGTGTCTTCTCTCTTCTCATCTCAAATTTCTTTATAACACTTAATAATAATAAGGTGTATTGCGCACGAGCCTTAAGTATGGGGAATGAGAAATGAGGGGCTTCCTCTCATCTTTCTAGAGTGCTTAGCGAGCGTCCTGTCTTGGGACGATGCGTTAAGTATTCGCCCATGTGCCATAGACTTTGGTGCAATGCAACTTAGGAACTAACTTAAGCCACTTCTGTCCTAAAAAACACAAACCAACTTCAAACCCTTTTGTCCTTCGGGACCTTCAACTTAAAGGCTATTTTCAAAAAGGGCACGTTATTTTCCGTCTAAGACGCAAACACGCATCGACCCTAACTGCCGGACGCGAACTTAACGTCGCTCATAAAAAACACAAAAAGAACTTGGTCCGAACTACGTTGACTCTGAATTCCCCATTGCACAAAGGGGGTACGTAGGCCTAGGACGTCGACGTCCTACCGAGTCGGTCTTTGTCTTTCCCTCTCCGTTTTAGTACAACCCTAGATGATAGTATAACTTATCCTTAAAGTAGATAACAAGCGTGGATCCCATCAAGTACGATGGACGCGTGGGGTGCTAGCACCTTCCCCTCGCGTAACCGACTCCCGAACCCAGGTTATGGTTGCGATGACCATTCCTTTCCCCTTTCCTAAGGTTTATGCGGTGTTCCCTTTCCCTCTCTTGGGATAAATTTACACGGCTGGCGACTCTGTTTTTCCGCGCCACTCTCGCGTTTCTACCTGGATGAAAATCCTGGGAGCGACAGCTGGCGACTCTGCTGGGGACTCTGGTTGACCTATGCTGGTCCACCCCTAAGCGAGTCAATCCTAATGCTTGCCTGTCTTTGTTCTCTTTGGGTGTTTTGTTTTTGTTTTGCTTTATGTGTTGTATTTTATTTTATTTTTACCGCATTTTCTGCATTTCATGTTTTATTACTGTCATGCTGCTGCTGTGCTGGCTGTTCTTTGTTTTGCAGGTTGGGTGGGGCTGAGAGCTAAGCCCAATACCAAGGCTTGAGAATACCTTAGGACTAGAGTGGAAAGTAGTGGGACCTACGTGCCCGCTTGGTACGTTTGTGTGTTCACAAAATTCACAACCAGACGAGGCTATCTTGGGACGCATTCTAACGTGTGTGTCTTGCGCATGTTGGAGTGTTGATCTAGAGAGCTGTCGACTCTGGTGACCGATAATTGAGGACCTTAGTGGAAACATCCCTCTTTAGTGGTGACAGTGGCAGATCACATCCTGTGGCGAACCCATTCGCACCCGAGGGCCCGCTTTGGAACTCGCATTGGATGACCCCTATGTTTTGAAGAGAATCAGTGGAGGCACTCCTCGATTGACGATAGTACTATACCCCGAGGGATGAATGTACTATTGTTTCTCGACCTCAGTGCCAAAGCTGAGGACCTTCCGCTTTGGAGAATCAGTTGAGGCCTCCTCGATTGATGATGATGACAAACCAGAAATGGTGAACGTATCATCATTTCTCGACCTGAGAGTCCGGGATACTGAACATCCTAGTACCCACATGTGAGAGGGGATGGACATTTGCAGGTTTGCAGGTAACCGAAACCTTCAATCTACCCTTATTCCGGATTTCACATCAATGTCTGATTATTTGAGTTCCTCAGTGGTTCAGAATTCTTGGTTTTCTGGGTTGTGGTTCTCGTTCAGCTAACAGCACAACACATCCAGCAGTGTTGCCTTGATCCCATGTGTGCATTTGCATCATCATTTTGCATCCTAACATGTTTATTCATTCGCAGGGTTGCGTCCTAACCTTGATTCTGGTTTCCGAAGACTATCAAGGATGAGTACTGAAAAGAAAAAGAATATCATAGGATACAAGTTCCCGTCACTTATTCTGGATCCTGTTCACAAGATTGTTTCTATGGAAGAACCTGGAGAATCGGCACTTATGGACTGTAATGACATGCCGTAGTTTCCTATTTCTCTTTCATTGTATTTGGATCACCGCCAGGCTTGTTGGTTGGGACCTATGGTTTTTATATTCAGACTTGTTACCTCAGATTATGATTGTTGACATCTGGTTTTCCTCTGGTTTTCTTAATATATGAGCAGGAGTTCCATTACATCTTGTTGTTAAACCAGAATCAAGGGGTGGATCGCCCTGTGAATTTTCAAGCATGTCCATTTGCATTTGCATATTCATAATCATTTTGCATGACAGGTGTTTATCTCCGGTATTCTTATCTTGAATTGCAGACTTAACTCCTCAGGCCATTCAAGAGTTGATTATGGAGCAAGTTCGAGCTGAGTTGAGGGAAATGCGAAGCCAGATGGGCCAGTTTATGGGGAAAATGCAAACCTTGGTTCAAGAGCAGAAAGTGCTGAAGGAAGAGGTCAACCAATTGAAGACTCAGATGAGTCTGGTTATGGAGGTTGTGAGAGGTGTGCTAAGCAAAGATAATACTCTCATGCCTAAAGCTGCGGCTGGAATTGTCTCTCCCCCATTGTTCAAGAGATCCCTCCCTAAGGGTGAGCAGATTGCCACTGTGACTGTCCCGACTGTACCTCAACAACAACAGAATCGTGCTCCACGCCAGCCACAATTTACGCCTAAGCAGAATAGATATTATGAGACTCCGCCAGTGCCATATTCTCAGTTATTCCAACATCTTCTTCAGTTGCAATTGGTACGGAAAAGGACTTTGGCTCCTCCCTCTGGTACTCCCCCACCAGGTTATGATGCAAGAGCCCACTGTGATTTTCACTCTGGCGCGCCGGGGCATAAGGTGGAAGATTGTAGGGCATTTCAGCATGCTGTCCAAGATCTGATAGATTCGAGGAAAATTGAATTCACACCGAGCGGCGTAAGCATACAAGGTGGTCCCACTCTAGCTGTTGAAAAGGAAGTGGGTATCCCCGTTGCTTCTCCCAAAGCCACATCAAGTCAGAGGCATTTCTTACAGTCCTTGGTCTTAGAATCCCCACATCCGCAAATGCTACCTACGACTCGACTAAGTCTGAAGAGAAAAGTGCCTGAAAGGATTATGCGCTCGAATCAGGGTCAACAAGAGAATTGCTATGGAAAGAGACAACAAAGATCACGAAGGCCTGAGAGAAGGTTTGATCCACTCCCTGTTCCTCACAGCCAGGTTCTTGCCCGTCTACTTGAAAGTTCTTTGGTTCAACTAAGGGATGCCAAGCCTGTCCCCGACCCTATTCCTCCTGATTATGATCTGGATGCCAGATGTGAATATCACTCAGACACACTGGGTCATTCAATTGAAAACTGCAATGCGTTCAAGCACAAGGTGCAAGACCTGGTAGACTCAGAGATTATTGTATTCACTGAAGATGATATGTACATCAATGGAAGCCTCCTTTCTCAAATGAACACTCAGTCTGCAAGTACGTCCAGACAGAATTAAGCTTCCTCAGCAATGGCAATCTTCAGCTTCTTTACTGCATTTTCATTTGTAGTTTTTCATTTCTTGTTAAAGCATCGTATGCATGTAAGACTTATTTGTTTTTATGATTATATTAATGCAATGAGTATGTTTTCCTTGAAGTAATCCATTCGTATTCACTCTTAAATGTTTTTATGCACTGCAATACCAATTTTCTTGTTTAGAACTCTTGAGGGAGGATGATGAGATGAAATCGCAAATCTCTGGTTGTATGTTCAAGGATAGAACCCTGTTGAGGATGTACATGCATTGTTTCAAACCCCTAAACACTGGAGAGATAAGGAGATAAACCTTCGTTAACCCTTATGAGCCTTGAAGTAGGAGCTTCTTTCGTACGGAAAAAAACCCTCATACTTAACCCAGGGGCAGGGGCAGGGTAGGCGTCAGTTAGTTTGACCGAGCGTTCAAATTTCAAGGAGAGTGTGCATCCGAGGAAGCATTACCTTCTATCCCACCGTCAAGAGGTCAAGAGATGCGAAACCACGATGGTTATCCATCAACAACTAAGGAGTGAGGCGGTCACAACCCTTTCAAGCAAGTAAGATAACCAGTGTCACACACTTTGTTCAAAAGGGGAATAATAAAAAAAAAAGAGAAGAGGGCCCGCTAAGTCGAAACTGGAAAACAAGTGACTTAGGCAAAAGTTAGGGCATCCCGCAGGACTTCAAAATCGAAAAAAACTCTAACGAGTCAGTCCAGGCAAAAATTAGGGATAAAAAAAAAAGAAAAAGAAAGAAAAAGCGAAAAGTGTTAAGAACAAATTCGTGTGATTACAGGCACAAAAGATAAAAAGGGGTGATTGTCATTCCAAAACTCCCTTAGGTGCCAAACCATTAGTGGCGTAGGTTCCTTAAAGATCATAAACCTTTTGAGAGATGAGCGTTTGGGTCAGATTAACTGAACATAGGACGGGAGAACATCACGAAGAGTGGGTGGGCACCGATAAATTTTGAGCCATAAATTCTTTTTTCTGAAACCGCGAACCAGGCCACGTTACAACCCTTAAAAGTCCTAATTGAAACAGGGTTTATTCCGAGAGCGTACTTCAACAGGATAACGTTCCTGACTCCTACGAGTTGTGCTAATAAGGTTTGTTGGTATTGCATGTGCGCATTATTTTGCCATTCAAAAATCAAGGTCGCATCCCAGCAAGTGATTCGTTCACCAGGCTTGGCGACACATTTTCATAAAAAACTTCAAGGTTAACATGAATGTTGCATTAGGATTATCATTCTCATAAATAACTTGTTCTGTTTGCATACATGTGCCTAAACATCAATGGCAGCTTACACAGTGAACGTCAGTCAAGAAGCTTGATCCTGCCAAGTTGGGATACTTGAAAATTCTGAAGGACAAATCATATCAAGGGGCATGCTGCCAAGAGACTCAGTGTAGAGTGGGCTCTCCCCAATAAGTCATGTTAAGATATAGCCAATCTGGGGCAGTCACGTCGAGAAAACTCTCCAAAATTCAGTTATTCTGGGGCATTCATTCTAGGATCAGGGGCAAAGTCACTTCAAAGCCCATAGTGGGGCAGGCCACCTCTAGAGCATGGGAGATCGTCCACTCCTGAAAATGGTTAATTGAAAACACCTCCTCAAGGTTCAAGATACTAAAGCAGAGCATTGTCAAGTCATTGCAATCCCTTTCGAGGTAATGTACGTCGTGGATTATAAAGACTGGGGCAGTTATGTCGAGATATGATAAATCTCTCCAAGAGTTTGAAGACCCTGGGGCAGTGCGAACGCCCGATCTTCTGTAAAATCCTCTTGAGATGAAAAGTTCAAAGAGCCGCTTATGACCATAAAGACAAGTCAGGGCAACAGGATTATACTTCCCCAGCAGGTTGCTCTCCCCAGCATTGAGATTGCTCCTTCCCCAGCAGGACAAGCTTTCCTCAGCAGAGCAGACTTCCCCCAGCAGGAGACGTGAGAGGTATTTTCTCCGGATCAAGGCGTTATTTCCCCACAGAATCAGGGTGTTCACCTTCCCCATCCAGTCAGGAAGCGTGCTCTCACTGATAATGTCATATTTTAATCCCCAACAAGGTGAGATTAAAGTCATTCTCCCCGCCAGCAGACTAAGATTAGCAGTATCCCCAAGCAGGCTAGTATCATGGACTATTTTCCCCAGCAAGTTCTGAACCAATTGGAAATTAGCAATTTTTCCGGTTCCGTTATTGGCGTTCATCCTCAACTCCCCAGCAGAGGAGAAATCTCAGGTTTTGGATGTTACCTTCAGTGAAAGACAGGTGGGGTCCCCGGTAGTTCTTTTGGGATTTCATCCCAAACAGAAGTTGTTGATCCGAAGAGTCGATCAGTATGACACTTCTAAGCAGAGTTCCTAGATTCAGAGGACAATTTATTCTTGTCATCCCCAGCTGAATGGATCTTTTCTCTCCGGCATTTATTTTGCTAGAGAGACCCCTGTTGCATATCATAAGCATTCGCATTGCATCCTCAAGCGCATAGCATTTCCATTTCGTATGGAGCATTACGCCACAATTCAAACATTTGCATTCGAAGCATAAGCCAGGTTTGATACTTTCCTTGCCAGTTCTCTTTCTCAGCAGAGATGGCATGACTCATGAGATTTTGGAGGAATGCGTTCCTCATACTGGTGCTCCCCGGCAGAGTCTTTTATTTAGACTTCTCCTTTCCCCGACAGAGTCTTTTATTTAGACTTCTCCTTTCCCCGACGGAGTCATCTTATCTGTGGATCATGGGTCCGTTAGAAGTTTGTCTGGCCTTTCTCTTTTGAAATCCCATTCTGGTTTAAACCAGAAGTTTTGTTGCACGTTATCCCCAGTGAAGTCGCCATTTATTTTGCTAGTTTCCCTTTATCAGCAGGGATGGCATCAGTTTTGCTAGTTTCTCTTTATCAGCAGAGATAGCAAGCTTTTGAAGATTTATTTTGCTAGTTTCCCTTTATCAGCAGGGATGGCATCAGTTTTGCTAGTTTCTCTTTATCAGCAGAGATAGCAAGCTTTTGAAGATTTTCTTTCGTCAGTTTCTCTTTATCAGCAGAGATAGCAAGCTTTTGAAGATTTTCTTTCGTCAGTTTCCCTTTATCAGCAGGGATGGCATTTATTTTGCTAGTTTCTCTTTATCAGCAGAGATGGCAATCTTTTGAAGATTTTCTTTCGTCAGTTTCCCTTTATCAGCAGGGATGGCATTTATTTTGCTAGTTTCCCTTTATCAGCAGGGATGGCATCAGTTTTGCTAGTTTCTCTTTATCAGCAGAGATAGTAAGCTTTTGGAGATTTCGTTCGTCAGTTTCCCTTTATCAGCAGGGATGACATTTATTTTGCTAGTTTCCCTTTATCAGCAGGGATGGTATCAGTTTGCTAGTTTCTCTTTATCAGCAGAGATAGCGATCTTTTTGGATAGTTCTTCGTCAGTTTCCCTTTATCAGCAGGGATGGCATCAGTTTGGCTAGTTTCTCTTTATCAGCAGAGATAACAAGCTTTTGAAGATTTTCTTTCGTCAGTTTCCCTTTATCAGCAGGGATGACATTTATTTTGCTAGTTTCTCTTTATCAGCAGAGATGGCAATCTTTTGAAGATTTTCTTTCGTCAGTTTCCCTTTATCAGCAGGGATGGCATTTATTTTGCTAGTTTCTCTTTATCAGCAGAGATGGCAATCTTTTGAAGATTTTCTTTCGTCAGTTTCCCTTTATCAGCAGGGATGGCATTTATTTTGCTAGTTTCTCTTTATCAGCAGAGATAGCAATCTTTTGAAGATTTTCGTTCGTCAGTTTCCCTTTATCAGCAAGGATGGCAATCCTTTGAAGATTTTCTTTCGTCAGTTTCCCTTTATCAGCAGGGATGGCATTTATTTTGCTAGTTTCCCTTTATCAGCAGGGATGGCATCAGTTTGCTAGTTTCTCTTTATCAGCAGAGATAGCGATCTTTTGGATGGTTTTTCGTCAGTTTCCCTTTATCAGCAGGGATGACATTTATTTTGCTAGTTTCTATTTATCAGCAGAGATGGCAATCCTTTGAAGATTTTCTTTCGTCAGTTTCCCTTTATCAGCAGGGATGGCATTTATTTTGCTAGTTTCCCTTTATCAGCAGGGATGGCATCAGTTTGCTAGTTTCTCTTTATCAGCAGAGATAGCGATCTTTTGGATGGTTCTTCGTCAGTTTCTTTTTATCAGCAGGGATGGCATTTATTTTGCTAGTTTCCCTTTATCAGCAGGGATGGCATCAGTTTGCTAGTTTCTCTTTATCAGCAGAGATAGCGATCTTTTGGATAGTTCTTCGTCAGTTTCCCTTTATCAGCAGGGATGGCATATTTTGAGATTCCTTTGTCAATTCTCTTTATCAGCAGAGATGACTTTATACCCAACATAGCTAGCACTCGTCTGCGTTGTGACAGTACAACATTTATGGCTAATTCTCCAGCAGAGGATTGCAAATTTCCGGGTTCTTCGGTATTCAATCTCCGTGCATCCAGAATGTCTGAGAGCCGTCGCTATCATACCTTCAGGACCAAGTCGATTGAATAGGGGCAGCTGTTGCACCCCAAAATTTGCCCTCCTTACTTTATTACTAACTGGCTTATGTTGCATTGCATTTTGCATTATCATGTGTGCATATCATTGGTTCTTAGCATGAGGTCAAGGTACCTGAGGTAGTGCTTCAGAGGGTCAAGCAAGAGTCCTGGTATTGTCCAAGAGAGTTCAGGTGGATCATCCTCTCCTAACCAGTGCATAGATTAGGGTTTTGAGATTCTTGGGTTTATTGCTCCAATAGGCAAGCTCCTTGGGTTTTTATCATCATCAAATGGTATATCTTATCTTTGTTGGAGAGGATACACGTCATATTCAGAGGAATTTGGATTTGGAGACTGTGTTATTTCCTCCTAGACTGAGGGTGCCACAACTAGGGTTTGCTATAAAGTCAGTTTATTTCTGATTTTTTGGGCAAGACTTGATTCTATGGTATTCCTTGGGTCCCCAAGTATCAAGGGATGGGAGGTTGCCCATCAGTTTGGTTCAGGAGAAGTTTAATTGGCCAATGGATTGAAAATCAGTTGAATTGGGTAAAAGTCAACAGTAAGAGGAGAAGTCAACTGCGGAACTTTGAAGGTCTCTCCAAGGTTTTCAAGGTCTCACATCCTCATATGGTCTCCAAGGGACAATTTTTAGGAATCAGGAGTTTGTACAGAAGTTTCTAAATATGGAAAGTGACCTATAATAAAAGTTTCCTTTTTTGGCAAGTTCCTACGCTGCATTCAACTTGACTTTTCACCATCAAGAAAGCTTCAAATGAATTTTTCTCCAACATGAAAGTTGAATATCCTTTTCTCCTCTTTCCAACAAGTACTAGTGGGTCTCCATTTCATTTGTGAAACTCAACTTATGGTCAAAAGAAGGCAAAGTGGTTTTTTAGGGTTTTTCATGGTGCCATTTTCACAACTTTGGGCATAATGACCTACAATCAAATCCATTGCTTCATGCCACATTATAATATTAAAAGACTTTCCTTAAGGATTATTTTGGGCCCAAGAATGAAGAAATTCCATGGTTTATTATTCACTTTCTTCCCATTATTCAAAAATGCCAAATTATTCAAAAGTCATGAATCAAAAAAGTTTCAAGGCCCAATTTAAATATGGTGTGATTAGCAATCCAAATGGAGGTGATCCATCAAATAATTCTCAAGTATACATACGAGGAGAAAGGTGTAATTCACATTATGCATTTTTCCAAAATTATTCAAAAATCATTAAACAATGGATTACCCAAGCCCAATTCATATTCAGAGGCAAACCCTAGTCTTTATAAACCCATCCATGCACTGGTTAGGATAAATTCACGTGCATTTGAAGGAGAACAACAACTTGTACCCTAAAGCTTTCTTTCCTTGGATCTCACGAATTACAAGGTCTTTCTTCAAAGTTCTTCCACAAATCTCTTCCTGGTGATTTCTAGAACACAACCTAACCATCATTCGTAGCTAAAAGCAAGGATTCAGACAGTGCCATCTCAGGTTAGTCACTTTTTGCATGATCACTAGACTCTCCTTTTTGATATGCATAATGCTGTGTGATGTCTATAGATCATGCTGATATAATTTGTTTTGAATATGGATGCGTATATTGCTTGTACCGTGCGTTTAAAGTTTTATGCCCTAACATGTTTCTCATCATTTTTTATTATGCATTGATTATTTGCCAATTTGAATTGGATATTTGGAATCCTCACGTTTTTCTGGTCAGAATAGTGTACTCATATGCATTTTCTGGAAAAAAAGTCACAACAGCTCACCGGAGAGGGTGGCCGGAGCCCTAGCTCCGGCGGCCGGAGAAAACGCAGTTCGGCGAGGGCCAAAGGAGGAAGATGAAGCACGGCCGTTGATTTCCTTGATCTAACGCTCTCTATTGCTCCACGTGTCCTTTATTTTTGAAATTCTGGTACAGACATGTGATGTCAGGTTCAATGTCACAACATCAAACTCTGTTGCATGAACAAGACAATAAAACAGAATATGAACACAGTCAATTGTTCACCCAGTTCAGTTCAACCAACCTACATCTGGGGGGCATACCAAGCCAGGAAGGAAGTCCACTATTAGTAGTATCAAATTACAGACTCAACAGACCAGTTGACAATCTACCTAATTTAATCCCTACCCAATGACCCTTCTACCTAAGTCCTCCCTAGGTAAGAGTCTCCATCTCACTTCCAATCATCTCGATGATGTCTAGCAGTCAACTACACCGTCACTACATCAACAACTTGATTCCCTAATCTTTTCTATCACATAGACTTTGGAAGACACACTTCCATGACACCCCTTTGGAGTTGCTTCAAAGCTTCCTCCAAGAACAATACATCTCTTACCTACAGGCTTCGAGATAAACACGATGACCATCCCACAAACCGGGTGGTTCATCAACCAACACAGCCCTTATAATCTACATGATGGCTGGCTTACCAAAACTAGGTTACAATGCTTCTATTTATAACCTATGTTCCAACTGGATTTGGGCCTTCAAATCATATCAAATCTTCTGTTCCAAATCTCCAACAGATTCTGCTATTAATTGGATCTTCAATCAAATCTTCAATTTAAATCTTCAATAATTAACTCTAAATATTCTCCATATCTTTATGCATTAAATTCAGCTCCACATAATATTTCCAGGATATTATGTATCTTTTAAATCTTCTCTTTAAATCAGCTGCAAGATCTTCTCCACACAAATAGGAACAATCTTCTCCACACAAATAGGAACAATTCTCCATGTCTATTTGCACAAAAATAGTAACAAACTATTCTCCACAAGATATGCATAATTAATTGTATCAGAATAAATCTTCTCCAATAAATTCGCATCCAATCTAACTAACAGATCTCCTCAAATCAAACTAATGCGTGCAGCCCTAAAAACATCACAACCTGATGTTTTAAGTTTCTGGTATAGTGATGTCAAGACATCGCATGTGATTTCACTCTTCAGCACTTTAACTCTTCAACACCTTAACATTCTGCAATACAAAAACCACAACAAATGGTTTTCTGATGTTCTGTCAACTGATGTTATGACATCGGGTTTGACATCAGCACAAAACTGCAACCCTTAAACACTTAACATAACCAGAATGTTAACTAAACATAACAAGGCTGTTAAAAACTCATGTTGAAACATCAACCATGACATCAACATTGTTTTACCAAAATTCTAGCCAACTCCAAGAATTAACAATCTCCCCCTTTGGCTAATTTTGGCTAAAACAATTTCAGCCTACATCAGACCAACTTGGACCAACTTGCAGCAGAAACGAACACTTTCACATCAGCATAGGGCAAACTCCCCCTCAAACCAAGAACCAGCTCACAGCTGTTCAAACACTCTCCCCCTCAACTGCTGCACCATATCAGAAAAGGCTTCACAACCACACCTTGGCAACCACTAGGCTAACTCTCCCCCTTTTTAGCCATAATTGGACAAACTCTGAACATAGCAGCAAGCACAAAAAAATTCCAAAGGCAAACTCTGAATCATCCAACTAATATACTCAGAACAAAACCCAGACTCAGCAGCTACTACTTTCAATGATCAGCAGAGAAAATATCAACTCCCCCTATCTAGTGCTTCTTGACCAGTATACCATAACATTTGGAAACTCCAGACATAGTCTTCATTCATCCAGACAGGAATGCTTCACACAATCATCCACAAGTTCTGAAGCACACTCACAATGCCTTCCACTGAACTCTAAGTAAACTCCTCTTTCTTAAAAACACACCAAGACAAGTGTGACATCTCCCAGATACACACAAAGCTGTCCTTCAGACTCCTCCTTAGAAGCATGTGTACATATGATTCAAACAATTAGCTTCACATGGCTAGAACACCAACATGTCATCCAGCAACCTAATGTCATAACATGTTATTTGACATTATATCCAATCTTCACAATCTTGATCAACACGCAATCTTCACAAAAATCTGTATCCTTGCAGTAAAAGACCATAGACAACAGCCTTAACTCCCCCTGCCATGAACAACCCATGCTCCTTATGAAGATGAACACTTGACACCAGATAGAAGCACATTGAAATTGCCACATTCTCAACAATAAGAACTGCCACTTCTTGTGTTTGTTGAGCAAAATCTCATCATGATTATTTCTGATACATGATCTGTCAAGTCCAAAAAAAAAACACTTGATTTGGAATTTCACATATTCCATAACAAATGTCTTCAGATCACTTGCAACACAAGATAAGGACTGCCACCACCTTTTACTTGTATTAGAAGAAACCTCCTTATCTTCAGCCATTCTGATCAGATCACACCACTGACAACAACCTTCTGTCCTTATACCCACCTAAAGAAGTCTTCAACCTACTTAACCTCAAGATCAGAACCTGTCCATAATGACTAAACTGCCACTTCAGACACTAATGCTGCTTCTTCCAATTCCACAAGCCCAGTCCATCAGATAACTACCAAGCTCCCAACAAGGTCTTTGTTCACAAATAACCCGTAGATGATGCTTACTAATTCACACACTTCTTATACAGTCAGCTGATAAGGTTCCCTCAGGGTGTCATCTTTAAACATCAAGCTACACCATCATGGCCACAAACAACAATATCCAGACTTCTCACACAAGGCATGACAATTTGTATGACCTCTTCTTCTGCACACGTCTGACAACTTCTGATTCTTCCTTATGACACATTCACAAGTTACTTTGGACTTCTTCAGTCTTCTCTACATTCTCCATCCAAGGCAGACCTTCTACTTCATCATCCTCCCGTATGACTATGTAGACACTCCTTAGGCAAAATGTAGGCATCAAGCTCCTGAACCAGAGCATAATCATCCTTCACCAAGGATATCCAACCAGATAATGTCCCAACACAAGTTAGAACATTTTCCACACACCAAGACATCATCACCTTGATTCTTGATATGCTCCACCAACTGGACTTACTATTGCACAGTAATCCAAAGCATCAGGGAATAACCTCTCATCCACCTTCAAGAAGAATAATCTTCTTGAGTCTTCAACTCATCACCCTTCTGCCCAAGAGTAACTTGTTCCAAGACAATCCTCAATAATAACCAGCTGCCACACTCTGATTATCTTGATTCTTCGAATTCACTTTTGAGATCAACCAATGCCACAGTTTGATCACCTCAAGCACGAATCCTCAAATGAAAACAGCCAAATGCCACATTTTGACCTTTTTCACGTTTGTCAGAACTCTCACAAAGATATCCTGATCCACCAAGGAAACTTGATCTTCAAGTCACATGTTCCACTTGCTCAAAAGCAAACACACTTAGACTCCCTAAGCCATGGTCATGTAACATCTTCTCCTTCCTGCAGCTCCCGCAAACTGCCATGAGAACGATCTTTTTGAAGCATCCTATTGTTCATTCCTGTAGATCACCTTATCATTAGCTGATGTGCCACCTTACCAGCTGAGACTTCTGATGCTAAGCTAGATGTCAGAACATTATGACATCCAACTGTTGAATTCAGCTCTTCCTTCTGCCACTCAGAAGAACCTCCTCCCTTTGCAGAAACAGATTTCCATGCTCTCATAGACTTGATTCAACAATCAAGTTTGAGTAGACAACCTCCATCCTGCTTAGAAACTCCAAAGACTTCAAACCTACCACATCTGAATCTTCAGAAAATAAGTAGTCCAAGACTACCCCATAGCAATACTAAAGAAAGTCACTTCCCTTAGTAGATCCGTTAGTAGAAAGCCAGAGATAACTGCCACTTATCCTCGACCTTCACAACCAGAGCAAACACCATGCTCCAAACCACTTAGATCAGAAATAAACTGATCCAAGCTGTAACCAACAAGATTATGATGTCTTCATAGTCTTCCATCTTTATCTTCAACAGCACCACCATCTGAACAAGTCATTCATAATACTTTCTAGAAACTGTTGCTAAGCAACAATCCCAGGTCAACACCTAGGCGCCTTGTGAGAGAATGTAGAACCCCTCCCATGATTCTCCAAACCTCTGATGAAAAGATGTTAAAACAATTGACAGAACATCCTTAAACTTGTCTTTCAAGGATAATCAATTAAATACTTGTGAATATCCCAAATAGCAATTGATCTTAAATCCCTGTGGTTTAACCCTTCTTCAGATTCCAGCATCTTCTGAATCTTCTTCATGACATACCATTATGACAACCATTCATACCACAAAAGCCTTCCAGGTTAGGTCAGTGTCTTGATCTTTTACTCCACCCTGAGCAAAGAACTGAAATGATGTTTCAACATCAGTTCTAACATCAACCATCTCCTATAGATTTGGATACTACAACCACACATATCTCTTGTAGGGAACACACGAGAACCTATCAACATCTGATCAACTTCCAAGATCAGACTAACAAAGCTGCAGTAACTTGTATACACACTCTTCCAGAAGCTTCTTCTTATAAGCACAAGGTTCAGACCTCTTGTCTAACTTAAGAGTGATAACTGCCATCCTTCATAAACTGCTCATGTGTAGCGCGATGTCGAGACATTAGAATTGACATATTAAGCTCAGCTTCTTTCTTGATGAAACTTCCTCCTCATTCGGTCATCACAACTAAGCTTAAGAGATAACTTATCAAGATCTTCACTCCCGCATGAAAGATTTGACAGTGATACTCTTTTGCTTTGTCTCCACCCTCTTCTTTCAATGTTCTGGACAGATTGGTCTTCAATGCCTTTTGATCACTTCTTTCCCAAAACACAGATAAGAGATAATCCTCATACAAACTGCAACATCATAGAATATCCTGCTGAGGAGACCAAACCCTAATGTCTTTTCAAGAGCATACCTTCCTAGAATCTCACCACCAGGGTTACATCAGAAACCAAGCAGCGGAACTCACAACAACTCCTCAACAACCTTCAGGCACTACTCAATAATCTTTGCACACCATCACCTTAGACCAAGTGCCAACAACAAGGTTTGAAAACACACAACAGCAGTTCTCCACCAAAGCTACACAACTGATAGGTCCAATAGTCCATCCTCCACTTCAAGGGACTATTCAAACACCATGTGACCATCTCAGCAACACTATCTTCCTTGCTCATGAACCAGAAAGTATCTTCCCAAGATCTCATCCAGAAACAGACAGGATGCCTGCTCTAATACCAATTGAAATTCTGGTACAGACATGTGATGTCAGGTTCAATGTCACAACATCAAACTCTGTTGCATGAACAAGACAATAAAACAGAATATGAACACAGTCAATTGTTCACCCAGTTCGGTTCAACCAACCTACATCTGGGGGCATACCAAGCCAGGAAGGAAGTCCACTATTAGTAGTATCAAATTACAGACTCAACAGACCAGTTGACAATCTACCTAATTTAATCCCTACCCAATGACCCTTCTACCTAAGTCCTCCCTAGGTAAGAGACTCCATCTCACTTCCAATCATCTCGATGATGTCTAGCAGTCAACTACACTGTCACTGCATCAACAACTTGATTCCCTAATCTTTTCTATCACATAGACTTTGGAAGACACACTTCCATGACACCCCTTTGGAGTTGCTTCAAAGCTTCCTCCAAGAACAATACATCTCTTACCTACAGGCTTCGAGATAAACACGATGACCATCCCACAAACCGGGTGGTTCATCAACCAACACAGCCCTTATAATCTACATGATGGCTGGCTTACCAAAACTAGGTTACAATGCTTCTATTTATAACCTATGTCCCAACTGGATTTGGGCCTTCAAATCATATCAAATCTTCTGTTCCAAATCTCCAACAGATTCTGCTATTAATTGGATCTTCAATCAAATCTTCAATTTAAATCTTCAATAATTAACTCTAAATATTCTCCATATCTTTATGCATTAAATTCAGCTCCACATAATATTTCCAGGATATTATGTATCTTTTAAATCTTCTCTTTAAATCAGCTGCAAGATCTTCTCCACACAAATAGGAACAATCTTCTCCACACAAATAGGAACAATTCTCCATGTCTATTTGCACAAAAATAGTAACAAACTATTCTCCACAAGATATGCATAATTAATTGTATCAGAATAAATCTTCTCCAATAAATTCGCATCCAATCTAACTAACAGATCTCCTCAAATCAAACTAATGCGTGCAGCCCTAAAAACATCACAACCTGATGTTTTAAGTTTCTGGTATAGTGATGTCAAGACATCGCATGTGACATCACTCTTCAGCACTTTAACTCTTCAACACCTTAACATTCTGCAATACAAAAACCACAACAAATGGTTTTCTGATGTTCTGTCAACTGATGTTATGACATCGGGTTTAACATCAGCACAAAACTGCAACCCTTAAACACTTAACATAACCAGAATGTTAACTAAACATAACAAGGCTGTTAAAAACTCATGTTGAAACATCAACCATGACATCAACATTGTTTTACCAAAATTCTAGCCAACTCCAAGAATTAACAATTTTTATATTTTATATTATTAATTGCGCGTGTGCCATCTTATGTGTGCTACCGTGCTCCCTTCAATCGTTTTGATCTTACGGTTGGTGTTGTGACAACACATAAATGAGGTCACATGCAAGGCATGTGGCTGGTCCATGGTGGGCTGCAGGCGTGTTGGTATGTGCGTGTCCACGTGGCTATGGTGTGCCTGGGCGATCACATCCGCTGATCATGATTACTTCTTTATTGCATTGACTTGTAGATGTCCGTTGGATTAGATGATTGGCCAATATTAATTCTGGATTTTGACTGAATTCTATTACTCCCTCATTGACTGCGTTTTGGGTCCTTGGCCATTGGGCCTTTGCTTTTCGCACCTGAACTTTGCATAATTATTTAGATGACTAATATCTTGTTTTTTTGCAGGGATTTTTGATATTTGGTTTAACTCTGGTTGAATACTATTGATGTTTAATTTGGGAATTTTAGGAGTTACTTTTCTAATTATTTTATTTATTTTCACTTGAGATCTGCTTATGTGTGTGTTTCTGATCATGCCTAGGTCCTTGTTTGAAAGGCACTTGTGCCATTTGCTTTGGGGTTGCTTCCTTTAACTTTTGAGTTCATGTTTGGATTATTATCCTTATTGTTTGTCGTTGCTTGATTTTCATTGGCTTTGATATTACTTATGTCTGTTTCTCACTAACCCTTTATGCAGGGACTAAGGTAATTTTTTTAAGGGTATGGATAAATATCCATGGTCACCCTTACTCTTTTCTTCTCTCATCTTCTTCCTTTAGGATTTAGGTTGTCGTCAAACCTCATTAATCGTAGGTCACCCATGCATGATAACTTTAGGACTCATAGTCTCCCTTTAGAGTTACCCTTGTGTCTTCTCTCTTCTCATCTCAAATTTCTTTAAAACACTTAATAATAATAAGGTGTATTGGGCACGAGCCTTAAGTATGGGGAATGAGAAATGAGGGGCTTCCTCTCATCTTTCTAGAGTGCTTAGCGAGCGTCCTGTCTTGGGACGATGCGTTAAGTATTCGCCCCTGTGCCCTAGACTTTGGTGCAATGCAACTTAGGAACTAACTTAAGCCACTTCTGTCCTAAAAAACACAAACCAACTTCAAATCCTTTTGTCCTTCGGGACCTTCAACTTAAAGGCTATTTTCAAAAAGGGCACGTTATTTTCCGTCTAATACGCAAACAGGCATCGACCCTAATTGCCGGACGCGAACTTAACGTCGCTCATAAAAAACACAAAAAGAACTTGGTCCGAACTACGTTGACTCTGAATTCCCCATTGCACAAAGGGGGTACGTAGGCCTAGGACGTCGACGTCCTACCGAGTCGGTCTTTGTCTTTCCCTCTCCGTTTTAGTACAACCCTAGATGATAGTATAACTTACCCTTAGAGTAGACAACAAGCGTGGATCCCATCGAGTACGATGGACGCGTGGGGTGCTAGCACCTTCCCCTCGCGTAACCGACTCCCGAACCCAGGTTATGGTTGCGATGACCATTCCTTTCCCCTTTCCTAAGGTTTATGCGGTGTTCCCTTTCCCTCTCTTGGGATAAATTTACACGGCTGACGACTCTGTTTTTTCGCGCCACTCTCGCGTTTGTACCTGGATGAAAATCCTGGGAGCGACATGTAGGACATTAGGAGGTAACGAAAAATTGATCGCTTTAGCATTAATCAAGTCTTGCACTTTATGATGAAACGCCCAACATTTTTCAATGGAGTGCCCTTGAGCACCTGAGTGGAACTCGCAGCGAGCGTTAACATCAAAATTAGGTGGTAAGTTGCCAGCGGCAGGAGGTCTCATAGTACGAAGCTCAACCAACTTCAACTTGAGTAACTGTGGTAACAACGCAACATAAGTCATAGGGAGAGGGTCAATCTTACGATCCCTCTGCCTAGATCTCTGTTGGAAAGGAGGTTGCTGCTGCTGAGCTTGCTGTTGGGGTTGTTGCTGTTGAACAGACGGTGCTGGGATTGTCACTGCACCTACTTGATGGTAACCCTGAGAACGTCCTCTGCCTCGTCCTCTATATACAACATTTGTATCACCTTCTCTCCTTTTCTGACCAGTAGCAAATGGTTTCTTAGTCCCAGAAGAGCCAGCCCCGCTTGCATCTTGGATCTTTCCAACTTTCAACAAACTTTCTATCCTTTCGCCCACAATCACAATATCAGCAAATCCGGTTGATGGACAAGCAGCTAATCTATCAAGGTATGCCCCTTGCAGGGTGCCCATAAACATGTCTGCCATTTCTCTATCCAGTAAAGGAGGTTGAACCTGTGCAGCCATCTCTCTCCACCTTTGAGCATATTCCTTGAAACTTTCCTTAGCATTATGTGACTATCCCTGCAATTGAGTGCGAATGGGCGCCATGTCAATATTGTACTGGTACTGCTTTAGGAATGCTTCTGCCAGATCCTTCCAACTTCTCACAGCAGTTCTATTCAATTTCATATACCAGGTCAAAGGAGCTCCAGCCAGACTGTCTTGAAAGTAATGCATCCATAACTTCTCATCATCCGTATGGGCTGAGATCTTCCCAAAATAAGATTGGATATGTGTATGGGGACACGTATTGCCCTGATATTTATCAAAAGTGGGCGGCTTGAATTTGGGAGGAATTCTGACTCCTGGTACCAGTCCCAAACTAGTAACATCAATACCCATAGAATTTTTGCACTCTATGGCCCGGATCTTCTCAGCTAACTCATCATACCTTCGGTCACCAGGGTTACCCATATCAACATCCAGTAGGGTAAATTGGTCTTCCTGAGCATCTTCCTGAACAACACCAGCATTTCTGACATTTCCATTACCCAGATTGCCCACAGGAGGAGGATTACCAATAGGAGGAGGAGTGCCATGAGTCTGTGAATTGTCATTTTGATTACCTCCTGGCGTAGTCTCTGGACGCTCGACCAGAAGCCTCAATCTCTCTTGAGTTTGTGCCATACCAGTCATGAGAGTCATGAACTGGTCCATGCGTGCCCTCATTTCAGCCAAATCATTCTGCATTTGATCCATAATCCTTGCTTGATTTCTTCGAGTTGAGTATCGGTGTACGTGATTCTCAGCTATAATGCCTGAAACCAAATAAAGGTTAGAGATCTCCTGCAACAAGTGCCTGCAAAGCAAACAACACATGCAAAATGATATGCAATGCATATGCCATGCAAATGCCATGTTTATCATCGCCAGGGCGTTTTACCCCCTGATTCCAGTCATAATCACAATAATCTCAATGATATTCACACAGTATTGAGAGAAAGACATGAAGAACTGCACTGTGATAATGTGCTGGTGAATAACGTGATGCCGAAGAACCCCTTTAAATAAACCATTCATTGATCAGAAAGCTAATAAGTGCTGGAACATTTTACAATAAGTTCGTAAATGGGAAATACATCAAAGAAATGACTCCATCAACAAGCCTGATGGTAGTCAACAATACATCAACAAAATACATTAAAAGAGTGGAAAGTAAGATCACACATCTAACTCCAAAATTTTCAATTTCTCGCTAGAATGCTTGATTTCTTCAAAAAGGATCCTAGTGCGCTGATGACCCGACTTTTCAATCAACTCCTTGATCAAAATGTTTCTCCTATTCAGGGCTTCAGTTAATGAATGTGCGTGCATCAGGAGAGCTTCATCAGTACTTGTTTCCTTGAATCTTTTCACCCCAGCTTGTATTTTGAGTCTTCCCATCTCTACCATGGCATGTTCAAGCTTTTTCTTGGACCTCTTTAATTCATCATTAACAACCTCCAACTGCTCCTGGCTCTTTGCAAAATCTTCCCTATGCTTTCGCCATTGTTCATGTGCTTTAAGAAGCTCGTCATCTTTAGCCTTTAACTGTTCCTGTAACTCCGCATTCTCGAGTCTGACCTCATCCCAGGCTTGCTGAATCTTGGCTAACTTCTCTTTGTTCTGCGCTAAGGCCTGTTTGGTCTTCTTGTGAGCTTGAGTAGCAGCATCAGCACCTTTTCTAATCTTTTGAAAGTGTTGGGCTCTTTCGGCAAAGTCCCTTTATTTTACTGCTAAGATTCGTTCTGCGTCTTGAGTTCTCCGTTCCAGCTCTCTGTTGGCATGTAGAGCATTCTGAAGAAGACTACTCAAATCGGAATTCTCGACCCGAAGCTCGTTCAATGTAGCTTGCAGTTTGTTAAACTCCTCCATGGGAACGGTGGTAGGTTGTTCCAGAATTGCTGGATACAGAGGTAGCTCTCTTGAAAAGGGTAAAAGAACTTCTTCAACCTTTCTTTGAATTCATTCTGTATACTGTGGATAGGCTCTACAATCACCTTTTCTAAAGACAGTCTTCCCAGTCTTGTGTAGGTGTCCCCAAGCATGCACAACCTTTCTTAACACCTCTGTGTCTTCATCCCCATTGAAGAACAAAGACTCTTCTATGTGTTGGTCTTCAGGAGGGTTCCTTGAGGCATACCAAAATTGTCTGATAGCCAGGATTGGGTTGTAGTTAATTCCCCATTTCCTGCCTATCAGAGGCACATTCAGGAAATTTCCGCACCTGGTAATGATCTCCACTCCTTGCAACTGACGGTCAAACCAAACAATGTTATCAGCAATCAACCCCATTATCCGTTTAGACTACTTTAGGGAATCTCTCGTGTCCACAAACGCACCAGATTGAGGCAAATGTTTCAGAAACCAGTCAGACAAAAGTGGAGTACAGCAGTTGACAAGACCTCCTCTTTTTTTCTCGTTTTTGAAATGCACTGAGTGATAGAAATCACCTAACATAGTGGGAATGGGATTTTTCCGGATAAAAACCCTCATAGCGTGCATATCCACAAACTGAGGTTGGTAAGGAAATAGAACAATGTCGTAGATACACAAGGCCAGGATAGAGTTATAGACCTTCCAATTCTTGGCATTGGGAAATTCTCGAGCTTGGTCTACAAGAAATTCCAAGTGAAAACCTTTGACTCCACTCTTACTGGCAACATTTGCCTTCAGCACTGACTGGTCCACCTGTAGAGCCGTTGCAATTTCCTTTATACTAGGATAAGCTCCAGAAAAGAAGGGCACATTTGATTTGACTGAAACACCCAAGATGAACGAAAGCTCCTCCAATGTAGGCATCAAGATATACCCCGGAAAGACAAAACATCTTAGCGGCGGCTCGTAAAACTGTAGTAGAGTGTGGAGGGCATCATGCTCATACAGTCATACCCCAAATTTTGACCACTAAGATTTCCCATCATTGTGCAAATCATCATCACAATATGGATGAACGATCATGCCTCATCAAATGCCTCAAGGGTTGTTGAGCATTCACTACAATCAAAATTAGGGTTTTAAGCCCTCTCAGAGCCTTAGACAAAGGATCAATCAAAGATTGACTTGATCTTCAACTTGTCTAGCCTCTAACATATCCACAATGGATCAAAAGGACTCCCACTTCAAGGATTAAGCACAAGGCTGCTCCCTTCTAGGTGGATCAAGTCTCAAGATCGACAGTGTCATCAAATTAGGGTTTTGGTCGACCAGGGCCTCCAGATGGAAAATTTTCATCTGGGCACAAGCCAATGATCCAAAACACAACCTAATATACTCCATGGAACCTCATGGACCCAATCATCAAGTCAATTTTGCCTCAGGGGATGCATTCATCAAAAATCAGGAATTAGGGTTTCTTGACCTAATTCACCCCTAAGTTGACTTTTAGGGCAAGTCATGAGCCAAGACCTCAAGAGAGGGTTTGAGGGTCTCTAATGAACTATATTGATCCATTTGGAACAATGGATTAATCCAAGAAGCTTGAGCAACAAGTCTCAATTTCATCTGCACCACAATTAGGGTTTCGCGAGGAAAGTCAACTGTAACTTTGACTTTTGACCAGGACATGCTCCCAAGCCCTAAGACATGATTCAATATACCCTATGACACCAACGGAACATGTCCATCAAGTTTGATTTAGGTCAAGGACATGATTTCATGAAGAATTGCACAGTTTGGAATTCATCTGATAAAAAGTCAACTGTGCACAAAAGTCAACTTTGACTTTTTGAGATTTTTCACCAAAATGAATTTTTAACCCTAAAATGATGTTAATGTATGATTTGAATCATCATTCATCAAGAAAAATCAAAGAAAGTGGGATAACTTGTAAAAGGGGTAACCATAAAAACTTAGAAAAATTTCTAAGTTATGGAAAAAGTGACACTAATGTGCCAACTTTGGAGGACCATAACTCCTAAACCACAAGGCCATTATTCCCCATTCAAAGCTTGATTTTTAGATCTCAATGCCCTCTACAAAAGCTTCATACTGACCTATGTCCAAATTCCTCATGGATTTTGAGTTATGGAGTGATCAAAATCAAGAAAAGTCACTTTGTTCCAACACTTAGTGAAAATTTCACTAAGTCAGATTTTACTTTACTTTTTGCCAAATGTAGGGGGATTTTTCACTTGGATTCAAAAGAGATCAAAACCAAACATGTTCAAACAGTTGTTGTATCATGTAAGGGCTTTCCAAAATGACCAAGAACATTACCAAATTCAATTTGAGTCATGAGATATGACATTGACAAGTTGCCTTGTTGAAATCTACCAAGGCAAGGCAGATTTTTACACTTTTGGTCGATTTGCCAAAATCAGCCAAATCTAAATGCTCCTATCCACTTGGACACCTCTGTGGATTGAATCTAAAGGGGACAATCACTGAGCCAAGCCTCCAAAGTCTTTGGAACAAGAAATAGCATGTTGAACCTAGAATTGCCAAAATAGGGACAAGACTCCAATTTTGGATTGGAGCATTCAATGGAAGCATCAAGGTGGCATGGACTGGGCCATTCTCAACTGAATTCAGTCAAGACTTATCCAAGACCAAGGGAACCAGCAGCCTGTGCCCTAACCTCTAGTCAATGGCTAGAGGAGACTTGGATTTTCATTTGCCAACATTGGCCAAACCTACTCAGCAGTTGCCATTCACTATTCCTTGCAAAACAAACTTGCTCTACTATAAATAGAGCTCAATTGTGATCAGTTTGAGTACACCAAAGCCATCAAACAGATGCTTTCCTCAAAATCTCTTCTTTCACTCCAATTTTGCCTTCTAAGGCAAGTCACTATCGGGTTTTGAGTTTGAGAGCTTTTCCAATCAAACCAATCACACACACACCTCACATACATCATATAGAAGTGATCCAAACACTCACATAACATCTGGAACACAGATTTCACAAAATCACCAACCAATTGCTCAAGTTCTTGACAGATTTGCAGTTGGGGTACCATCTCAAGTTCCAGATCATTTCAATCTATTCCAAGCATTCCTACACACTCCATGGCACCTAGGGAAGCTATCCATATCATTGGAACCTAGCTCTAACACCTCCAACACAAATCACGATCACCAGCTGCAAGTGGTAAGCACGAGCTCTTCTAACTCTATGATCCATGCAATTTTTGCTGCACAATAATTTGGCCTTATGTTCATAATCATGCATGGAATGTTTCCCCTCAATTAATTGCATTGTTTGAATCATGTATTAAAAATCCTAGCCTTCATGCAGAAATTAGGGTTCTTGAGGATTTTTCATGATTTCTTGTTATATGTTTAATTTAAATGAAATTAAATACCATAGACATGATCGTGAGGTTGAAACGAGTTGATTGGTATGTGGATTGCATGATATGATTAAGTATTCAGTGAGATTGAAGAGAAAATGCAAATCTGGGCAAAACTGAAAAACGCGCGTGTTCTTGCCTTTGTTCTTGGCGCCATTTTCCAATATTTGAATATTTTAATTTTGTGATTTTATTTAATTGATTCAAAAATTAATTTCTCTCTGAGTTTTAATGATTTTAAGTTGATTCATTTTTTAATAATTCACAAAAATGTTAAAATATTTTATTTTCCCAAAAAACCCCAAAAATATTATTTATTTTGTATAATTGATATTTTTGCAAAGAATTAATGTTTTAATTGTTTTTAACATTTAAAATATTTTTTCCACTTTGATTTTGCAACTTTTAATGCCTTCTAATTATTTTGTAGGTCAATACTTAATTTTTGAAGCATTAATCCAAGATCACAATTTTTTTTCCATATGTTAAACAATTTTGATCATTTTAATTGAATTTTTATTCAATTAAATACATTTTTGAAAATAAATTAGGGTTTTTGGATTAATTCAACCCTCATAAATCATTTTCAAAACATTTGGGCCTCTAATAGAGTGTAAGACCCAATCCTTTTTTGACCAAATCATTTTTTGGGCCTCAGTATATTGTATAAGTCCCGATACCGTAAAAAACAAACGGCACGATCGTCGCCTTTTCAAAACAAAAAACCCTGGGCCTACCCTCGAGTAGTAAGACCCATTTCTTTTCTTAAAACTCATTTGGGCCTCTAATAGAGTGTAAGACCCAACCCTTTGTAAATACAACCTATTTTAGGCCCCACTTATGGTATAAGTCCCGTTGTATTTCAAAAAGTTTGACGCGATCATCATCCGTTGAAAAACAAACCCTGGGCCTCTCCTTGAGCTATAAGACCCATTCAAAAATTTTGGGCCTCTAATAGAGTGTAAGACCCAATCCCCTTTTAACCAAAACCTTTTGGGCCTCACTTATTGTATAAGTCCCTCTGCGTTAAAAGGAAACTTCGGCGCGATCGCCATTTCAAACGAAAAGTCAACTGGGTCTACCCTCATGTTATAAGCCCCACTCTCACTCTTTTAAAACTTTTTGGGCCTCTTGAGAGAGTGTAAGACCCATCCCTTTGTACAGAAAACCTTTTGGGCCTCAGTCACTTGTATAAGTCCTTCTATACAAAACAACAGTGCGCTCACTGATAAAACCCTGGGCCTCTCCTTGAGCTGTAAGCCCCAAATCTTTCTTTTTCAAAGCACTTTCTCCTTTGATTTTGAAATATACTGTTGTTTTCAATCTTTCTTTGATGAACAACTAATAAACAGCATGGAAGCTCTACAACCGAGTAAGTGTTTATCCATTTTCATTTACTGCTTTCATATACATATAACTGTATTGTGGGGCTGTTTCGCTGTAAGTCTTCTTTCATAAACTCATATCAACTGTGTAATAATAGTATAGATATTTAGAGTATCCCCGACAACTACGTCTAGCATTAAGCCCGTTGATCACTCTTAAATAGTCAAAACTAGATCCCCATAGGATTACCAGACACAGTCTTCCCTCCTCTTGGGGTTAAACAATATGAAGACATGAAAGGCAGCATTCTCGGTGAACCCTTTCATACACTGTCACTCGTAGAAGTTGTCAAAGAAACTCTATTCCCCAGAGATGATCTCTTCTCCGTGAATTGCATCTCTTGAGTTTCTTCCAAATTCTCGGACTTTCCTGGCTTGATCTATTCTCGGTGAATGGCATGTCTTGAACTTCTCGGAGTTTGGGGACCCACAGGCTTCTTAAAAGCACTTGTCAAGAAACTCTATTCCCCAGAGATGATCTTTTCTCCGTGAATGTCATCTCTTGAGTTTCTTCCAAATTCTCGAACTTTCCTGGCTTGATCTATTCTTTGTGAATAGCCTGTCTTGAATTTCTCGGGGTTTGGGGACCCATCGGCTTCTTAAAAGCATCGGCCTCCTCTTGGGCATTGTACAAGGACCCACAGGCTTCCTAAAAGCATCCCCGCCTCCTCTTGGGCGTTATACAAAGACCTGTCGGCTTCTTAGAAGTATTCACAGCCTCCTCTTAGGCTTCATATAATGATCTCTTCCTCCGGGAATGATAGCCTCCTCTTGGGAATCGTACAAGGACCCGTCGGCTTCTTAAAAGTTTCCAGCCTCCTCTTGGGCTTCGTACAAATTGTCCCGACGACCTCCTAGAGGTATAGGAACAGAACTTAATCATCTGCATAGAACAGTCCTTTCAAAGAGTCTACTACTGTTTCTCAAAGCATAGTACAAAAGATAAAACTCTAGACTTGGATAGTCTAATCTCCTTGAGTCTCAAAGACATTCTCAAGTGACCCCTTCGTTAAATAGGAAGAAAACCCGTAGACTCGGACAGTCTCAATACCCTTCGGATTTCCCACTTCCTTAAAGAACATGAATAACCCGGATCCTCGAATCAAATCCTTGAGTACAGTGTTGCTCATATAAGAACTGATTTTCTCTTTCGAAATCAGTATACTGGACCTGTCACTCAATTGAAACAATCACCATAGCCACCTCTTGGGCTTTGTACAATGATTCTCCCCAGCGGAGTCAAACAACGTTTAGCCTCTCTCTCGGGCTTTGTACGAGACACATAAGAGACTCCCTCGTTGAGTCAATCACCCCTTTTGCCTCCATCTCGGGCTTTATACGAGATACAAAAAGGTTCTTATTGAGCCAAATAAACAACAGCCTCCATCTCGGGCTTCGTACGAGATACAAAAAACTCTCTTGTTGAGTCAAATAACCTTCATCTCGGGCTTTATACGAGATACCAAAAGACTCCATCGTCGAGTCAAAACCTTTTAGCCTCTCTCTGGGGCTTTATATGAGACACATATTAGCCTCCTCTTAGGCTTTGTATAAGAAAACCACTGGTTGATCCAATCAACCTTTTAGCATCAAAGTTGTGCCTCGTTCACAGTACATAAACATCAACAACTCCTTCCATCTAATTGCTGTAAGCGGCAAGCCTCTGGATCATCTACATCCATGCCACTGTCCCTCTTTTAGCATGAGAAATTCCTAAGGAAAGATAACATTGCTCTACACTGAGTTAAAGTCTTCTCCTTCAGGCTAAAATCCCCTATAAAGGAAATTATGGCATTGCCGGATTCACAAATCCCGGTTAAAGTAATTCTCCTTTATAAACAGTTGTGACATACAGAGATGACTAATTCTCTCTAAAGTCAAACCCCTTTAGCTTCACATCTTGGGCTTTGAACAAGATACAAATAAACCCTTCAGCTTCACATCTTGGGCTTCGAACAAGATACAAACTACCTTTCACTTCACGTCTTGGGCTTTGAAAAAGACACTAAAATACCATTTCCTCCCATAGAATAGGAGGAACTACGAACGCTCTGATTTCCCTGTTTCGATAAACGGGAATACGTAGGCATAAGATCGAAAGAAAAGATCTTAGCTAGCACACTAAACCAAAACCCAAAATTCCATACATCAATCAATCTGGCGCAGTATCCTAACCAAATCCCCATGAATAGTCCCAGTTTTCCACCTTAATAAAGTAAGAAGAAAGAAAGGCCCCACCACATTGATCGCATTCGTAACCTAACAGACCGCTGTTTAAACTCAGTATGCAAGCATGGTTAATTGGAGACATCTATTTCTCTTCCTTCATCAGCTTTAATAGGATAAAAAATGAATCGACCTGTAGTAAACTAACCCAGAGAGCGACAACGCTTAAGAACCGCATCCAAAATCGCTCGCTATAGAAAAGTGGCGCCCACCGTGGGGCATCTCATTCTTTCTTAACGTTTAAGGTGAAAACCTTGGACAAATCTTTTTCATGGCGGTGGCCACCACAGAAAAGTGGCGCCCACCGTGGGGCATCTCATTCTTTCTTAACGTTTAAGGTGAAAACCTTGGACAAATCTTTTTCATGGTGGTGGCCACCACAGAAAAGTGGCGCCCACCGTGGGGCCCTTCTAACCTTTTTTCTCTTCCGCCGGGGAACCCATTTTCTGTCAGGAACTTAGGATTCATAGCTTTAAAGGTCTAGGATGTTTAGGAAAAATATATATACTGCTTTTCCTAATTGCTATACCTGTTTATTTTTCTGCTAATGGGAATGCGTGTGATGCCGCATGTGGAAAGATTGAGTATACACTTAAGATAAGTGATGGCGACGAGGTCGACCATCAACCTCAGTGGAGGTTGACCAATGCAACCCATTCCCTCTCATAGGCAATGGGCCGATTGTGATGTCTGAGAAGCTGAGGAGCCAACCCTTTTGTAGTGCGGAAACTATCGGAAATAGTTGTCACGCGATACTACCCTCATTTGAGGCTGGTGATCTATTCTCGGTGAATGACACTTACTCTAAGATTGCTCTACAACTCGCTGGCGATCCGCTTGTTATTTTGCTTTCCTGGGAGGAGCTGATGATAATGAGTACAGGTACAAAAATCACCTTAGTATAAACCTTTGGGGATGGGTAGAGCCTTGACTTCATGACAAGGACCCTTTGACCCCATGTTTTTTCTATGTTTTTGTGTGCTGCATTCATGCATTCATTTAAAAAACATTAAAACATTCAAAAAAGATTTTCTCTTCTAGTCTCTCTGTTTTTCAAATTAAACTAAGACTGTGATTGCAAATATCAGAGAAAAGGATTACGCTAATGGATTTCGGTAGAAGGAGAACCCATAAGTACACCTTCAAGGTTCCAAAACTAGAAGATTTAAGAAGGTTAGCAAGAATGATCACTAACCCTGAGGCTTTCAGAGCCAAGCACGGAGGTCTGCTACCACTGTTAAGAGTCCATGTGATTGAAGGAATCATGGATGCACTCGTTCAGTTTTATGATCCGATTTATCACTGTTTCACATTCCCGGATTACCAGCTAGCACCAACGCTGGAGGAATATTCTCACCTGATTGATCTACACATTACAGATCAAGCTCCGTTTTCTGGACTGGAAGAAATTCCAAAGAATTAGACCATTGCAAGAGCAATTCATTTGGACGAGTCTGAGGTCAGGACTCACATGACCACTAAGGGTGGCATACAAGGTTTGCCAGCCCAGTTCTTGACAAAGAAAGCCCTGTACTTCGCCAGTATCGGGAACGTGATTGCTTTTGAAAGCATCTTTGTCTTGCTCACCTACGGGTTATTTTTGTTTCCCAACATCAATAACTTTGAAGATATCAACGCCATTAAGGTTTTTCTCATTGGAAATCCTGTGCCGACTTTGCTCGCAGATGCGTATCATTCTGTACACTTAGGAAATTTGTACAGCGGAGGGGTGATCACATGTTGTGTACCCCTGCTATATAAATGGTTTACTTCCCATTTGCCTAAGTCTGCTGCTTTTTGGGATTGTAAGAGTGCCTTACGTTGGTCGCAGAAGATCATGTCTATTACCAACTCTGATATAGATTGGTGTAATAGGATCTATGATGGAATCAGAATCATTGATTGTTGTGGAAACTTCCCCAACGTACCCCTTATAGGAACTAAGAGAGGAATCAACTACCATCCAGTTCTCGTTCGTCGTCAATTTGGATACCCGATGAGGCATATTCCGCTGAATGCTCATCTGGAAGGTCTTTTCTTCAAAGAAGGAGAAAACGACAGAGCACTAAAGATGGAAATAGTGCACGCTTGGAAACACGTTCATAAGAAAGGATGGGAGTCTCTAGGAAAACCGGATTGTGTCTCGGTGGAGCCTTATCTCCATTGGGTACAAACTAGAGCTCTCAAGCTAAAGATGCCTTATCCGCGTCACGGAATTCTTCCGCCAAAGGAATATGTCATGTATTTCATGACGGAAACAGAAAAGCTTCAGGTTACTCTCAACAAAGTTCAAAAGGAGAGAAGGTCTTGGAAGAACAAGTACCGCACCCTCAACATAGAGTGCATCAAAATACAGCAACTACTGAAAGAGAAAGATGCTCTGATTGAAATTTTGGAGCAACATGTTGTAGAGAATCAAGATGACCAAAGGAATTTGTTCGCTCCTTTCATCTGGCAAAGGAATGACAACCCGACAACTGGCCAAGAGCCCCGGTCAAAGAAAAGGAAAGTACCAGAGTCAGCACCCGATTTCTCTTCAGAGATGACTCGGGACCCATTAGCTTAGGTTTCTGTTTCTGCACCTTGTAATCTACTGTATTTCCATTTCTGTAATCCTTTGAATTCAATAAAAAGGGGTTTCCCCACAGTTTGATATTTACAATCTAATTGTCGAAGTTTATTTTGATTAAACAAAAAAAAACACAATTAATATAATCATTGCATTCATTATTCTCACATCACGTATTCTTCTTCCCCACGAATCTCACGTTTGTGTCTCGATTCTAGAGTCAAAACGTCTCATTCGTACAATACTCGGGCCAATCGTCAGAAAAAGATGGATGATCTTGAGGAAGAAAACAGAGAGTTAAAGGAGGAGATCGACGCTCTGAGAGAGGATATGAGAAAGCTTCGTAACGACATGCAAGCCATGGCAGAAGCTCAGCTACAAAGAACTGTGATCTCAGAGATCACCTCGACGCCCATAGTGGAGAAGTATGATCCTAGGTATCAAATGCCGAAAGATCTTCCCTGGGGCATGCCTGTTAACTATATCCCGGAAGGATATGTTCCGCCGATCACTGAAGATCAGGGAATCACAACAGAAGCCGCTGGGCCTGAAGGTTACAAACTTCGGGAAAGCGAAGATGCCAGAGGCATATTGAAGACTCCTGAAGGTTACAAACTTCGGGAAACGCCAAGATTCACTGCCGTAGTCACGGTACCACCCCCTGTGGTGCACACTGTCCCGGAAGGACAGATTCCACAGATACCCTCTGGTAAAAAGGATACTATGTTCGATAGAATAGATGAATTCCAGGAATAGTTCCTAGAAATGCAGAAAGAACTGCAAGCCATCCGCGGTCAGGATATATTTGGAAAGGACGCCGCAGACCTCTGCTTGGTCCCCAATGTGAAAGTTCCGCACAAATTTCAAGTGCCCGACTTTGAAAAGTACAAGGGTAACTCTTACCCTCAGAGCCATCTGGTGATGTACGCTCGGCGGATGTCAGCTCAGACGGAGAATCAGGACCTACTGATTCACTACTTCCAGGATAGTTTAACCGGTGCCGCATTAAAATGGTACATGGGTTTAAACCGTGCCACGATCAGTACTTTCAGAGATCTTGGCACTGCCTTCGTCCAACAATACAAATACAATTGGACATGGCACCCGACAGAGATCAACTCAGATATATTGAGCTCAGATCAACATGAAAATAACAAAATAATCAATAAAATGCGTGAGAAATGTTTGAATGTTTTGGAACCTGAACTTGCAGTTCCTTGAGATTCTTGAGAAAACCAGAGAAAACACTTGATCTTCAACTGTGGAACTTCAATTTAAGCAAAATAAATGCTGTTGGAGTTTGATATCTTAAGAGCAGAGAGATTCAAAATTTCCAATGGAATTTCACTTGGATGAAGATGTTGATGCAATCTGTTATGGCTTCAAGAGTGCTTTCTGGTAATGATGGTGGTGGAAGGTAGATGAAGATGATTGAAGATTCGTGCACAGAGAGAGAAAAAGTTCAGAGAATGTAGAGAGTATGGGAGTGTTCTTGGGAGTGAAAATAAGAAAGTGAAGTTGAAAATGAAAAATGTGAGTGAAATGTCTATTTATAGTTTGAGTTAAATGTGAACCAGAGGTGGTTAAATGAGTTGGTTAAGGTGAGTTAATATGGTTAACTGAGTCACCCCTAACTAACTGAGCCAAGTTAGTTAGGGCGAGTGAGGTGAGTGGAGCTATGGTGTGGAAGGTGTATGATGTTATGGTGGAGGTTGATGAAAGTGAATGGCGACGATGAGGTCACGGCTGCAACAGAAACTTGTCTAACAAGTTTTTATTTCTTTCCTCTTCCATGTATAATGAAGCATATACGCATGGTGTATGTGAGAGGTGTTTGGATTAATGAGGCAAAGAGACATAGGGTGTGGAATAAGTGTGCAAGCTTTGAAATAATAACAACAACAACCTTTATTTTTCTGGTTTCGTAGCAACAACATGCTCAATGCATCAATGGATATTTGGAGATGAAATTCTCTCTCCTTAGTATATGATTTGATGAGTTCTTGAGGTCAATGGATTAAGGATGTGTAACACTACAAGTTTAGTGTGAAAATTGGATTGGATTGAAGCTTGGAAGAGGTTGAAAAGTAACTTAGAACACCCAAGTTTGGAATTGCATCATGGGTGAGGCACATGGTTGGTTGGCAAGGTAGCATGACATATGGAATTTCAGCATGATCACCCTAACTTGAGACCAATATATCTCCATCATAACTTGATCAATTCAAAATATGTCCAACCTCAACATTGAAGAGGGCATGGCAAGGAACAACTTTGATGTTGAAAAGTTTTCCATTTGAAGCTTTTATCATTAAGAAAAAAGGGTGAACATTTGGAACACCAAGTGTTTGTAAAAATTATGGCGTGTGGGCCTAGGCATTCTTGGTCATGACTTGATTTTGGACCTACTTTTCTCAAACTTTGATCAATCATATCTCACTCAATATTGATCCAATGGAGATGTTCTTTATATGGATTTGAAGCTTAAAACATGAACTTTAATTGGATCAACTTGGGCCTGAGGTTTGAAGCTTTTATCTTGGAGAAAGAGAGCCTCAAAGTAGGGCGCAAAATGGTCCAAACTTACTATTTTTGGCAACCCTAAAGTTTCCATTTTTGGCAGTTTTGTGATTTCTTGATTTTTCATTATTCTTCCATCATTTCTTGATCAAATTTTGTCCATTGAACATATACAACATGAATTTCATGAATTTGACCTTAGAAAGTCAAGAGTTGACTTTTTCACTGCACAGTTGACTTTTCCCCCAATTTCTTGATTATCAAGCAACTGACCAATTGAGACCCTTCTAAAACCAATTGACGAGCCATTTTCCATCCATATACACTTAAGAACATGAGGAATACCATGAGGTCAAGTTTCGCCCAAAAAATCAGAGATAAACTGATTTTAGGTCAAACCCTAATCTTGACACCCTCTGGTTAGGAGGAAATAGCACATCCTCCAAATCCAAATTCCTCTGAACATGATGTGTATCCTTTCAAAAAATGATGAGATATGCCCTTTGGAGATGATAAAAACTCAAAGAGCTTGCCCATTTAGGGGTCAGACCCCAATTTTTGACTACCTTGTGTAGGAGATCATGCACTGCCCAATCTTCTTGATGAATTCTCCTCTTTCCATGCCTTGTGGATCAAGTAGGGATGACATGTGACTTAAGGACCCTTGAGACTTGTGAGAAACACTTGGATCTTATTCTCTTGCCTTGGATGATCACCACCTTAGAGAAACAACTGATCACATGCCTTTATGCAAGATGCAATGCTAAATGCTTGATGTTTTATTTTTCTATGCTTGAATGTAATGCAATGAAATGAAAGCCCATGCTAAATGATATAAAAAAAATGAGAGGGAAAATTTTGGGGTATTACACCTATGTGTTGAATTATAATGGTATACAAGGCCTATGTGTTGAAATAAAGGCTTGTGTTGAATTATACAGGTTTATTATACAGGGTTGTGTTAAAAAATAAGACTTATGGAAAAAAATACACAGTAGACAGCGCTTTAGCCAAAAAAACGCTCCAAAAAAATTGATTTTTAAAAAAATTCTTTTAAAAAAGACAACGCTTTTTAAAAAAAGCTCTGCCTAAAGGGGATCCTAAAGTATACATAAGACAGCGCTTTTAAAAGCACTGCTAAAGGGGGACCTACGAAAGCGCTTTTCCAAAAGTGGGTCCTACGAAAGCGCTTTAAAAAGCACTGCTAAAGGGGGTCCTACGAAAGCGCTTTTCTTTGAAAAAGTGATGCTAAAGGGGGTCCTACGAAAGCACTTTTAAAAGCGCTCCCTAAAGGGGACCTAAGGCAGCGCTTTTTCAAGAAAAAAAAGCGTTGCCTTTACCAACAGCAACGCCAATTTAGGCAGCGCTTTTAAGCGTGCTAAAGGCCAAAAAAAGCGCTGCTAAAGGTCTTTTATGGCATAGTGGTTGGTTAGAGTGTGGTTAAGAGCTATCCTAGATAAAAAGTTAGTTAGAGATGGATTAGTGAAAGTTGAAAAAATGAGGGGTTATGGTGGTGTACGAATTTTCTCATGTGTGTGGTGTATTATTGTTACCATGGAGTGTATTATGATGATAATAAGGATGTATGATATAGTACGACCAAAACAACTTGCTCACCAAGTTTTGCAATTTATCTCTTTTTGACATAAGAGGGAAATGTGTTTAAAATGTGTGTGTGGGAAAGAAATTGTGTGGCTTAAAAGGGTAATTGTGATGTGTGTGTAGTGTATAACATGCTGCAACAACAAGTAATGCAAGACTCTTGCAATTTGAAATGGAGTTTTATGGTTTATGACATGAAAAAAAATGTCCATGGAGGCGACTTTGGAAGCTTATAATTTGGTGATTAATGGACCATTTGGTGCGGTTTTTGTTGCTTTGGAAAGGTGGGATTTGATACAACATGTTTGATGTGAAAAAGAATTGGAGTTGAAGTCTAAAATCTCATGGAAAATGGCATTGAATTCGTGGGCACAAAAGTGAGTTTTGGGACTTAGAAAAAATTCTAAGTTTTTCATTTGAATAACTTGATAATCCGAACTTTGATTGATCATAACTTTTGATCTAGAAATCCAAATGGAATATTCTTTATATGGATGGAAAGCTTGGAATCCATACTAAAACTTTCATGCTTTACAAAAGTTGAAATGAAGCTTGCATCATGCTGAAAAATGGCTTGGAATATGGCAGCATGGCATAAAGAACTTTCCATAAATGGAAAGTTTCTAAAACCCTAATTTACCAAAAATGGAAACTTTCCATAACTTTTGATTTTTCAAGATTCCTTTGATATTTCTTGATCAATTCTCACCCATTGACCATATTTGACATGATGAACATGAATTTGACCTAAAAAGTCAAGAGTTGACTTTTTCCTTGATTAGTTGACTTTATTCCCGATTTTTCTGATTCTCAATCATTTGGCCAATAGAAATCCTTCTGAATGAACTTGATGGTCCATATCCCACACCTAGATACTTGAGAACACATAGAAAGCCATGGAATCAAGTCTTGCCCAAAGAATAAAAAATAAACTGATTTTAGGCAAAACCCTAGTTTTGGTCTTGAAGGTTAGGAGATATTGATCAATGTTCAAAACCCTAATTCCTCTGGAGTGAGTGAGGATCCTCTTAAACCAAGATGTTGTATATGATAATATGATGTTGTATATGATAATATGGTGTTGAAACTTCAAGATCCTTGCTCAATGGAGTTGTCATATACTTAGATGACCAAAACCCTAGTTAGAGGATCAAGAGATAGGAAGAGGTGATTCTATTCAAGTTCCTTGCCAATCTCAATCTCTTGATGAAATGGTGAACCAAATGAGATGTCTTGACGTTTAAGGATCCTTTGTGGCTTAAGTGATTAATCATATTTCATCCTCTTTGCTTTGATCAACCAATGATGAAGGAACCTTGATACCATGCCTTGTGAAGACCAATGATGCATGTGTGATGCTTATGACCTAAATGCATATGAAATGTGAAACATAAGCCATTTATTGGGTATAAATAGGAGGGCAAATTTTGGGGTGTTACACCATCCAAAAATTCCACTATGTTTTTACCAAGACGATACTTTAGAAATTTTTTGGAAGGAAATCACCAATAATGCAGATCCCAACCCAGCCACCCAGTTTTCGAACCGAATCCATAACCCAGTGCTTAGGTACTTCCAGATGATCTTAGCCCAGACATTCTTTGGTAGGATTGAAACATGTGAGCCAGTAAGTGCGGAGGAACTATTCATTCTTTACTGCATCACCGAAGATGATTCTGTTGCATCCGGTGTTGTCCTCATCCAAAACCTAGCAGGTATAGCCTGATCCTCGATAGGACCGATTCATGTAGAGGGATAGTCACTCGTATAGCCTATGCACTTCAGTTACAAAACAAGCTTTCCCACCTAATCCCTTACTGTGGTTATACACTTCTGGATATGGACCACTGCCTTGAAAAGGGTCTGATACGTAAAACATACTTTAAGATTAAAGAATACAAACTTCTGATTAATGATGAAGTCATCCACCACTTTTACCTGCCTAACCCAGAAAGAACCAACATCCAAAATAGGGAGAATTGGACTTATGCTTTAGAGGCTTAAGACGAGACACCCTTCAGACCTGCTACACCTGCTACACCAGAGTATCACCCATTACCTGCACCTTCTTCAGATAGGACTACTGCAATTTCTTCTTCTGGTCCCAGCAGGAAACGAGGCAGAGATGACGAGCTCACTTTATTGCGCCAAGAGATTGTTGCACTCCGAGGAGAAATCAGCAATCTGAGGAAAAAGGCAGAGACAGATAGCTCCATTCATACTAAAGCAGAAGACAATCTCTCCCGAGAGATTTTTAACCTTCGACGCCAGCTCTCAGAGGCTTATGCATCCTATCCACAGTAGATGTCGAATCCTGCTTATCATTCCACTTAGTCTTTTATTAGATTTACTTCACCGCTATTGTTTTCTTATTATTTTCGCCAGATTTATTTTTCCGTTAAGACTATTATCGCTTTTTTTTATATTCAGTAATTATTTTCCTACCCTTTTTTATTATTTTATTTTATTATTATTTTCAATATTTATTTATTAGCAAGCCATTTATTCAAATAACCCATTTATTTTCACAAATGTTGTCTAGGCAAAGCAAAAGGGGAGAGTACACTCAAAGTTTCCCAAGCCAGGCCCAATAACCCACCTTAGGCCGAAACCTGGGACGTGTGAAGCGTGGCGGTCGCCACACACCCCATGGCGGTCGCCATGGCATCAGGAAAAAGAAAAAAATAGCAATTACAGGACAAAACCATTGTCCCTCATTTTTCTCCAACCTTCTTCTCCTAAAACCCATTTTCTTCCTCAGTTAACACCCACCATTACCCCACCCACTCACATAACTTACATTAATCCTCCAAAACCTTTCAACCTCCCATCATTCCCTCAATCTTCCACCCATTTAAACCACTATATTTCATCCATAAACCCATAAACCCTTTCATTTTGATAAAAACCTCAATTTCAACAAAACCTTCATATTCACAACAATGGCGAAAGAAATGGAAATAATTTTTCGAGAGGGAGCTGCTGGAGAACGACAAAGAGCAAAATTTGAATCCCTTCTGAACCGGGAAATAAGTCCTACTAGGTATTTCAATGTCTCTTGTCTTCACGCTTTAGGCATTTACAACCATGTTTACTTTATGATTAACAACTTAGGATTACGGAGTTTGTTTGAGCGACAAGATTCTATTTATAAGTTGTTAACCCGTGAATTCCTGAGTTCTTTGATCTATAGAGTTAGACCTGACTCTGCTAGTACGATAGACACTGTTCAGTTTCGCATTTTTAACACTGAGTACACTTTCACTACAAATGAAATTGCTGATATGTTGGAACTTCCCCACGGGGAAGGAATACCCTGTGAGGCTCCACTTGAGTCAGAATGGGTAAGGGATGCTTTTGAGTTCTGGAGAAAAAGTACAGGTCTTACAACTAACTCTTTTGAGGGCAACCTTGCCTCTGCAATACACAACCCGACCATTCGCTATTTTCGCCAAATGTTGGAAGACACTATATTTGGCCGGGAATACAATAACAAAACTAATGCAAAAGAGATGTTTTATCTTCAGAATGCCCTTAATGGCCGCCAGGTAAATTCTGCACCGTTGATGATAGAAAACATGAAAGCGTCTAGAGGTCATATCCTATTTGGAGGTTTGATTACCTCATTAGCCCGTGCAATTGGCCTGGATGACCAGCTGGAAAACTTAGAGCCATTGCTACCACGCTCTCTCGACCTTGAGAGTGTCCGATCCATGCGGTTTTGTAGAAACCAAAGAGAGATGGGTGCCACCTTATGATTCATAATGATGCAGTCACGAGTATTGTTTTGCCATGGCCTTCACGTACAGATGTGCGAGTAAGAGCCAACTGGACATATGATCTAGATGCTCAAGCTTATGTTGGCCCACCACCTAGGGCAGTCCCTGCCAATATGACAGAAGATTACGACTATGATATGCAGGATCACGTTTCACCTCATGTATCACCTGTACATGACACACACACTGCACCACATTTTTCTGACCATGTTGCAGGTACCTCCTTGGGACATACAGCTCAACCTGGAGAAGTCCCACAAGATGGGCATTATGCCACACTTTATCGGTAGTAGCAAGAAATGATGGCATTCATGAGAGAGTCACATGCCGAGACACAAAGTTCAATTCAACAGATAATGGCGACTCAGATTACACATGCTACTTCTTTAGAAAGTATGGTTGGAACCATTGATGTTTTGCAAAGCCACCAAGGAGATATTTTAGGTCATATGCGTCTCTTGAGAGAACAAAAAAACTGCATTAGTAGCACAAGTGGAGCAGTTGACCCTAGCACGCACTTCAAGAAGACGAAACAGATCACGCAGAAGGAAGAGTGACAGCCCCAGGGGCACACACTAGCTCTCACCAGGTTTTTCTTTCCTTTTTCACCTTATATCAAAACGTTGGGGACAATGTTTGGTTTAAGTGTGGGAGGGAACTTTTACTTGCTTTCTAGTTTTATTTGCTTTCTAGTTAGATTTATTGCTTCTCTCTTTTCATAGTTAGTTATCGAGTCATTGCATGCGCTGTTGAGTCATTTATGCGTGTTTTCTATTGTTAATCGCACTCTCCCTTTTTCTTGAGCCATACCAAAAAAATTGTTATTCTGGAACAAACAGAGGACATGTTACAAAGACTTGGGAAAATTCCTAAAAGATCGGTATCATCCTAACACCGTAAGTCTCTTGATTATAGAAATTGATTTGCATAATTACTATTCAATGGCCTGGAATCCTCGTCTCTGAAGTAGTCTTAAGTAGTTTATTTTAGCAGTCAGCACCATATAAGTTACCACTAAGTAATGCAAATAAGTGAATGATCCCGTTAAAAGAAAAAAAAGGGGGGAGCAGAAAAATAGGTAATAAAAGGCAAATAATTTGAAAAGAGAATCTGCTTTCTAAATTAAGTAACCCTCACCCGGTTACTTAGCCCACGGCAGAGGAACCTTTAAAATTGTGTTGATAAATAGCAAAAAGTGTTGAAATTCATCATAATCACTAACAGGTTTATTCACCATGCAAGTACAAGATAACGGGCTTAATGTGATTGCGCCTGAATGAAAAGAGACAAAAAATGAGATGAGTGAGTTTGGCCTGAGCATAATAATATGATGCCAATTAGTAGGTATAGAAGGAGACTTATGACCGTAAAGATGCAGAATGTGTTACTATGATATCCTTAGTTTTCGAGTTAGTACCTATCAATGTGACTGTGTTCGAAGTGAAGTCCATTTGCTATAAGAACCACTGTTTTCCTCTGCTTGCGCATGTCTCGCTTGAGGACAAGAAAGGGTTCAAATGTGGGAGAGTTTGATGACATGGGATTTCACCGTTTATTTGACTTAATTATTACATGTTTTAGAGTTGTTTTGATTTTCATTTGTGTTGTTATGTTGCCATTTTCTTTGTTTTCAGGTGTTTAGCTATTCGGGAGCCTTGTGCGAAGGAACAAAGCAAAAACGGACAAATTGCGGAAGGAATGAGGTTGGTTCATGCTAGTGGCGACCACCATGGTGTTCACCATGAAGTGGCCATGAGTGGTCCATGCACCAACGGTCAAAAGACCAAGTCAAGCCCAATCTGCAAGCATGGCGCTCGCCATGAGGGGTGTGGCGGTCGCCACACCTTATGGATGTCAAACGGTCACAAAAGGGTTTCCCTTGGTCTCCAAGCCTCCACAAACCATCCCTACATTTTCTCCACGACTTGGAATTGGTTTCTGGTTGATTTCTAGGGTTTTGGACTCCTATAAATACATCTTTCATGCGGTTTTCAAGGGGGGTCCAAGTTTTGTGCACACTTAGGCCATACTCTGTCCAATTGTAACCCTTCACACCGAAGAGTTATCGCGTCACTAATCGAGTCTGTATCAAGTTTGGATCGTCCCTGTACAAGTTTTGTTTCCGTCGAGATTATTTCAGGATTTATTGTATCAAATTCAAGACTCCGCCCGGAGCAAGTTTTTATTTGATCATTTTATTTACTTTCGTCGTCTTTATTTAACTTCCCGTTTATCTTCTACTTCCGTTTAAACCGCACCTTTTAATTACGTTTCGCCATGTTTTATTCTGTTATCAAATTAATCGCATTTATTTACGTTATCATGTCAAGCTAATTTTATTGGTGTTGAGATGTGAGGACTTTAATTAAACGCATCCTTATCGTTCTTAAAGAATCACCTTTGGGGATGTTTTGGTTTTTAAACAATTTTACTGCGTCTTATTTTAATCTGCCCCTACGAAAGTGGGACAGTGAAAGCATCGGGTAAGATCAAAAGCCGTCAGGTACAAACGATTTAAATTCTTAAGTTCTTAGTTAATAAATTCTGTGAAAGCCTTTTATTAATTGACCAGGGAAGTCTAAGATTTCTAGCAAGTTGGTTTTAAAACTATTTACGAACGCGCGCGTTTATAGGTTTATGATCTGGTACTTAAGCGGAAGCTTAAGAACCCTTTTTAACTTAAACTTTCCAATCAAAAATAACTTTTCTATTTAGTAAAGAGTTTAATTTCTTAAAAATAGGCTTACTACTTTAACGCATTAGGCACCTCCCATGAGTGACATTGGAAGGTATAATTTAGAGAGTGAGTTCGTTTCTGTATGCGTGAAAGAAACGGTTCCCGTTAAATTGATCCCTTTTGAAATAGAGAATATTTCCCCATTGGAAATCTCTATTGAGAGGCAATAAGAGTACGATTAATTTATAGATCCCCACATCCGCACATTGTTTTTCCAATTTTATTTAGTTCTTATTTTAGCGCAATTTTTATCACTGCATTCAACTTCTTTATTGCTCGCCTTAAATAAACACCGTAGCAATCAGTGATGATAAACTTTTGACTATTGGTCTCTGTGGGATCGATATCTTTTAAAACTACATGATAGGCTGTGCACTTGCAGTTAGTTGGTATACACCCGATCACTTCACTAAATCATAAGTGTGATTATCACGCAATGATTTCATCTCATCATGCATTGCATCCATCCACTTTTGATTTTCATCACTTTCCACGGCCTATTGAAAACACTCTGGTTCACCCTCATTAGTCAAGGTTATATACTCATACCTTGTAGAAGGTTGTCTCTGCCTGTTAGACCTCTTAAGTTGAATTTCAGATGATTCTGGAGCTTCACCAAGATTCTCATCCCGTGACATATCGCTCTCCTTTTTACCATAATTACGTGGAATATTTACCTCATCTCTAAGTTGATGATCATCAACATAATCATATGGTTCACCATTATGATCATCACCACCAATAATATTCAAGTTATTGCTAAGTAACCGAACTGGATCAAAATTATACAAATTAATATATTTTTGGGGTGTATCCTTCTCTACCTTATCAATGTCTTCAATAGTTTGGTCTTCCATAAACACCACATTACGGCTTCGAATAAGCTTCTTCCCTACGGGATCATACAACCTGTAACCAAACTCATCTTGCCCATTGTAGCGCGATTTTTGTGGTTTCGAATCACTATCGCTTTGGTACTACAGTTCGATTCATTTTTTATCCTGTGAAGCTGATTAAGGAAGGGAAATAGATGTCTCCAATTAACCCTGCTTGCATACTGAGGTTAAACAGTCAAAACTGTTGGTTTACAGATGTTATCAAAATGGGGTCTGTCTTAGGTTATTTACTCTAAAAAAATAGTGTCTGGACTATTTGCGAGGCTTTTGGTAAGGTGTTAGGTCTGATGCTTCTTGACTGCTATATGGAGGTACTGGACTTTGAGTTTTTGATTAGTATGCTCGCTAAGATTTTACAATCTTATGCCTACGTATTCCTGTAGTGCAAATTTTTGGACGTGGTTGCGAAGTACTTATCACTTTTGGGGTACTACAGTTCGATTCATTTTTTTATCCTATTGAAGCTGATGAAGGAAAGGAAATAAATGTCTCCAATTAACCCTGCTTGCATACTGAGTTTAAACAGATGACTGTTGGTTTACAGATGCTATTGAGATTGTGGGTCTCTCTTAAGTTATTTTTTTAAAATAGTGCCTAGGTGATTGGTGGGAGTTTAAGACTGATGCTTTTCGATTGATATGTGAAGGTATGGGATTTGGGTTTTTGGATTAGTGTGCTCGCTAAGATTTTTCTTTCAATCTTATGCCTACGTATTCCCGTTTACCGAAACAGGGAAATCAGAGCGATCGTAGTTCCTCCTATTCTATGGGAGGAAATGGTGTTTTGGTGTCTTGTTCAAAGCCCAAGACGTGAAGCTAAAGGTGGTTTGTATCTTGTTCAAAGCCCAAGATGTGAAGCTGAAGGGTGTTGTCTTTAGAGAGAATTTGTCATCTCTAAAGGGGGGTCTGTTTGTCACGACTGTTGGGTGACTGACTATAAAGGAGGATTACTTTAACCGGGATATATGAATCCTAGCAATGCCATAATTTCCTTTATAGGGGGTTTTAACCCGAAGGAGAAGACTTTAACTCAGTGTAGAGCAATGCCATTTTTCCTTAGGAATTTCTCATGCTAAAAGAGGGACAGTGGCATGGATGTAAATAATCCAAAAGCTTGCTGCTTACAGCGATTAGATGAAAGGAGTTGTTGATGTTTGTATCCTGTGAACGAGGCACGGTTTTGATGCTAAAAGGTTGATTGACTCAACCGGGGTTTTTCTTATACAAAGCCTAAGAGGAGGCTATTGGCCCAACAAGAGGGTGCTTTTATGTGTCTCGTACGAAGCCCGAGAGAGAGGCTAAAAGGGTTTACTCAACAAGAGAGTGCTTTTGGATGTGTCTTGTATGAAGCCCAAGACGGAGGCTAAAGGTTGACTCAACAAGAGAGTCTTTGTACCTCGTACGAAACCCGAGATGGAGGCTGAAAATGTTTGACTCAACAAGAGAATCTTTTATACTAAACAAGAGAGTGATTTTGTATCTCGTACGAAGCCCGAGATAGAGGCTAAAAGAGAGAATGACTCAACAAGAGAGTCTTTTATACTCAACAAGAGAGTGATTTTGTATCTAGTACGAAGCCCGAGATAGAGGCTAAAAGAGAGAATGACTCAACAAGAGAGTCTTTTATACTCAACAAGAGAGTGATTTTGTATCTCGTACGAAGCCCGAGATAGAGGCTAAAAGGATTATTGACTCAACAAGAGAGTCTTTTTTGTATCTCGTACGAAGCCCGAGATAGAGGCTAAAAGGGTTGGCTGTTTCAGTTGAGTGACAGGTCCAATATGTGGGTTAAAAGAGAAAACCAGTTCTTATAAAGAGACTGATTAAAGGCTAGGCTATGCTTTGGGATTGATCAGAGGATCAGGGTTATTTCCTGTTCTTTAAGGAAATGGGGAATCCAGAGGGTATTGGAGACTGTCCAAGTCTAGGGTGTTTTCCCTATTTTTGAAAGGGGCTTGAGAATGCCTTCGAGACTCAAGGAAGTTAGACTGTCTAAGCCTAGAGTTTTGTCTTTCGTGCTATGCTTAAAGAAACAGTAGTAGTACGTTCATGGTAGAAAGATCTAGACTCTTTGAAAGACTGTTCTATTAAGATGACTAATTTCTGTTCCTATACCTCTAGGAGGTCGTCGGTACAATTTGTACGAAGCCCAAGAGGAGGCTGGAAACTTTTAAGAAGCCGAGTGACAATTTGTACGAAGCCTAATAGGAGGCTCTCTTCCCGAAGGAAGAATCCTTATACGAAGCCTAAGAGGAGGCTGTGAATACTTCTAAGAAGCCGTAGGGTCCTTGTACACCGCCCAAGAGGAGGCGGGGATGCTTTTAGGAAGCCTGTGGGTCCCCAAACCCCGAGAAGTTCAAGACATGCCATTCACTGAGAATGGATTAAGCCAGGAAAGTCCGAGAATTTGGAAGAAACTCAAGCGATGCCATTCACGGAGAAAAGATCATCTCTGGGTAGTAGAGTTTCTTTGACAATGTCTAAAGGCGACAGTCTGTGAAAGGGTTAAAAAAGAATCTGCCTTTCACATCTCCATATTATTTAACCCCAAGAGGAGGGAAGACTGTGTCTGGTAATCCTATGGGGGATCTAGTTTTGTCTATTTAAGAGTGACCAACAGGGCCTAGTGCTAGACGTAGTTGTCGGGGAAACTCTAAATATCTATACTAGTATTACACAGTTGATATGAGTTTATGAAAGAAGACTTACAGTGAAACAGCCCCACAATACAGTTATATGTATATGAAAGCGGATAAAGAAAGCATATAAACACTTACTCGGTTGTAGAGCTTCCATGCTGTTTAGTTAGTTGTTCAACAAAGAAAGATTGAAAACAACAGTATATTCAAAATTAAAGGAGAAAGTATTTTGAAAAGATGTTGGGGCTTACAGCTCAAGGAGAGGCCCAAGGTTTATCAGTGATCGCACTGTCGTTTTGTACAGAGGGACTTATACAAGTGACTGAGGCCCAAAAAGTTTTTCTGTACAAGGGGATGGTCTTACACTCTCTCAAGAGGCCCAAGTGTTTAAATAAAAAGAACAGGGCTTACAACACGAGGGTAGGCCCAGATGATGGGTTTTTTTTATTGGCAATCGCGCCGAGGTTTTCTTTTAACGCAGGGGGACTATTACAATATCTGAGGTCCAAAAAGTTTTGGTTAAAAGGGGATTGGGTCTTACACTCTAATAGAGGCCCAAAAGATTTATTTGTGTACAAGTGGTGGGGCTTATAGCTCAAGGAGAGGCCCAGGGTCATTTGTTGGAAAATGGCGATCGCGCCGAGATTTTTGAAAACGCGGTGGGTCTTATACAATGCATTGAGACCCAAAATGGTTTGGTTTTCAAAAGGGGTTTGGGTCTTACACTCTAATAGAGGCCCAAAAGATTTTGAATGGGTTTTATAGCTCGAGGAGAGGCCCAAGGTTTGTTTTTCAACGAACGATGATCGCGTCGAACTTTTTGAAATACAACGGGACTTATACAATAAGTGAGGCCCAAAATAGGTTTGTATTTACAAAGGATTGGGTCTTACACTCTATTAGAGGCCCAAAGTGTTTTGATGAGGGTTGAATTAATCAAAACCCTAATTTGTTTCCAAAATGTATTTTTATTGAATAAAAAATTCAATTAAAATGATCAAAATTGTTTAACATGTGGAAAACAAATTGTGATCTTGGATTAATGTTTCAAAAATCATGTTTTGATCTACAAAATGATTATAAATCATTAAAATTTGCAAAATCAAGAAGGAAAAAATATTTTAAATGTCAAAAATAATTAAAATATTAATTCTTTGCAAAAATATCAATTATATGAAATAAATAATATTTTTGGGATTTTTTGGTAAAATAAAATATTTTAACATTTTTGTGAATTATTAAAAAAAGAATTAACTCAAAATCATTAAAACTCAGAGAGAAATTAATTTTTGAATCAATTAAATAAAATCACAAAATTCAAATATTTGAATTTTCAAAAAAGGGCGCCAAGAACACCCAAGAACACGCGCGTGTTCTGAGTTTTGCCCAGATTTGCATTTTCTCTCCAAACTCACTGAATACTTGATGGAATCATGCAAACCACATACCAATCTGCTCGTTTCAACCTCACGATCATGTATATGGTCTTTAATTTCATTTATTTTTAACATGGAATAAGAAATCAAGACAAAACCTCAAGAACCCTAAAATTTGCATGAAGGCTGAGAATTTTGATACACGGTTCAAACAAAGCAATTAATTGAGGGGAAACATTCTATGCATGATTATGAACATTTGGCAAAAGTATTGTGCGAGAAAATATGCATAGATTAAGAGATGACCAAGTTTAGGCTTACTTGAAGGTCGTGACAGCAAGAGCAATGTGATTTTTGAGTTGGAGGTGTTACAGATGAGTTGTGATGATCTGAACAGCTTCCCAACACCCTATGGAGTGTGTTTGAATGCTTGGACTTGATTGGAAATGGCTGGATCACTTCATGGCATCTCAGCTGCAACTTGGTTAAAACCTTGAGCAACTGGCTGGTAATTCTGAGAAATCAGTGTTCCAGATGTTGTTTAAGTGTTTGGATCACTTCTATATGATGTTTATGAGGTGTGTGTGTGTGATTGGTTTGATTGGAATTGCTCTCAAACTCAAAACCCGATAGTGACTTGCTTTGGAAGGAAAAATTGGAGTGAAGAAGGAGATTTTGAGGAAAGCATCTGTTTGATGGCTCTGGTGTACTTAAACTGATCATAAATGAGCTCTATTTATAGTAGAGCAAGTTTGTTTTGGGAGCAATAGTGATTGGCAACTGCAGCAGAGGTTTGGCCAATGGTTGCACTTTGGAATCCAAGTCTCCTCTAGCCATTGACTAGAGGTTAGGGCACAGGGTTGTGGTTCCCTTGGTCTTGGATGAGTCTTGACTGAATTCAGTTGCAAATGGCTCAGTCCATGCCACCTTGGTGTATGCATTGAATGCTCCAATCCAAAATTGGAGTCTTGTCCCTCTTTTAGGCAATTCTAGGTTTGGCATGCTACTTCTTGTTCCAAGGACTTTTGAGGCTTGGCTCAGTGTTTGTCCCCTTTAGATTTGATCCTCAGATGTGTCCAAAGTGATGACAAGGCTTGGAATTGGCTGATTTTTCCAAATCGAGCAAAAATGCAAAATTCTGCCTAGCCTTGGCAGTTTTCAGCAAGGCATATTGCCCTTGTCATATCTCATGGCTCAAGTGGAATTTGGTGATGTTCTTGGTCATTTTGGAAAGCCCTCATATGATACAATAATTGTTTGATCATATTTGGTTTTGATACCTTTTGGATCCAAGTGAAAAATCCCCCTACATTTGGAAAAAAGTGAAGGCAGATTCTGACTTAGTGAAAATTTCACTAAGCGTTGGAAAAAAGTGACATTTTCACTTTTTGTGATTTTGATCATTCCATAACTCAAAATCCATGAGGAATTTGGAGGGAGGTCAGTTTTAAGCTTTTGTAGAGGGTAATGAGATCTACAAATCAAGCTTTGAATGGGAAAAATGGCTTTATGGTTTAGGAGTTATGATCCTCCAAAGTTGGTACCCTTGCCACTTTGTTCATAACTTAGAAAATTTTCTAAGTTTTTATGGTTACCCCTTTTACAAGTTATCCCACTTTTCTTGATTTTTCTTGATGAATGATGATTCAAATCATACATTAACATCATTTTAGGGTTAAAAAACCATTTTTGTGAAAAATCTCAAAAAGTCAAAGTTAACTTTTGTGCACAGTTGACTTTTTGTCAAATGAATTCCAAACTGTGCGATCCTTTAGGAAATCATGTCCTTGACCTAAATCAAACTTGATGGGCATGTTCCATGGGTGTTATAGGGTATATTGAATCATGTCTTAGGGTTTGGGAGCATGTCCTGGTCAAAATTCAAAGCTACAGTTGACTTTTCTCGCGAAACCCTAATTGTGGCTCTGATGAAATTGAGACTTGTTGCTCAAGCTTCTTGGATTAATCCATTGTTGCAAATGGATCAATGTAGTTTATTAGAGACCCTCAAATCATCTCTTGAGGTCTTGGCTCATGATTGGTCCCAAAAGTCAACTTAGGGGTGAATTAGGTCAAGAAACCCTAATTCCTGATTTTTTATGAATGCTTCCCCAGAGGCTAAATTGTTGATGATTGGGTTTATGATGTCCCTTGGAGCATCATAGGTTATGCCTTGAAGCATTGGCTCATGACTAGAGGAGAATTTCCATCTAGAGGCCCTGGTCGACCAAACCCTAATTTGGTGACACTGGCGATCTTAAGGCTTGATCCACCTAAAGGGAGCAACCTTGTGCTTAATCCTTGAAGTGGGAGTCCCCTTGATCCATTGTATATGTTTGGGAGGTTAGACAAGTTGAAGATCATGTAATTTCTTGATTGATCCTTTGTCTAAAGCTCAGAGAGGGCTTAAAACCCTAAATTTGATTGTAGTGGATGCTCACCCATCTTTGGGGAGACTAATGAGGTATGTGTTGGCACTAGATTTCGACTACCAGTGGTGTTGGGAAACTTCCAAAGCGGGTCGGCGCAAGAAAGAGGTACAATGAGGTGTCGAGTCGACACCAGCAGAAAAGCGTGTCGGAGAGCCAGCGACAAGTTTTTACGTCGGGGGAGAATGAGGGGACGAGTTGATGTCGACTTCAAGAAACAAGTGTTTAGGCGGGAAAAGTTTGAAATGTCCAAGACTATGGGAAGTTGAAAAGAGAGTGGGGTGCCACGTGTCAGCTTCAGAAAATGTTTTGGCAGACAAACAATTATTTTTTAGGGCTATATAAGGCATTTCTTTTTTCATTTTAGAGGTCGCATTTTTTCAGATTGTAAGGGGAAAATACTCAAAGTACCAAGCTTAGAGAGAAACGAGTTCACTCCCGCAAACAAATGTACACTTGCGTCCAAATCATATTTAGAGCAATTTATTTTCCGCATATAATTTAAAGTCTTTACTTCTCTTGTTTTTTCCCGCTCAGCTTTCCCTTGCATTTCTTTGTTTTTCTTGCATCCAACTCGCAACCGTTAAGACACTTTTTGCGTCACCTAAGTCACTTAAGCGTGACACTTAAACAAACATAAACTGAAACGCAGTATAAACATACGCTTCCAATTCCAAGTTCTGAGATTCGTCTGTCCGATCCCGCAAGCGAACCTACGACGGAAGGCCAGCGATTTTTCGCGCAGGCGAACAAAGTGGCACGCCCAGTGGGACCCGTGTGAATTGAGTATATGTTTTTGCGTAGTTGTAAGATGGTAACACCACGACCAAACGAAGAACCGTCTCCGACGAAAACTGCGGTAGAGACACACACAATTAATGTTGGCTCTGGTACCATATCAGCAGTGTCAACCTCTCCTAGCGGAGTGGTAAGATGGTAACACAACGACCAAACGAAGAACCGTCTCCGACGAAAACTGCGGTAGGGACACACACAATTGATGTTGGCTCTGGTACCATATCAACAGTGTCAACCTCTCCTAGCGGACCAATTACAACACCGCGTCGAAACGACCCTAGGCCGACAATGGCTGGGACTACGGGGCAATATATGCCTAGTATCACCATGCCCATACCTAGATCGTATGGAATGCCACCAGAGTTCATGTCAAGTGTGCATTCTAGCGGACATTTGTTTGGAGAGAATTCATCCCCAGTATTTTCGACTTATCAAGGGATATGACCCTTGTCGAACCCGATGGTTTGACCTCCGGGATTCAACATGTCCTCTCAATCCATACCGACTTTTACCTCCAGTTCCGTCACGGTCATGAGGCAACAAATGGACGAGAGTAACCATGAGATGCTTCACATGTTGACTCAGCAGATGGGTACAATATTAAGACCATTGATACAAGAGTCAACCCAGAGTTACCAGCAACTGGCGACTCAGATGACACGAATCGGTGATTTCTTAGGCGCACCTAGGGCTCGGGGTCGACAGACCCCACCACCACGACCGGTGACGCCACTTCGTCAGGACGAAGTCTTCGACGAGACTATAGAACAACCCCGCGAGTTCGAAGAAACTCCTAGGAGGGTTCAAAGGCCACCTGTAATTTTCCATAGGCACCAAGATCCAGATTTTGTTGTCCAACAGGTTCGACAGGACGCCCTGGCTGGAGAACATAACTTGGAAGCTGTGGTCGAACGTATCATGGTCCATAATGGGGCGAACCCTGGCCTTCGACGGCCAACCTATACGTCCCCTTTACCAGATTTTGTCCTACAAACAGAGTTACCTAGGGGATGGAAAGTGCCAAAATTTACCAAGTTCCCTGGGGAAACAGAAGAGTCCACCGTCGAACACGTCGCTAGGTATCAAACCGAAGCGGGCGACATAGCGAACAATGAGGATTTGAAATTGAAATATTTCCCAAGCTCCCTCACAAAGAATGCGTTCACGGGGTTCACCACGTTGCCCCCACAGTCCATTCACACATGGGCACAATTGGAGAGGCTTTTCCACGAACAATTCTATATGGTACAGTCAAAAATAAGTTTAAAAGAATTGGCAAGTGTCAAACGCAAGGCCGCGGAGTCAGTAGACCAGTACTTAAATAGGTTTAGACTTTTGAAAGCACGTTGCTTTACTCAAGTCCCAGAACACGAGTTAGTCGAAATGGCCGCTGGCGGCCTGGACTATTCGATCAGGAAGAAGTTGGACACGCAATAGCTTAGAGATATGGCGCAATTAGCTGACCGGGTTCGCCAGGTCGAAAGATTGAAAGCTGAAAAAGCTCAGTCTAACAGATATCGTAAAAAGGAAAAAGTAGCTTATGTGGCTGCTGACGAATACTCGTCCGACGAAGAAGAATTCGTCGACGAAAGTGAGATCCACGTGGCTGAACTTAAGCCAGGACCTCCCTATACATGCAAGTTGTTGAAACCATCAAATGGGAAAAATCCCACCGAAACTAATAAGACGGATAAATACGTCGCTAAAACTTATACCTTTGACGTTTCGAAATGTGATGAAATATTTGATTTATTGGTTAAAGATGGTCAAATTATTATTCCATCTGGTTTGAAAGACCCCCCTCTAGAACAAAAGAAAAAGAGAGGATTTTGTAATTTTCATAATTTCCTTGGTCATAAAACAGCTCAATGTGTTCTTTTCAGGGATTTGGTGCAAAAGGCTTTGAAGGAGGGTCGACTCCAATTTGGCGAGAAGCCGAAGATGCAGGTTGACACTGATCCACTGAAGGTCGAAGAGGCTTTGTATTCAGAAGTGTACAAGTGTTTGATGGTCGAAGCTACTGAGGGCCTCGACAAACCACCAAGGGCTGAAGTGGTGGAATGCATGATGGTCGAAACTACAGAGGGTTCCGACAAGAAAGCAAAGGGCAAACTCGAAGAAGTGTATCCCCAGGCTGGTGAAAGTTTGGAAGATTTTCAGGAAAAGTGCAGGATAAGCGGCTCTAAAGCCGCGCTATGCCCCAGGTGCAATGCCGTGTTCGATGAGAAAGTAGCTGAGAAGTACGAGGAAAGCAAGAAAGAAGTGCTGCCAGATAGCAAGCCACCTGTCCCAAGGTTTGTGTTCGACAGGAGCGGGGTCCCTCGTCGAAATGAAGAGTACAGAAAGTTGTTCCAAGGGGAAAGGCCCAAAACTTTCGTGCCCCCATCAGACTCCCCATAGGAAAGGCGGATGGCCCTGGTGAATCATAAAGGAAGTAAAAGGCCAAAGTGGAAAGCTCTTGATTTGGAGAAGGAGGCGAATGTCGCTGATGAAAGGGTCGAACAAGCAGGATATAGGGTGTCCCCCAACTACAAGGGAAAGAACCCTATGACTAGGACCCAGTGGAGGCGTTATCAACGCAATAAAAAGGCTGAAAGAGAGGCTACAACGTCAAAGGCGAAGGCTGTCAGAATATCTGTACAGAAATGCCAGTACCCGAAAGGAAACTGGGTAGAAAAGAGCAAGGTGGCGACGAACCAGACCATGGCAGTAACTTTGAACGCTTCAGGAGGGAAGGAAGTGGTGTCGACCCTGAGCTCAAAGTGTCCTTCGTTGGCAGAAAATAAGAAAGAACCAGAGTATACTCCTCAGTCAGATGAAGAGGAGCCAAAATACTCTCCTCAGTCCGATGAAGAGTATGACCCATCACCTGAAGGGGATTTTGATGAAGACGTGTACGACGACACCAATGACGACATCTATGGCGAAGATTTCGTGGTAAACTGTGGTATCGTGTCGGTGCTACCAGCTGAGTATGACGTAGTATCTGAGATCTCTGAGACTGAAGAAGACTTCATCACAGGGGAAAATGCGGACGACAAGCCACTATGTTATTATGTGATGAACGGTGGTGTGGTCGAGGAACAAACGGCTATGTTCTAACGTCCTACCCCTGGGAGGATGTATCATTTAAAGTCGTTGTTCATAAAGGCAAAGATTGATGGGGTGTCAGTCAACAAAGTATTTGTGGATGGTGGAGCAACTGTGAACCTAATGCCTCACAGTTTGTTTAAGAGAATGGAAAGACGGAGGCTGACCTCCGACAGCACAACATGGTTTTGTCCAACTACGAAGGCAAGACCAGTAACGTCCTGGGGGTTGTCCAAGTAGATCTGGCAGTAGGTACAACCAACAGGCTGACGCTCTTCATGGTTATTAAGTCGAAGGCAAACTTTAATTTGTTGGTGGGACGTGAGTGGATCCATGGAATTGGGGCAGTACCATCAACTATGCACCAGAGGTTGATCATTTGGAGGAAGGGTGGCATCGTCGAAAATATTGAAGCAGACCAAAGCTATTACAAAGTCGACGAAGCCAAGGGTACTAAGAAATCTTTTGACCAGAACTTAGCCAATGTGGCTCCTTGTGATGACGGATCAGGATCTTACACCTCCGTCGACACGGGTCGTGTCTTGAACCTGGACCCCGACTATGGGTTCATCTGGGACGCTGCCGACGAAGGTATGGAGCCAATGGAAATGCCACCAACAGGGTGGTCTACTACTGGTGAAGATGACTGCTGAGTCACAAGGTGTGACTCGGATTTCGGCCTATCTGGCTAAAAACAGAAAAATGCCGACACTCAAAAAAGACGAGACTTGCCAAGTAACTCAGGGAGTCGACCATGACAAAGAAAATCAGAGGCTTGATGGTATTTACGATGATGAGCCTCTAGGGTTTGAAAAGGGGCCAGATCATGAACTACAGAGAATGCAAGCCCAAGACCCGCTCGAGGAAGTCGACTTAGGGGATGGAACGACAAAAAGGCCCACCTACGTGAGTACCAAGGTAGGACCGACAATGAAGGCTAAACTGGTTAAAGTGTTGAAGGAATACAAGGATTGTTTTGCTTGGGATTATGGCGAAATGCCTGGATTGAGTCAGAGCGTAGTCGAGCATCGCCTCCCAATCTAGCCAAGCAAGAGGCCAGTAAAGCAACCCCCTAGACGTTTCGCCCCAGAAGTGACGTCGAAGATCAAGCAAGAAATTGAAAGGTTGCTCAAAAGTCGGTTCATCAGAACTGCGAGGTATGTAGAATGGATAGCAAACATAGTTCCTGTTATTAAGAAAAATGGGACCCTTCGAGTATGTATTAACTTTAGGGATTTGAACAACGCTACTCCTAAAGACGAATATTCAATGCCCGTGGCGGAGATGCTGGTCGACTCAGCTGCGGGATTTGAGTATTTGAGCATGCTCGACGGCTATTCTGGTTACAATCAAATTCTTATAGCCGAAGAGGATGTCCCCAAAACTGCATTTCGATGCCCTGGAGCTTTGGGGACATATGAATGGGTGGTGATGCCTTTTGGGTTGAAAAACGATGGGGCAACCTACCAAAGGGCTATGAATGCTATATTCCATGATTTTATTGAGAATTTCATACAGGTATATATCGATGACATAGTCATAAAATCGTCATCAGAGGATGGTCACCTCGACCACCTCCGACGCTCATTTGAGCGAATGAGAAAATATGGATTCAAAATGAATCCACTAAAATGTGCCTTTGGTGTTCGTGCAGGGGATTTCCTGGGTTTCGTAGTCCACAAGCAAGGCATCGAGATCAACTAGAACAAAACAAAGGCAATCTTAGATCTCAAGCCTTCGACGACAAAGAAATAACTCTAGTCTTTGTTGGGGAAGATAAATTTCTTGAGGAGGTTCATCTCAAACCTAAGTGGCAAGACGAAAGTGTTTTCACCACTGCTCAAGACCAAGAAAGAAAGTGAATTTCGCTGGGGGCAAGAAAAACAAGAGGCTTTCGACACGATCAAAGAGTACCTGACAAAGCCTCAAATCCTACTACCACCTAGTATAAATAAAAGCATGAAGTTGTACATTGCAGCGTCAGACACGGCCATAGGCAGTATGTTAGCACAAGAGGATGATGGTGGATTCGAAAGACCCATCTATTACCTTAGTAGGATATTGATAGATGCTGAGACTAGATACACTATGATTGAAAAATTGTGCCTATGTTTGTACTTCTCATGTATGAAATTGAAGCAATATATCAAACCAGTTAATGTTTATGTTTCGTCGCATTTTGATGTTATTAAGCATATGCTGTCCAAACCTATTTTGCATAGTCGAATTGGGAAATGGGCACTAGCATTAACTGAATTCTCCCTGACATACGTCCCTTTAAGGGCGATGAAGGGTCAAATAGTGGCGGATTTCATTGTCGACCACGCTGTGATCGAAACGTCAGTACATAGCATCGACGTCGCCCCATGGAAATTGTACTTTGATGGGTCGAGCCATAAAAATGGGGCAGGTGTCGGAGTCCTAATAATCTCCCCGCAGGGAATTCCAACTACCTTTAAATGCAAAGTCGATGGCGAATGTTCAAATAACGAGGCAGAATACGAAGCTTTAATTACTGGTCTCAAGATACTCAAAGACTTGGGAGCCAAAGAGTTGGAGATAAAAGGGGATTCAGAATTGGTGATTAAACAAATTACAAGAGAGTATAAATGCGTAAGCGAACATCTTTTAAGTTACTTTTCGCTGGCGAAGCGTTGGTTGGAACATTTCAAAGTTGTCAGCATCTCGCATGTGCCAAGGATGGAAAACCAGAAAGCTAACGAGCTGGCACAAATTGCGTCTGGGTATAAAGTGTCGGAAGGTAAGTTGAAAGGCTTCGTCGAAACTAGAAAAAAGATGGTGTCGAATGTACGCGCACCACTAAGCTGGTCGATACCCAAAGACTCGACGAGTTTGGTCGAAGGTTTAGAAAGTTGTGAGGTTTTCGTTAACGATATGCCACCAACAGACTGGCGAAGGACAATTATAGAGTATCTGGAGAACCCACTGGGCAGCACCTATCGAAGGACCAAGTATAGAGCCATGGGCTATGTCCTAATGGGAAATGAGTTACTGAAGAAAACTCCAGAAGGGGTGTTGCTAAAGTGTTTGGGGGACACTGATGCATATCTGGCAATCTCGAGGGTTCACAGTGGGGCTTGTGGGGCTCACCAGGTTGGCCAAAAAATGAAATGGCTTTTATGTCAACAAGGTTTCTACTGGCCCAGTATGCTTAAGGATTGTATAGATTTCGCGAAAGGGAGTCAGGATTGCCAAAAGCATGCCAACATCCAACATGTCCCAGCCAGCGAATTACATGTGATTGTCAAACCATGGCCTTTTTGGGGATGGGCTTTGGACGTAATAGGAGAGATTCAGCCAGCTTCGTCAAAGCAGCAAAAATTCATCCTCGTAGGAATAGACTATTTCACGAAATGGATAGAGGTTGTGCCTTTGGTGAAAGCGGATCAAGAGGTTGTGATAAACTTCATCCAAAATCATATCTTGTATAGATTTGGGATACCCGAGGCAGTCACAACAGATCAGGGTTCTGTGTTTGTGGGACAGAAGATGCAAGAGTTTGCGGCAGAAACGGGTTTCAAGTTGGTTACTTCAACGCCATACTATGCCCAGGCGAATGGTCAGGTTGAAGCAGCCAACAAGATAATAATTGGCTTAATCAAAAAGCACGTTGCAAACAAGCCAAAGAACTGGTATAAGACGCTGAGTCAAGTGTTGTGGGCTTGTCGGATGTCACCCAAAGCGTCGACGAATTCGACTCCATTCCGTCTAACCTACGGACACGATGTTGTGTTACCCGTAGAAGTACACTTGCAATCCGTCAGAGTGCAGCGACAATATGAGATTCCGTCGGAGCAATACTAGGAGATGATGTTAGACGAACTTGTAGACTTAGACGAGGAAAGAATGGTAGCTTTAAACGTGTTGCTACGCCAGAAGGCTCGAGTCGCCAGGGCATACAATAAGAAAGTCCAGGAGAAAACCTTTGCCCCAAATGACTATGTTTGGAAAGTGGTGTTGCCCATGGATCGACGAGATCAAACGATGGGAAAATGGTCACCTAACTGGGAGGGACCATTTCAGGTGACGCGAGTGTTCAGTAACAACGCATACGAAGTACATGAGTTGGGGGCAGACCAACGAGTATTAAGAGTAAATGGGAAATATTTGAAAAAATACAGACCCATGCTGCAAGAGGTTCACATCAAAACATAATTTTCATTAAATTTGAGGCCAATAATGGCTTACAAGATGGTGCATTACATTGTATCAAAATAGAACCTAAGGGAATTCAGGGAATCTAGCTTTAAAATCATCGAAGAGGACCCTTTCATGAGTTATTTTGCTCTCCAGAATAATCTTTCGTCGTTGCATACGGCTGATAGCGTCCTTAATCCTCATAGCCGCTTCGACATGCACAAGGCCTTGAGCGACTTCATGGTCGATGGTTTCTTGAGAGGGCAAGGGCTCGCCTGAGTCCAAAGAGGCTTTTTTATGTTCGACCTCAGCTATTCTTTTCGTCAGCTCCGTGATCTGGGCTTGATACTCATATATCTGCTGGTCGAAGGCTTGGCGTTTGTTGGAATGCTCTTGTTTCTTGGCTTCGTAGTCTCCAAGCTTCTATTCATAGACGGAGCTAAGATGCCACTCGCGCTTCATGTCTTCATGTCGAAACCGAATTTGGGCGTCGGCCTAATGATGCGTCGAGAGATCCTTGGCCATTTGAGTAAAGAAAGCTTCGAACTCAATTAGATAGGTGGCCATGGGGGCAGGAAGCTGGAACTCAGAGAGTTCACTCAGGAGGTTGAAGACGTCATTAGCTATGTCGGATTCCTCAGCAACGGCCGCCAGAAACTGTTCTTCAAAAAGGTAAGACCGCAGCTGCTGAAGTTTGAGATTGAAAGAAGCATCCACTTCTGGAGTGGGGATCGAAGTCGAACTGGTGGGTCGAATCTCTTCGGCTGTCTCTCGAAGTTTGTGTAGCGCTCTTAGAGTTGCAGCTGGATTTGTGGCCTTGTCTGCTAAGAGTGCCTCTGGAGTAGGAGATTCCTCAGCAGCAGGTGAGGCCTTCTCTAGTTGGTGTTCAGGAATCTGGAGTTTCTCTCCGGCGATAGTGCCCACGGTAGGCGAAGGAATGATAGTGACCCCAGGGAGTGTATCACCAGGCTCGACGTTTTCAGTTGAAGCAGGAGGTGTCTTCGCCAAGTTTTCCTCGTGCACGAGGGAATGAAACTCGTCAATCTTTTGGGGACTTGGTGTAATGGTTACACTAGCATTGGGAGCGTCTGCGGCCGATCCGGTATCACCCTCACCAATAGTGGTCGAAATGACCACATTTTCCTGCCAAAAAATAAAACACCAGTGAGCCTCGTCACCCCCAAGGTCAACTGGGACGTAAATAAAGTCGAATTACCTGCGCAGGAGTCGTTGTCTTGGGGAGGGCGACAGAAGGAATTGGTTCGAAAACGTCCTCAAGGTTCCGCGAGACGGCAGGGGCCGCTGTCGAGACGTTGGTTTTCGAAGGTGTCCTTCGCGTTATAGCCTTTTTCTTCCTCACCAAAGGGGTAGCGAGAGCAGACGCTGGAGCTGTTGCAGTGAAGAATCGGGAATGAGTACTCTCGTTCGATTCAGTCCTTTCGAGGGACGTTGCTTTCTCAGAAACTTGCGCAGAAATAATATGAGAACAAGGGGATGACAAAGCCACAGAACAAGAAAATAAACATACCTGTACAAGGTTGGCCCAAGGTTTTTTGGCAGGTCTGGTGGAAGTGGACCCAGTAGTTGTTTCCTGTTTGCGCCCCTGAAAGCAACACTGCCGCTATTTAGTCCAGACTTACGAAAAAATAAAATCAAGAGTCTAGGATCTACCTTTGTCGAAATTTCATCTGCAGGATTGACATCCACGGTGGTCGACGGTTTAGGGATACCAGCTGTAGAAGCAAAGGCGTCGACCACGTTTGCCAGGAAGAGGTTGGGAGTGAAAGCTTGAGTTTGGTACTCCAACCACCAAGCCTCACATTCCTGGGTGGTGAAAAAGGAAGGCCGGAAGGAGAAAACCGGTAGCTCCAAGTGTTGAGAGGCTCTGACAAACCTCATACAAGCTTTGTGGCCAACGTGAGTTAGGCGTCGACCAGACCGGACTATGTCATCAGGATGCCTCACTAAAGGTTTTGGCAACATTTGGCTCAAGCCAAATTGTCGGGCAACCAAATTTGGACAATAGTTCATAAAACCCTACCCATTGTTCCCTATTTCGATACGGAAATAAATCATGGTAGGAGTAAGAAACGCCCGCCATATAGCATTCGACAGCGCAGCAGCTTGAGGTGAGACTCCAGGGAACGGGTTTCTGAACCAGTCAGGCCCAAACTTACACTCCACAAATGGCGCCATGTCAGGAACGAAAGAGGAAGTTTCCACAAACATACTAAGATACCTCATAAAGAGGGCTTGTCTTGGAGCTTCTTGAGTGGTCATCAAAGCTAGTCGCATCCCCTCGACAGAACGCGTTTTGTTGAGAATCTCCATCTTTGTAGAGGCTGGATATCCTAGTTTGTGCTCGAAGGTGGCGTTGAGCCAATGCTGCAACAACCACATAGGCCCTGAGATGTTTAAGGCTTTAGTGGTTTGATGAAGGAGTTTTAGTCTCATGGCCGACAGGCCAAGAGAATGATAAAGAGAGGCCAACAGGAGTTTGGCCAGAGATATTTGTCGGCCTTCATGAATCTGAATGGCCAAATTGATGAAGCTTTTGGCTATTTGCAAAGAGCCAGGGCAAAACATGTAGTACGATAACCAGAGGGTTAAAAAGGAAATATGTTCTTCGTCAGAGACTTCTTGGGAGTCTTTGTCATGGCGATCCTCGATGTAGTTTTGGAAACTAGCACGCTCGAAGTCGAAGGCGTTCTCCGTCTCCCAAGTCGGGTCGAAAGTTTCACCCAGTGGCGAAAGGCCAGTAATGGCTGCCACATCAAAAAGTGTCAGCGTGAACATGCCGCAAAGAAGGTGGAATGTGTTTGTCGACCCTTCCCAGAAGTACATCGACGCCAACAGCAAACAAGGGTTAACCCTGTGGGCAGTTCTGGAGAGTTGGATGGCGTCGAAGATACCATAATCCTTCCATTGTTGTTGACGTTTCCCTTCAACCTTGTCGAGCCAGGCGAGATAATCCTTGTTGCCTGGAGTTGGCATAGACCTGAAAACTCTAGACTTTGGTGCCATGTATTTGAGATCCAAGGTACCCCCTTTTTCGAAGGCGGGTAGGATCGTTTGGTCAAAACAAGGGAAGAATTTTTGGAGTTCTTGAGGACTAGGTTTGTTGTCTGGGAAAGGACCATGGAAACCACACAGCGTGTTTTCCACTGCGAATGGAATGACCATTTGACGGCACCTTTTGGATACCACCGTCTTGTCAGTTGAAAATGGTTGAGGAAGAGAATGATGTGTTTCTGCTTCTGAAAGTACGTACGCAACCGGGTTGTTGCCAGTGGTTTGAGGAATGCGAGTGGTAGTTGTTCTTGATGAAGCCATTGGAAGAAAGAAACGCAAAAAGGTGCAAAGCGTCAGGAAAGGAAAATATCACAAAGCTGATGAGGGTTTTCGTGAAAGAGGGGTTGCGAAAAGTGGAAAGGGTTTCTAAAGAGGACTATTTATAGGGCGCATGCAGAAAATGAAAAATCAAGACTTTCTAACTTCTGAAAGTAAGTGGGGTTTGGTGTCAAAGCCCATAACTTGGATGAGACTAGCCATCATGGCGTTTTTCTCAGAAATCGTGGGAGGAGATTGCCATCATCATGTCAGGCGGCGCTTGCCACGTGTTGAGAAAGAAGACAAAACGATTGGCAAAAAAGGAAAGCCGTCGAAATCTTGCGAGAAACCAAAAAGCCAGATTTCTCCATCGACGCAATACTCAGTCGAAACTGGCCTTTTGAGGGGGCAATTTGTTGGCACTAGATTTCGACTAGCAGTGGTGTCGGGAAACTTCCAAAGCGGGTCGGCGCAAGAAAGAGGTACAATGAGGTGTCGAGTCGACACCAGTAGAAAGGCGTGTCAGAGAGCCAGCGACAAGTTTTTACGTCGGGGGAGAATGAGGGGACGAGTTGATGTCGACTTCAAGAAACAAGTGTTTAGGCGGGAAAAGTTTGAAATGTCCAAGACTACGGGAAGTTGAAAAGAGAGTGGGGTGCCACGTGTCAGCTTCAGAAAATATTTTGGCAAACAAACAGTTATTTTTTAGGGCTATATAAGGCATTGCTTTTTTCATTTTAGAGCTCGCATTTTTTCAGATTGTAAGGGGATAATACTCAAAGTACCAAGCTTAGAGAGAAACGAGTTCACTCCCGCAAACAAATGTACACTTGCGTCTAAATCTTATTTAGTGCAATTTATTTTTCGCATATAATTTAAAGTCTTTACTTCTCTTGTTTTTTCCCGCTCAGCTTTCCCTTGCATTTCTTTGTTTTTCTTGCATCCAACTCGCAACCGTTAAGACACTTTTTGCGTCACCCAAGTCACTTAAGCGTGACATTTAAACAAACATAAACTGAAATGCAATATAAACATACGCTTCCAATTCCAAGTTCTGGGATTCATCTGGCCGATCCCGCAAGCGAACCTACGACGGAAGGCCAGCGGTTGTTCGCGCAGGCGAATAGTATGAAGGTCCATCCATATTGTGATGATGATTTGCACAATGATGGGAAATCTTAGTGGTCAAAATTTGGGGTATGACAATTCCCGTTTAACGAAACAGGGAAATCAGAGTGATCGTAGTTCCTCTTATTCTATGGGAGGAAAAAGGTGTTTTGGTGTATTGTTCAAACCCCAAGATTGAAGCGAAAGGTGATTTGTATCTTGTTTAAAGCCCAAGATGTGAAGCTAAAGGGTTTTGACTGAGAGAGAATTTGTCATCTCTAAAGAGGGACTGTTGATGTTTGTATGTTGTGAGCAAAGAACAAATTTGATGCTAAAAGGTTGATTGACTCAACCGGGGATTTCTCTATACAAAGCCTAAGAGGAGGCTATTGACCCAACATGAGGGTGTTTATTATTTGTCTCGTACAAAGCCCGAGATAGAGGCTAAAAGGGTTGGCTCAATAAGAGAGTACTAACAAGTGACTGACTCAACAAGAGAGTGCTTTTTGTGTCTTGTACAAAGCCCAAGACGGAGGCTAACAGAGTTGACTCAACAAGAGAGTCTTGAACAGGTGATTGACTCAACAAGAGAGTCTGAAGGTTGATTGACTCAACAAGAGAGTCTTTTATACTCAGCAAGAGAGTGATTTGTTGTCTCGTACGAAGCCCGAGATTGAGGCTAAAAGGAGATTGACTCAATAAGAGAGTCTTTTATACTCAACAAGAGAGTGTTTTTATATGTCTTGTACAAAGCCCAAGACGGAGGCTAAAAGTTGAATCAACAAGAGAATCTTTTATACTCAACAAGAGAGTGGTTTTTTATATGTCTTGTACAAAGCCCAAGATGGAGGCTAAAAGAGTTTGACTCAACGAGAGAGTCTGAAAAGGTTAGCTATGCTAGGGAGAATCATTTGTACAAATCCCAAAAGGAGGATGTCTTACTGCTGAGGATTAGATCCATAGGTAGGCCCAAGTGTGGGGAACTCTCATGAGAGAGACTGGGTTTCTGAGTGATCGGTGTTTCTTCCTATGTTTGAAAGGAACTTGAGAATGTCTTTGAGACTCAAGAGGCTTAGACTGTCCAAGTCTAGAGTTTTATCTTTTGTACAATGCCCAAGAGGAGGCACGGGCATTAAGGGATGAGTATCAACCCTAAAATGGCCGGAGTTTTGATGCTGGAAAGACTGCTCTAGCAAAGGATGACTAAGTCCTATCTTATACCTTTAAGAGGTCGTCAGGGTCCTTATATTAAGCCCAAGATAAGGCATGAGAACTTCTAAGAAGCCGAAGGGTCCTTGTACAACGCCCAAGAGGGGGAGGGGATGTTTTTAGGAAGCCTGTGGGTCCCCAAACCAAGAGAAGTTCAAGAAATGCAATTCACAGAGAAGAGATCATTCCAGGAAAGTTCGAGAATTTGGAAGAAACTCAAGAGATGCCATTCACGGAGAAAAGATCATCTCTGGGGAGTTAGAGTTTCTTTGACAATTTGGAAGGGTGACAGTCTGAGAAAAGGTTCACCGAGAATACTGCCTTTCTCTTTGTTCCATATTGTTTAACCCCAAGAGAAGGGAAGATTGTATCTGGAATCCTACGGGGGATCTAGTTTTGTTTGTATTTAAGAGTGACCAACAAGGCTTTACCCAGTTCTGGACGTAGTTGCCGGGGAAAATCTAAATAACTATACTAGTATTACACATTGGGTATGTGACAAGTATATAAATGGATGTGAAAGAAGACTTACAGTGAAACATCCCCATAATACAGTTATATACATATGAAAGCGGTAAATGAGAGCGGATAAACACTTACCCGTTGTAGAGCTTCCATGCTGTTTGGTTAGTTGTTCAACAAAGAAAGTTTTGATAACAACATATATTTGAATTCAAAATCAAAGGAGAAAGTGTTTTGAAAAGATTATTGGGGCTTACAGCTCAAGGAGAGGCCCAAGTTTTAACGATGATCGCACCGTTGTGTTGAAAATTATACAGGGGGACTTATACAATATGTGAGGCCTAAAAAGTTTTTATGTACAAGGGGATGAGTCTTACACTCTATTAGAGGCCCAAAGAAACTTATTTTTGTACAAGAGATGGGACTTACAACTCAAGGAGAAGCCCAGGGTTTTTGTTTTAAACTGGCGATCGCACCGAGATTTTTTCTTTTACCGCAGAGGGACTTATACAATATCTGAGGCCCAAAATTCTTTTGGTTAAAAGGGGATTGGGTCTTACACTCTATTAGAGGCCCATGAGTTTGAAAATGAATAAAGATGGGTCTTATAGCTCAAGGAGAAGCCCAAAGATTTTTGTTAAAAAGGCGACGATCGTGCCGAACTTTTTGACGGTATCGGGACTTATACAATACACTGAGGCCCTAAATTGTTTTATTTACAAAAGGGTTGGGTCTTACACTCTATTAGAGGCCCATGAGTGTTTGAAAAAGATTTGTTTAGGGTAATTAAGATCAAAACCCTAAATTAATTTCAAAATGTATTTTAATTAACTAAAAATTTAATTAAAAGCATCAAAATTATCAAACATGTGTGAAAAACAAGTTGTGGTCTTGGATTAATGTTTTAAAAATCATGTTTATATCCACAAAATGATTGGAAACTAATTAAGTTTGGAAAATCAAGGAGGAAAAAATATTTTAAATGTTAAAAAACAAATAAAAGATTAATTCTTTGCAAAAATATCAAGTATATAAAATAAATAATATTTTTGGAAATTTTTGGCAAAATAAAATATTTTAACATTTTTGTGAATTATTAAAAAAAGAATCAACTCAAAATCATTAAAACTCAGAGAGAAATTAATTTTTGAATCAATTAAATAAAATCACAAAATTCAAATATTTAAAAATTCAAAAAAAGGACGCCAAGAACACCAAGTTCTTGCCCACACCCTCAGTTTCTTCAAATTTGTGTTTTCCCCTCAATCTCACTGAATAATTGATGAAATCACACAATCCACATATCAATCTACTCGTTTTCGCCTCACGATCATGTCTATGGTCCTTAATTTCATTTATTTTAAGCATGGAATAAGAAATCAAGACAAAACCTCAAGAACCCTAAGTTCTGCATGAAGGCTGGGAATTTTGATACACGATTCATACAAAGCAATTAATTGAGGGGAAACCCTCCATACATGATTATGAACATATGGCAAAATTATTGTGTGAGGAAATATGCATGAATCATGAAATGACCAAGTTTAGGCTTACTTGAAGGTCGTGGCAGCAAGAGCAATTTTATTTTTGAGTTGGAGGTGTTACAGATGAATTGTGATGATCTGAACAGCTTCCCTACACCATATGGAATGTGTTTGAATGCTTGGAGTGATTGGAAATGGACTGGAACAGGTTATGGCACCTCAACTGCAACTTGGTTGAAAACTTGAGCAATTGGCTGGTGATTTTGAGAGATTGGTATTCTAGATGTTGTTTATGTGTTTGGATCACTTCTATATGATGTTTATGAGGTGTGTGTGTGTGTGTGTGATTGGTTTGGTTAGAATGGCTCTCAAACTCAAAACCCGATAGTGACTTGCTTTGGAAGGCAATTTTGGAGTGGAAGAAGAGATTTTGAGGAAAACATCGGTTTGATGGCTTTGGTGTACTTAAACTGAGCACAAATGAGCTCTATTTATAGTAGAGCAAGTTTATTTTGCAAGCAATAGTGAATGGCAACTGCAGCAGATCATTGTCCAATTGGATCATTTTGGAATCTCAAGTCTCCTCTAACCATTGACTAGAGGTTAGAGCACATGCCTTTGGTTCCCTAGTTCAGAGATCATCCTTGACTTGTTCAGTTGGAAATGGCTCAGTTCATGCCACCTTGGTGCATCCATTGACTTGGGAGGTTTATGGATCAGTGTTTGTCCCTCCTTGGTCCCCCCCTGAGGTGTTCAGATGGATAAACTTGTTTGTCATTTGCACAATTTGCTCAAATCGACCAAAATGCACAAATCTGCCTTGCCATGACAGTTGCAGCAAGGCATATTGCCATTGTCATAACTCTTAGCTCAAATGGGATTTGATGGAGTTCTTGGCCATTTTAGAAAGCTCTCATATGATACAACATATGTGTGATCATAGTTTGTCTTGACACTTTTTGGATCCAAGTGAAAAATGCCCTTACATTTGGCAAAAAGTGAAACAGATTCTGACTTAGTGAAAATTTCACTAAGTGTTGGAAAAAGTGGCATTTTCATGTTTTTGTCATTTTGATCCAACCATAACTCAAAATCCATGAATTGGAATGAGGTGTAGTTGACACTTTTAAAGTATGCCATTAGAGCTACAAATCCATCTTTGGATCAGCCCAAATGGTTGCTTGGATCACAAGTTATGATCCTTGGAAGTTGGTACCCTAGCCACTTTGTTCCATAACTTAGAGAATTTCTAAGTTTTTTTATGGTTACCCCTTTTACAAGTTATCCCACTTTTCTTGATTTTTCTTGATGAATAATGATTCCAATCACACATTAATATCATTTTAGGGTTAGGGAACCATAATTGATAAAAAAATCAAAAAGTCAAACTTTGACTTTTGGGCACAGTTGACTTTTTATCAGATGAATTTGAAACTGTGTGATCCTCTATGAAATCAAGTCCTTGACCTAAATCAAACTTGATGGATTGATTTCATAGGTGTTATAGGGTGTATTGAATCATGTCCCAAGGTTTGGGAGGAGCATGTCCTGGTCAAAAGTCAAAGGCATAGTTGACTTTTTCTTCAAAAACCCTAACTGTGGTTCAGATGAAATTGAAACTTGTGAATCAAGCTTCTTGGATCAATCCATTATTGAAAATGGATCAATGTGGTGTATTTGAGGCCCTCATGTTTTGGCTCATGTTTTGTCCTAAAAGTCAACTTAGGGGTGAATTAGGTCAAGAAACCCTAATTCCTGATTTTTTTGATAAATGCATCTCCTGAGGCAAAATTGACTTGATGATTGGGTCCATGATGTCCCTTGGAGTATCTTGAGTTGTATTTTGAAGCATTGGCTCATGCCCAGATGAAAATTTCCATCAGGAGGCCTCAGTCGACCAAAACCCTTATTTGGTGACACTGGCGATCTTTAGGCTCGATCCACTTGGAATGTTGCAACTTTGTGCTTGAGTCTTGATGTGGGAGTCCTTTTGATCATTTATGTGTGTTTGAGAGACTAGACAAGTTGAAGATCATGTCATTTCTTGATTGATCCTTTGTCTAAGTACCCTGAGAGGGCTTGAAACCCAAATCTTTGATTGTAGTGAATGCTCAACAATCCTTGAGGAGATTGATGAGGCATGATGGTTCATCCATATTGTGATGATGATTTTCACAGTGATGGGAAATCTTAGTGGTCAAAATTTGGAGTATGACAGATGCCCCTATTTAATCTTCTTGGACCCGAAGGTGTGAATGGCGAAGATATTCGGGCATTCAGGGTGCAAGAGGATTAAATATCGGAATACCCGAAATTTTGATGGTGGTTATGAATGGTAGTTTGCTCAGCCATCTTCTTTTGCTAAGCAATGATGCTTAGAAAAGTGTAAAAACTTCCCCTCGATCCTGGTCTTCAACCAAGGAACTGGTCTCAGTTTTCTTTTGAAATAAACTTCCCCTCGATCCTGGTTTCCTACCAAGGAATTGGTCTCAGTTTCTGAAATAAACTTCCCCTCGATCCTGGTTTCCTACCAAGGAACTGGTCTAAGTTTCTGAAATAAACCTCCCCTCGATCCTGGTTTCCTACCAAGGACCTGGTCTTAGTTTCTGAAATACTTCCCCTCGATCCTGGTTTCCTACCAAGGACCTGGTCTTAGTTTCTGAAATACTTCCCCTCGATCCTGGTTTCCTACCAAGGACCTGGTCTTAGTTTCATGACAAGGGATGTTATTTGTAGCGGCTTTCCTCAAACTTCTCGACGAATTTTCCTGGGGAGATGCCATTTGACGGAAAAATGTTTTGATGTCAGACTTTCTGGGGAAACCCATCGTCTGAGCGGTAGAGGTGTACAAACTTCTCTACTTGAGACGCCATTTGCTGCCTCTACTGGGGAAAACGAGTCTCTTGAGAGACTGCTTTCTGCTTGGGGATATTACATCATACTTTTCTTCGAGATCTTCTCAGAGAAATGCCATGTGATGTAATCCAATTTTGAGGGGCTTTCTCTGGGGACTTTCCTAAATCCGGGAAAGTGAAAACATCATCTTCAATGGTGAAGAGTGACGTTTGTCAAAAGTTTTCCTCCTTTTCAGAGGTTCAAGTTATCAAAGTGGTCAAGGGACCAACTCCAACCCAGAAATAAACTGGAGGAGAGATCGCTCAGACGCTGCATTTCCTAACGAGGAAAGGACTGACAACTTGATTGAGAGGACTTTTATCACTAAGGGATAAGACCGACCGGAGTGATAGTGATGCAATATGAATATGAATGTAAATCAATAATGCATGATGTATGTATGTATATGCTGACGAAACTGACACGACATACAGATTAACGGATGAACACGACTGGATACTCGGCCACTGCGGGGAATGAAAAGTATCACTGGTCAAAGATAGCAATTCTGCCTTGCTTAGGAGAGATAGTCCCTGCGGGGAACAACGTTGGTCGGGCTTAGGAGATAAGAACTCTGTCGGGGATACCAGATGAGAAAATCACATCTGATACAGCTAATCCTTCATTCAGGTGTACTGATTTAGAATGAGTACTTTGATTCTGCACTTTGAAGCTCGGTTACTTCTGGAGAAGCGATCGATGTTCTTTCGATGTTCAACAATCAAAAGAAATTGCCATCTTTATTTTAAAAGCAGAAAAAGTTTAACAAGAAAATTCATTTTTGTTTTATTTCAAGAATCATTAATCAGGTTAAAATGTCGTTCTGTAAAGCTAAAACAAATCAGAATTACAAACAAAAGCACTAAGGCTCAAATTTTATTGATAGGAGGGAAATCAGCCAAACGCGTGATTCCATGGAGTATTTACAAAGTTAGAAAATGGTAATTTAAGGGAAAAGGGCTACATTGAAACATAACGACCGCTATCCTTCTACCAACTTTGAATTCTGGGCATCCTGAGCTTCTGTCGAAGATAACCTTGACTGGAGTTTTTCTTGGATGGTGTAACTGCTGTGGAGCTGAACTGATCAGACGTATGTACTTGCCATTAATCCCTAACTTTTGCCTGGATTGTACTTGGAGATTTCCAATCCACCAGGATGATTTTGATTATGTCTCTAATTTTTTCCTGGACCGCCCTTTCGGGTTTTCAATCCACCGAGACGTTTTTTTTTATTTAGGCGAAGTATTTCTTGACTACGTCAACATTTGTGGGGTAGGCAAATTCCTCTCCATCCATGGTTGCGAGTCTCAAGGCGCCGCTTGAGAAGGCTTTCTTGACCACATAGGGGCCGTCATAATTCGGAGTCCACTTGCCCCGGGAATCAGTGAGAAATAATTGTATCTTCTTGAGCACAAGGTCTCTTTTCCTGAAGACACGGGGGCAAACCTTTTCGTCGAACTCCTTCTTCATTATTTGCTGATACAACTGACCGTGACATAGAGCCGTTATTCGCTTTTCCTCTATCAGATTCAGTTCATCGTGTCTGCTTAGACACCATTCAGCCTCTGTTAGCTTAGCTTCCATCAATACTCGGATTGATGGGATCTCTACCTCTATGAGGAGTACTGGCTCCATGCCATGTACTAGAGAGAAAGAGGTTACCCCTGTTGAAGTGCGGACAGACGTGCGATAACCGTAAAGAGCAAAGGGTAACATCTCATGCCAATCTTTGTAGGTTACAACCATCTTTTGAACAATCTTCTTAATGTTCTTGTTAGCCGCTTCTACCGCTCCATTCATCTAGGGTCGGTAGGGAGATGAGTTATGGTGTTTGATCTTGAACTCTGCGCACAAATCTTTCATCATCTTATTGTTCAAGTTGGATCCATTATCAGTAATGATCTAGATCGGAACACCATAACGGCAGATGATATTGTTTTTGATAAAGCGGACCACCACTTGTCGAGTTACATTGGCGTACGACGCTGCTTCGACCCACTTGGTGAAATAGTCAATGGCTACCAGGATGAACCGATGTCCGTTTGAAGCCTTGGGTTCGATCATACCAATCATGTCGATTCCCCACATGGAAAAAGACCATGGGGAAGAGAGAACTTTGAGATGTGTTGGCAGTACATGGATGTTGTCGGAGTATATCTGACACTTGTGACATCTCCTTATGTACTTGTAGCAATTGGATTCCATGGTCAACCAGTAGTACCCTGCTCTCAGAATTTTTCTCGCTATTGCGTGTTCGTTGGCATGAGTGCCAAAGGATCCTTCGTGAATTTCTTTCATCAGTAAGTTTGCTTCTAGTCTGTCTATGCATCGAAGCAAGACCATGTCAAAGTTTCTCTTCTAGAGTGTATCACCGCTCAGATAGAAGTTGCCTGACAGCCTTCTGAGGGTCTTCCTGTCTTTTCTTGATGCCCCAGGCGGGTACTCTTGTTTCTTCAGGAAGCATTTGATATCGTGATACCAAGGTTTGTCGTCTATGATTGCTTCAATCGTGAAGATGTAAGCGGGCCTTTCTAGGCGCATTATGTCGATCTTAGGTACATCGTTCTATTGACCTACACTAATCATAGAAGAGATAGTGGCTAATGCATCAGCCATATGATTCTCTTCACGAGGGATATGATGAATCAATCCTGATTGGTATGTGTTCCAATATCCTTTGACTTGATTGATAACCAGGGTTGAGTCTCCATACACATCCAAGTTCTTAATTCTTAGGTCAATAGCTTCTTCGAGACCCATGATGCAAGCTTCGTATTTGGCCCCGTTGTTTGTGCATTTGAAAGTTAGTCTGGCAGTGAAAGGAATATGGGTATCCTGAGGTGTTACGATGATTGTTCCAATTCCATTTCCATAATTGTTGACAGCTCCGTCAAAGATTAGTCCCCATTGGTAACCTGGTTCTGGCCCTTCACTAGGTAGCAGTTCATCGCAATCTTTCATTTTCAAATACATGACATCTTCGTCTGGGAAGTCAAATCCGACCGATTCCTGATCGTCAATCGGCTGATGAGCCAAATGATCGGCTAAAACACTTCCTTTTACGGCTTTCTGAGCGTGGTATTCGATGTCGTATTCTGACAACAACATCTGCCAACGGGCAATTCTTCCCGTGAGAGCAGGCTTTTCGAAGACATACTTAATTGGATCTATTTTGGAGATTAACCAAGTAGTGTGACAAATCATGTACTGGCGAAGACGTTTGGCTGCCCAAGCCAGAGCACAGCAAGTTTTCTCGAGCATAGTGTACCGAGTTTCACATTCGGTAAATTTCTTGCTCAAATAGTAGATGGCAGACTCTTTGCTTTTCGTTTCGTCTTGTTGGCCAAGTACACAACCCATGGAGTCTTCCAAGACTGTTAAGTAAATGATCAGTGGTCTTCCTTCCACTGGAGGTGATAGAATCGGTGGGTTCGACAGATATTCCTTGATACTGTCGAAGGCGGTTTGACATTCTTCTGTCCAAACGCAATCCTGATTCTTTTTGAGTAATTTGAAAATCGGCGCATATGTTGCGGTCATGAGGAATATAAATCTGGAAATGTAGTTCAAATGTCCCAAGAATCCCCTGACTTATTTTTCAGTCCTCGAAGAAGGTATTTCTTGAATGACCTTGACCTTGTCAGGATCAACCTCAATTCCTTTTTGGCTGACGATGAACCCTAAGAGTTTCCCCGAGCGAACACCAAATGTGCACTTATTAGGATTCAAGCGGAGTTTGTACTTTCTCAACCGCTCGAATAGTTTTGACAGGTGGGTCACATGCTCCTCTTCTGTTTTAGATTTGGCAATCATATCATCGACATATACTTCGATTTCCTTGTGTATTATGTCATGAAACAGAGTAGTCATGGCCCTTTGATAGGTTGCCCCGGCATTCTTCAAATCGAACGACATTACCTTGTAACAAAAGGTACCCCATGGGGTAATGAACGAAGTTTTCTCCATGTCTTTCGGCGCCATTTTTATCTGATTATAGCCTGAGAATCCATCCATGAAGGAGAAAACTTTGAACTTTGTTGTACTGTCTACCAGCATGTCAATGTGTGGTAAAGGAAAGTCGTCCTTTGGACTAGCCTTGTTTAGATCTCTGTAATCTACACACATTCTGACTTTTCCGTCCTTTTTCGGAACTGGTACTATGTTGGCTAACCATTGAGGATATTCTGAGGTGACGAGGAAATCTGCGTCAATCTGTTTCTGTACTTCCTCTTTGATTTTGATGGCCATGTCTGGATGAGTCCGTCTCAGCCTTTGTTTCACCGGCGTACATTCTGATCTTAACGGTAGATGATGTTCCACGATGTTGGTATCCAACCCTGGCATGTCCTGATAGGACCAAGCGAATACATCGGAAAACTCTTTGAGAAGCTTTATCAAATTTCCTTTGACTGTCGGACTGAGCAGTGCCCCAATCCTGACCTCTTTTCTCTCCTCTTCTGAACCCAAGTTGACCGTTTCCAATGGCTCTTTGTGAGGTTCAATGGACCTTTCCTCTTGTTTGAGTAATCGGGAGATCTCCTCTGGAATTTCTTCATCATCTTCTTCTTCAACCTCAAATACCGAGAATTCAAAGTTGGGAGAAGGCATTGGATCGTGTGTTTCAATGGGGTTTAAAATAAGCAATCTGCATGACGTGATGATTTGTGTTTAGAAGAGATAGAGAAAATGCAAGAGTGTGTGCAGTGTATTTTTTTGGAAAACTGCTTGTTTTTATTATTTGAATTGTTTTTTAGGATTACCATTTTCTGAAAAAGCGAAAAGAGAAAACATCAATTAATGTGGGAATTACAGAATGACGTTATTTTATTTATGAACTTGTCTATTCTTGAAACTACAGCCCTATAAAACAAAACTCAGTCGCTTTGGGCGAAGCGAAGAGGTCTTTACAGAAAAGTGAGCCCTATCAAAACATCTGTTTCACCTGGGCAAGGTGAAAGGTTAAGATAAAGACGGCAATTACTTAGACTTATGAACAATCTTCGGAACATCGACTACAACCCATTGGTGGCGAACTCCTCGGTGAATCACAAAGTCTGGTACCTTCCTTAATTTGTCTTCAGAAATAACGCTGATTTCTGGTGGAGCGGGATCATTGGAATCTGTCTCCCAGGTAGAGTTGTCATAGGAGGATTCCTCAGTTGTATTTTGCATAGTATTTGTGCTCTCAGGTAAATCTCCCCATCCAGTTGGATGGATGTCTTCGAGCCTGATACGAGAGCTTTCGGGAGCGGTGTACTTGACCATGAAGTCAAATTTTCCACTCGGTTGTCCCAGGGTGTCCCACACTTCTTTGGAACTGGAGGAGTCATCCCTTTCGATGACGTTGACCTCAGGAAAAGCATAGTTAATGAATTCTAGTCCTGTAAGCTTTGAAAATTCATCGTCGTGCTGGATATTATCTAAATGACCTGAGTGTTGATCCCATGACATAGTGGGGACGCAGGTATTCTTTTCAACGATGCTCAGCTGATTTTCATTGTTCGGCTGATTTTCTTGCCCCGAGTCTCCTGGGTACGGCTGCCAGATAGGAAGATCATCCATTGGGCCATAATAGTCGTGGTCAAAATTGTCTTTCATCAGAGTGTCTTCCTCTAATGAGTTTGGTGGAGCACGACATCCTTCCGGATCACAATCTCCGTATATCATTTTGACGTCTGACCTAGGTATAAATCTCAGATTCTGTGCGGGATAGAAAAACAGCGTAGGCACCTCTTCCTGAGACATATAACCGCCCTCGTTAAGATAGGACTTCCACTCTTCATCTGTATCGGAGAAGTCTCCCTCGTTGATGGTATGTACTTCTTGAGACACTGGGTGAAGGAAACCTCCATTGTGGAAGAAGTCCTGAATGGGATGAAAACTTTCCTCGTTAGTAGCAGTCTGGGTACATGTTGAAGAAAAACCAAGACCCTTCTTTATTTTGTTATCAGCAGGAATGACAAGTTGTCCCTATTCCTTTGCATTGTTACTTTTGATCACCTCAAGAGCATCTTTGTACGAGGATATTGATGTTCCCTTCTCTGATTGATTCTCGCTGCCTACCGAAAGTGCCTGGAACTGAGTTCCAACAACCTCCTCGGGTTCTACACAAGTGGACAATGATAGGTTACTCACGATCAAGGTCTGTTCTCCACAGACCATGACGAGTTGGTCATTCTTGACAAACTTCAGCTTCTGGTGAAGTGTCGAGGTGACTGCCCCAGCCTGGTGTATCCAAGGTCTTCCCAACAAACAGCTGTATGTTGCTCGGATGTCCATAACCTAGAAAGTGACTTGGAAAGTGTGAGGACCGATAGTTATGGAAAGGTCGACTTCGCCGATAACTGTTTTTCTGGACCCGTCAAATGCTTTGACGACGACCTCACTGCCTCTCATCGGAGATCCTTTGAATGAGAGTCGCATTAGAGTGGATTTCGGCATAACGTTGAGAGTCGATCCGGTATCTACCAGTACGCTGGCTAAATCGTCGTCCTGGCAGTTAACTGTGATATTGAGCGCCGTGTTGTGACTTTTGCCTTCTTCTGGAAATTCCTCATCACTGAACCCCAAGTTGTTGCAGGAAGTGATGTTAGAGACGATGCTGTCGAATTGCCTTATTGACACATCCTATTCAATAAAGGCCTATTCTAAGACTTTATGTAGAGCCTCTCTGTGGGCTTCGGAACTGAGTAAAAGAGATGACACAGATATCTTTGAAGGAGTTTGTAACAGCTGATCAACAATGTTGTATTCACTTCTTTGGATGAGCTTCATTATCTCATCGCTGTTCTTTGAAAGGTCGGGATCGCTAGATTGACCGACTGGTGGATTGGTAGCTTCTGTCTGAAGTTCCATTTCTCTATTAGGTTCTCTAACTCCTCTGTTGAAGATTCGACCGCTTCGTGTTACTCGACTGATGTCCGCAATATTCACGACGGAGGGTAATTAAATTTCCTTTCCATTCTCAATTATTGTTGCACCGTATTTGTAAGGGATAACTTTATAAGACTTGTACAGCACTGGTCATGGCAGATAGATAACTACAGGAGCCTTCTGATTTCTCTGACTGTCGTAAGTGACTTTAATCAGTTCTTGGTTAAGAACCTTCGATTTGTCAAGTAAAGGGATGATGGTACAAACATCTTTGGTCCCTTCAAGATCAGAGATTACAACAACATCTTTGATCTGATCAGCGAAGTAGTCTGGCGTCCAGTTGATTGATCTAGAACTTGGACACGGTTGAATCTCCTTGCGGTCCAACTGACTTTAAAGAGCTACTCGCACGAGGTAGCATCCTTGGTTATTCTCTGAGCAGACTCTACAACGCTCGTAGTTATGTGGTGGCACCTGGCCACGTCCGCTTTGAATGCAGTGTAACCTCACTAGGTCTATTTCCATAGATCGAACATCCTAACTTTGATGCCTAGTAGGGTTCCCGTTTGTCACACTGATTTATTGCGTGTCTTCGTCTAGATGGATCGGAAGCCACCAGTTGTTTAACAAGTGTTGCAAAGTTCTTTGAACGAGAGCGCACCCTTGGTTACTCTCATAATGTACTTTACAGCTCAGATAATCATGTAAAGTGAGAAAACCAAGTTGGACTTGCTTGGCGTGTAACTCCACCAAGCTGGTATTCATCAAACGAATATCGAAGATTTGAATCATGTTGATCTGATAAGGATTTTTATCATGGTAGTCTTGGATCACCCAAGATCCATCTGATGCTGGAGGGCCTCTTATACAAAAGAGCATCCCTATTTGTTTACCGAGCAAATCAGACAGGAATTGTAATCGTGCCACGTCAGATTATGATACTGGCTTTGCCTTGAGTGCATTGCCACTAAGTTGACATTCATTGCACGGATGTCATAGTTTTGAATGATGTTGGAACTTGCATGGGTCATGTTAACTCCACGAACTTGGTGCTCTTGGATCCACCCAAGATCCAACTGTTCCTGTAGAGCTGATTGCACCACAGAAGATCCTTGATTGTCTTTAGAGCAGATATCACACTGGTGATAATTGTGAGGTGGTATATGGCCATAGCCGCGCTGTCTGCGATGCATCTTGACCAGATTGGTCCTTAATAAGATTACATCATGAATTTGATAGCTGTTGTTGGACTCTCCTTCTATCAAATTTACCGCAACTTTCTCGTGTTGAGGCAGCGGGTTCGTGAGAACATTAGGATTTGTATCCTTGAAAGATAAGACCCCGCTCCTAACAAGCTTTTGCACATCGGATTTGAAACTGAGACAGTTTTCTATGTTATGCCCTGGTCCTCCTTGATGGTAAGGGCAAGTCTGATCCGCTTTGAACCAAAATGGCAGATTCTCCGGTACTGTAAGAGGAGACCTGGTTTGGACGTGCCCCTTGATCAGTAGTAATGGAAACAGTTCTGCGTACAACATCGATATATGGTCGAACCCTGGGGGTCGCGTTGTGCGGTTGTTTTTATATGGAGGACGAGCCTGCTGAAGAGGCTGTTGTGTCCTTTGCTGAAATTGTTGTTAATTAGGTTGGCTTTGAGCAACCTGAGGTTGATACATAGGAACAGGCACGAGGTTGATAGTAGGAGTTACAATTGCTACTGGGTGGTATCGTCACCTTTGCTTTCCGAGAGAGATATTACCAATATCTTGCTCTCTTTTCTTAGGGAGAGCACTACCGTATCATTTTGTACTACTTGGTGACCCAGCGTCTTTAACCATACGTCCTTCTCAGACCGTTTCCTCAAGACGAACTCCCATGCCCACCATCTCAGTGAAGTCACTGGGTGCACTGGCAACCATCCTGTCGTAGTAGAATGAGCTCAAGGTCTTTAAGAAGATCTTTGTCATTTCTTTTTCCTTAAGAGGTGGACAAATCTGGGCGGCAATTTCATGCCATCTCTGAGCGTACTCCTTAAAGGTTTCCTTATCCTTCTGCGACATGGCTCTGAGTTGATCTCTGTCTGGTGCCATGTCTAGGTTATACTTATATTGTTGAATGAAAGCAGCGCCAAGATCTCTGAAAGTAGCAATCTTAGTGCGGTTTAAACCCATGTACCACTTGAGTGCGGCACCGGTTAAACTATCTTGGAAATAGTGAATCAGTAACTCTTGGTCCTTTGTCTGAGTTGACATTCTCCGAGCGTACATTACCAAATGGCTTTGAGGGAAAGAGTAACCCTTGTACTTTTCAAATTCGGGCACTTTCAACTTGTGCGGAACTTTCACATTGGGGACCAAACAAAGGTCTGCAGCGTCCTTTCCAAATAGATCCTGACCGCGAAGGGCTTGCAGCTCTTTCTGCATCTCCAGGAACTGTTCCTATAACTCATTCATTCTGTCAATCATACTTTCATTTCCACAGAAGGTATCTGTGGAATCTGTCCTTCCTGGACAATGTGTACCACGGGTGGTGGTATAGTCATCATGGCAATGACTCTAGGTCCCTCCCGAAGTTTGTAACCTTCAGGAGTTATTGTCATGCCCCTGGCATCTTCGCTTTCCCGAAGTTTGTAACCTTCAGGCCCAGCGGGTCCTGCCGCAGTTCCATGATCCTCAGTGATTGGCGGAACATATCCTTCCGGGATATAGTTAATAGGCATTCCCCAGGGACGATCTTTACGCATGGTATACCAAGGGTCATACTTTTCCACTATAGGCGTTGATGTGATCTCTGAGATCACGGTCCTTTGTTGCTGCATCTGAGCTTCTACTAGAGCTTGCATGTCGTTATGAAGCTTTCTCATATCCTATTTCAGAGTGTCGATCTCTTACCTCAACTCTCTGTTCTCTTCCTCGAGATCATCCATCTTTTTCTGTCGATTGGCCCGAGTATTGTACGAATGAGACATTTTGACTCTAGAATCGAGACGTAAACGTATATTCGTAGGGAAGAAGAATGCGTTATGTGAGAATGATGAATGATATGCAATGATTATATTTAGTTTTTTTTTGTTATTTTCAAAAGAAACTTCGACAATTGGATTGCAAATATCAAACAGTGGGGAAACCCCGTTTTATTGAATTCAAAGATTACGGAAATGGAAATACAGTAATTTACATAGTGCTGTAAAAGGAAATCTAAACTCATGGGTCTTGAGTCCTCTCTGAGGAGAGCTCAGGTGCTGGTTCTGGTACTTTTCTTTTCTTTGGCCGGGGCTCTTGAGCCGTTGTCAGGTTGTCATTCCTTTGCCAAGTGAAAGGAGCGAGCAAATTCCTTTGGTCATCCTGATTCTCTATGGCATGTTGCTCTAAAATCTCAATCAGAGCATCTTTTTCTCTTAACAGCTGCTGTATTTTCTTGCACTCCACATTGAGAATACGGTACTTGTTCTTCCAAGACCTCTTCTCCTGTTGAACTTTGTTGAGAGTAACCTGAAGTTTTTCCATATCAGACATAAAATAAAGGACATGGTCCCTTAATGGAAGAACTTCTTGACGAGGGTAAGCATCCTCAGCTTGAGAGCTCTAGTTTGTACCCAGTGGAGATAGGTTTCACCGAGACACAGTCTGGTTTTCCTAGAGACTCTCGTCCTTTCCTATGAACGTGTTTCCAGGCATGCACTATTTCTGTCTTTAGTGCTCTGTCATTTTCTCATTCCTTGAAGAAAAGACCTTCCAGATGAACATTACGCGGGATATGTCTCATCGGGTATCCGAATTGACAACGAACCAAAACTGGATGATAATTGATTCCCCCTTTAATTTCTATGAGGGGTACATTTGGGAAATTTCCACAACGGTCAATGATCCTGATCCCGTCATAGATTCGATTGTACCAATCGATGTCAGAGTTGGTAAGAGACATGATTCTCTGCGACAAACGTAAAGTATTCTTTTGATCCTAAAATGCAGTAGACTTTGGCAAATAGGAAATGAACCATTTGTACAGCAGGGGTACACAGCATGTGATCATTCCTCTGCTATACAAATTCCTTAAGTGTACTGAATGATACGCATCTACGAGCAAGGTCGGTACAGAGTTTCCAATCAGAAAAACCTTAATGGCGTTGATATCTACAAAGTTATCGATGTTGGGAAATAAAAATAACCCGTAGGTAAGCAAAACAAAGATGCTTTCGAAAGCGGCCACGTTCCCTATACTAGCAAAGTGCAGAGCTTTCTTTATCAAAAACTGGGCTGACAAACCTTGGATACCACCCTTGGTGGTCATGTGAGTCCTGACTTCTGACTCGTCCAAATAGATTGCTCTTGCGATGGTTTGATCCTTTGGAATTTCTTCCAGTCCAGAAAAGGGAGCTTGATCAGTAACATGTAAATTAGTCAGGTGAGAGTACTCCTCCAGTGTTGGTGCTAGTTGATAATCAGGGAATGTGAAATAGTGATAGACCGGATCGTAGAACTGGATTAGTGTGGACAGGATTCCTTCAATTACATGAACTCTTAACAGAGACAGCAGTTCTCCATACTTGGCTCTGAAAGCCTCAGGGTTGGTGATCATCCTTGCCAACCCTCTTAAATCCTCTAGTTTTGGAACCTTGAAGGTGTACTTGTGAGTTTTCCTTCTACCGAAATCCATTAGCAATCTTTTTATCTGACATTTACAATCATTGTCTTAGTTTAATTTGAAAAAGAGAGAGTAGAAGAAAAGATTTTTTCTTTGTTTTAAGTTTTTTAATGAAATGAATGCATGAATGCAGCACACAAAAACATAGAAAATGGGGTCAAAGGGTCGGTGTCATAAAGTCAAGGCTCTACCCATCCCCAAAGGTTTATACTGGTGATTTTTTTTACCTGTCCTCAAAATCACTGACTCCTCTTGGGATAACAACAGCAAGCGGATCGCCAACGAGCTGTAGTATCTTAGAGTAGTCTCAAATGAGGGTAGTATCGCGTGACAACTATTTCCGATAGCTTCCGCATACAAAATGATTTCAGTCTACTAAAATCCTCAACTTCTCAGATAACCCAATGGAATAATCTGCTTTTAACAACCGAAGTCGTATAGGCATTGAATCCGCAAAGGGCATCTCCACTGATTTGATAATCGACCGGGACCTCTTATCTGGGATTCACTCCCCATAAGATTACCCGTATAGTGCCATCCCCTATCTTAGGTGTATACTCAATCTTTCCAGATGCGGAATCACACGCATTCCCATTAGCAGAAAAGTAAACACGGATATCAATTAGGAAAAGCAGTATATATTTGTCCTAACATCCTAGACCGATAGTCCTATTATCCTATATAGACAATGACACCCCAACAGAGTCGCCATTTCTGTGGAACTTTGTGAATTTAAAGTTTTCTACCTAAGACTGTGAGAGAGAAAGGTCTTCTCTGACCGTAAGACTGCAAGAGATAAATATCTCCCACTGTGGTCGCCATTTTATCTGTAGCGTGATTTTTGTGGTTTCGAATCAATATCGCTTTGGTACTACAGTTCGATTCATTTTTTATCCTGTGAAGCTGATTAAGGAAGGGAAATAGATGTCTCCAATTAACCCTGCTTGCATACTGAGGTTAAACAGTCAAAACTGTTGGTTTACAGATGCTATCAAAAGGGGGGTCTGTCTTAGGTTATTTGCTTTAAAAAAAATAGTGTCTGGACTATTTGCGAGGCTTTTGGTAAGGTGTTAGGTCTGATGCTTCTTGACTACTGTATGGAGGTACTGGACTTTGAGTTTTTGATTAGTATGCTCGCTAAGATTTTACAATCTTATGCCTACGTATTCCCGTTTAACGAAACAGAGAAATCAGAGCGGTCGTAGTTCCTCCTATTCTATGGGAGGAAAAAGGTGTTTTGGTGTCTTGTTCAAAGCCCAAGATTGAAGCGAAATGCGATTTGTATCTTGTTCAAAGCCCAAGATGTGAAGCTAAAGGGTTTTGACTGAGAGAGAGAATTTGTCATCTCTAAAGAGGGGTTGTTGATGTTTGTATGCTGTGAGCAAAGAACAAATTTGATGCTAAAAGGTTGATTGACTCAACCGGGGATTTCTTTATACAAAGCCTAAGAGGAGGCTATTGACCCAACAAGAGGGTGTTTATTATTTGTATCGTACAAAGCCCGAGATAGAGGCTAAAAGGGTTGACTTAACAAGAGAGTACTAACAAGTGACTGACTTAACAAGAGAGTGCTTTTTGTGTCTTGTACAAAGCCCAAGACGGAGGATAAAAGAGTTGACTCAACAAGAGAGTCTTGAACAGGTGATTGACTCAACAAGAGAGTCTGAAGGTTGACTGACTCAACAAGAGAGTCTTTTATACTCAATAATATAGTGATTTGCCGTCTCGTACGAAGCCTAAGATTGAGGATAAAAGGAGATTGACTCAACAAGAGAGTCTTTTATACTCAACAAGAGAGTGTTTTTATATGTCTTGTACAAAGCCCAAGACAGAGGCTAAAAGTTGACTCAACAAAAGAATCTTTTATACTCAACAAGAGAGTGGTTTTTTATATGTCTTGTACAAAGCCCAAGACGGAGGCTAAAAGAGTTTGACTCAACAAGAGAGTCTGAAAAGGTTAGCTCTGCTAGGGAGAATCATTTGTACAAAGCCTAAGAGGAGGCTGTCTTACTACTGAGGATTAGATCCATAGGCAGGCCCAAAGGTGGGGAACTCTCATGAGAGAGACTGGGTTTCTGAGTTATCGGTGTTTCTTCCTATGTTTGAAAGGAACGTGAGAATGTCTTTGAGACTCAAGAGGCTTAGACTGTCCAAGTCTAGAGTTTTATCTTTTGTACAATGCCCAAGAGGAGGCACAGGCATTAAGGGATGAGTATCAACCCTAAAATGGCCGGAGTTTTGATGCTGGAAAGACTGCTCTAGCAAAGGATGACTAAGTTCTGTCTTATACCTTTAAGAGGTCATCAGGGTCCTTGTATTAAGCCCAAGAGAAGGCATGAGAACTTCTAAGAAGCCGAAGGGTCCTTGTACAACGTCCAAGAGGAGGCGAGGATGCTTTTAGGAAGCCTGTGGGTCCCCAAACCAAGAGAAGTTCAAGAAATGCAATTCACAGAGAAGAGATCATTCCGGGAAAGTTCGAGAATTTGGAAGAAACTCAAGAGATGCCATTCACGGAGAAAAGATCATCTCTGGGGAGTTAGAGTTTCTTTGACAATTTCTAAGGGTGACAGTTTGAGAAAAGGTTCACCGAGAATACTGCCTTTCTCTTTGTTCCATATTGTTTAACCCCAAGAGAAGGGAAGACTGTATCTGGAATCTTACGGGGGATCTAGTTTTGTTTGTATTTAAGAGTGACCAACAAGGCTTTACCTAGTTCGAGACGTAGTTGCCGGGGAAAACTCTAAATAACTATACTAGTATTACACATTGGATACGTGACAAGTATATAAAAGGATGTGAAAGAAGACTTACAGTGAAACAGCCCCACAATACAGTTATATACATATGAAAGCGGTAAATGAGAGCGGATAAACACTTACCCGTTGTAGAGCTTCCATGCTGTTTGGTTAGTTGTTCAACAAAGAAAGTTTTGATAACAACATATATTTGAATTCAAAATCAGAGGAGAAAGTGCTTTGAAAAGATTGTTGGGGCTTACAGCTCAAGGAGAGGCCCAAGTTTTAACGATGATCGCACCGTTGTTTTGAAAACTGTACAGGGGGACTTATACAATATGTGAGGCCTAAAAAGTTTTTATGTACTAGGGGATGGGTCTTACACTCTATTAGAGGCCCAAAGAAACTTATTTTTGTACAAGAGATGAGACTTACAACACAAGGAGAAGCCCAGGGTTTTTGTTTTAAACTGGCGATCGAGCCGAGATTTTTTCTTTTACCGCAGAGGGACTTATACAATATCTGAGGCCCAAAATTATTTTGGTTAAAAGGGGATTGGGTCTTACACTCTATTAGAGGCCCATGAGTTTGAAAATGAATAAAGATGGGTCTTATAGCTCAAGGAGACGCCCAAAGATTTTTGTTAAAAAGGCGACGATCGTGCCGAACTTTTTAACGGTGTTGGGACTTATACAAGACACTGAGGCCCTAAATTGTTTTATTTACAAAAGGGTTGGGTATTACACTCTATTAGAGGCCCATGAGTGTTTGAAAAAGATTTGTTTAGGGTGATTAAGATCAAAACCATAAATTAATTTAAAAAAATATTTTAATTAACTAAAAATTTAATTAAAAGGATCAAAATTATCAAACATGTGTGAAAAACAAGTTGTGGTCTTGGATTAATGTTTGAAAAATCATGTTTATATCCACAAAATGATTGGAAACCAATTAAGTTTGGAAAATCAAGGAGGAAAAAATATTTTAAATGTTAAAAAACAAATAAAAGATTAATTCTTTGCAAAAGTATTAAGTATATGAAATAAATAATATTTTTGGGAATTTTTGGCAAAATAAAATATTTTAACATTTTTGTGAATTATTAAAAAAAGAATCAACTGAAAATCATTAAAACTCAGATAGAAATTAATTTTTGAATCAATTAAATAAAATCATAAAATTCAAATATTTAAAAATTCAAAAAAAGGGCGCCAAGAACACCAAGTTCTTGCCCACGCCCTCTGTTTCTTCAGATTTGCGTTTTCCCATTAATCTCACTGAATACTTGATGAAATCACACAATCCACATATCAATCTACTCGTTTTCACCTCACGATCATGTCTATGGTCCTTAATTTCATTTATTTTAAGCATGGAGTAAGAAATCAAAGACAAAACCTCAAGAACCCTAAGTTCTGCATGAAGGCTGGGAATTTTGATACACGATTCATACAAAGCAATTAATTGAGGGGAAACCCTCCATACATGATTATGAACATATGGCAAAATTATTGTGCGAGGAAATATGGATGAATCATGAAATGACCAAGTTTAGGCTTACTTGAAGGTCGTGGCAGCAAGAGCAATTTGATTTTTGAGTTGGAGGTGTTACAGATGATTTGTGATGATCTGAACAGCTTCCCTACACCATATGGAATGTGTTTGAATGCTTGGAGTGATTGGAAATGGACTGGAACAGGTTATGGCACCTCAACTGCAACTTGGTTGAAAACTTCAGCAATTGGCTGGTGATTTTGAGAGATTGGTGTTCCAGATGTTGTTTAAGTGTTTGGATCACTTCTATATGATGTTTATGAGGTGTGTGTGTGATTGGTTTGGTTGGAATGGCTCTGAAACTCAAAACCCGATAGTGACTTGCTTTGGAAGGCAATTTTGGAGTGGAAGAAGAGATTTTGAGGAAAGCATCAGTTTGATGGATTTGGTGTACTTAAACTAAGCACAAATGAGCTTTATTTATAGTAGAGCAAGTTTATTTTGCAAGCAATAGTGAATGGCAACTGCAGCAGATCATTGTCTAATTGGATCATTTTGGAATCTCAAGTCTCCTCTAGCCATTGACTAGAGGTTAGAGCACAGGCCTTTGGTTCCCTAGTTCAAAGATCATCCTTGACACATTCAGTTGGAAATGGCTCAGTTCATTGCCACCTTGGTGCATCCATTGAATGCTCCAAAACAAAATTGGAGTCTTGTCCCCTCTTTATGGTTTTTAGGTTTGGCATGCTATTTTTAGTTCCAAAGACTTGGGAGGTTTATGGATCAGTGTTTGTCCCTCCTTGGTCCCCCCCTGAGGTGTTCAGATGGATAAACTTGTTTGTCATTTGCACAATTTGCTCAAATCGACCAAAATGCACAAATCTGCCTTGCCATGACAGTTGCAGCAAGGCATATTGCCATTGTCATAACTCTTAGCTCAAATGGGATTTGATGGAGTTCTTGGCCATTTTGGAAAGCTCTCATATGATACAACATATGTATGATCATAGTTTGTCTTGACACTTTTTGGATCCAAGTGAAAAATGCCCTTTCATGTTTTTGTCATTTTGATCAAACCATAACTCAAAATCCATGATGAATTTGAATGAGGTGTAGTTGACACTTTTAAAGTATGCCATGAGAGCTACAAATCCATCTTTGGGTCAGCCCAAATGGTTGCTTGAATCACAAGTTATGATCCTTGGAAGTTGGTACCCTAGCCACTTTGTTCCATAACTTAGAAAATTTCTAAGTTTTTTTATGGTTACCCCTTTTACAAGTTATCACACTTTTCTTGATTTTTCTTGATGAATGATGATTCTAATCACACATTAACATCATTTTAGGGTTAGGGAACCATAATTGATCAGAAAATCAAAAAGTCAAACTTTGACTTTTGGGCACAGTTGTCTTTTTATAAGATGAATTCCAAACTATGCGATCCTCTATGAAATCAAGTCCTTGACCTAAATCAAAATTGATGGATTGATTTCATAGGTGTTATAGGGTGTATTCAATCATGTCCTAAGGTTGGGAGCATGTCCTGGTCAAAAGTCAAAGGCACAGTTGACTTTTTCTTCAAAAACCCTAATTGTGGTTCAGATGAAATTGAAACTTGTGAATCAAGCTTCTTGGATCAATCCATTGTTGAAAATGGATCAATGTGGTGTATTTGAGGCCCTCAAATCATCTCTTGGGGTCTTGGCTCATGTTTTGTCCCAAAAGTTAACTTAGGGGTGAATTAGATCAAGAAACCCTAATTCCTGAGTTTTTTGATAAATGCATCTCCTGAGGCAAAATTGACTTGATGATTGGGTCCATGAGGTCCCTTGGAGTATCTTGGGTTGTATTCTGAAGCATTGGTTCATGCCCAGATGAAAATTTCCATCAGGAGGCCTCAGTCGACCAAAACCCTTATTTGGTGACACTGGCGATCTTTAGGCTCGATCCACTTGGAATGTTGCAACTTTGTGCTTAATTCTTGATGTGGGAGTCCTCTTGATCATTTATGTGTGTTTGAGAGACTAGACAAGTTGAAGATCATGTCATTTCTTGATTGATCATTTGTCTAAGTACCCTGAGAGGGCTTGAAACCCAAATCTTTGATTGTAGTGAATGCTCAACAATCCTTGAGGAGATTGATGAGGCATGATGGTTCATCCATATTGTGATGATGATTTTCACAGTGATGGGAAATCTTAGTGGTCAAAATTTGGGGTATGACACCCATAGCTGATGAAGATACATTATTTTGAATTTGCATCCAACGTGGATCTTTCATCCTTTGGAATATGCACAAAAATCTTACAACCAAAGACTCTCAAATGATCATACTTGACATTTTTTCCAAACCAAATTTTGTATGGAACTTCACTGTTCAAAGCAACAGTAGGAGTGAGATTAAAAACATGCACTTTCGTGTAAAGTGCATCACCCCAATAATGATTAGGCAACTTAGCTTCAGATAGCATACACCTTACTCTCTCAATTAGTGTTCGATTCATCCTCTCTGCTAAACCATTCAATTGAGGAGTTTTAGGAGGAGTCTTTTCATGTGTAATACCATGCTGCTTGCAATATGAATCAAATGGTCCACAATACTCTCCATCATTGTCTGAACGAACACATTTCAGCTTCTTGCCTATCTGCCTCTCAACCAAAGCATGGAACTCTTTAAACTTTTCCAACATTTGGTCTTTTTGTCTTCAAGGTATAAACCTATAGTTTCCTGAAGTAATCATCAATAAAGGTAACAAAATAATGTACACCACTAAAGGATTTTTACCTTTAATGGACCACAAACATCAAAATGTACCAATTGAAGTAACTTTGACTTCCTTGAGGGAGGATGTCTCTTGAAAAATACTCTAGTATGTTTACCAGCCATGCAATGAGGACACTTCTCTAAATCTACATTCTTTAATTTGGGAAGAACGTCCTTTTTGGCCAAAACATTCAGCCCCTTTTCACTAATATGACGTAGTCTACATCTCCATAAAGATGCTTCCATGTTGATAGCATTCACACTGTCCCTAGAAACCAAAGTTTTTGTCCAATATAGTTTAGAAAGCTTTTCCCCCTCTAGCCACAACCAAGTTACCTTTGTTGAGTTTCCACTTTCCATAACCAAAGTGATTATCATAACCACAATCATCTAGCATATGCACAAAGATCAAATTAAAACGGACATCTGGAGCATGTTTGACACCTCTAAGCAACAATTTCATTCCCATGTTGGTTTGCAAGCAAACATCACCAACACCAATTACCTTAGATACACCATCATTACCCATCTTCAATATTCCAAAATCACCAGAAGTATAAGATGTGAAGAAATCCTTCCTTGGTGTAACATGCAATGTGGCACCACTGTTAACTATCCACATGCTCTCGTCTGATATAAGATTAACAAACTCATGATCACGGAGAACAATAAGATCATCACTAGTAGCAATAGTAACACGATTATCATCATGATCTTCTTGGTCTCTTCTTTTAGACTTACTCTTCTTGCCTTTGTTATCTCTTTTCCACTGAGAGAAATACTTCTGTACGTGTCATGTTTTATGACAATAATGACACTCCAGATTCTTGTATCGCGATTTGGACTTGCTTATGTTATTCTCTCTACCACCATTCGGTTCCTTTTTATGACTTATCCCCTTAGTTTTAGTGACCTTTGCCTTCCTTCTCATCTTCTCATTAAGAATATCACCTTTAGTCGTTTCCAAAGAAACAACACCTCTAGGAGCAGAACTTGTGATATAAATCTGAAATGTCTCCCAAGACTCTGGTAAAGATAGAAATAAAAATAGTCCCAAAAGTTCATCATCAAATTTGATACTCATTTTTGACATCCGATCAAGGAGCCCTTGAAATTCATTCAAGTGATTTGAAATAGAAGTCCCCTCCTTATACTTCAAACTTATGAAGCTATTCAACAAGAAAAATTTATTATTCCCTGATTTAGAGGCATACATGGACTTTATCTTCTACCACAATGTTTTTGCATGTGTCTCATTAGCAATATGATTATAAACGTTATCTTCTATTTATTGTCGAATATAACCATATACCTATTAATATTCAAACTCTCATTCTTAATCAGACACAAAATCCGGCTTTGTGAAACTAAAAACCGGTAAATGTTATTCTGCACAAATAGTAAGTCTTTCATCTTTCCCTTTCATAAATGGTAATTAAAACCATTCAACAATATCATATTCATCTTTGTATTTGACTCCATCATTCAAGCAAGTAAAAATAGCCCTTAACCAAGAGCTCTGATGTCACTCTTATAGGAAATTAAGACATAATAACAGACAAATACGCAGCAGCTATAAAATTCCCCAAACTTGTAGGAACCTTGAGGATCAACAATAAATATTAGACGACAAATCGAACAAATAAAGGCATAAAAGAACACCGATATTTTTAACGTGGAAAATCCCTCAATATGAGAGTAAAAACCACGAGTCATCCAGACCAAAGAAATAAATCCACTATAATCAATTAAGGGTACAAGAGATTCTTAAAGTGATTCACAAACTAGTGCTAACAACTGCAAATCACAAAGCAAACTAGCTTACAAAGAAGAATAAAAAAGCTGAAAAAAAATTCTCAAATCTTCAGCTTCAGTGCGAAGCAGGTAACTCTCACCTCGGACGTTTTTTGAAATTCTGAACGGTCAAAAGTTAGATACATGTGTTACGAATCTGCCCTCCAAATTTGAGCTCGATCCGACGGTTAACGAATCGAAGATCGTCGATTTAGTGAGACTGGTTGCAAAAAAACGGGAATGAGTTTCTCTCATCTTTTCTCTCTTTTGAATCTTTATTTTCTCTCTATCTTTCTCAACCCTAAATTGATCCTCTCCACTTAAATAAGTGAGACAAATACGCTGAACATATGTGAGTCTTTCTCCACATAGGAAGAAAGCTCAAACCCAACACAACCGCAATAAATGACGATAGTAACCCTACCCCAACAATTACATGAAAAAAAGGCTGATAGGAGAAAACAAATGCATGTATCAATGTAAAAGTATACCAATAAGAAATTGATGAATGCATGTACCAATGTAAAAGTATACAAATGAAAATTAACAACGTGTATAACGGTTATAACATAATTGATCAAATTCAATTATGATCATTAATCGTGTTTTGTTAAAGGGTTACAAGGAGACGAAAAAATATAAACTCAAATCATCACCCACTTTGTGATTAAAGGCTTATGGACAATTGTTCTATATTTTTCTTTTTAATACAAATATTTGATGTAATGGATCGATTAATTCAATTCGGGGGTCATGGTTTCAATCTCCTCTCAATTACCGTTATAAAAATAAAACTGTAATTTTTTCTACCAAATCCAACATCAATCAAGATTGTTTCATATTTGACAAAGAAACAAATAACTAGAGACCAATAGATATATCTTTAGGCACACAAAGGTGCAATCAAAGCCCTACAATGTAAAATAAAATAAACTGATTGTATTTTTATTAAAAATTCATAATTGTTTTTCTCTTAAATTTAACCAAATTTTGGTTACATTCCTAAAGGGTAAAACATATTAGAGAACCGGTGTATTCTCAATCTGTTTCGGCGAAACTGTCGTGTGTTGATTTTGATTGTTCAAGGCTGTGTAGAATTCCAATTACCAAACCTTAAATGTTGATTAAGAATTATAAAAGCTGTCTTGTCATTGGAATTTTTATTGTGTTTTTTGTTGAAAGAGGGATAGAAAATATTGTGCTTGTGAAGCGCCATGTGGCATGTGGATTTGAAGCTGACACACCCAAACCAAATATAGAAATAGGAAACAGATACCAAGCTTCCTAACTATCTCTAAATTAATGCAACACATCGATCATAGCTAGACCAATGACAACGACCACTTGCTTTTCCACTTTTCTTTTTCTATCACTCGCCCTTTTCTTTTGAGTGCGTAAACAAAGTAACAAACAATTACATGAAAATTTACATATAGATTGTTATAAAAAAGGTTATGGTATGTTTGGTTTGAAGATTTCTTAATATATCATATGAGTTTTTTATGCACCACGCGAATTTTTTTTTTAATTTTTCGTTTGTGGATATGCACATCCGAACGCACCATTTTTTTTTTAAATGTTGATTTGTTTCGGATGTGCATATGCGGAAGGTCTCCGTATATGCAGATCCAGAAGAATTGTTGATATATTTGAATCTGCATGATCACTCCCCCTTTCTATTTTCAACCTTTCTTCTTCCACACTGTAAGCTGCTAATTTCGACGCCTAGATTGTATTCAGAAAATAAGTTTTGAAAAATTACCAAAATATTTCGACAGAAGATTGTTTCTGAAGAAGGCCAGTCGAAGATCAATATTAATTGGAGAAGCAGATTTGGAGATTTTTCTAAGTAGTAGAAATGTTTCGATGGATTGGTGATGAGGCTGCTTTCGACGAACATTTTGAAATTCGAATTTAGAAGGGAATTATGTTTTGAAAAAGGACGCGTGGAATACATCTACTTGACGAATGCATGCAGATTGCCATTTGTCACCATTAGGAGAAATAGCTGTTGGTGACAGTTATTTCGATTGTATATAAATAAGGAGTCATAGTGATTAGATTAAGGTGTGTGTTCAAAATTTGTACAAGTCACTCAAGAAATACTCAAAGTAACCGTGTGAGAGAAAAGAGTAGTTACTGAGAAAATGTACGTAACACCAGTCTTTATTCCTTGCATTTTAATGAAATCTTAAGTTATTCATTTACAATTCCTTTTCATTCCTGCACTTTTATTCTTGCAATTTACTTACATTTTGCCATTTCTTTCAAGAACCAAAGTCTTTATTTTAGTCGAAAGTACTAGTTGATGAAAACAATGATGAATTCAATAAACAAAAGGTTTTGTAACACAAATTGTCAAGACTGTTAAAGCACATTGTCCTAGGATTTGTTTGATCGGTCCTGTAAGCAAACTAATTTTTTCACAAATTAGGAGATCAGCGGTTGTTTGCAAATTTTCCAAGCAAACAAATTGGCACGCCCAGTGGGACCTTGTGCTATTAACATTTGAAAACCTTTATTTTACACTTTACTCGTACGAAATTTTCTTCGTTTTTGTTACATGAGACTAAGAAGTGGTAAGATAGCCATAAATAACGAAGAAGGACCCAGAAGGAGACGAGTACGTAGAATGGCGAATCCAAATCAGCCTAACAACCAGAATCCTGCGAATAATGAAGTACCACCCCCTAATCCTTCGACTGGGGGTGATACGTCCTCAATATCAGTATCAGAGGCTATGCCATGAACAGCGGGTTCGACACCTGCGCATTAAATTCCCCAGAGTGCGCCTAGTTTTTCAACTATGGGACCCCAAATGCCTCAAATGACTCCTCCCCCTTCAGGGAGCATGTACAGACCATTTATATCTGGTTTTTCGATGCCTCTAAATCGAGAACAACCATATGGAATGCCAACTTCAGTAATGGCAAGTTTACAAAATGCGCCATCAGCATTTACGGATCCAACAATGAACATAACTTCGCCTTTGCAAAGGTCCGGTTCTGGTGTGAACCATATGGGTAGAAATAGCCAGCCTTTAGGAGCGGGATATCAAACTTATATGCCGAACATTATCAATAATTCTGCGCAAGTGATTAGGCAATAAATGGATGAGAGTAACCATGATATGGTTCAGATGTTAGCCCAACAGATGGGGGTTATAGTTAACCCTTTGATCCAAAACACGACGCAAACAAATCAATAATTGGAAGCACAGATGACGCGCATTGCTGATTTCTTTGGTGTCCCCTGTAACGCCCCGATTTTGATTATTCCATTATTTTTGAGTCTTTTGTTTTAATTTGGTGATAAATTATTTTATTTTTTAAATTGGTGTGTTAAATGTTATTTTACCGTTTTTGAGAGTTTTCGGAGAAATTAGAATGGAGGGTATTTTAGACTTTTCTCAATTAATCATAAGTTAGAAATTTTGTGGAGTTAGAATTTTGTGAGAAAAATGAATTAATTGATTTAGTGGAAAATGAGAGAAAAGAAATAGAAAAGAAAGAAAATAGATAGAAAAGAGAAAGAAAAGAGAAATAGAGAGAAAAAGGAGAGAAAGAAAGAAGAGGAAGAGAAAAGAAGAGGAAAAGAGGAAAACCAAGAAAATCAACCTCTAGGAATTGATTTAATCGGGTAAGGGTGTGAAATCTTGTTATCTTAGCAATGTATGTGATTATGTATGATTGTATTGTTGATTTTGTTGATTTTCATGAGTTTTGGGGTATAAACCCATTGGTGTAGAAAATGGTAGAAATCGGTGTTTTCGCGGATAGAAATCGATATAATTTGTGTTGTATGATCTATATGTGTGTATGAACCACTGCTAGTAATTGTTTTGCTGTTGGAAATGATTTGGGGAAGAAAATGGGAAAAATTGGAGGTGTGGAACAGTGTTCACGCAGCAGAATTTTTCTGCTTCTGGTGCTGAGCGCCGGGCGAAAGGTCCTGAGCGCCGGGCGATGCGTCCTTTTCGCCAGGCGGTTCGAGAGGCGCAGAGGTGCCAAGCTTCTGCCTCTTTGAATTATTTTGGGGATTTGGTGTCGCCTGTGCTTCGCCGGGCGAAGCAGAGGCGAAGCACGTTTCGCCGGGCGGTGAGCATGCTTCGCCGGGCGGTTGTTCTGTTTTTGAAAAATAATTTCTTTTTTTTACAAAATTCATAATTCTCGAACCGTAACTCCGATTTAGGCGTTCTTTATATCGTTGGAAAGCTATTGAGCTGTACCTTATGATTATGATGATTTGGAAATTGTTAGCTGATTAAATAAGTCGGAAAAGTCGGGAATAGTGCTATTTAGCGACTTTTGCCGTTTTGCATGTGTGTTTGACTGTGAATCATACAATAGTGCATCGATGTGAATGTATATAGATTGTATGTGATTGTATGAGATGAATGCATGTATATATTGTGAATATGTATGCATTTCAAGAATGTCTTGAGTCATTATCATGTGTAGAATAATGATGTACATTCTTGAGTTGAGGGATTCTAATTGAGAATCCGCTATAACATTGTGAGCCTCTCTTGGTGGAGGTGTGAGCAATAGGGTCGTGAGCCTCTCTCGGTGGGGGTGTGAGCGATGGTTATAGATGATTGTGAGCCTCTCTTGGTGGAGGTGTGAGCAATCGGGTCGTGAGCCTCTCTTGGTGGAGGTGTGAGCGATCCATAAACACTGTGAGCCTCTCTTGGTAGAGGTGTGAGCGGTGGGTGAACATCGTAGGCCCGACGGGGAGTTACTTTGGTAACGAGCGATGGTTCCAGCAGAAGTTCCTGAGTGAACTTGAGATGATTGAGTCGGTACCGCATTGCATTTGCATAGAGTCGTGAGTCGGTCTCTATGATTTGCATTTCTCATTTTTAAATGATGCATTGGTGAATAAACAGTTGTGTATGTTTATGTGGAATGATAAGAATTGTGAAAGTATGCCTGATGTGTATGCTTGGTTTTATATATATATGGATACATTGCGATGTATATGAGTGACTTGTGATGAATTGTGGTGAGAAGGTGAATTATGTGTAATTTTATGCTATTATATATAATTATATGCATTGTTATTATGATAATATTTCTCACCCTTCTGCTGTTTTATGATGCTCTATGAGGCATTGCAGAGTAGGTATGTTGGTGGTCTTTTTGTGAAGCGTGTCTTCATTCTTTTGGTCGGTTGGCTCTGATATGTAGCATCGGGTAGCTAGGAGGGCTATGATTCTTTTGTGATCATTATATATGTATCTTGTTGATAAATGTTTATGTAAACATGAATTATGTTGGTGGATAATACTTGGCGATGTATATATGTGTATGTATATATATGAATTGGTTGTTATTCAATGTTTAAATCTTCCGCTTTTATTCTAAATATTGACATGTAGGTGTAAGGACTAAGTTCCTCTGTTGCAAGTTACCCCACTGTTGCATATCAATTGTTGAGAAGGTGTTGTATGTTTAAATTTCGCAATTGATGTGACATGCCTCTTTTATACCATGTTTGTAATTATACTCTGACGAAATCCTTATTATGTGCCTAAATGATTTTATTTGGGGGTATAGAATGGGGGTGTTACATTAAGTGGTATCAGAGCCAGAGTTGAGTCAGTTGTGTCTGTCTTGTTGTTGTGTTGGTTGAACTGTTGTTTAACCTTGTTGTAATTTTTGGGAATGATCAGAATATGGCTTGTAGAAATGATAATGCGATGGCTGCTGCTTTGGAAGCAATGGCTAGGGCGGTGCAAGGTGCGCCGAATGTGAATGCTAATGATGAGTTCAGGAAGAATCAACCACCGGTTTTCAAAGGAAGATTTGATCCCGATGGTGCTCAACTTTGGTTAAAAGAGATTGAACGGATCTTCAGGGTCATGGACTGTGCGGAAGAGAATAAGGGGAGGCTTGGGTCTCACATGTTGAAGGAAGAAGCCGACGAATGGTGGGTCGGTATGCGTGAAGTTCTTGAGGTGGATGATGAAGAAGTAACTTGGGATTTATTCCGTACTGAATTCTTGAGGAAGTATTACCCTGAGAGTGTGAAGGGAAAGAAGGAGATGGAGTTTCTTGAACTAAAACAAGGTAGTATGTCGGTGGTGGACTATACTGCTAAGTTTGTGGAGTTGGTCCAATTCCATCCTCATTATGCTGCGATTACTGCTGAGTTCTCAAAGTGTATTAAATATGAGAATGGTTTACGTCCTGAGATTAAACAAGCTGTGGGGTATCAAAGGATAAGAAGATTTTCGGATTTGACGGAATGTTGTAGAATCTTCGAGGAAGATAGCAAGGCTCGTTCTACACATTATAAAAGTTTGAATGAGAGGAAGGGAAAGCAACAAGCTAGAAGTGGACCTTATGTGACACCAGCTGATAAGGGCAAGCATAGGGGAAACTTCGAGAGGAGATCTGGAGGAGGAGGTTCTGGTCCCATTAAGTGCTACAAGTGTGGTGAAATGGGTCATAAATCATTTGAGTGTGGGAAGACAGTGGCGAAATGTTCCAACTGTGGAGGCCTTGGGCATGCTACTACAGATTGTAGAAGGAATGTGGTGAAGTGCTATAACTGTGGGGAAATTTGTCACATTAGCCCAAAGTGTCTGAATCCGAAGAAAGCTCCATCCGGTGGGAAGGTATTTTCTCTGGCAGGAACTCAGACTTCGAGTGCAGATCGTCTGATTCGAGGTACTTGCTTTATTAATAGTACACCTTTAGTTGCCATTATTGATACTGGAGCGACTCATTCGTTTATTTCGTCTGAGTGCGCGAAGCGTTTAAATCTTGTGTTGTCTCTGATGGATGGTAAGATGGTTATTGATACTCCAGCAATGGGGTCAGTAACTACGTCTTTGGTTTGTTTGATGTGTCCTTTGACCATTTATGGTAAAGACTTCGAAATGGATCTAGTGTGTTTGCCGTTGGCAGGATTGGATGTGGTCTTGGGTATGAATTGGTTGCAATTTAACCGAGTTCATATAGATTGCTATCACAAGTTAGTAAGGTTTCCTTCTTTGGAAGATGATGAATTTGAGAGTTCCTATCCACTAAAGAGTTGAAGAAACTTTTAGCGGACGAAGCTCAATTGTTTGGTTTGTTTGCATCATTGTCGGTGGAGAGTCGAGTTGAGCTTGATCTGTTCCCAGTGGTGTGTGAATTTCCCGAAGTGTTTCCGGAAGATATTACGGATGTACCGCCGGAAAGAGAAGTTGAATTTTCAATTGATCTAGTTCCGGGTACTAGACCGATTTCGATGGCACCGTATCGTATGTCGGCATCAGAATTGGTAGAATTGAAAAAGCAATTGAATGACTTGTTGGACAAGAAATTTGTAAGACCAAGTGTTTCTCCTTGGGGTGCTCCGGTATTGTTGGTAAAGAAGAAGGACGGGAGTATGCGGTTATGCATTGATTATCGACAGTTGAACAAAGTGACAATTAAGAACAAGTATCCGCTTCCAAGGATCGATGATTTGATGGACCAATTGGTTGGTGCGAATGTTTTTAGCAAGATTGATTTGAGATCAGGATACCACCAGATTCGTGTGAAAGGAGAAGATATTCAAAAGACGGCATTTAGGACACGGTATGGTCATTACGAATATTCTGTGATGCCATTCGGGGTTTCTAACGCGCCGGGTGTGTTTATGGAATACATGAATCGTATTTTTCATGAACAGTTGGATCGTTTTGTGGTTGTGTTCATCGATGATATTTTGATTTACTCTAAGTCTCAAAAGGAGCATGAAGAGCATTTGAGGTTTGTGTTGCAAATTTTGAAAGAGAAACAATTGTATGCTAAGTTGTCGAAATGTGAATTTTGGTTGTCGGAAGTAAGCTTCCTTGGACATGTTATTTTCGGTAGTGGTATTAGTGTTGATCCATCCAAGATAGATGCGGTGATACAATGGGAGGTTCCTAGGTCGGTTACGGAGATTCGAAGCTTTTTAGGCTTGGCGGGTTATTATCGGAGGTTTATTGAGGGATTTTCGAAGTTGGCACTTCCTTTAACGCAATTGACTTGTAAAGGAAAGGCTTTCATTTGGGATATTCATTGTGAAGAGAGTTTCAATGAGCTAAAGAGAAGGCTGACAACGACTCCGATCTTGATTTTGCCTAATCCTAATGAACCACTTGTAGTGTATTGTGATGCTTCATTGGTGGGTTTAGGTGGTGTTTTGATGCAAGATGGAAAAGTTGTGGCATATGCTTCTAGACAATTGAGAGTGCATGAAAAGAATTATCCTACGCATGACTTGGAGTTAGCGGCCGTGGTGTTTGTTTTGAAAATATGGAGGCATTACCTTTATGGTGCGAGATTTGAAGTTTTTAGTGATCACAAAAGCTTAAGATATTTATTTGATCAAAAAGAATTGAACATGAGACAAAGAAGGTGGTTAGAGCTTTTGAAGGATTATGATTTTGGTTTGAATTACCATCCGGGTAAGGCAAACGTGGCGGCCGATGCTTTGAGTCGGAAATCGTTACATATGTCCGCATTGATGATGAGAGAATGGGAACTTTTGGAGGATTTTAGAGACTTGAGTTTGGTTTGCGAAATGACGCCGCGAAGTGTGCGACTTGGTATGCTACATGTTACGAATGATTTTCTTGCAACGGTTAGTGAAAAGCAAAAGTTGGATTTGAAGTTCGTTGATTTGATGATGAATGAGAACGAGGATTTTAAGGTTGATAATTTTGGAGTTTTGAGATTCCGTGGTCGTATTTGTATTCCCGACGATGTGGAGTTGAAAAAGATGATTTTGGAGGAAGGACACCGAAGTAATTTAAGTATTCATCCGGGTGCGAATAAGATGTATCAAGATTTGAAGAAGATCTTTTGGTGGTCCGGTTTAAAAAGAGATGTTGCTCAATTTGTGTATGCGTGCTTAACTTGTCAAAAGTCTAAGGTGGAACATCAAAAGCCTAGTGGATTGATGCAACCGTTGGATATTCCGGAATGGAAATGGGATAGTGTATCGATGGATTTCGTTACGGGATTGCCGAATACGCAAAGAGGTCATAATGTTATTTGGGTAATTGTTGATAGGCTTACTAAATCTGCTCACTTTATTCCAATTGATATTAGTTATCCTTTGGAGAAGTTAGCCGAGATTTATGTTCTTGTGGTTGTGAAGTTACATGGAGTTCCTAAGAGTATTGTATCGGATCGAGATCCGAGATTTACATCGAGATTTTGGGTGAGTTTACAAGAGGCTTTGGGTTCTAAGCTAAGATTGAGTTCGGCTTATCATCCGCAAACGGACGGTCAAACCGAAAGGACGATTCAATCGTTGGAGGATTTATTGCGTGCTTGTGTACTCGAGCAAGGTGGTGCTTGGGATGGTTATTTGGCGTTGATTGAATTCACTTACAATAACAGTTTTCATTCGAGTATAAGTATGGCACCATTTGAGGCTTTGTATGGTCGGAGATGTAGAACACCTTTGTGTTGGCATGAAACCGGCGAGAGGACGATAGTTGGACCGGAAATGGTACAACAAACAACGGAGAAAGTGAGGTTTATTCGGGAGAAGATGAAAGCTTCTCAAAGTAGACAAAAGAGCTATCATGACAAGAGAAGGAAAGATCTTGAATTTCAAGAAGGCGACCATGTGTTCTTGAGAGTTACACCGGTTACGGGTGTGGGTCGTGCTTTGAAGTCGAAGAAGTTGACTTCTCGTTTTATTGGTCCGTATCAGATTACTTCACGAGTTGGTGTTGTGGCTTACCGTGTGGCGTTGCCTCCGAACCTTTCGAATTTGCATGACGTATTCCATGTTTCGCAACTTCGGAAATATGTTCCGGATCCGTCACATGTTATTCCTATGGACGAGGTAGAAGTGAGAGATAACCTTACGTTGGAAGCTTTACCGGTTAGGATTTTGGACCGTGAAGTTAAGAAACTAAGAGGCAAGGATATTGCGCTTGTGAAAGTAGCGTGGGGAGGCGCTGCGGAAGGCAATATGACTTGGGAACTAGAGAGTGGGATGCGAGAGTCGTATCCGGAGTTGTTTGAATCAGGTATTATTTTCGAGGACGAAAATTTCTAAAGTGGGGGAGAGTTGTAACGCCCCGATTTTGATTATTCCATTATTTTTGAGTCTTTTGTTTTAATTGGGTGATAAATTATTTTATTTGTTAAATTGGTGTGTTAAATGTTATTTTACCGTTTTTGAGAGTTTTCGGGGAAATTAGAATGGAGGGTATTTTAGACTTTTCTCAATTAATCATAAGTTAGAAATTTTGTGGAGTTAGAATTTTGTGAGAAAAATGAATTAATTGATTTAGTGGAAAATGAGAGAAAAGAAATAGAAAAGAAAGAAAATAGATAGAAAAGAGAAAGAAAAGAGAAATAGAGAGAAAAAGGAGAGAAAGAAAGAAGAGGAAGAGAAAAGAAGAGGAAAAGAGGAAAACCAAGAAAATCAACCTCTAGGAATCGATTTAATCGGGTAAGGGTGTGAAATCTTGTTATCTTAGCAATGTATGTGATTATGTATGATTGTATTGTTGATTTTGTTGATTTTCATGAGTTTTGGGGTATAAACCCATTGGTGTAGAAAATGGTAGAAATCGGTGTTTTCGCGGATAGAAATCGATATAATTTGTGTTGTATGATCTATATGTGTGTATGAACCACTGCTAGTAATTGTTTTGCTATTGGAAATGATTTGGGGAAGAAAATGGGAAAAATTGGAGGTGTGGAACAGTGTTCACGCAGCAGAATTTTTCTGCTTCTGGTGCTGAGCGCCGGGCGAAAGGTCCTGAGCGCCGGGCGATGCGTCCTTTTCGCCAGGCGGTTCGAGAGGCGCAGAGGTGCCAAGCTTCTGCCTCTTTGAATTATTTTGGGGATTTGGTGTCGCCTGTGCTTCGCCGGGCGAAGCAGAGGCGAAGCACGTTTCGCCGGGCGGTGAGCATGCTTCGCCGGGCGGTTGTTCTGTTTTTGAAAAATAATTTCTTTTTTTTACAAAATTCATAATTCTCGAACCGTAACTCCGATTTAGGCGTTCTTTATATTGTTGGAAAGCTATTGAGCTGTACCTTATGATTATGATGATTTGGAAATTGTTAGCTGATTAAATAAGTCGGAAAAGTCGGGAATAGTGCTATTTAGCGACTTTTGCCGTTTTGCATGTGTGTTTGACTGTGAATCATACAATAGTGCATCGATGTGTATGTATATAGATTGTATGTGATTGTATGAGATGAATGCATGTATATATTGTGAATATGTATGCATTTCAAGAATGTCTTGAGTCATTATCATGTGTAGAATAATGATGTACATTCTTGAGTTGAGGGATTCTAATTGAGAATCCGCTATAACATTGTGAGCCTCTCTTGGTGGAGGTGTGAGCAATAGGGTCGTGAGCCTCTCTCGGTGGGGGTGTGAGCGATGGTTATAGATGATTGTGAGCCTCTCTTGGTGGAGGTGTGAGAAATCGGGTCGTGAACCTCTCTTGGTGGAGGTGTGAGCGATCCATAAACACTGTGAGCCTCTCTTGGTAGAGGTGTGAGCGGTGGGTGAACATCGTAGGCCCGACGGGGAGTTACTTTGGTAACGAGCGATGGTTCCAGCAGAAGTTCCTGAGTGAACTTGAGATGATTGAGTCGGTACCGCATTGCATTTGCATAGAGTCGTGAGTCGGTCTCTATGATTTGCATTTCTCATTTTTAAATGATGCATTGGTGAATAAACAGTTGTGTATGTTTATGTGGAATGATAAGAATTGTGAAAGTATGCCTGATGTGTATGCTTGGTTTTATATATATATGGATACATTGCGATGTATATGAGTGACTTGTGATGAATTGTGGTGAGAAGGTGAATTATGTGTAATTTTATGCTATTATATATAATTATATGCATTGTTATTATGATAATATTTCTCACCCTTCTGCTGTTTTATGATGCTCTATGAGGCATTGCAGAGTAGGTATGCTGGTGGTCTTTTTGTGAAGCGTGTCTTCATTCTTTTGGTCGGTTGGCTCTGATATGTAGCACCGGGTAGCTAGGAGGGCTATGATTCTTTTGTGATACATTATATATGTATCTTGTTGATAAATGTTTATGTAAACATGAATTATGTTGGTGGATAATACTTGGCGATGTATATATGTGTATGTATATATATGAATTGGTTGTTATTCAATGTTTAGATCTTCCGCTTTTATTCTAAATATTGACATGTGGGTGTAAGGACTAAGTTCCTCTGTTGCAAGTTACCCCACTGTTGCATATCAATTGTTGAGCAGGTGTTGTATGTTTAAATTTCGCAATTGATGTGACATGCCTCTTTTATACCATGTTTGTAATTATACTCTGACGAAATCCTTATTATGTGCCTAAATGATTTTATTTGGGGGTATAGAATGGGGGTGTTACATCCCCCAACCTCCCCCAAGGGAACAGGTAGTTCAGAACCCAAGGGTAGTTGTCGAAGAAGAACCTACCATAAATCAAAGGCAACCAAACACCCCTCAGGCGGAAGTTTTGAACTAAGGAGGGGCAGTCGAACCACCTGGAGTCGAAATCCCCGTCCAACAAGAACCAAGGGTGTTGCTAGTAAACCGAAACCAAAATGCTGACAATATTATACCACAAATGCGTTGTAATGATATCCCGGCAGAGAACAATTTGGCTGCCATAGTCAAAAGAATTATGGCGCGAAATGGTATGAATGTGGGATTACAAAGGCCCAGTTATACCTCGCCTTTGTCGGAATATATTTTGCAGCAAGAAATACCCCATAGATGGAAAGTTCCCAAGTTCACAAAATTTTCAGGGGATATCAGTGAATCGACGGTCGAACATGTGGCGCGATACTTAATTGAAGCAGGCGAAATAGCGCACAATGAGAATTTGAGAGTAAAATATTCCCCTAGTTCCCTAACGAAGAATGCTTTTACTTGGTTCACTACATTGCATGCGAATTCGATACATACCTGGACCCAGTTGGAGAGATTATTCCATGAACAATTCTACATGGGACAGACGAAGATAAGTCTGAAAGAATTGGCTAGCGTCAAGAGAAAATTCTCAGAGCCAATTGACGATTATTTGAATAGGTTTAGGTTGCTCAAGGCAAGGTGTTTCACACAAGTGCCTGAACATGAGTTAGTCGAAATGGCCGCTGGTGGCCTTGACTATTCAATCAGAAAGAAATTAGATACCCAGTACTTGAGGGACATGGCCCAATTGGCTGATAGGGTTAGACAGGTCGAAAGACTAAAAGCCGAAAAAGCAAGGGCTAATAAAAATAAGAAAGAAAGGGTAGCTTACGTCGGAGTTGGTGAGGATGATGACGAAGATGGATCATCAAATTACGAAGAACAAGAGGTTGATTTAGCATAACTAAAATAGGGTCCACCATATGCGTGTAAACTCTTAACCCCGTCGAATGGGAAAAACCCAGTCGAATCGGAAAAGAACGACAAGTTCCCCAAAAGAACTTATACGTTCGACGTCACAAAGTGTGACGAAATATTTGATTTGTTAGTCAAAGATGGCCAAATGATAATGCCTTCTGGTACTAAAGTGCCTCCTTTAGAACAGCAGAAAAAGAGAGGTTTTTGTAAGTACCATAATTTTTTGGGTCATAAAATGTCTCAATGTTTCCTTTTCATGGATCTCGTGCAGAATGCAATCAGAGATGGAAGACTCAAATTCGGCGATAAGTCAAAATCCCAGGCAAAGGTGGATTCAAACTCTTTGCAAGTGGTGGAGGCACACTATGTTGAGCCATCCATAGTGAACATGGTCGAGGTTGCTGAAGGTTTCGACGACAATGTGAGCATGATCGAGGCTACTGATGGCTTCGACAACGACGTGAATATGGTGGAGATTGCTGAGGATCCCGCCAATAAAGGTGACATGGTCGAAGTTACAACTGACTTCGTGAACCAGGCTGTGACGGTTAGGGTTACTGAAGACCTTGACGCAAAGATCATTGAGAACTATATTGCTGAGGCCACTGAGGGCGTCAACAACGAAACTACTGACGGTTTCGTCCAAATCAACAACGAAACTACTAATGGTTTCGTCCAAATCAACAATGAGACCACTGATGGTTTCGCCCCAACTAACAAAGGAATTACTGAGGGTTCTTACAAACAGGCTGTTGTTGGTATTCTCTGAAGGACCATGGAGGATCCACAAGGCAAAGCTGTCGGATTCGTCAGCCCACAGGTTACCAGGAGTCCACTCCCAAAGGTGCTAACGAAGAAGATCTCTGAGGACTTCAATCGAATGAAGAAGGAACATGAGGTCAATGAAGGCCTCAGTTTGAAGCTGAATAAATTAAGCATGGACACAGAGACACCTGCCAATGTAAACATGGTCGAAGTGGCTCAGAACATGTCAATGCAAGTCGACGAAGAACGTCGACGTGAGGAGTACCATAAACTGGCGTATCCCAAGGAGGAAGAGAATCTGGCAGATTTTATACATATATGCCTGAGGAAAAAATCTGAGGTAATGGTTTGTCCTCGTTGCAGTGCCATCTTCGACAAAAAGGCTGCACAAAACTTAGAGGGAGTGGAGAGAGCAAAAAGAAGAGGAAATTGGAGACCTTCTGGAGAAAGATTCGACCCCAGAAGAGGGGACCAAAACAGGGAGAAATTAGGGGGAAAATACCCAAACACATTCAAACCTACAAATAAAGCTCCAGATGACAGGTGGGTGAATCCAATCCGACAAGCCGAAAGACAAGGGAAATGGAAGGATTTCGAAGTGCAACGAGGATCTTCCATATCATACAGGAAGGAATTCCAAAAATCGAAAAAGGTGACTTACCCTTCTGAGAATTATAAGGGCAAGAATCCTATGACGAAGTCACAATGGAGGAGGTACCAACGTCGAAAGAAGGCTGAGAAAGAGGTTGCAGGGAAAGACAAGCCAGAAACCAGCAACAATGTTCAGACTTCGACTCAGATGGAAGAAGTGAAGGTTGAGAAGCCGCCTATTGCTCCAGTACAAGCATTGTCAAAGGAGGAAGTAACCAAGGATGATGAAATGACAGATGATTTTAACTCAGAGTCAGAGGCATCAATCGACGTAACATGTAACGTCGTTTCAGTGCTCCCTAGGGAGTATGATCAAATAATGGAAGTCGAAGAGGAAGAGGAAGCGTTGGAGGTCGAAACGGCCAGACACAGGCCCGTTTGCTACTATATCATGAACAATGGATGCGTTGAAGAACAGAACGCATTTTTCGAAAGGTCAGATGACTCAATGAGGAACCACTTGAAACCCCTATTTATAAAAGGAAAAGTGGGTAACATAGGGGTGAATAAAATTTTGGTAGATGGAGGAGCGGCTATCAACTTGATGCCGCATTATATGCTTAAGAAAATTGGAAAAGATTATTCTGACACCAAACCTCGTAACATGGTGTTGTCGAATTATGAAGGGAAAGTAGGAACCACTATGGGTGTGATACAGGTAGATTTAACTGTCGGAACCATCACGAGGCCGACAATGTTTATGGTGATTGCGTCGAAAGCAAATTATAACCTTCTCTTAGGTAGGGAGTGGATACACGGCATTGGTGTCATCCCTTCGTCAATGCATCAACAAATAACAATTTGGCGCGCAGACGGGATTGTCGAAAATATAGAGGCTGACCAGAGTTATTTTCTGGCTCAAGTAAACCAGGTAGATATGCGAAGTTTCGATAGGAATCTAGCTCATATAGCTCCTTGTAGCCCAGCCACCTTCGACATGACGCCAACGGACAATGCTTTTTGCTCATTATACCTTCATCCCACCCACGGGTTTCAGTGGGATAGAAAGGTAGTTGGCGAAGAAGACTACATTTTTGGAACATCACACATCCGGCCAACTGGCTGGGGCAGCGAATTCAGTGACAATGAGTGAGTCACTAGTTCTCGAAAAGATCAAGACTTATATAGCCGAGAACAAACTCAAAGCGGCCTTAGAGGCCGAAGTAAAGTTTATGGCTGTCGAAGCCAACCAAATTGAAGCAGATCAACAGGTCTTGAAAAGGATTCTAATATGGATCCTCCAGATAAAGATCTAGGAGATTTGCAAAACCAGAGGCTTGGCACAATTTATGACGATGAGCCATTGGGCTTCGAAAAGGATCCTTTAGCAGCAAACATCAAGATGATTGCACAGGATCCACTCGAAGAAATTAACTTGGGATCAGGGGCAGAGAAAAGACCAACCTATATCAGTGCAAAAGTGAGCCCTCAACTCAAGGTCGAAATAGTCTAGTTGCGGAAGGAATTCAAGGATTGTTTCGCATGGGACTACGACGAAATGCCAGGGCTGGATAGGAGTCTAGTCGAATTAAGGTTACCAATAAAACCTGGGAGGAAACCTGTTAAGCAAACTCCAAGGAGATTCACCCCAGAAATCCTCTCGAAGATTAAAGAAGAAATTCAAAGACTCCTCAGATGCAAGTTCATCCGTCCAACCAGGTATGTCGAATGGATCGCTAACATAGTTCTTGTAATAAAGAAAAATGGCAAATTAAGGGTATGTATTGATTTTCGAGATTTGAATTCTGCTAACCCGAAGGATGAATATCCTATGCCAGTGGCGGAAATGCTCGTCGATTCTGTCGTAGGCCATGAGTACCTCAGTATGCTTGATGGGTACTCTGCCTATAACCAAATTTTTATTGCTGAGGAAGATGTTCCAAAAACGGCGTTTCGATGCCCTGGAGCCTTAGGCACCTACGAATGGGTGGTAATGCCTTTTGGCTTAAAGAATGCTGGGGCAACGTACCAGCGAGCAATGAATTCGATTTTTCACGATTTCATTGAAGATTTTATGCAGATTTATATTGACGATATTGTTATTAAGTCTGTTTCAGGAAAAAGTCATATAGACCACCTTCGACAGTCCTTTGAACGGATGAGGAAGTCCGGTCTGAAGATGAATCCTCTCAAATGTGCGTTTTGTGTGCAGGCGGGGGACTTTCTAGGCTTTGTGGTCCATAAGAAAGGGATCGAAATTAACCAAAACAAGACCAAGGTAATAATGGAGGCGAAAGCGCCATCTACAAAGAAGGAATTGAAGTCTTTACTTGGTAAGATCAACTTTATCAGAAGGTTCATCTCCAACCTCAGTGGGAAGGCCCAAGCCTTTTCCCCTCTAATTCGACTGAAGAAGGAAGACTTCGAATGGGGGCAAGAGCAGCAGGATGCCTTCGACAAGATAAAGGAATACTTGATGCATCCTCTAATTTTAATGTCACCTTGTAGAAGTAGGAGCATGAGGCTGTACATATCCGCGTCAGACAAGACATTAGGGAGCATGGTGGCTCAAGAAGATGAGAATGGTGTCGAAATAGCCATTTACTACCTCATTAGGGTCTTGAACGATGCGGAAACTAGATATAGTGTAATTGAAAAGTTGTGTTTATGTTTATACTTTTCATGTATGAAATTGAAGCACTATATAAAACCAGTTGATGTTTACGTTTCTTCTCATTTCGATGTTATAAAATATATGTTATCTAAACCAATCTTGCACAGTCGAATTGGAAAGTGGGCATTAGCATTAACTGAGTACTCTTTGACATATCTACCTTTAAAGGCTGTCAAAGGACAAGTGGTGGCGGATTTCATAGTCGACCACGCCATAAATGAAAATTCTTTAGACTACATAGACATAGAACCATGGAAGTTGTACTTCGACGGTTCTAGTCATAAAAATGGAACTGGAATAGGAGTTCTTATTATTTCTCCTAACAAAATTCCAACAAAATTTAAGTACAAAGTCGAAGGCCTTTGTTCAAACAATGAGGCAGAATATGAGGCTTTGATAGCAGGACTTGAAATTTTGTTGGAATTGGGGGCAACTCAGGTCGAAATAATGGACGACTCTGAGTTAGTCTTAAAGCAAATAACAAAAGAGTACAAATGTGTTAAGGAGAATTTAATCATGTACTTTGTGATAGCTAATCGACTCTTAAAAAGATTCGATATGGTTACGATTCGACATATTCCTCGAATAGAAAATCAGGAAGCAAATGATTTAGCACAGATAGCTTCTGGATACAAAGTGTCGAAGGAAAAGTTGTAGAAAGCCATTGAAGTTAGAGGAAGAGTTGTGGCAGCTAGATTATCCCCATCAGATTTGGAGACGATAAAGCTTGGATACGCTGACGAAGAAAATTTTGAAATTTTTAACATAGATGATTCTATTACTGGAGATAGGAGAAAGCCTATAATAGAGTACCTGCAAAATCCAACAGGACCAGTCGAACGAAAAATTAGGTATCGAGCTTTGAGTTATGTGATTTTGGGGAATGAACTATTCAAGAAAACTCCGGAAGGGATATTACTTGTGTTTAGGCGAATCTGAGGCATACATAGCTTTGTCGAATGTACACAGCGGGGCATGTGGTGCGCATCAAGCAGGCCATAAGATGAAGTGGTTATTATTCTGACAAGGAATGTATTTGCCAACTATGTTAAAAGATTGTGTCAAATTCGCGAAAGGATGCCAAGAGTGCCAGATACACGCAGGGATACCACATGTTCCTGCAAGTGAGTTACATTCTATAATAAAGCCTTGGCCCTTTAGAGGTTGGGCTTTGGATTTGATTGGAGAAATTCAACCGGCTTCTTCAAAAAGCCAGAAGTTTATTTTGGTTGGGATCGATTATTTTACAAAATGGATCGAAGTCATACCCTTAGTGAATGTGGATCAAGAAGCGGTAATCGAATTCATTCGAAAACACATCATTTACAGGTTTGGCATCCCAGAGACAGTAATAACGGATCAAGGATCCATTTTCACTGGTAAAAATATGCAAGCATTCGTGAAGGAAATGGGGTTCAAACTTCTCACATCAACACCTTACTACGCTTAAGCCAACGGTCAGGTCGAAGCAGCCAACAAGATGATAATTGGTTTAATAAAGAAGCATGTGGGAAGAAAGCCAAAGAATTGGCACAAAACTTTGGACCAAATTCTATGGGCTTGTCGAACCTCTCCTAAGGAAGCTACAAATGCTACACCCTTTCGACTAACATATGGCCATGATGCGGTCTTACCGGTCGAGATATACTTGCAGTCAATAAGAGTTCAAAGACATCATGAAATTCCATCAGATGCATATTGGAATATGATGATAGATGAACTAGTTGATTTAGACGAAGAGAGATTAAACGCGTTAGATTTATTGAAAAGACAAAAGGAAAGGGTGGAGAAATTCTACAATAAAAGATTAAAAGGTAAAGCCTTTTCGATTGGAGACCTTGTATGAAAAGTGATTATTCCCATGGATCGAAAAGATAGACTTATGGGAAAATGGTCCCCTAAGTGGGAAGGACCTTTTCAAATCACCAACGTGTTTTCCAATGGCGCGTATGAAGTCGAAGAATTAGATAAAGATAAGAGAATATTGAAAATAAATGGGAAGTATTTGAAAAAATATAAACTCATATTGCAGGAAATCAAAATAGAAATCAAATAATCTTATAAAAGAAATAACTAAATTGGTAAAAATTTGCCAAACAAATGGCTTAAGTGTCATTACAAAATAAATAGGCCTCAAAGGGCCAAGCAACATTACAAAATCAAATAGGGAAAAATTGCTTCAACTTGCCAAACTTGGATCGTTGAATTTGAAGTCGACGCTCGCAGAGGGCCTTGCTGGTCGAAATCTCTTCAATCTCCTTGCCTAGCTTCTGAGCCCGTTCGACATGATGCACTTCAACTTCAATCTCTTTAGCTATCTCATCTTGATTGACTTGTTGGAGTTCTTCTTTGCGTTTTTTAGCCTGAGAAATCTTGTTTTGAAGAGCAGCAATCTGTTTCTCCCATTTGAGGATGTTTTCGTCGCACTCGACAATCTCTTTTCGATTTTGTTCAGAGGCCTTTTCCAGTTCAGTTACCTTGTTGGTAGAACTCGTAGCAGCATCCCATTCAGCAAGTTGCGTTTCTGACTTGTTCTCAAGCTTTTTTTAATAGTCTCTAAGACGGTTAAAATATGCCGCTACAAGGTCAATAAGAGTAGTTAAGTCCATGACAACATCGGTCACTTCAGGGGGAGCCTCCAGGATGTTGATTTGTTTCAAGAGTTTTTTCAGGTCAAAATGGGCAGATGAATCCTTCTCTAGAAGTTGAAACAAATCAATATTGAGGATTTTCTGCCGAATTTGGGCCATAACTTCGTCCATGGCTTTTGCACCAGAAATGGTCCCTGAAGTAGTCGAACTACTAGTGGTGGTGTCAGCAAAGTTATAACGGGTGCTGAGCATGGCCTTCAGATATTCTAGGGGTCTTTGCACCTTCAAATTCTCAAGTTCTTCATGAGAAAGGCTGGTCGAAGTGGTGTTGGCTGAACCAGGTCTAGGATGATCAGGGGGATTTTGCTTGTCGTTTTCTTTCTCTTCATCAGCAGTAATCGGTGGAGTGGTTTCCTTTTCGCCTTCACTCCTTTCTCCCTCTTCATCATCCGTTTCAGACTCCCTATCTTTATCTTTGTCAGCATCCTTTAAGTTGATGGGGGAATTATCTTCAGGATCACTTGCTGGTGTGAGCGCTGCCGTAGGTATTACAGTGTCTCCACCACCGTCAACTAAGTTATCATCCTCAAGACCAGTCTCTTCTTCGATTACGTCTTAAAGTTTTTTAGAAACGGTGGTGGGCTGATTCACTTCGGTGGCTGATTCTTTAGTCGAATCTTTGGGGGAACGTTTTGAGGCGCTTGTGGGCTTGTACGTGGGATCGCTGTTGGTTTTTGGAAGGGCTTGAACCATAGGATGCCCATGGGTGTCAACAAGGACCTGGAAGATGAAGAAGTCAGTAAGTTTATCATGAGAAAAAATGCTTTTGCTGTCGAATCTGAAGAGAAAACCTACCTGGGGAATTTCAGTCTTAAGACTAGAACTCTCACTTTCTGTAGGACCTGTGGTCACTTGCTCGACAAGGGTTTTTTGAGGAGTTATCTCCAATATCCTGGAAGCAGAGGTTTTTTGTTGTTGAGACTTCGTTGGTCTCTTCTTTTTTCTTGAGGGTTTGACTTGATTTGGCGATTCGTCACCAGATTCAATGGCAGGAGCTTCAGGTTCTTTTTCTTTTCTTTTCTTTGGCGTTGAAGGAGGTTTTCGACTGCCCTGAAAAATAGCATAAGTTTTCATTAGTATTTCAGAAAATAACAGTAAAGAAAATTGATTAAAAAACAAGGCAAAATCATACCTTCGCCAAAGGTTTCTGGGTAACTTTTTTGGGGCTTCCGCGTCCTCTGCAGTTGAGGCTTCGACAGCAGGTGGCTTCTTGGCAGGAATTTTTACGGCTAAAGAAAAAAGGAAAATGTTAAATACAAGTCGAAAGATACAGGTATGTGCAAATGAAAAGAAGTGGTGTCGAGTATCTTCCCATTCCACACCTTCATATATAGGAGTTTCCACGCGAATGTGTTCTATGCAAATATGAAGGTGGCCTTTGAAATTGTCCAAGGTATACTTAGTCGGAACCACTCGCTTAGCACGTTTTTTATATTCCTGGCGAAGAAGTTTCATGGAATCCCCACAAGTGAACCAATCTGGAAATGGAGGACTAAAAGCCACACCAAATTCAGCAGATGGTAGAGGAGGAAATTTTGGTGGATAGAGGTTAAAAGCTATCTCATAACGTTGTTCTGGTCGAACGTATGAAGGTAGTTTTAACTCATCCAATTTTCTGGTAAATTTTTCTTTCAAAGTAACAGCTGCTTCGCTTATGGTTCGACTAAGTTCGTTGGGCTTGTAGGCAGTTTCAAAGTATTTCTGGAATGCTTGGATTTCTTTGACGTGTCTTGAAGTACCTTTCTTCGTTTTATCCTGCACAAGGGCGAAAGCTCTGGTCAGTTGGATGGTGAAAGAAGGCACGTCGAAAAATTGAGAGTCATAATAAGCCCTCCACCATTCGTCAAACTCTTGAGTGCAGAGGAAGCTAGGTTTAAAGGGCACTGGTTGAATTTTAATCAGGTTTGAATACTTTGCCAGCAACCCAGAACACTCATCTTTGGTGTGGGTCATGTTGTAGTGAATCAAAGAACCTTTCCTTGAGAAGAGGGGTTTTGGTTTTATTTGTATTAACCCAAACTGTCGAGAGACCAGATTGGGTTGGTAGTTAACAAGGGAGACCTTCAACTTTGAGGGAGCAAGCCTGGAAACTAAAAGTCTAGGGGTGAGAAAAGATTCCCAGACATTAAGGAATTCATCTTCTAGAGCTTTCGAATCTAATGGAAGTTTCCTGGTGAGCCACTCTGGTCCAACTTTTCTATCAGCGAAAGGAGCCATATTGGGAGTGAAGTTATGTCGTTTAGCAAACATCATAACATAACTAGTAAAAGTTTGTTGAAGGCTCATACCTTCATCATTGGGTGTTAGCTGCGCCAGTCTGGTTCCTTCAACTCTTCTGTCCTTCAGAGCAGCTTCGTCCACAGTTTGTTTGTTGGGTAAGGAAGCTTCAAAGGTGGCATTGAGCCATAGTTGTAAGAGCCAAAATGGTCCTGACAACAGTAGACTCCCTTTGTCCTTGATGTTCTTCATAAAAGTAACCCCTTCGCCAAGAGATTCGTATAGGTTAGCCAAGATCATCTCACTGAGGCACAGTTGATGTCCAGCATGAAGTTGATTTGCTTTGGTAATCTAACATTTCGCCACTTGAAGGGATCTAGAGCAGAAAACACATCTCGACAGCCAGAGGGCTAGGAATGCTACATGCTCTTGATCAGAAACTTCTTGAGTTTCTTTGTCATGATAGTTGGCAATATAGGTTGTGAAGGTGGCCTTATTTGTGTCGAATCCTATAGAGTCATCAGACAGTAGGGTAGGATCATAATCTACTCCTAGTGGGCTAAGGCCAGTTATAGCAGCTACGTCGAAAAGAGAGGGATGATCATTCCACAAGGAAGGTGGAAATTGTTATAAGTACTGTCCCAAAAATAAAGGGAAGCTAGAAGCATGGAGGGGCAATATCCTGGTCTTACTTTCGACAGTTAGATGAGGTCGAAAATGCCCATAGTTTTCCAAACATCAGCTTTAACCTTCTCTATTTTCTTCAGCCAAGCTAGATAATCAGAGGGGTCTTTCGACAAAGGATAAGACCTAAAGATTCTAAAATTGTTCATGTACTCTAAATTTATGACTTCCTCAGAAGGAGATCATTGGCCGTCTACCTTGGATTTTTCGTCTATGATTTTCTCCTTATCAGTTCTAGGCCTAACCCCGTTAGCTATGGGTTTGTAACGGTGGTAAGCTGGGAAAAATTCTCTCACTTTTACGGGATCTAAGGATAAATTAGGTAAAGGTCCTAGTATTGTGTGGGATTTACCAGAAATTAAAATAGGAATTAGTACCTGAGACTGGTAAATACGTCGTTTCTCCTCTTTATTTTGAGGCTCTGGTACATACTGTTGGTTCCCCACCACCTTTGGCCCAAGGATCTTGTGGACAGATGGTAAGTTTTTGGATTTTTTGGAGTCTTTACTTGTGATTTGGGGAGCAGCGGAAGATGCCATGGTTGATTGCAAAAGAAAATGCAGAGAAATGAAGAAGATGAAGTTGAAGAAAGTTCGTGTTTAAAGAAAAGGAGAGTGAAACGTGAGAAATAAAATTTTCCAACTTATTTATAGGAGGAAAAGGGACTGAAGCAGTTGGAATTCAAAAAATCTTTCCATTTAATAGAGAGATAGTGGAAAGGAATGTGGGACACGTGGCAGTTACAAGTGGATGCTTCAGACGGTGGCAGTTAATTTTTGACCCATGACCCGCTAGGGACTAGGGTAGTGATGATGGAAAATCTCAAAAACGTGGGCTGAAGGGACGTTTGAGGAAAAGGTGCAATGATGACTCTGACGTTACAAATGTCTAGTCATATGAACAGTCATATGTCGAATGATTAAAGGCGTCGAATTGTATTGGCAAAAAATGCCTTTCTCCCTTTGTCGAAAATGAATTTTCTGGGGGGCAATTTGTAAGCTGCTAATTTCGACGCCTAGATTGTATTCAGAAAGTAAGTTTTGAAAAATTATCAAAATATTTCGACAGGAGATTGTTTCTGAAGAAGGCCAGTCGAAGATCAATATTAATTGGAGAATCAGATTTGGAGATTTTTCTAAGTAGTAGAAATGTTTCGACGGATTGGTGACGAGGCTGCTTTCGACGAACATTTTGAAATTCGAATTTAGGAGGGAATTCTGTTTTGAAAAAGGACGCGTGGAATACATCTACTTGACGTGCATGCAGATTGCCATTTGTCACCATTAGGAGAAATAGCTGTTGGTGACAGTTATTTCGATTGTATATAAATAGGGAGTCATAGTGATTAGATTAGGGTGTGTGTCCAAAATTTGTACAAGTCACTCAAGAAATACTCAAAGTAACCGTGTGAGAGAAAAGAGTAGTTACTGAGAAAATGTACGTTTGAAAAACACCAGTCTTTATTCCTTGCATTTTAATGAAATCTTAAGTTATTCATTTACAATTCCTTTTCATTCCTGCACTTTTATTCTTGCAATTTACTTACATTTCGCCATTTCTTTCAAGAACCAAAGTCTTTATTTTAGTCGAAAGTACTAGTTGATGAAAACAATGATGAATTCAATAAACAAAAGGTTTTGTAACACAAATTGTCAAGACTGTTAAAGCACATTGTCCTAGGATTTGTTTGATCGGTCCTGTAAGCAAACTAATTTTTTCACAAATTAGGAGATTAGCGGTTGTTTGCAAATTTTCCAAGCAAACACACACACTACGCCAAAATTGGACAAAGGCAGCGCAAAAAAGACAGCGCTTTTTGGACAAAGCGCTGCAATAAGTCTTTAAAAAATTTCGCTTAAAAAAAGCGCTGTAAAAGACAGCCTTTAGAAAGCGCTTTTTAAAAGCGCTGTTAAATTCCCAAAACGGAAGCCACCTTAGAAAGCGCTTTTTGTAAAGCGCTGCTATAGGCATTCCTTTAGACAGCGCTTTTATAAAAGCGCTGTCTAAAGGTTAACCTTAGAAAGCGCTTTTTAAAAGCGCTGTTAAATGCCCAAAATGGAAGCCACCTTAGAAAGCGCTTTTTGTAAAGCGCTGCTATAGGCATCACTTTAGACAACGCTTTTGCAAAAGCGCTGCAATAGGTTTGAAATTCTCCCCACCTTAGAAAGCGCTTTCTAAGGAAAGCGCTGTTATAGGTAGCACTTAAGAAAGCGCTTTTTAAAAGCGCCGTCTAAAGTCATTTATGAATTAAAATATAAAACAATTTCTAATCATTTTCAGACATTTCTTTTCATTTTCTTCTCTCGACCGTTCTTCTCTACTGAAACCCTTGCTATCGTTCTTCTCTACTGAAACCATTGTCATCGTTCATTCGCCATTGCCGTCGTTCATTCGCCATTGCAGTCGTTGTTCGTCATTGTCGTCGTTCACGTATTTCCGTCAGTTTGGTTGTTCATTCGCCATTGCTTTCGTGAAGAAGAAGACGAAACGAAGAAGAGGTATGCTTTTCATTCTTGTTTTCATTCTGTTTTCATTCTTGTTTTCATTCTTGTTTTCATCGTACGATTTTTGTTCTGTTTTCATTCTTGTCACTAGATACCATTTTGTCGTCGTAGTAGAGGTGTTGTTTGAGGTGGTTCGGAGTTCCTGCGTCATACTTCCATTTTGTGTATTATCCAGTTGCATACTTCTGACTTATTTTGTGTGTAGTGTTGATATGGGTAATGACCATAGTTATAAAGTTTTGAGATGTTTATTTTTGAACATGTTTAGAATGACTAATATTGAACATGTTTCTATTTTCATTAGTTGTTGTTTCTATATTCTAGATTAAAGAAAGTATGATAGTTATTGTAATATTGATAGTTATTGTATTGATGGAGTTATGATATATAGAGCCATGAAAGTGGAGTTACGATAGTTATTGTATTGCATGGTCAAAGAAAGTATGATATTTGTCTTTGCATGAGATGTTTATCTTGCTCAATAATTGCTTTGATGATTATCTTTGTGATATGATGATTACTTGTTTAAGTATGATTTAAACTTGATTCTTGATAGATTTAGGTTATCGTATGAATGTTACTTGTTTAAGTTGATGCATGTTTACTTGTTTAGCTATTGCTAAGATTTGAATCTTGTTAGGTTTAGGATGAATTGCTCTAATGCTTGGTTACTTGTTTAAGTATGCTTGGTTACTTGTTTAAGTATGCTTGTTGTTAAGTATGTTGCTTGTTTGTGATTACATGTTGCCATTTATCAAGTTATGACTCATAATTGGTCAATTAATGATATTTCATTTTATGATACGTGTACAGGGGATTATGTGAATGTATAGTTTTGTGAATGGTTTATTTTATGGGATTGTATAGTTCTGTGAATGGTTTATGTTATTTATGCGATTTTGGAATGTAATTGTATAGTTTTGTGAATGGTTAATGTAAATGACTTGAATTATAATGGAAATGATTTATGTGGTTTATGTGATTTATGGGATTAGTGGAAATGGTTAATGAATCATACTAGAAATTGTTAATGGAAATGTGAAATATACAGGTTTATTGAAATGGCTTGAATTATACAGGTTTCTGCATAAAAAAATGGTTAAAATGAGATTTTTTAAAAAAATCATTAAAATTATACGTAGAGAAAAGACAACGCTTTCTAGAAAAAGCGCTGTCTATAGTTCACAACAGAAAGCGCTTTTCCTAAAAAGCGCCCTTTAAAGGCATAGAAAAATTCATAACTAAAATTTTAGGCATACATTAGACAATGCTTTTAAAAGCGCTGTCTAAAGGGGGCCTTTAGACAGCGCTTTTTATTGAAAAAGCGCCCTCTAAAGGTATAGAAAAATTGATAATTAAAATTATAGGCATACTTTAGACAGCGCTTAAAAAAAGCGCTGTCTAAAGGGGGCTTTTAGACAGCGCTTTTTCGTAAATAAAAAGCGTTGTCTTTACCTACGCCAGCGCTGGCTTAGGCAGCGCTTTTGAGCGCTGTCTAAGGCCTAAAAAAGTGCTGTCTAAAGTCTTGTTTGGCGTAGTGACACTCACCTTCACCAACCTAAAAAACCCTACTTCATCAATACCATTTCTCACTCAAAAACTCTAACTTTTTAGTGCAACAAATCAAAGGGAGCAAGAGAAGATTGAATTTCAGGTAAATATTCAACTTCATCCACTACATTGTTCACATTATCAATCTACTTTTTGGAAAAATAAGTTACGCGTTTTTCGGATGTGTAAATCCGGTACGTATTGAGCATGAACTTTTCCGGATGTGCACATCCGAAAAAATGCCTGAAACTTATTAATTTTTATTTTCAGCAATTTATAATAGGTTTTAGTTATATATTTATTGTTCTATTATTGTTTATAAATAGATATGGTGCACCTCGATAACATCTCAAAAGAATTAGTTTTGTCGATTTCTCCGAAAGTTGAAGGGATTATCGTAAAGTCGGTTGATGTCGGCGGTGACTTTAATAACAAGCAAGAGTTTGATGATCGTGATAGCATGCTCGCATATATTCGTAGGACGGCTATTGGCTTTGGTTTCGGTGTGAATATCGGAAGATCGCATAATGGTTCGTAAAGAAGAAAGGCTTTTGTAATTTTGGGGTGCGAAAGAAGCAGTAAATATCAGGTTCCTCTACGGAAGTTAAAAAATAGACGACACCGGTAGTAGAAAATATGAGTGCCCTTTTAAGATTGGTGGTTACATTTTAGCTTCAAAAAAATGGAGATTTAGTGTTCGTTGTGGTATACATAATCACGAATTGTGCTCAAAGTTTCAAGGTCATCCTAGTGTATGTCGGCTCAAGTCGGAAGAGAAGACATGTATTGTCGACATGACCTTGAATCTTGTCCAACCGAAAAATATACTTGCCACGTTGAAACGGAAGGAACCCGACAATGTAGAAAATATAAAGCAAGTGTATAACATTCGGTAGCAGACGAACAAGGCAATTAGGGGAGATAGAAGTGAGATGCAACAACTGTTGAAATTGTTGGATGATAACAATTACGTGTCTCGGTACAGATATCACGATGATGGAGTTACTGTCCGAGATATTTTTTAAACTCATCCAGATTCCGTAAAGTTGTTCAACACGTTCTCGACAGTGCTCATTCTCGATTGTACCTACAAGACGAACAAGTATCGACTTCCATTATTTGAGATGGTTGGTGTTACGTCTATGGATAAGACATATGCCGTTGGGTTTGCATTTTTGGAGTGCGAAAAAAAGGACAATTTTACATGGGCATTGGAAACGTGTCGGTCACTTTTGAAGAAACATGTTAAAATGCCTAAAACGATTGTTACAGACCGCGATACCGCTTTGATGAATGCAATTGCAAAGGTCTTTCCTTCTTCTAATGCATTACTTTTTCGATTTTACATAACAAAGAATGTGAGAAGTCGGGTTAAACCCGCGGTGGGTGTGAAACAAGTGGAGTCGGAAGATGGAAAATTGGTTAAGGCCGATGTCATTGTAGAAAAAATAATGGATGCATGGAATCGTATTATAAATTCTTCCACAAAATAATTATATGCCGATTCGGTCATGAAATTCCACAAAAGAATCCATGACATCGGTCATGAATTATATGTCGATTTGATCAAGGGAAGGAGAAGATAGTATGTGCGTGGACGGATAACGTCCGACACCTTGGAAATACAACAACCAATAGAGTTGAGTCGTCACATGCTACTTTAAATAATTGGCTGGGTAATAGCAAGGGCGATTTATGTCGAGATTGGGACTCCGTGGATCTCATGATTAAAAACCAACATAACGAGATACAAACCACATTTGGTCGAAGTATTACGGTTTTGGAACATTATTTTAAAGGTAACTTTCTTTAATCTCAATTGATCGGCAGCATGTCTCGGGCGGGATTGGGCTTTATTTTTCACGAGGCTAACCGAGCCGAAACGACGGGTTCCGATAGCGCAAAGTGTGGTTGCACTATTGTGAAAACCTACGGTCTTCCTTGTACTTGTGCTATTGCTACAAAGTTGAAACTAGGTGAGCCAATACAAATTGACAAAGTTTGCCCTTATTGGATGAGACTTAGTTTTGATGATGATGGTTGCAAGGAAGGAGATAAACCGGATATCTCTATTTTTCTCGAATTAGAAGCGATTCAAGCGAGATTTTCGAAGGCCGATGACAACATGAAGCTACACATCAAAGAAGAACTAAGGAAGATTGCCTTTCCCGAAACAATCGCAATGATACCGCCGTCTCAACCGGTTAAGACAAAAGGTGCTCCGAAGAAGTTGAAGCCTACACCGAATGACAACTGACAACTCGGTCTCCTTCATATTGTGAGCACGTTGACAAACTCTTTCCGAACTCACCGACTCTTAAATCTCTACAAAGTGCCATGAAAGGAGCTCGCATTACCAAACCGGCTCCGACACCGATTCCACGAGTTCCGACTCCGAATGCACCGCTTCCGACACCGATTCCACCTATAATTTCCTTTATCGACTAGATGCCGGTTTTTATGCACAAGCATATCGAAGGTATCATCGATGTTGTAGGAGATGGTAATTGTTCGTCATCAACTTATCCTAGAGTTGGAGACGTATAAAGAAGCATACTTGCGTTTGTATGAAAATAAAGAAAAATACGACAAGGTTTACAAGTCACTTGTTCTGTGGTTGAGTGGTCTGGCCCCGGTATTTAAATGGATGAGCTTCCCCGAGATGGGTCATCTTATCGCATGTGCGTACGATATGGTGTGTATTGACTTGACGCGATACGGTTTTTCAGAAACCTTTTTTCCACTCCGCGCTGCACCACCGTCCAATCCAAATGATCGCATGATGTGTATCAGATGGATTGCGAAATCAAGACATTTTGTACAAGTTATCTTGAAACCCGGATGCCCCATACCACCTAAATCGCCGCAATTGGCGACGCATGCAACCGCAATTGCCGAGTCGTGGCCGGATAGTTTTGTTGAAAGGTTGGTTGAATTCGATAGATTGAACGAAATTGAAAAGGCATCAAATGCGGAAAAGCCCAAAGGTCAAGCTCCGTTAGATTTAGACGGAGACTTTTGTTTTAACTCTTTTGTATAATCGTACAACTAAATGTACATTTTTGAAGTGAAATATATTGAATTTTTATTCATGTGCCTTTTTAATGCACTTATGAATTTTATTCCAATAAAAGCATTGCAATTGGTTGCATAACATAGTCAATTCTGATTGAAAAATGTATCAGTAAAATATTTTGATTTGCATATACGGGAAAGTTCCGGATATACAAATCTGGAACCAATATTTATAGGGTTTTTCCGTATCTGTATATTCGGAAAAAAGTTAGGCAGAAATTACTTTACCCTAATTTTTCTATAAATTAGGGGTTTCATTTGATATCTTTCACACAAACTCAAAATGTCTCAATTGTATGAAATCAAGTTCCGGTGGTATGTCGCAAGTGTCTCCTACACCGACGGAAAAACACGCGGTCGCACGTTTAAGCTATTGCGGGGCACCTCCATCGGCGAGATCATTGACGACATCGAACATCTCCTACCTTACCGAGACAAACGGAAGGTTACGAAGCTTGAGTATCGTTCACATTCGGTTGACAACGAAGGGAACGTCGCTTACAACATTGTTGAGCTCAAGAATCAAGAGGATATTAGAGCGATGTGGCAAACTTTTTTCGGTTACGAAGAACGATTCCCGCTCGAGTTCGAGGTGACCGTCAAAATTCGAAGAACGGTCGATGACATCTTAGAGATGTGCAAGCGTCCACAGTGCTATTGATCTTGTAATATTTAAATTTTTGTCAATGTAATGCCGAATTTCTGAATGTAATCCCGGTTTTATGTTATGAATGTGAGAAACATTGTTGGATTTTTGGTATTCTGCATTTGGTTTTATTCCGTATTTGCAAATGCGAACTTTTATCGGATGTGCACATCCGAAAATACTGAAAAATTAAAAAAAAGAAAAGTGCGTCCGGATTTGTACATCCGAAACAAAGGGGTATTTTTGTAAGCACATGCCTAAGAAACTTATATAGTGTGTTAAGAAATTCTCTTTGATTTAGCTTCAAGCTTACTAGACTTGCTATATCAAGACGCTATTTAATTTAAAAAAATAGTGATAATATACAATTTTAAAATTTTAAAATTATATATATTTCATGTGAAATGCAATTTAATTATCTAAGTTAGTCGAGTGGTCATCCTCCTATTTTTAAAACGTTGATTGAAATAAACCATGGTATTATTTAAATATAAAATTTCATGAATAAAATTTTTAAATTAAATTTAAATATTATAAAATTGTGTGAAAGTAAAAACTCATTGAAAAATTTATATCTAAGCCAAGACGACGTTGCTTGCTTATTTCATAAGAAATATATCTTATAGTATCATGAACATGGTCTAATTAGGTGGAATTTCTATTAGCAAAACTAAAATTAATCTGTTTATCCGCACAACCATTCCCTTCCTATAGATATGAGAGACTAAGAAGTGTATAGACATAGTAATCATGATATTCTAAACACGTAACATTAGTCTTCCAAGGGACTAATTTATGATACAATTACAAGATGACTTGCATAACAAGAATATAGTCTGACTCGAGGCAAAAGTGAGTCCAATTGTTGTTAAAATCTAACTCCAGAGCAAACATTGCTCATGTTACTCTACATGAAGGGCATTTTTATGACTAGTGTATCTAGAGAAATTTCACATATTAGATACGGGGTTCATGAAGATGAAATTTGAAGCTTTTGGATAGATGTTGTCAACTACATTGGAGGAGACGGTGCCAATGCAAACACTCCAACTAATCTTTATGTTATTGAACCAGATGATTTGGAGCATACCAAATTGCATTGATGGTGTGGATGACGACTACAACCACACCATTTTGCATTTAGGTGACCAACGCTTATTGATGATTTGCCAATAGTCATTAAGGGACAAAATTTGGAAATTGGAGGTAAAGATGCTAGATAAAAGACCTATATATGAGAGGCAAAAACACAGTCAAAGAGGATATGCTGAGAGGTTTCACCCTGCTTAAAACAAAGGTTGCATATAGAAGAAAAATCGCAGCCTTTAGCATAAATGTTTTCATCAGTGGCTAGTTTGTTATGAATTAATCTCCAAACAAAACATAGATTTCGATGGAGGGGTGTGAACATTCCAAACTAAACCTATTTGCGCCAACTAACATATTATCCAAGTTTGGCAAAAAAGTTATAAACATCCTTAAGAGTCAAGAAACATGAATCCAAACTATTCCAACATATGGTGTCATCTAAATCATATCCATGAATATGACGAGTGAATGATGCTCCTCGGGTATCTCCCATATTTTGTTAATTAAGATGCCACTCACTTTGGAGGTTAGTGAGGATTGGTTAAGAATGACGATCTTAAGAGTTTGTACAAGTGGATGACCACACCAAGAGTCCAACCATAAATTAATTTGTCTACTATTATCAAGAATCCAAGTTGAGTTTTCAATGACCTCAAAAAAAGCTTTTAGTGGAACTCCATATAGAGGACTGAATGTGATGCCTTATAGGTATGACATACCTCATCAATCTATCTTTTAGGAGGGTAGCCCAACTCTCATTAGAATTTAACGTGTCTCAGTAAAGTTTTAGGTTTAAGGCTTGGTTCAAAATAGCCAAGGACCTCCGGGACAAGTCCCCCTTCAGCTAAGGGTTTGCAACATTTACACCAAACCATAGTCAGAATCTTCTTTTGGTCAATGTCTCTATTCCATATAAAATTCCTCGTTCATGCCTCCAAATTTTTAATTAACAAAGTATGTCAGTCATAGATTTGAAAATACTAATTAATTAACATGTCATTTGATATATATTGTTTGACACTTACACTAAAAATCACTCTGATAATTATATGCTTGAAAAAATTGATTTAAATTATGCTCAAGTTGTGGCACAAAATATAAAAATCATCTGTTTATATGTCGATGACTTGTTAGTAACTGAAAATAGTTTAGAGAACTTGTCGAAATTCAAAGAGCTAATCAAGAAGGAATTTGAAATGTTAGATTTGGAAAAGTTGTCGTACTTCATAGGCATGGAATTTCAAATGTCAAATTAAGGTACGGTGCTACATCAAAGAATGTATATTAAAGAGATGCTCAAGAGATTTAATATGGAAGACTTGAATCCTCCATCGTCGCGTGTCGAACCAAATTTGAAGCTGGAGAAGAATGGAGAGGAAGAAAAAGTCGATGTCACTTTGTTCAAACAAATTGTTGGATCTCTAAGGCATGAGTGAACCAAGGGTGTCACACATGAAGGTTGCAAGAAGAATCCTGAGATACTCAAAAGGATCGACAAACTATGGAATTCTATTTCCACGAGATTCTAAAACAAAGAAGTTGAGATTACTTACCATTCAAATGTTCAGTGGTGTGGATACAAGGAAGATCGAAGAAGAACAACTGGTTACTTCTTTCAAGTATTTGGTGCCCCAATCTCATGGTGATCGAGAAAGCAACATGTGGTTGCATTATCATCACGTGAGGCTTAACATATAGCAGGATCCTATACTGCTTGTCAAGCAATTTAGATCAGATCTGTGCTGGAAAAGATGGAGGTCGAAGTGAGGAAACATCAGGTGTTGTAGCTCGACAACAAGTCAGCCATTAATCTTGCAAAGAATCTAGTTCTCCATGGGTGAAGTAAGCACATTGAGGCTAAGTTTCATTTCCTAAGGGAGAAAGTAAACCAGGGTGAACTTGAAGTGAGACATTGCTCGAGTGAAGCACAGTTGGCCGACATTTTCACCAAAGGATTGAAGATCGACAAATTCCTAACTTTGAGAAAGAAATTAGGAATAGTTCAGATCGATTATGATTAGCTAGTTCTTAATAACTTGGATTATAAGGGGGTATGTTGAGAGTATAATCCAAGTTGTGTAACCCAAGCTTAAGCCCAAATTGAGTAGAGTTAGGGTTTGTTATGTTAGTTACCTATTACTTAAGTTAATTACTTTGTTAGATATATTCACACATATTGTAATTCTATTTTAATAATCATCATTCAATAATAACAATCCATATTTTTCTTTCTCTCTCTTTCTGTCCTCACTAAAAGTGTCCCACGCATTATCAGCTCCAACTAACATATTATCCAGGTTTGGCAAAGAAGTTAAAAACATCCTTAAGAGTCAAGCAACCCAAATCCAAATTATTATAACATCTGGTTTGTCCAAATCATGTACATGAATATGACATGAGTGAATGATGCTCCTCGGATATATCCCATATTTTGTTGATTAAGAAGTCACTCACTTTTGAGGTTAGTAATTGGTTAAGAATGACGATGTTAAGAGTTTATGCAAGTGGGTGACCACACCAAGAGACCAGCCATAAGTTAATTTGTGTACCATATTCAAGAATCCAAGTTGAGTTTTCAACGACCTAAAAAAGAGCTATTAGTGTAACTATATATAGAAGAGTGAATGTAATGCCTTATAGGCATGACATACCTCATCACTTTATTTTTTAAGAGGGTAGCCCAACTCTCATTAGAATTTAACATGGCTCAACAAAATTTTAGGTTTAAGACTTGGTTCAAAATAGCCAAGGACCTTCAGGACAAGCTCCCCCTTTCAGTTAGGGGTCTGCAACATTTTTACCAAACCATAATCATAATCTTCTTTTGGTCAAAGTTCTCATTAATTAACATGTCATTTGATTTATACTGTTTGACACATACACTAAAACTCATTCTAATAACTATTTGCTTGGAAACAAATTGATTTAAATTATTTAACTTTTATATTAATATATTTAATTATAAATCAAATTTATTTAATTTAACTATAATCAAAATTAATTATATCAAAACCAATTATTGCCGCAGAACAAACATAAACTTAAATCAAAATTAACCCAACTTAAATTTATAAGTGAATATATATTTTACTTTTTAAGCCGAGTTTTCAAAATTAAATTAAACTAAACTCAAATTTTAAGACAAAAAAGTATTCCGAATAACTACAAAAAAATACCACGTTTAACAATGACAAGGGAATAGCTTTCACACTTTTTTGTTTCATCACTCACTTTATTTTATATCTATGTTATAGTAATCAACGACATAGGGGCCTAGATATTTGGTTCGATAGTAAACTAATAGAAATATCAATAATAAGCCATATTCACGGGTCACTGTTGTTGATTCAAATTAATTATTATATTCCATGGTTATTTCAATCAAGAAAAGTATTTTTTTTCTTCTTCAATTCATTGTCTAAAAACTTTAAAGAACGACAAATCGACTATATTTTTAATATACTATGTGATTTGGTGAAGTTTTATGAATCCATCTCATTTGCTTATATAAAAAACATAAATAGATAAAACTACTCATAACTTATAACTTAACTGGAAGAAAATATCCATTATACATTATCTAACACCTCTCTCAAACTTGCATTGCATTAAATTGAGAGTTTGTCAATATATATATATATATATATATATATATATATATATATATATATATATATATATATATATATATATATATTCAATAATAAACAATATAAATTTGAAACTATAGTGTTCTGGACTGGACCAATGGTCTGGCACGGCCCAATCCACTTCTGCTCCAATAATGGCCCAATTGCCTAAGTCTAATCCACGAAGGGGCAAAAGTACCTTTCTGCCCCTCCAACCGGGCAAGGATTTCATCACTCCTCCCCAGAACAGCTGCCCGTCCCGCACGGCTTCTTAACTCCCCGAACAGCTAAGGGCATGTGCCCGAAACTATGCATATGCCCAGCATAACGGCTAGTTTTGGGCATCCTGCCCGACATAACGGCTATTTTGGGCAGTTACCTATTCTTCGGAAAAACGGTTATTTCGCCCCGAAAATAGGATCGTTGGCCACGCGCTGGGGGCACTATATAAACCCTCTCATTTGAGAGGGTCAAGTATCAAATAATCACCCTACGAACTCATACTTTGTACTTGCCCCTTTTCTCTGACCCTTTCTTACTTGAGCGTCGGAGTGCCTTGCAGGTACACCCCCTCCTCCTCTTCATACGCCCAGCATCTCAGACGTACTTGGTGGCCCACTTCAACAGGATTTGATCCAGCCTTCACGATCAGTGGCGCCGTCTGTGGGAAATCTTGTTCTCCCCTTCTTTTTTTCCCTAGAAATCAAAGATCAAAGCAAATTTCCAAGATCATCATGGCCTCTTAAGATCACGCCAAAGGTGTTCTCCAAGCCGTTGTCCTCCCCGTCAACAAGACTGACTTTGACGGTCCATCATCTCTCCTCGGAGATGCCCGTTTTCTTAGGGACGGGGCCACAAATTCGCCTTCCCCTACTCCTGCTGATCGCAATAACGACCAGCCCTCGCTGGACATTCAGCCCGTTCCTTTTCCACCCAACGCCGACCCGACCGTGGTGGCCCTTTTGGAGGCGATCAACAAAACCAACATCCTGATCCTTCAGCAGAACGAAAGGATCGAGGCGCTGGAGGAATTCACCCGTCCAAGATCCCCTCCCCCGAGGAGGAACCAACGACGATCCCATAGCCCGCAGCCCCGGCGAGAAGTCGATCGGAGGCTGCGCCAAGAACCTGACTCTCGCGTGTCCGGAAACGCAACCAAGTTTCCCCGCATAACCAGTATTCTCCCGGTCACAAAAGGACCTGAAGGGACAGGCAGTCACCTCCGGTCAGGTCTAAGGGCCGGGCCCGTTCACCTTCCCCCCGAAGAAGCCGCCGCCACGAACGAGTCGTGCGGTCCCCGTCGCTGACCAGCTCCAGCAGCGATGATGAGCCTCACGGCCCATTGTCCCAGGAAATCTTGGTAACACGTCTTCCCAAGGGCCTAGAGAAACCCCCAGCACTGGGCACGTACGACGGGACACTGACCCCGACGAGAACATCGATGCGCTATTGGACTACCGTGGCGTCCGGGGCGCCATCAAGTGCCGGTTATTTCCGACCACGCTTTTGATGGAAGCAATGACGTGGTACAAGCAGTTATCCGAAAAATTTATTACGTCGTGGAAACAACTGGGCGGGATGTTCTCCCGGCATTTCACTGCGTCGCGACGACACCCAAAGACTAAAGCCTCCCTTGGGGCCATAATCCAAGGAAAGGACGAACCTCTCCGGGAATACATCGAGAGGTTCAACCAAGAAGCAGTACAGGTCCCTACAACGGACGAGATGAAAAAATTCCTGCTCGAGCAAGGACTCCGCCCGGGGTCAGAGTTTTCTAAAGCCGTCGGCCTCGCACCTCCGAGGAACCTAGATGCCCTCCTCCTCAAAGCACAATCGAACATTCAGTACGAAGAGAAGGAAGCGGCCAACTCCGTCCGAGCGTCCCGCCACCAGGAGAACGCTCGAGCCTCCAGAGGCGAAGAAGCCTCGACATCTCGTCGAGGAGAAAGGAGGCGCGAAGACCGTCCAAGGGACTCTCGCGACATCAAGGGACCCTCCGGACGATTCCACGATTACACCCTCCTCACCGTCTCGAGGGAGAAGATATTGTCCGAATGCGCAAATTCGGAGTTCAAACAAGCAGGGGTCTGCTTCCCCAAACAAATACCGACCAAACCCAACGCCGATAAATCGAAGTATTGTCGTTTCCATAAGAGTCACGGCCACACCACCGAAGACTGCATCCATCTGAAGGATGCTATCGAGATACTGATAGGGATGGCCACCTGAAATAGTTCACGAAGAATAAAGACGCTCCTCGGCAAGACGCCCAGGAGTCCAAGAAAACAGAGGAAGAGGTGCCTTCCTCGGAGGAGGCCAACCTCCAGGTGGCCATGTTCGTGTCGCGGCCAGAGGACTTCTACATCCCGGACGAGCTCAGTGCCCCTGCCTACTTCGCGGCCCACAGCCCGTGGGAGACGTTCCCATCCGCCATGGTCATCTCGGGCGGAGGTTTCAATAAAGTCACGGTGGGCTCCGTGAAAAGAAAATTTGAGCACCTTATCAGCACGAGCTCCAACAAGGTGACCACGCTCGACCCAGCCCAGAAGGGATCTGTCCGCATATCCTTCTATCGGGAAGAGTTCCTCGGGGGATCTCTGAACTCGAGCATACCTTTGCTCGTCAGAGCCCAAATGGCAAACTTAGACGTTCGCAAGATCCTCGTCAACCAAGGCAGCTCGGTCGACATCATGTACTCTCAGCTGTTTTCAACACTTCAGCTGGACGAATCACACATCACCCCCTACATGGGGTCTGATTTGCAAGGATTCAACGGATTAGTGGCCAAGCCATGGGGATATGTCGAATTGATCATAACCTTTGGCTCAGCAGAAACGGCCAGGTCGGTCAAAGTATAGTTTCAGGTAATCGATTGCCCGTCGCTGTACCAATGCATCTTCGGAAGACCAACTTTGGCCGAGTTGGTACCTGTGCCTTCAACCGTCCACCTCAAGATGAAGTACTACACTTCAAAAGGGATGGTCGCCACCCTCAACGACGACGTCGAAGCCGCATGACGATGTTTCGAAGCAGCCACGAAGGGGCTCAACGCCATCACGTCCAAGCCAAAAGTATCGAGCAAGCCAACCTTGCCTAGCAGTTCTGAGGAAGCCAAGCCTCTGCCTCAGGTTGACTCCATCGACCTCGACAGCCATTTCCCCGAAGAAGACCAGCAGAAGGACCAAGTAGCCTCAACCAGCTCATCTACCCCGTCCAATAGCAGCTCCCATCCGATGCGCCCAATCCCGGATGGCAACTTCGAGCTCGTTTTGTTCGGCGATGACCCCCAGCGAGGAGTGAAGATTGGAGCGGACCTCCCCGACATCGCGAGGAAGCAACTCAAAGCATTCCTCTATGAGAACGCTGATCTCTTCGCCTGGAGCGCCGCCAAGATGCCCGGCTTGGACCCGTCCGTCGCCTGCCATCAACTCACAATTGACCCGGCCGTCAAAGCAGTAGCACAAAGTAGGAGAAAGCAGTCTCCGGAGAAGATGGAGGCTGCAGAAAAAGCTGTAAAAGACCTCCTCGAGGCAAAATTTATCTCGGAAGCCAAGTACACCACTTGGCTGTCCAATGTTGTACTTGTAAAGAAATCTAATGGCAAATGGCGAATGTGCATTGACTACACCGATCTTAATAAGGCATGCCCGAAGGATGCCTACCCCTCCCCAATATTGATAAACTTGTTGATAATTCTGTCAGTTTTAAACTCTTATCATTCATGGATGCCTACTCGGGCTATAATCAAATACCAATGGCAATGAGCGATAAAAAGTACATGGCCTTCCTGACCGAATCGGGCAACTATTACTACAACGTAATGCTCTTCGGCCTGAAGAACGCCGGGGCAACCTATCAAAGAATGATGAACAGGGTCTTCCGGGGAGAAATAGGCGACATGCTCGAAGTCTATATGGACGACATGATCGTAAAATCCCACGAGGAAACCGATCACACTGCCCATTTAAGAAAGGTCTTCGAACAGGCCAGGAAATACCAAATGCGCTTCAACCCGGAGAAGTGCACGTTTGGGGTCTGGGCAGGAAATTTCCTCGGCTTCTACTTAACAGAACGAGGAATCGAAGCTAACCCCGATAAGTGCTGAGCATTTTCCGAATTTCCAACGCCCAATTCGAAAAAATCCATCCAGTCCCTCAACGGGATGCTCGCATCACTATCTCGTTTCGTGGCCAAATATTCCCAACACGCCTTACCGTTCTTCAAACTCCTCCGCAAGGAGGCAGCGTTCGAATAGACCGAGGAATATGACAAGGCTCTTCTCCATCTGAAACGAGCACTCTCGGAACCACCCGTTCTCTCTCGACCGGACAACGGCAAAACTTTGTACCCATATCTCGCCGTAGCAACCGAGCAGTAAGCGCCGCTCTCATCCGCGAGACGCCTGACGGGAAGAAGCCCATATATTTCATGAGCAAAGCACTGCAGGGACCAGAGTTAAGGTACCAGCAAATAAAAAAAGTGGCTCTGGCCCTCATCAACGCAGCTAGAAGACTGAGACGCTACTTCCTAGCCCACACGATCGTGGTTCGAACAGATCAACCCGTAAAGCAACTGCTGGGACGGCCAGACATGGCCGGCAGAATGCTTAGATGGTCGCTTGAGCTGTCCGAATTTGACATCCAGTATAAAAGCAGAAAAGCCCTCAAGGCCCAAGCTCTAGCTGATTTCGTCGCAGAAATGACGTTCGCAGACTCCCCCACTTGCGGAGCGCGCAAATGGACCATTGTCGTAGACGGGGCCTCCAGCTCGGCAGGGAGAGGTGCGGGCATCATACTGGAAAGCGACGAAGGAATCATCGTTGAAGTATCGCTCACCCTGTCCTTCCCCACTTCTAATAACCAGGCTGAATACGAAGCCTTCCTCGCTGGATTACGCTTGGCCGAAGACCTGGGCGCAGAAGAAGTCGTCATCTGCATGGATTTGCAACTCGTGGCCCTTCAGGTCCGAGGAGAATATAAAGCCAAAAACGACAACCTGACCGAATACTTAGCCCTGTTCAAGAAGGAAATGGTGAAGTTCACAACAGTAGAGGTAAAACATGTTCCCCACGAACACAATGTCCGGGCAGATGTGTTGTCCAAACTAGTCAGTACAAAGAAGAAAGGCGGAAACAAGTCCGTCATATAGGAGGTTCTTCCTCGACTCAGCATCGAGAAGGCTTCCCCGACCCTCGACGTGCAAGTGATCAGTGACAGTAATTGCTAGATGACCCCCGTTTACAACTATCTCGCCAAAGAAGAACTCTCGTTCGACCCCAAAGAAGCCAGCGTAGTTAGGCGAAGGGCCTGCTCTTATGTCCTGGTCGAAGATAAACTCTACCGGCGAGGATTCTCCATCCCGCTGCTCAAATGCGTCGAGGAAGAAATGGTCGCCCATATCTTGCGCGAAATCCACGAAGGAATCAACTCCCAACATCTTGGGGGAAGGTCCCTCGCCCGAAAGGCCCTCTGAACAGGGTACTACTGGCCAACCATGCAACATGACGCCAAAGAACACGTGAAGAAATGTGGTAAATACCAACGACACGGGGGAAATGCACCTGGCTCCACCTAACGAGCTCAAGGTTATGTCCTCACCGTGGCCATTCGCCTGGTGGGGCCTGGACATCCTAGGACCTTTCGTGGTAGGATCAAACCAGAACAAATAACTAATAGTAGGCATGGACTACTTCACAAAATGGATAGAAGCGGAGGCTCTAGCCAAAATAACTGCCCTCAACATACTGCGTTTCTACAAACGAAACATCCTCGCACGTTTTGGTATACCCCAAGCGATAATCATGGACAATGGGACGCAGTTCACGGACAGGAAGTTCCAGGACTTCATCGTCCAGCTGGGCACGAAGCAACACTTCGTATCCATCAAACATCCTCAAACAAACGGGCAAGCTGAAGCAGTGAACCGGGTCATCCTTCGAAGCCTCAAACAAAGGCTAGACAAAACAAAGAAGGACTGGGTCAAGGAACTGCACAACGTCTTATGGGCATACCGCACAACTCCACACTCTACAACCGGGGAAACACCATTTCGTCTGGCATACGGGACCGAGGTCGTGATCCCCTTCGAAGTTCACGTGCCCTCCAGATGGACATAATCACCCCTAGACGAGGAAATGAACGATGAAGCACTAAGGAAGGAACTCGATCTCGTCGAGGAAATCCGAACAGGGGCAACCCTCCGTGAAGCCTCTATAAAACAAAAGATTGCCATCAGGCACAACGCCAAATTCATGCGACAAGAGTTCGACGTAGACAACCTCGTCCTAAGAAGAAACCATAAGGACTCTCGCGAAGGCAAGCTAGCCGCTAACTGGGAAGGACCCTATCGTGTCTGAGCAAAAATGGAGAATGGGACCTATTTCCTAGAACACCTCAACGGGGAAGAACTTGCTCGACCATGGAACGCCGAAAAGCTGAAACAATACTACAGCTAAGGCCTTGATTATCGGTTCAATCCATCACGACGACGAGCGTTGCCTACCGACCGCGATGCACGCCTAGGTATAAGCGTCGCATGCCAGTAAAGTAGAACCCCGCTCAAGAACGAGCCGAGTATCTATTCGATAGCGGTCCTCAATCGAGCATCGCCGTCGTCAAAGTACCATGATCGGTAGAACACCCAGCTCGTGATGGGACGTTCACGCCGCGAACTCAGGCCTCAAACGCGACCTGAGCTCTGCATCCTCGCCAGAATATTCCCCGGTCGTTCGACCAGTATCCCTTACTGTCGAACACATCTACAACGAGCAATTCCATGAAACTTAATGTAAATCAATGTACTCCCTACCACGGGCAAACACATGCACAACAAGCATAAGTACAACACTTAGCAGAAATTAAAAGCAGATAAAGCCATGCAAACAACAAAACTGGCCACAAAAATCGGGCACATAATTTAAAAGTAACAAATGGCCACGAGGACCACAATTGTGCATGATTACATAAACCGGGGGCTATGCTCCCCCCCAATCAAAATAAATTACAACAAGATTACACGGCGCGCAGGCCGGGCAAAGTAGCAACAACAGCAAACTCCTTCACTCTTCCGACTGGTCAACATGCTCGGTATTAGGCTGAGGCTCCTGGTTTCCTTCGGGCTGATCCTTGGTTGGCTCTTCACCTACAAGAAGGGAGTCCGGACTGATTATAGGGCCATCCTCGACGTGCGCCAGATAATGAGTGCCCTCTGTCAAAATGTCAAGTCCGGAGTTCACCACCCGCAGTTGGGACACAGCATTCCTGAAGAATTCATCTGCGATAACGATGTTGTCATCCTTGGCCGCCAGCATACGAGCAACCAGCTCAACCCGTGTTTTCAGCTCCTTCACGTCCTCGGGTTCATCCTCTCCCGGAGAATTAGCCGATCTCAGCTGCTCAACCAGCTCCTCGGCTGCCTTTTTCTCCGCGACCAGCGTCGAGTTCTCCCCTTTCAGCTTGGCCAGCTCCTCATCCGCCACCTTTCGGGTATCCTCAGCACTTCTGGCCTCCACCTTGGCTTTCCTCACCGTCTCTTCCAAGGACGCTATGGTAACCCGAGCAGCTCTCAGTTCGGACTCAGTTGCAGAGTCCCCTTCAGCATATACGGCCGCCATCTCCAACATTCTGACCAGCGCAAAAGCATCTTGAGCCACCAGCGCCCTCTTGCTCGGATGGTCCATACCGTGCAACTGAAGAGACTCTTCCCGTGGCACAACCAAGGACGTCCCTTCAAAAAACTTTCTGTCCAGGATGCACGGAGGAAGCTCAAATTTACCCTTCTCTGGTGCCCGGCTGAGGTCCACCGCTTCACTAGCCCTCTCCCGCTTGAACCTAGAGGCCAGTGGCAGTGGGGATCCTTGGGCAGGGACAGGCGAGGCACTCCCCGAGGCAGTCTGAGTAGGAATAGGGGCATGCTGAGGAAATTGACTTTTGGGGACAACCGTTTCGGGCTTGTTCCTCGCAGTTGCATTCTTGACCGTCCTTTCATGAGCAGAAGGCATCTCACCTGCAAAAACAAAGGAAGAACGTTAGACAACGAAGAAAAAACACGTCGGACAGGTCAAACAACTAAAGAATTCTGAGCAGTTTGTAAGCATCTGCAGGAGTCTTGCACTCCAACAACGCCTTGGTGTTGATAAAGCGATACTTCACGCGCCGGCTTCCATCATCCTCATAAATCGGGGCCCCCTTCTTCGTGCAGCACTCAGCAAGACGAAAGGAGTTGACATACCTCACCAGCGTATCATAGGCAACGACATCCTGCCCATCTAAGTTATTCGGCTAGAGGACGTACTCGTTGGGCGCCTTCATGAAATGGCCAGGTCCCTAGTGAAAGGGGAACTTGAACAGTCTCTCCCCTATAAACTTCCCAACCTCATCACGCAGGTTGTTACCCTCTTCGTCAACCTCGATCTCCCAGACATAAGTGCTATCATGGGCATCTTCCGATACAGGCTCTATAATGTAGTACCTCTCCTTGAACGTCCGTATCGATTCCGAAAAGGGCTTGAACAGTTTGCGAAGCTGCTTCAACGAAACCCAACCATACTTCCTCCCCGTCAACTACCGTTGAAGATGGAAGACAGTGAAAAATAAAGGAAGATTAACCCCTATCTTCAAAAAGTCGCACGTCAGCTCAAACGCCCGGATGAAGGCCAACGAGTTCGGGTGCAACTGCGTCAGAGCCAAATTCAGGTGCACGAACACTGATTGCTGGAAATCAGTGAACGGAAGCCTCAAGCCCACCTCCTTGAATGCATACTCATACATGGTAAAACGCTCCCCAAAATTCGTGCAGACCCTATCATCCTCAGAGGAAAAGTGCACCTTCCACTCCCCATCTGACCCAACTAACATGAAAATATCCCCCAGATACGAAGTGAAGGTGGACACGTGCTCGGCTGGTTCGGCCACCATCCACTCTTTCGAAGAGTCTTCAACAACATCCTCTTTCATTTCCTCCTCCTCCCCGACTTCGTCGGGGACACTCGAGGTCGTCGAACTGCTGCTATCTGAAGAACTCGCTTCCTCCTCGGACGAGTCCAGGATAATTTCCATGTCTAGCCCCGTCGCCATGTCAATCACCTGAAAAGCAGAGAAAAAAGTGAATTCGATGAAAAATCAAATCCACCATTCCATCGCTAGTCAAGTGAAAGGGCGCGCAAAGTGCTGAGGACGACGTCACCGGCCTAAGCCCTAACATCAAAAGGGAAAATTCAAGAGCCTCCCCGCGAGGAGACGCTCGGGACGAACCACTCCCGGACGAAGAACTTTCCCGAGCCTATTCCCAGTTTTCGTTTGAAGTCCCATCGAAAACTGCGAAGCTTCACCAGAAACTGCTAATGCTCAACCGAAAAATTCATCGTCACTCCAGAATATGAACGACCACGGTGGTTGCACATGCATCATCATCATCGCGACGACGCAGGAAACTACCCTCCTCACCAGAATGTCCTAAAAACCCAGCGGCCGCATCGGTGCCGGAAAATGGCCTAGCCACCGTCCACCACCAACAACTGCCGAAAATATAGCAACTCATCCTCTAAACCTAATCTTAACCGCATGCAGTCTACAGGCAATCATCAAAAGGAATAAAAGAGCGCAAAATCAGTAAACTTACTTTGATAAGGAAAAGGAAAAGTGATTGCCCGGAGTCTGACACGGTGGCCGGATAAACGAACCACGCAGACGGACAAGATCTCTAATAAAGACAAAGAGAAACGAGAGCGAAAAGTTCAAAATGAAACTGGTCTTCCTCTTTTATACAGAGAGTCATGTGCGATGGCATGCCCTCGTAGGTCATGATGGCTATTAACTAGCCATCATTGCCTAGTAACTGCTGCACAGGGCTCTAGGCACACATGGCGCCCTAACGTTTCCAATTCCTTTTAACCGTCAGTCTCCCTGTACGACGGGCAGCCCTGTCACGGTCTTGAACGTCATGAACTCCTGAGGCCACGAGCACCACGAAGCGACTTCCTCTGTCACCAAACGACGACTCTACACTAGCTCCTCGGAGCCGCGAGCTGCCCTTAAGTCATCACTCCCTTGCTCGGGAGCAACGACTTAGGGGGCTCCTGTTCTGGACTGGACCAATGGCCAGGCACGGCCCAATCCACTTCTGCTCCAATAACGGCCCAATTGCCTAAGTCCAATCCACGAAGGGGAAAAAGTACCTTTCTGCCCCTCCAACTGGGCAAGGATTTCATCACACCTCCCCGGAACAGCTGCCCGTCCCGCACGGCTTCTTAACTCCCCGAACAGCTAAGGGCATGTGCCCTAAACTATTTCTATGCCCGACATAACGGCTAGTTTTGGGCACCCTGCCAGACATAACAGCTATTTTGGGCAGTTACCTATTCTTCGGGAAAACGGTTATTTCGCCCCGAAAATAGGACCGTTGGCCACGCGCTGGGGGCACTATATAAACCTTCTCATTTGAGAGGGTCAGGTATTAAATAATCACCCTACAAACTCATACTTTGTACTTGCCCCTTTTTTCCGACCCTTTCTTACTTGAGCGTCGGAGTGCCTTGCAGGTAAACCCCCTCCTCCTCTTCATACGCCCAGCATCTCAGACGTACTTGGTGGCCCACTTCAACAAGATCTATTCCAGCCTTCACGATCATATAGCAATCCCCTTCAAGGTAAAATTTGTTAAACTTTAAACTTATTACAAATAAAAACAAAAAATTAGCAATCAAATCAAACTAACTAATATTATAACCAACAAAAATATCAATCAATAAGAAGGACTATCATAGAGAAGATCAACAACCAAAGACAAAAAAAATTTGCAGAAGTCAAAGAGAAAAATCATCTAAGATAGGAGGGACCTCCAAAGATAAGAACTATATTAAACTAACGACTCAGATCAAACCAAATCAATTTAAATCAAATCAAACTGAAATAAACTAATCAAATTTAATCAATTCAATATAATATAATCCAAACTAAACTTGTGGTATTTGGATTAAACTCTAGTGTCGACAAAGATAGCTTCATGGTTCGACATGAGTTGTGTATGATGTAGTTGAAGTCTGTTCGAGTATACTGCCGAAATATATTAACTTGTAATTTAAGTTAGTATGTCGAATTGGGTCTTGCTTGTAAGCCCAATTGTTAAGTTAACTTGTAACCTAAATTAACTTAGTAGTCTATAAATAGACTAGTTCTCTCAGGTTGTTGAGGGAGGTTAATTGTTGGTATCCACTTGTAATCTTTGAACCCTTATTGAGAAAGTGAATAGAAAAAAAGATTTAACCATTTCTCTATTCTTCTTCTTCATTCTTCTCTCCCTTTTGTAAAATCTAATAGGGTTTCTTGTGTTTGTTCAAGAAACTCAATATTTTTTCTCATATTTTGGTTTGTTTTTTACGACATCAATTCACAACAAACTGGTGTGGTGAGCATGGAGGAGAAGATGTCGTCAACAAAGTATGAGGTTGAGAAATTCACCAGTGTGAACAATTTTGGTTTGTGGCGCTTAAAGATGCAAGCCCTTCTTTTTCAACGGGGTTTGTTAGAAGCATTGAAAGGATCAGAGAAGATAGATGATGCCCTAACGGAGAAGGAGAAGACAATGATGGTCGAAAAAGCCCACAATGTCATCGTATTGAGCCTTGGTGATAAGGTTCCTTTGTAGGTTTCAAAGGAGAAAACTGTAGCGGGTGTGTGGACGAAACTTGAAGGTTTGTACATGACAAAATCGTTGGTTAATAGTCTCTACCTGAAGCAAGCTTTGTATTCATTCAAGATGAATGACGACAAAGCCTTGCCTAAGCAGGTGGATATGATCAACAAATTAATTCTTGACCTTGAAAATATTGAGGTCAAAATTGATGATGAAGATCAAATGTTGATGTTGTTGTGCTCTTTACCTACGTCTCATGCTCACTTCAAAGAAACTCTCTTGTATGGAAGAGAGTCGTTGACCTTTGAAGATGTTTAATATGTCTTATACTCAAAGAATCTGGATGAACGAAAGGAGCACAAGTCATCTTTTGTTAGTGAAGGTTTGTCCGTTAAGGAGAAATTATTGAAGAAAGATGGTATGTTTGAGAAGAAGAAGGGTAAAATTCTACAAAATTCTTATGGTGGTAATGCTTATACTATTAAGTGTTGTCATTGTAAGAAGGAGGGTCATACAAGAAAAGTATGCCCTGATCGACTGAACAATCATGGTGGAAAGGATAATGGTAATGCATCTTGAAATTCTGGTATCAGATATGTGATGTCAAGTGAGATGTCACAACATCAATATCTGTTGTATGAACAAGGCAATAATAGTAACAGATAAAAGCAGTAAACACCACAAAGGATTATTCACCTAGTTCGGTCTAACAACCTACGTCTGGGAGCTACCAAGCCAGGGAGGAAATTCACTATTAGTAGTATCAATTCATAGACTCCACAATCAACACACAAGTTAATAATCTACTCACTTAATCACTACCCAATGATACTTCTACCTAAGACACTCTTAGATATGAGACACCTCTCACCCCCCCTCAATCACACCAGTGATAACAACTAACAATAATGAGAATAGAAGACACACTTCAAGGACAATACTTGATCTTGCTTAAAAGCTTCAATCAAGAACAATACACTTGTGCTTAAAAGCTTAGAGTGGACAACATACAACTCTACTAAATCAGTCCAATTCAAACATCAAAATAGATGAATGAATGGCTCATAATTCACAGACAAAAACACAAACCCTAATACTTGACACTCAGTACACAATCTCTTGTCTTCGTCCCTTCCAAGTAGGGTTGAGTCCGCTTTAAATAGAAACTTATTCTTGGGCTTGGACTCCTTGAAAATCTCAGATTTGATTCACAATTAAAACTGATTTTATCTTCAAATCTTTTCGCCCTAAAACAGTAACAATATATACTCCATAAATGATTGCATCAGAACAGATCTTCTCCAAGATTTTTGCCTGCAATATCTTAAACAGAATCTCTCAACACATAGCAAAAACGCGCAACCCTAAAACACAACACAATGTTCTGTCAGCAGATGTTAAGACATCAGTCTTGACATCACGCACGCAACTGTAACCCTAAGTAACACACCACCAACAGAATGTTAGCAACATATGTTAAGACATCAGACATGACATCTTGAACCAACACATTGTTTTACAAAATTGCAGCCAACAACAGAACTAACAATCTCCCCCTTTGGCTAATTTTGGCTAAAACAATATCAGCACACATCAGAGATACCAACAGCAGAAACACACCTCACAAATACTTCAAATAAACCATCTAACACATTCTGAAAAAAAACAACCAAGAAAACCAGCTGCACAACAAACAAAACTCCCCCTTAAACCAGCAGCAAAACAAAGAAAAATACTCTACTCTCCCCCTTTTTAGCCATAATTGGACAAACTCTGAACATAGCAGCAAGCACAATGTTCTGACACTTTGTCAAACATGGTCAAACTCCAAGTTCCAAAAAAAATGCCAAGAAAGGATGTTAAACCACAGCTGGGAAAAAGTGACACATTACTCAACAGAGAGAAGTGCGCAGACACCAAACAACTTTGACCAGATGATACAAACAATGACTTTGAGTAGAATTATAAAACCCACACCAAAGTGCTTGTGTAGACATCTAAACAAGGAAGGAAACATGAGCCAGTCTTCCAGAACAGTTGAAACACACAAGGGTCAGTTAAAGCAAGACCAGAAAAACAAGACCACCAACCCAAATGAGATGAAGTCCAAAGAAATGACAACAGCAGGATCCTCTACAGGAGCAACAAGAACAGGCAGACAGACAGAAATAAGAATGAAGACCATCAAGAAACCTCCAGTGCTACTACAAGCTTCTGATGATGAAGCAGATGAAGACTGAGTTAATTTCATTAACTTAGGTGGGTGGAATGAGTAGTTTAATCCAAACAATAAACCTCTTTGCTTGTAGTTTCTGTTAAAAAAAATGTAATGTTGAGTGCTTCCAGCAATAAAAATGTTCTTGTTTGTTTCCAAATATTCTTATTTTGTCAATTTCACCAACTAGATAAGCTCACACACATAAGACAATTGCACCAACAACACCATCCTCCTTCACACAAACGATCCACTAATCCTCATATATGCAAATCCCTAATTTGCTTCTTAAATTTTCAAACTGATTTGCATCTAAGGCCTTAGTAAAAATATCAGCTAATTGCATTTCAGTAGCAACATGTTCCAAAGCAACCACTTTATCTTTAACCAGATCTCTTATAAAGTGATGACGTATGTCAATATGCTTAGTCCTGCTATGTTGAATTGGGTTCTTAGAGATATTGATAGCACTCAGATCATCACAGTACAATGTCATGACATCTTGCTTGACATTGTATTCAGTTAACATTTGCTTCATCCAAACCAATTGTGAACAACTACTTCCTGCTGCTATGTACTCAGCCTCAGCAGTAGAGAGAGATACCCAGTTCTGCTTCTTGCTAAACCACGAGATAAGGTTATTCCCTAAGAAGAAGCATCCTCCATAAGTACTTTTTCTATCATCAGCACTCTCTGCCCAATCAGCATCACAATATCCACTCAATTCAGTTCCTGATCCATGACTGTACAGAATACCATAGTCACTAGTACCATTCACATACTTCAGAATTCTCTTCACTTGATTCATGTGGCTCACTTTAGGTTCAGATTGATATCTGGCACAAACTCCTACAGCAAAGGAGATATCAGGTCTGCTAGCTGTGAGATACAGTAAGCTTCCAATCATGCTTCTGTATAAGCTTTGATCCACACTCACTCCATGTTCATCCTTGGACAGCTTCAGGTGAGTAGGGGCAGGTGTCCTCTTGTGATTAGCATTCTCCAGACCAAACTTCTTGACAATGTTCTTTACATACTTGCTTTGAGAGATAAATATGGAGTCTTCCATTTGTCTAACTTGCAGACCCAGAAAATAGCTGAGCTCACCAACAAGACTCATTTCAAACTCAGACTGCATCTGTTTCACAAAATGTTAAACCATTGCTTCTGACATCCCACCAAACACTATGTCATCAACATATATTTGAGCTATTAGCAGTTTTCCTCCTTCCTCTTTGACAAACAATGTCTTGTCAATTCCTCCTTTTCTGTAACCATTCAGAGACGGGAATTCAGTAAGCCTGTCATACCAAGCTCTAGGTGCTTGTTTTAATCCATAAAGAGCTTTCCTTAGTTTGTAGACATGGTTAGGAAATGTTGGATCAATAAAACCCCTTGGGTTGATCTACATAAACTTCTTCATTTAAGTACCCATTCAAGAAAGCACTCTTTACATCCATCTGGAACAACTTGAATTTGAGGTTACAAGCCACACCTAAGAGTAACCTGATAGATTCCAGTCTGGCCACAGGAACAAAAGTCTCATCAAAATCAATTCCTTCTACCTGAGTGTAACCTTGGGCAACCAGTCTAGCCTTATTTCTGGTGACCACTCCTTGTTCATCAGATTTATTCTTGTAAACCCACTTGGTGCCAATCACATTCATTCCTTCAGGCCTTGGCACAAGCTCCCACACTTCATTCCTCTTGAATTATCCCAGCTCTTCTTGCATGGCATTAATCCAAAACTCATCTTTCAAGGCTTCTTTAACATTTTTAGGCTCAATTTTGGATACAAAGCAAGAGTTTGACACAACTTCTCTTGACCTAGTGGTAACTCCTGAGTTTGGATCACCTATGATAAGCTCTTTTGGATGGTCCTTATGCACTCTGATAGATGATTCCTTGTTAGGTTGTTCAGGATCAGGTTCAGCAACAACAGGACTGGGATTTACACCTCTGTCTTCAGCTTCTGTTGATACATCATCAAAAAATGTTCCAACGTCATCTAGGACATCAGCATCTTCCTTTATTCCATTGTCATCAACAACCACATTTATAGATTCCATCATGACTTTGGTTCTGGAATTGAATACCCTATAAGCTCTGCTGTTTGTAGAGTATCCCAGAAAGATTCCCTCATCACTTTTTGGATCCATTTTTCTCCTTTGTTCACGATCTGTCAGGATATAACACTTATTACCAAATACATGAAAGTACTTCACACTTGGTTTTCTCCCCTTCCATAGTTCATACAAGGTAGCTGAAGTACCTCTTCTCAAAGTCACTCTGTTGTGAATGTAACAGGCAGTATTCATAGCTTTAGCCCAGAAATGGTAAGGAAGCTTTTTGGCATGAATCATTGCCCTAGCAGATTCTTGAATGGTTTTGTTCTTCCTTTCAGCTACTCCATTTTGCTGAGGGGTAATGGGAGAAGAAAACTCATGACTGATGCCTTCAGCAGAACAAAACTCAGCAAACTTGCTATTTTCAAACTCTCTCCCATGATCACTTCTTATTCTGATGACATTTCTCTCCTTTTCTCTTTGGAGTCTTTGACATAGATCTTTAAACACATCAAACACTTCTGTTTTGTCTTTAGTGAAGTTCACCCAAGTGTACCTGGAATAGTCATATACAACAACATAAACATATTTCTTCCCACCTAGACTTTCCACCTACATAGGCCCCATTAAGTCCATATGAAGAAGTTCCAAAACTTTAGAAGTAGTGAATTGTTGAAGCTTTGGATGTGACATCTTAGTCTGTTTCCCTATCTGACAATCTCCACAGACTCTTCCCTCTTCAATTTTGAGCTTAGGGATTCCTCTTACTGCTTATGTGGATATGATTCTCTTCATTCCCTTCAGATGTAAATATCCCAACTTTTGATGCCAGACTTTGACTTCATCTTCTTTAGCAAGAACACATGTGGAGGGACTTGAGTCCTGTGACACCCATAAGTAACATTTGTCCTTAGACCTAGCACCCTTCATGATGACTTCACCTTTCTCATTAGTGACAATGCATTCAGTGTTTGTAAAATTAACTATGAGTCCTTGATCACATAGTTGGCTAATACTGATCAAATTGGTTGTCAACCCTTTGACCAGCAGAACATCATCCAACCTAGGAGCACCTACACAATTCAGCTTTCCCATTCCTTTAATTTCTCCTTTAACACCATCACCAAAAGTCACATGGCCAGAAGAATGAAGTTTAACATCCACCAATAAGTTCTTCACTCATGTCATGTGTCTTGAACAGCCACTGTCAAAGTACCAGTCTTCCTTAGTGGAGACTCTAAGAGAAGTTTGAGCTATCAAGCTAACAACATTAGTTTTGGAGACCCATTGCTTCTTTTGCTTGATGACTTGATTACCTTTATGAATGCCCTGTCTGGGTGCACAATTAGGAGTACTCTTAGGATACCCATGTAGCTTATAACAGTAAGCCTTTATGTGTCCAAAACCCCCCACAATGATGACATCTCCAGCGCCTGAATTTCTTCCTAGAGGAAGTCCTGTCAGGATGTTTAAACATCTGTTTTAACATCACTGGCTTGGAACTAGAAATAACATTATCTGAAGCTGATCCATTGTTGAAACCCAAACCACTTTTGTCTCCAGCAGCTTTTCCAGCATTAAGAATGTTGTCTAGAACATCAGTTCCACTATTCAGCATTCTGATAGATTTGGACATAGACTCAAGTTTAGAATTCAGCACAGAGACTTCATCTTCCAGCTTGGCAATAGTTTTCAAATGCTCTGTCTTTTCAACCTTTAGTCGAGCAATCATCTTTTTCTACTTCTCTCCTTGCAAGCAGAATTCTTCATTTTTAGTGCATTGCTCTCTGTAAGAGGCAGTTAGATCATCATATGTAATTTCTCCATTACTAGAATCATTATCAGAATCATCATATGTAATTTCTCCATCACAGATTCATCTTCAGGATCACTATCAGAATCTTCATCAGACCAAGTGACAGACAAACCCTTTTTCTGCTTCTTAAGATATGTAGGGCATTCAGCTCTGATGTGACCATAACCTTCACATCCATAACATTGGATTCCTTTGTCATCACTAGACTTCTCCTCAGCTCTAGTTTTCTTCATCTGATCACCTGACTTGTTGGTGTCAGATGTGATGTTCTTGACATTAGGTTTATAGGTCTTGTCCATCCTTTTCAAAACCTTATCAAACTGTCTTCCCAGTAGAACAATGGCATTGGATAGCCCCTCCTGAGTTTCAGGACCACATTCTTTCTTTTCATCTTCAGTACTAGACACCAGTGTTATACTTTTGGCCTTCTTTTCTGATCTGTCATTCAACCTTAATTCAAATGTCTGAAGGGAGCCAATCAATTCATCTACTCTCATCTGGCTGATGTCTTGAGCTTCCTCTATAGCAGTCACATTCATATCAAATCTCTTGGGGAGAGATCTGAGAATTTTTCTCACCAGTTTCTCATCAGACATCCTCTCTCCTAGGGCACTAGAGGCATTTGACAGTTCAAGTATATTCATGTGAAAGTCATGAATGGTCTCTTCATCTTTCATCCTCAAACTTTCAAACTTTGTTGTTAGCAGCTGAAGTCTTGACATCTTGACCTTGGAAGTTCCTTCATGAGTTGTTTTCAGGATATCCCAAGCCTCCTTAGCCACTTCACATGTATTGACCAGCCTGAAAATGTTCTTGTCAATACCATTAAATAAGGCATTCAAGGCCTTAGAATTCCCAAGAGCAAGTTCATCTTCTTCCTTGGTCCACTCCTCTTCAGGTTTCAGCTTTGACACACCATCTTTTCCCACAATGACAGGGTGTTTCCATCCTGTCAAAACAGCCTTCTAAGCCCTGCTGTCTAAAGACTTCAAAAAGGCAACCATGCGAGGTTTCCAATAGTCATAATTTGATCCATCTAGAATAGGGGGTCTATTCACAAATCCACCACTCTCCTTGTCCATTGCACCAGAAAGTAACAGCCCTAGATCTCACCCAGATGCAGAGCAGGATGACCTGCTCTGATACCAATTGAAATTCTGGTATCAGATATGTGATGTCAAGTGAGATGTGACAACATCAATATCTGTTGTATGAACAAGGCAATAATAGTAACAGATAAAAGCAGTAAACACCACAAAGGATTGTTCACCCAGTTCAGTCTAACAACCTACGTCTGGGGGCTACCAAGCCAGGGAGGAAATTCAATATTAGTAGTATCAATTCATAGACTCCACAATCAACACACAAGTTGATAATCTACTCACTTAATCACTACCCAATGATACTTCTACCTAAGACACTCTTAGATATGAGACACCTCTCACTCCCCCTCAATCACACCAGTGATAACAACTAACAATAATGAGAATAAAAGACACACTTCAAGGACAATACTTGATCTTGCTTAAAAGCTTCAATCAAGAACAATACACTCGTGCTTAAAAGCTTAGAGTGGACAACATACAACTCTACTAAATCAGTCCAATTCAAACATCAAAATAGATGAATGAATGGCTCACAATTCACAGACGAAAACACAAACCCTAATACTTGACACTCAGTACACAATCTCTTGTCTTCGTCCCTTCCAAGTAGGGTTGAGGCCGCTTTAAATAGAAACTTATTCTTGGGCTTGGACTCCTTGAAAATCTCAGATTTGATTCACAATTAAAACTGATTTTATCTTCAAATCGTTTTGCCCTAAAACAGTAACAATATATACTCCACAAATGATTGCATCAGAACAGATCTTCTCCAAGATTTTCGCCTGCAATCTCTTAAACAGAATCTCTCAACACATAGCAAAAACACGCAGCCCTAAAACACAACACAATGTTCTGTCAGCAGATGTTAATACATCAGTCTTGACATCACGCACACAACTGCAACCCTAAGTAACACACCACCAGCTGAATGTTAGCAACATATTTTAAGACATCAGACATGACATCTTGAACCAACACATTGTTTTACCAAAATTGCAGCCAACAACATAACTAACACATCTATTGTGCAAGATTCTTATGAATCATCTGGTGTCATGGTGGTTTCAAGCAGTGGCTCTAGAAAAGAGTGGATTATGGATTCAGGGTTTACCTGGCACATGACTCCAAACAAAGACGTGTTTGAAGAATTGTGTGATCAAGATGGTGGATCAATGCTGCTAAGAAACAACAAAGCTTTCAAAATTGCAAGTATTGGATCTGTGAGATTCAAGCTCCATGATGAGTCAATAAGACTATTGACTGATGTTAGGTACGTACCTGATCTTAAGAGGAATTTTATTTCTCTTGGTGAATTTGACAAGAAAGGATTTGTTTTCAAAGGAGAGCAAAGCATCCTAAGGGTAATAAAGGGGTCGAAGGAAGTCTTAAGAGGCGTAAAGAAACATGGCTTGTATACCCTTGAGGCTGAGGTTGTAAGTGGTTTAGCATATGTGGCATCCACTAAACTTGTGTCGAAGACTGAGTTATGGCACAAGAGACTTAGCCATGTTAATGAAATAGGCCTGGTCGAATTGTCGAAACAAAATCTGTTGGGTGGTGATAAGGTCGAAAAACTGGAGTTTTGTGAACCTTGTGTATTTGGTAAATCATGTAGAATGAAGTTTAACAAAGGTAAACAATGAACACATGAATATCTTGATTACATTCATGTTGATCTTTGGGGACCTGTAAGGAATCCTTCACACTTAGGTGCAAAGTATTTTCTATCCAAAGTATTTTCTATCCATAGTTGATGAAACTTTTAAAAATTTCAAAAGTTGGAAGACTCTGGTCTTGAGGTTGATGACCAACAATGATATTGAATTTTGCAATGAGGCTTTCGACATCTATTGTGTTGCGTATAGTATTGCAAGGCATATAAATATTGCAAGGACTCTCCAATAAAATGGTTTGACTGAAAGGTTTAATCGAACCATTCTGGAAAGGGTGAGGTGCATGTTGGTAAGTGCGGGATTGAAGAAGGTGTTTTTGGCAGAAGTTGTTGTGACTGTAGCATACTTGATAAATAGGTGTCCCTCGACAGCATTGGGAATGAAGACACTAAAAGAAGTCTGGTCGGAACATCCACCTAGTCTTGATAAACTTATAGTATTTGGTTGTTTAGCCTATGCTTATATTAGGAAAGACAAGGTCGAACCTAGAGCTATAAGATTTATGTTCCTTGGATACCCAAAAGGAATCAAAGCTTATAGGTTGTGGTGCCTAGAGCCAGGTCACAGGAGGTGTATAACAAGTCGAGATGTAGTTTTCAATGAAGCTTAGATGGCTTTCAAGAAAATTGATGACATTGGTCAAAGTTCGAAGATCTTTGAAGAATAGTTGGAACAAAAAGAGATTTATGTTGAGGTGGAGCATAGTGATGATGAATTGCATAACCCAGATGGAGTCCAAGAAGAATCTCAAGTTGCTGATGAAGATGAGGAAACTGATAAAGACTACCTGCTGGCAAGAGATAGGTCGAGAAGAGTCATCAAGCCACCTTAGAGACTTGGTTATGCAGATCTTATAGTTTATGCCTTAATCTCTGCAAGTTAGGTTCTGGACAAAGAACCTAGAGACTATAAGGAAGTTATGAGGAGTCAAGACAAGACTGAATGGCTGAAAGCCATGGATGATGAAAACTAGTTTGTTCCCTTGTTTGCGTAGAGTTCATTTCAAGGTGGAGATTTGTGGTATTTGGATCGAACTCTAGTGTCAACAAGGATAGCTTCATGGTTCGATAGAAGTTGTGTATGTTGTAGTCGAAGTCTATTCGAGCATATTGTTGAAATATATTAACTTGTAATTTAAATTAGTATGTCGAATTGAGTGTTGCTTGTAAGCCCAATTGTTATGTTAACTTGTAACATAAGTTAGATTAGTAGTCTATAAAAAGACTAGTTCTCTTAGGTTGTTCAAGGAGGTTAATTGTTGGTATTCACTTGTAATCTTTGAACCCTTATTGAGAAAGTGAATAGAAAAACATATTTAACTAATTCTCTATTCTTCTTCTTCAACCATCATTTATTTTAATAATGGAGGAGAGAGAAAACAACTACACATAATCTCTACTATTTATTTTAAAATCTAATTATTCAAATTCATTTTCATGTTCTCATATAAAAATGACACTTTCATATGATATGTTCCACATATATATATATATATATATAAACTTGTGTCCGAAACACATGTTAAAAAATTTATAAATAAAAAATTTTAATTGTAAAAAAACAATAAAATTATTAATTATAAACTTATATTAAATTCAATACATAATTTTCAGGATATTTTTATCATATTTATCTCTTAACTTCTATTCAAAAGCACAAATTAATACTATTACCTATAAACAAATAACTAGAGCCCAATAGACATGTCTCTAGGCACACCCCCGAAGTGCAATCAAATCTCTATAACGTAAAAAAATTAAAATAAACTAAACTGGTTGTATTTTTATTAAAAGTTCAGAATCCTTTTCTCTGAAATTTAACCAAATTTTGGTTACATTCCTAAAGAGCAGAACATACTAGAGAGCAGTCTAATTCTCAACCTGTTTCGGCGAAATTATTGTACGTAGATTTTGATTGTTCAAAGCTATGTTGAATTCCAATTACCTGACCTTAAAAGTTGATTAAAAATTATGAAAGCGTGTGTTTATTCATTGCACTTTTCATTCTATGTTTTTGGTAAAAGAGGGATAGAAAATTAGAAAATATTGTGGTTGTGAGTGTGCCATGTGGCATGTGGATTCGAAGCTGACACACTAAAACCAAATATAGAAAGTAGGAAATAGATACCAAACTTCCTAATCAATGCAACACATCGATCATACTTAGACCAATGATAACGACTACTTGTTTTCCCAGTTTTCCTTTTCATCACTCACCCTTTTCTTTTGAGTGTGCAAATAAAGTAACAAACAATTACATGAAAAATTCTCACATAGAACGTTAAGAGTGGGCGTCAAGTTTTTAAAAGTATAGGTTACTTTTTAACTAATATATTTAGTAGAGATTCTACCACGATTTAGTTATAATAAATATTTTATAAATGTCTTCTTAGCAATAGTTTAACTGATCTTGTTTAGTTTTTCTTACAGGTCTTCAAAAACGCCATAATAATGTTAATATAAAAAGTCTTATGATATGTTTGGTTTAGTTCAAACTCACTTGTTCTTTGTTTTGAAATTGTCTGAAGCTATTTACAAAAATGGTTTTTAGTATTTATTTTAAAATGACTTATAATCGTTTAGTATTTATTGTCACTAGTGGTAGTTATTACACTTAAATCAATGAGGAAAAATTTGATGCTTACTCTTCTGTTAAGCTTGACATAGTCATTTGTAATTAGAATTGGCTAGATAATTAAAACACATTCAATTACTTTACTTTGATCAAGAATCACTTAGACTATTATCATATTCTTCTCCATTGTGATAAAGATAGGTTTAATTCGGCTAGGTCATTCAAATTTATGAAGGTTTGAGCTTCAGATGATAGATGCCGACAACTGATTAGTGATAATTGAAATACTTGTGTGGTTGGTTTCCTATATTTGTTTTATCTACTAAGTTAAGATCTCTTAAACATATTCTTAAGAAATAGAATAAAGAGATATTTGACAATATTCGTCTTAAAGTCACTAAAGTTACTGATAAAGTTAATATGATACAAAGTTGATTAATGGTGTAGGTTACAATGATGATCTTGGATTGGGAGAAAAATGCTTAACTTTGGTTAGATATGTTGGAACAAAATTGGTTTGTAACATATCCCTTAGATTTTGATGATGACAAAGTATTTAAAGAATATTTGAGTATAATAATATTTGTTAAAGTGTGCATGACCATAGAATAAAATTTTAGGAATAATATAAGTATTGGTTTTGTTAGTGAACATATAAAGAGAAGTTTAAAGATCAGAAGCTGAAGATCAGACTATAAAGAAGTCCATTACTGAAGATCAAACTCTAAAGAAGTCAACTTCTAAAGACTAAACTCTGAAGAAGTTAGCCTCTAAAGATCAGACTTTGAAGAAGTATGCTTCTAAAGATTAGAATCTAAAGGCACTCAAAGCGCAAAGACCAGGGTGACTCTAATAGGTCACTGTATGACTCTGAGGCCATTTTTTCTTCTTCTAATCACATGAAGACCTAAGTTATTTTACATATAGACTGTTGAGATATAACAGATAATTCCTTTTGAAGCAAATGAATTTCAAATGGCATTTCAACGACATTAATCATTTGAAGAAACATCTCAATGTCTCTATTCAAGCTTCTCAAAGACTCTATTGTGCAAACTCTCCAACAATTCTTTTTCTTTTCTACGTAACAAGCTGAAGACTTGAAGAACAAAAAGAAAACCATTGACATTAAAATAGCAGTCACTCTGTCAAAACATGAGCACAAGTTTAACTTTGGATTTCTTATCTTTGTATATTCTAAAAATCTCTAAGTATTAAGAGTCTTCTTGTATTGTATTTTGTCTATATCTCTAATTGTATATCAAGTGTATTACCCAAACAATCTTTTATCTATCAGATAGATTGTTAGAAGTCTCTTACTTAGTATTTGAGCATTAGAAATGTCTTACTTGTGTGCTTGTGCATAGAAGTCTCGTACTTGTATGCTTGAGCATTGGAATTCTCGTGCCTGCGTACTTGAGCATAGAAGTCTCGTACTTTGTGTTTGAGCATTGAAAGTCTCTTGCTCGTGTGCTTGAGAAAATTATTATCTTGTGTGATTATAGTGAAAATCTCTTGTAAATACAAGGGGACTGGACTACTCTCGATTTGTGAGAGGAACTAAGATAACTTTTGTGCCTCCTTCTTTCTTTCATTCCTTATCTTATTCTTATCATCCATCTCTGATTCAGACTCTAGACTTTGTGTTTAGAATTTGATAAGAGTTTGAAAAGAAAGAACAAGTATAACACAATTCAACCTTTTTCTCGTGTTTTTCTCACCTTTAGTTGGCATCAGAGCACGGTCTGTGCTAAACAATTAACAGTGCTACATAAAAGATCTTCAGAGAAAAACATATTAAATCATGTCTGGAGTATCTGAGTTTGATAGTGGTACTCCTAACCCCCATGCTACTATTAATAATGATTATAGTACTTTTGAAAAGAATAACAATAAAACTAGTCCTCCAACTTTCAGTGGAGACTCTAGAAAGTTTGAATGGTGGAAGATCAAGATGTACACTCATATCATAGGTCTTGATGATGAGTTATGGGACATTCTTGAAGATGGCATTGATATTCCAGTTAATGGAGTAGGAACGGTAATTGATAGAAAAACTCTCACACCTGATCAGAAAAAGATTTATATAAAACATCATAGAGTTAGAGGCATTTTGGTAGATGCTTTACCTCACTCTGAGTACATCAAGATTATTGACAAATCTACTACTAAAACCGTTTTTGAATCTCTATGTGCTACATATGAAGAAAATCAACAAGTAAAAGAAGCAAATGATAATCTCTTGGTACAACAATATGAACTATTCATAATGAAGGAAGATGAAGATATTGAAACCATGTTCTCAAGGTTTCAAGTTTTGGTGTCTAGACTTGAGGTTCTAAACAAAAGCTACAGAACCTCTGATCATGTCAAGAAGATTCATAAAAGTCTTCTTGTCAGATACAGACCAAAGGTGACAATTATTCATGAAGCCAAAGACCTAAACAGATGTCTTGGAAGTCTCATAAGCAATCTCCATAGCCATGAGATGAAGCTCAATGGAGATGAACCTGCCAAGAAGTTAAAGTCTCCTGCTTTGAAATCTATTGCTAAATCTGCTAAGGCTTCTTAAGTCTAGGAGTTTGAAGAAGCTTCTCATGTAGAAGGTTTTGAAGAAGATTCAGATGATGAGAATATTACCTTTATTATCAAAAGATTTTAATATCTGGAAAAGAAGAACAAAATATTCTCCAGAAGAAGGAGTGGCTTCAAAGGATTAAGTTCAAGAGACAAGAAATATGATCATAAGGGATGCTTTAATTGTAAGAAGCCTGGTTACTTCATTGTTTTCGGTCTAGAGTTGCAAAAGGACAAGCCAAAGAAATGAAGTTATCACAAGGACAACTTCAAAAACAAGTACAAGAAGAGTCCCATGGTAACATGGGATGAACTTGACAAAGAAGATGAATCAGAAAAAGATGAGGAAGAATCCAATCTTGCTTTGATGGCTCTTACATCTTCAGACACAAAATCTGACTCATATAATGTTTCAGAGTCTGAAGAAGAGGATGAGGTATTTTCTATACTATCTCATTCTAATTTTATTAATTTTATTCAAGACCTTATGGATCAGTTGAAGGTGCAAGAAAGACACAAGAAATGGGGGGTTTGAATTGTGTATTTACTCTTTTACCAACTTTTTGGATCTTGTTGCTAAGACGCTTTAAGTAACATCAGAGTTCATTGAGAGACTCTGGCTTACTAAGTTACATTCAGACTTGTTATGCATGAAGCATAAGAACCAACTAGAGTCTGAACATAAAATACGTTTCTCAGAACTTGCAGTGCGGAAGCTTATCGGAGTTAAGCTGCGAGGTTCTGACTTGCTTGTGTAAGGTTCTGATAATAATGAGAAACATAAACAAGGACGTTAAACATAACAAGAGTAAAGAACACACGATATATCCTGGTTCACCACAAAGGCTAATCCAGTCCACCCTCCTCAGGTGATTTCGCCTCGAACACAAGTTCATAATCCACTATAATCAATCTCGATTACATATGCACAGGCCACGCCGGTGACTAACGCACAATGAACTGTTCAGGGATTCGACTCAATGAATATAACGAACATTGACCTGCAGGTTCCAATCTCGCAAGATCTACTGCTAGGATTTCCACAGCTAGACGTCCAGGGATTCATCGCAATGAATATAACGCTACTAACTCTATTTCAGGATTTACCACAATGACACCCAGCCATTGTCTTCTCGAGTCTCCAGTCACACTGACCACTCAAGGAATCCTAATTCACCAAGAATTAGTTCAACAGGAGATTACAAGGATGCTTCTTAACAAGCAGATTACTCCTAAGTTTAAGTACAAAGAACACACAAGTGTTCAAGCAATATATGAGCAACAACTCCTTACTAATCTAAGAACCTACATAGATGTATCTAGATTTGACAGTTGTTGACATCTTGTAGATCTTCTTCTTCTTCGTCTTCTTGGGTGAGCAAGCTTTGAGCAACAACTCCTTACTTCAGATCTTCAATGTAGTCCTGACGAGAAGGTGGTTGATGACTTGATCTGATCTTCAATGTTGTCTTCTTCATCAACAACTTCTGTTTCTGAATGTTGTTGTTTTTTTTATTTGATATTTAAGCTTCAACAACAATGGCCATATGTAAATTAAGGACAGATTTGGATATTCTAAGTGTTACAACGAGTACTCATCGTTGTTGCTATCTTCACACCATGACTTGGTCAATTCGTAAGTGATTTATGATGGAATCCATTTCCTTGAATCAACTTCATTTTGCCACTCTTGAATCGAGCCCAGTAGAATTATAGCCGTTTGAAATACTATTGGTTGTTGGAAAAGAGACATTGTGTAATAATTAGCTGTATTGACGTATCTCCTTTTTGCTGTGGGAGAAGTGACGGGATATCTTCTTGGGCAGTGTGTACAGTTGTTCACAACGGTAATATTTGACTTCCAAACTTCAAAGGCTTCTGATGATAATTTGATGAAGCATGAGTAGAGCCTTCTTGATAGGATATCTGATTCATCAAGTCTTTAGTCATTTGAAGAAGTCCATTAGGAATCAGTCTTCAGAACTTCAGCACTTGTCTTTAAGAACATTATCCTTTATTTCTTCAAGTCTTCCGAAACTTCAGAACTTGTCCATTAGGAATCCGTCTTCAGAGTCTTCAGCACTTGATCTTTAGAGTTATGATCTTCAGAACACATAAGTCTTCAGGGTTTTTCTGCACTTGGTCTTCAGAGCCTTCCGCCTTCAGAACTTCAAGTCATGAGAGTCTTCAGCACTTCGGTTCTCCAAAAGATTATCTTTTTCAGAAGCTTCGCTTTCTTCAGAATCTCAACCACTTTCAGAGAGCATCCACAAGAGCATTGCAACAACAATCTTAGCATCCTTGGATCTGACTGATCATGATCAGATACAGAAGCGTTCTAGCTTCTTGCGACTTATGCCATACATACTAACTTCGCATATAATCAATTACGCACATCAGGCTGGTGCTAACTGGATCTGATATCTTCTATGAATATGATCTACACACAACACATGTTAGAACATAAAATGGTTCTTTCACAAATACGTATTTTTATCATCAAAACATAGATTGACTTGTAGAGATAATTCTTGCTCTCACAATCTCCCCCTTTTTGGTGATGACAAAACCAAGTATTTTGATTGAACATTTTTGAAATTCTGGTATCAGACGTGTGATGTCACAACAACACACTCTGCACAATGGACAACAATAACAGTAAAATAACACCAAGAATTATTGACCCAGTTCGGTTACAACCAACCTACTCTGGGGGCTACCAAGCCAGGGATGGAATTCACTACTTGTAGATATAATTTACAGACTCAACAACCCGTTGACAATCTCCTAAACTTATACTCTACTAATGACTTCCTACCTAAGAAACCACTTAGGTATGAGAACACCACTCAATCCCTTACAAATACTCAAAGAAACCACTTTGAGTACCCTTGATCTTACTTCCTAGCTTCGATCAAATCACACAACTCTCTTTGCTTCACAGCTTTAGAGAGGACAGAAACTCAACACCTATTCAAACCCTAGAATAGTGTAAATACAAGCACTTTAAACAAACTCTAGACACTAAGCCTCCTGCTCTTGATCTTCTGAATGTTTTCTGTACGTTTTCCTTTGGTCTTGTGCGCTTTATATAGCTCCTGAATTGGGCTTGGACTTGTCACAATATTTGATCAGATATGTTAATTAAAACTGAATCTTCAAAAGAGATTTTATCCCCAAAATCTTTTTAAATCTTCAACCTTTTAATTCTCCAACAGACCTGCAATCAAATCTCCCATATAACAGAAAATATCTATCCCAAGATATACTCATCCAATGAGTCAACCACTCTCCATAATTCCAGCTAATACGTGTGCCCTAACAACATATCCTGCTGTTGTTAATTCTGCAGATCTGATGTTACAACATCACCTGTGTGACATCAGACATCCAACTTCAGCACTTAACTACTTAACACAGCCCAGTGTTAAGACTTCAACGTTACAACATCAGCACCTTGACATCAACATTGAACATGCTTTGTTTTACCAAAATTCCAGCCAATCCAGGAACTAACAATCTCCCCCTTTGGCTAATTTTGGCTAAAACACTTTCTGCACTCTGCAATCAACTTCTGCACTCTGCACCTTCAAAGATTTCAGCAGCGGAATAATCTTCAGAAATTTGAAACTCTTAATCAGCAACAGTTTGATAATCTTCAAAGTCTTCATTACTTGATCTGCTGCAGCACCATCTTCATTATTGACAACAGCCAATTGGTGCTCCCCCTCTAAAACATGAACCAGCATCACAGCTGTTCAGTAGCTCACAATGTGCAGCAATTTACTCCCCCTCGATGTCTGCTTGGCTGCACTCTTCAAATGTCATGATATCTACACAATTTCAGTCAAAACTCCCCCTTAATGCAGCAACAATTTATCAACTAAACACTTGAAGAGTGCAGCATATGGCATCACATTAGCAGCATATGGCAAAAATACTCTTGACTATCTTGGCTATTTTCTCCCCCTTTTTAGCCACAATTAGGAAAACTTCTATAAGAAGCCCTATTAACTATAGTCAGTACACCCTAGCTCTCATTGTTAGCCTCTCAGTTAGAAGGAAACTAAGAGCATAAACAATGCATAAACCAGCACAATATTCAAATTACAAAACCAACATACAAAAAACTACAAACTGAAACTACTAAAGGCAAGAGAAGATAAGCTAGTCTTCTTCTGAACTAGATTGTTCTCCAGGATTCTCTTCCTCCTGCTCAGAGCTATCCCCACTGGCTTCAACTTCATCTTCCTCAGAGCCATCAACATTGTTCTCAACATCATCACCACTGTTCAGTTCTAACTGCTGGATCAGCTTTTCAAGTCTCTCTTTTCTAACCAAACTGGTACTGATGACTGCATCAAGGTCTTTGCACATGGTCTTCAATTCTCCGATCAGTCTATCATAGCAATTAGTCAACCCTGACACAGTCCTTATGAGACCAGCAAGCTTAATTAGGTCTATAATTTTAGTAGACTCTAAGTCTTTTGCTACTACCTCTCTTTCCAGAGCTATCTTTCTTAGGCTCACACACTTCCACAAGGATGCACTTCTGGCACTGTGAGATGAGATGTTATCAGGCACTTGATTTGTGGCAGGGTTGATGTCTTGAGCATCACACTCAGAATCTGACTCTTCCCTGATTCTCCTCTTCTTGCCAGACTTGGCACCTTTGCTCCATGACTTGGGAGAGTCTGTAACTGAAGTCCTTTTCTTATCCTTCCTTTTTCCAATTCTATCATCATCAGATGAGTCCTCAATCTCTATAACCTCAACCGGTTCCTTTCCTTTACCCCTGTGGCTTTCATCCCTAGGGAACGATGTTCTAACATCCAAGCTGACATCAGTGTTATTAGGGTCTTCACCTTCAGCTTCTTGACTCAGGGCCTGTCTTTGAAAGTTTATGTCTTCACCTTGAGATTCGACTTGTTCAGCAGGCATTTGCCTTAAAGGGACAGAAATCCCTTTCACCCGTATCCCTTTCTCAAGGATTTTGGTGGCAATCTGTTCCAAGTGCTTGTCCACATCAAACTTCTCCTCAACAGCTTGAGAGGATGATGACCTAGCTTCAGGTTTATTCACCATGGTCGAGGGTTTAGGGTTACCTGACTCGGGAAGCGCACTAGAAATTAGTTCTTCGGGAGAAACCCTAGTTCGTACCTGATCAGAGTTCATGGAAGGGACGGACATTGTTCCTTTGTGACATACTAGGTTTGGAGAAAAACTTTCTATTCTGTTGAGATTTAGGGAGATGAAACGTTGCGATGAGAATGCTTTGGTAAGTCTTGATGTAGTACCAATATAGTAAGGTGCCTGATTTTGAATACTCTTTAAAGACCAATTACTATTTTTCTCCCTCCATAAAGACTTTCCTTTTAAAACACTCACATCAGAACTTGTTAACTTTGAGTGACCTTTCAGCATCCTGATGTCATAGTCTGATGTTATAACATCAACTTGTACATCACTAGTTGAATCTCCTTCAAGAGAGGTCCACTGATAACAGTTGTCTTTGGTTCTGGCACCCTTCATAACAATCTGATTATGCTCATCAGAAACCACACACTCATGCTTAGTGTAGTTTACCTTATAACCTGCATCACACAATTGGCTTATGCTGATCAGATTTTCACTTAAGCCATTGACAAACATAACATTGTCAAGTTCAGGTCTACCATCACCTTGCACTTTCCCAACTCCTGCAACAACACCTTTTCCTCCATTGCCAAATATAACCTCATGAGAGGGGCAAGGTTTAAGATCATCAAACATGGATCTACATCCAGACATGTGCTTGGAACACCCACTGTCAAAATACCATGTTCCTTCTTTATCACCCATGTGAGCCAATAAGCACTTCACCTTCTCCTTAGGTACCCATTGTTTAACAACTTTGGACCCGTGCTCTCTCCATTTGTTTTGAGGTTGAGGGTATCCATGCAGCTTGTAGCAAGAGTACTGCATATGTCCAAACCTTCCACAGTAATAAAATCTCACCCTTTCATCTCTGAATCTTCTCCCATGATGAGATTGCTTATGCTGCCATCCATAAAGTGGTCTCCTCCTACCATAACTGCCCTGCCATCTATTATGTTGATATCTTCTCCCATAAGACGGCTGAGAATGCTGTTTCCTGGATTGCCTCCCATGATGGTGTGGCTTTCTTCTTCCATAGATATAAGGAACAGCATTGGTGTATCCATAACCATAACCATACCAGTTGTCCTGATGTTGAGACATCTGATGAGACATGTGTTGTTTGAACTGAGCAGCTTGCATGCTCTCATGGTATTGTGGGGGCATATACTGACTAGCTCCCTGTGGCTGCTTTCTCTTCTGATAGGGACCAGTCTTCTTCTCAATCTTCTTAGGTTGTGAAACATCAGCTTTCTTAGGGGTAGGATCCTGCTTCTTTGGCTGATGTTGAGATGAAAGTTGTGACACTTCCTTCTTTGAAACTGAAGTGCTTCCTTCTGAAGTTCCCTTGTCCTCAGCCACATAACCTATCCCAGCTTTGTCTCCAACAGCTTTTTCTGACTGAAGTATCTTGTCAAGTGTGTCTGTGCCACAGCTCAGCATCCTAACAGACTTGGTCATTTGATCAAGGTAAGCTCTAACTAGCACCACTTCATTTTCCAGATCTGTCTTTTCATTCTCTAGCTGAGCAATCTGTTGCTTGTGGCACTTGTTTTCTTGACAAATCTCAGCACTCTTTAAACACAGCTCTTGATAGGTAGATGCTAACTCCTCATAAGTTACTTCTCCATCACTAGAATCATCATCAGAAACCACAGCTCCTGTTAACGCTCTCACATGCTTTGCTGACTCACTTTCACTTTCACTATCTGAGTCAGACCAGGAAACTGTCACGCCCTTCTTCTATTTTTTCAAGAAGGTGGGACATTCTTTCTTGACATGTCCATACCCTTCACACTCAAAGCACTGTACTCCTTTATCTTGGGCAGTTTTCTCTTCATCCTTCTTGCTAGTGTCAGAAGTCATGTTCTTGACATTAGGCCTGGAGTTATTATTCATTCTCTTGAAAACTTTGGTGAACTGTCTCCCCAACATTACTATGGCCTGAGATAGATCCTCCTGTGATTCAGAACTCTTTCCTTTTTCTTCTGCATCATTTGACACCAGGGCTATACTTTTTGGCTTCTTTTCTGGTTCTTCCTCATTCAACCCAAGCTCAAAAGTTTGAAGAGATCCAATGAGCTCATCTACTCTCATCTTGCTGATGTCTTGTGATTCTTCAATGGCAGTAACCTTCATCTTATACTTCTTAGGTAGGGACCTAAGGATCTTCCTCAGAAGCTTTTCATCTGACATCTTCTCTCCAATAGCACTAGATGCATTGGCCAGCTCAAGAACACTCATGTGGAAATCATGAATAGTCTCATCTTCCTTCATCTTCAGGCTTTCAAATTTTGATGTTAAAATCTAAAGTCTTGACATCTTGACTCTAGATGTTCCTTCATGAGTAGCCTGCAAGATATCCCACGCTTCTTTAGCAACTTCACAGGTATTGATTAACCTGAAGATATTCTTATCCACTCCATTGAAGATTGCATTCAGAGCTTTGGAATTTCCAAGGGCGAGCTCATCTTCCTCCTTGGTCCACTCTTCTTCAGGCTTTAGCTTAGAGGTGCCTTCTTTATCTTTACCAGCATCATCCTTCTCACATACAACAGGTGCTTTCCACTCTTTAATAACAGCCTTCCAAGCCCTACTGTCCAAGGATTTTAAGAAGGTGGTAATCCTTGGCTTCCAATAGTCATAATTGGATCCATCCAAAATAGGGGGTCTGTTGACGAATCCTCCAACTTCTTTGTCCATCTTTACACCAGAAAGTAACTTCCCTAGATCTCACCCAGAGACAGACAGGATGCCTGCTCTGATACCAATTGAAATTCTGGTATCAGACGTGTGATGTTAAGGTGTGATGTCACAACAACACACTCTGCAGAATGGACAGCAATAACAGTAAAATAACACCAAGAATTGTTGACCCAGTTCGGTTACAACCAACCTACTCTGGGGGCTACCAAGCCAGGGATGGAATTCACTACTTGTAGATATAATTTACAGACTTAACAACCCGTTGACAATCTCCTAAACTTATACTCTACTAATGACTTCCTACCTAAGAAACCACTTAGGTATGAGAACACCACTCAATCCCTTACAAACACTCAAAGAAACCACTTTGAGTACCCTTGATCTTACTTCCTAGCTTCGATCAAATCACACAACTCTCTTTGCTTCACAGCTTTAGAGAGGACATAAACTCAACACCTATTCAAACCCTAGAATAGTGTAAATACAAGCACTTTAAACAAACTCTAGACACTAAGCCTCCTGCTCTTGATCTTCTGAATGTTTTCTGTACTTTTTCCTTTGGTCTTGTGCGCTTTATATAGCTCCTGAATTGGGCTTGGACTTGTCACAATATTTGATCAGATATGTTAATTAAAACTGAATCTTCAAAACAGATTTTATCCCCAAAATCTTTTTAAATCTTCAACCTTTTAATTCTCCAACAGACCTGCAATCAAATCTCCCATGTAACAAAAAATATCTATCCCAAGATATTCTCATCCAATGAGTCAACCACTCTCCACAATTCCAGCTAATACGCGTGCCCTAACAACATATCCTGCTGTTGTTAATTCTGCAGATCTGATGTTACAACATCACCTGTGTGACATCAGACATCCAACTTCAGCACTTAACTACTTAACACAGCCCAGTGTTAAGACTTCAATGTTACAACATCAGTACCTTGACATCAACATTTAACACGCTTTGTTTTACCAAAATTCCAGCCAATCCAGGAACTAACAATTTTATACAAGGCAATCACCAAACAAACATATTCAGAGTCTGAAACAACAGCTCCCCCTGAATGTTTTATCCTCAAAGTTTTATCTGTGATCATCTAGAATCTTATATGATCCAAAGACATACAGAATAACAACTTGAGTTGCCAGAACAAAGAGTAGAAAAAGATTACTTCTCTATCTTGTCTTTAGGTAAACAGAGATTCTTCAGCATCTGGACTAGTTCATCAGAACTTCCATCTTCAGATCTTCAGAACTCAGTTACTTTATGGTCGTACCATAGCTTGTAATCTTCAGAGACATTTGAAGCATTTCTACTTTTCAGCAGATTCATTTAAGCACAAACAGAACAGTTCTTGTCTGATAACATAGCCTCGCTATTCATCAGAAACAGACATTGTCTTTTAAGAAACTCCCCCTGAGTTTCAGACTTTGTGAAGATTTTAGATTTTGCAATTGTATCTTCTGGGAAGTCTCCCCCTAATTTCAATAAGTCAGATATTGGGATCTTCAGAATCGTAATTCAGAATTGTAAGATTTCAATCACCAATGTAGATCATGACTTTTTCAGAGTTTGACTTTGAACACAAGTCTTCATCTCAGAACCTTATTACTGTCACAACTCAGTGTTTCATCAAAGCTTGATTTTTTATCAGATACCAATTGAAGGTTAATTTTTGTGATCAATCAACGCTTAATTCTGAAATTGGTGCACATGTTTTAATTCTAGTCTGATACTAAGTTATACCAGAGTATGTTGATTTTGAAATCAACTGATGTATTCTCCTCATACCAATTGAAGATATTCCTTAGTGTGCTGAGGTTGATACCAATGAAGGTGCTTGACAATCTTTCATAGCTTTGCTCTGATTGATATTACTTCAGACTGAGTCTGATACTAATCTTTATATATACTGAGTCTGATTACCAATTGTTAAATTAGTCTGATACCAAATCGTCTTCTTTTTAAATGGTTCTTGGTAAACATCAGAACTACTTCTTCTTGGATCTTCAATCTAGATCTTTCAGACAGGTCTTTGACTTCTGATTTGCACAGTTCTTGTGAATGAGCATCTTAAGATGTAGATTTTGTCTTTATAGCTTTCAGAGTTTCCTTCTCCTGATTCTTACATTCTGAATCTCATATTTTCAGACAACTTACAGCTTCTGAACAGTACTGGGTAAATCTGATTCTGAACACATGTTCACGAAGTGTAGAATTTCTATCATATGAACAAACTTTTAGCAAGGTTCTTCTTCCTTTAACCTGTTCTTATAATGCCTAGTGAACTTGTTCAGAGTTCCTCAGATACACATCAAACAATAAACATTAGTAGTAAAGCATTTCATATAATTGATTACTTGTTTGAGTTACATTATTTTTATTTAAGATCATTCTTTTTCTGTCCTTTAAGATTTCTTCATTCCAATCTTTCCAATCAAAATCATATTATATTTCTCCCCTTTTTTGATATCATCAAAAAGTTTAGAGCATATGAGCATTTAAGCATAATAATCAATATGATAGTGAATATAAGATCAAATGATATTATCATTGAAGCTTTAGACTCAAGACATAGATATGATAAGGAACGGGTTTAGTGATAAGCATCTTTAGAGATCAGATAAAGCATTAGCATTGATTAGATGGAAGTTTTAACGCACAGAACCATAAAATAGTTTCATAATTTAAAGCATAGGTTGAGCTTAATCCTAAAGTGTTTAATGTAATCAAAACGTAGACCTAATGAGGCTAGGTTCCTAAGGATTAAACTAAAGGGAGCCTAATGATGATGAAGAAGATGAGAGTAGGCTTTCAGAATCACCAGTTCTTGAGGCATGCAGCTTTTCTTCTGCTTGAGTAATTGCCAATTTCTTGCTTTTCACAATTTCCTCTGAGATCCATTCATGGAACTTAGTCCAAACATTTCCTATTTCCATGGGGTTCACACAATAACTGGAAGCATCCACTAAGCTTGAATTTTTGTGATGATATTTGAAGAATGTTTAATGTGCTTGCATCATATACATAGTTATTAAGAGCACGCATTTTAATCATTTGGTAATGTGAACATTAAGATTAAATTTTTCATACGTTTCTTAGAGTAAAATCTTATGGAAAAAAAACTTTCACACTTTTAAAGACCCAAAAGACATTTCATTAAAAAAAACAAAACGAGAGTACATAGTGCAAATAGCAGGCCGAAAATTATAACCTAATTCTTATTTCTTCTTAAGAACTCCCAGATAGATCTGTAAGATCCATGGGTGAGCATTCAGAGGTTACTCCTATGTGTTCTAGCCTAGTAATTACGTCTTGAATTTCTAGGACTCGAGATATAACTCTGCCATATGGGATACTGAGATAGGGCTTGTCTTTAGATAGAAGAAATTGTTCTTTCAGATGATTGAACATGGTTAGTGTCGAAGGTTTATTTTTCTTCGGTAGGAAAGAAGAAAGATGAATAGTCTATCCGAATGAGTTAACAATTGCCCTCCGATTTCTCTAGGTCATAGGTTTATTTCCATTATTCTATGCCAGACCTTAGCTGAAGGTTTTAGAGAGGAGACATAGTTGGAGGCACCATTTCCACTGTGAATTTGGCACATGACATCATTGAAGATGGTTCTTTCCTTGTAATCTTCAAGGGTGTCGCCGCTTTCACCACACTTGATTGCTTGAGCAATGATGGATGGATTTATTAACACATGGATTCCGGAGATGGTTGATTGAATGATGTGTTTGTTATAGTTAACCCTCAATTTCTACGCCAGACAAAATCAAAGTTATATTAATGTTAAAAAAAAAAATATTTTTAAGAAGGCTTCGACCTAACTTTTGAGAGGCCTGAGTCGAATAAATGTGGAGAAACCTTAAAAAATGGCTAAGTATGGAAAAGGTTCTTCGACCATGAGAATGTAGCGCTGCAGTGGTTATATTCAGATTGGAGGGAGTTTCCAATATTTGAAATTTAAATAAGAGCAGTTGTGGACGTGGGAACAGTTGGGATCAAGGGAAGGCGCCAAAATCCACACGTTCGAAGCAGTAACCACCACTGAGTAGTTATTTCTTAGCACTATAAATAGGAGTTGGTTCTATGTAAATGGGGTGTTCATATTTTTGTACAAGTTACTCTAAGAAACTCAAAGTACCCGCGTGTAGAGAAACGAGTTCGTGAGAATGTACGTAATGTAACACCATTGTCTTCATTAATCTAATTTATCTTCAGCATGTTTACTTTCCATGCCTTTACAGTTTCTTGAAATTTATCTTCCATGCCAAATTTATGTTCAAAGCCATTTAGACTTTCTGCGTTTTACTTTCGACTGCATTTTACTTTCAAGCATTTAATCTTCAAACCTTTACTTTTCAAAGTCTTTCATTTTCAAGAACGTGAAGTTCTCCTTTAAATCAATTGCATTTATTTTCAAAGTCTTTTACTTTCCAGCACTTTTACCTTCGACAGCACTTTTACTATCCCAGCCTTTACTTTCCAAGAACGTGGAGTTCGTTGTATTTTACTTTCCAAGCTTTTACTCATTCGACGCCTTTAATTTTTGCACCCTTTACTTGCATCACTTTAAATTTCCAGTTTTCACTTTACTTTATTGCCTGTAGTCGAACGTGGAGTTCAGTTAGATTTTATTTTCAGCATTGTCGAACGTGGAGTTCAGTTTACATTTTCTTTAAGTTACACTGGTCTCTCGAACTTAGCACATGTCCTAGGATTTGTGTGATCGATCCTGCAAGTTAAATCAATTTGCGTTTAGATTGATAGATCAGAGGTTGTTTACCAAAATTCACAGTAAACAAATTGGCACACCTGGTGGGACCCAGTGCTAAGTCAAACCTTTTTGTCAGCCTCATTTCTCTTGGTGAAGAAGAATTTTCGTTGCATGTTATTGAGAAGTGGGAAGTTAGCCACAGCAAACGAAGGGATACCAAAGAGAAGATATACTAAGAAGATGACAACTAATGCTAATCAACAAGTTGATCCTTAAGGGAGTATTTCAAACACTCAGTCTAGTAGCAGTATTGGGACTCAAAGCACTCCATCACCAGTGTCTTCGACAGGAGGGCCGGCGTCACTTCCATTAGTGGTGTCTGAGCCAGGATCAACGTATACAAAATCATATACTCAACCTGTGTTGGAATACATAGGACCACAAAGTTCTAATTCGCCAACACCCCCAGGAGGAAATACGATGTACAGGCACGTTCCTCCACCAGGTTTTCCACATCCAGGGTCAAGGAATCAACCCTATGGTATGCCTACATCAATGATGCAAAACCTGCAGAATGCTCCGCCTGTATTTTCAGAAACTGTTGTGTCTTCGCCACTACAAGGGTCAGGATCAGGAGGACGAAACAACCAGAGTATAGGTGTTGGTTACTCTGTTCAAACACCTAGCCTTACAAATACATCCATAAATTGTTTGAGACAGCAGATGGATGAAAGTAACATGCAAATGGTACATACGTTGTCTCAGACAATGGGAGAAGTTTTTCAACCTTTGATCCAAAATACAACCCAAACTAACCAACAACTGGATGCACAAGTGGCACGCATGGCTGATTTCATAGGAGTACCAGTAGTGGATCGAAGAGCGACGGTGGTCGAAGATATCCCAAGACGTCATCAACGTCAGATACCTGATGCTAACCTGGAGGATCAAGAGATGGTTGACCATTTCAGAGTCGAACCACCAAGAAACCAGATGCCATACCAAATGGAGGAAGAACCAGTAGTGATGGTGAACAGGAACCAAAACGCAGATCAACTACTTAGGCAGGTTCGACACCAGAATCAAGCAGAAGAAAATAATCTTGCAGCCATGGTCGAAAGGATAATGACTAGGAATGGGATGAATTTTGGCTTCACCGGGACAAATTATACATCACCTATAGTGGACTACATTCTCCAAGCAGAACTTCCCCCTAGGATGAAGGTTCCAAAGTTCAGCAAATTTTCAGGAGATACTACTGAGTCTACTGTCGAACATGTGGCTAGATATTTGATCGAAGCGGGCGAGATTGCAGCTGACGAAAGCCTTAGGATCAAATACTTCCCAAGTTCCCTTACCAAGAATGCCTTCACATGGTTTACTACGTTGCCTCCAAATTCCATATACAATTGGACCCAATTAGAACATTTGTTTCATGAACAGTTCTACATGGGGCAAACTAAGATTAGTTTGAAAGAATTGGCTAGCATCAAGCGCAAGGTCACTGAGCCAATTGATGATTACCTGAATAGGTTTCGACTTCTTAAAGCCAGGTGCTTTACACAAGTACCGGAACATGAGTTGGTCGAAATGGATGCTAGGGGTCTTGATTATTCCATTAGGAAGAAATTAGATACCCAATATCTTAGAGATATGGCCCAGCTGGCTGATAGGGTTCGACAGCTAGAACGGCTAAATGAAGAAAAATCCAAATTCAGTAGGGGTAAAAAAGTAGCGTTTGTCGAATGCAAGGAAGATGTGGAGAGTCTGCATGGTGAGCCATCTTGTTTCGACGAAAATGAGGTTGACGTTGCTGAGTTAAAGCAAGGCCCACCATACGCTTGCAAATTATTAGCTCCTTCAGAAGGAAAAAATCCTGTCGAATCTAACGACAAATTCCCTAAGAAAACATATACTTTCGACGTCACTAAATGCGATGAAATTTTTGATTTGTTAGTTAAAGATGGGCAAATGATAGTGCCTGCTGGTGCTAAAACGCCACCTTTAGAACAAAGAAAGAAAAGAGGTTTTTGTAAGTACCATAATGTTTTGGGTCATAAAACTTCTCAATGTTTTCTTTTCAAGGATTTGGTGCAAAACGCTATCCAGGAAGGAAGGCTGAAGTTTGGGGAAAAAGGAAAAGCCCAGATGAAGATTCACTCTGACCCGTTGCAAGTTGCAGAGGCCAACTATACAGAGCCTCATGAGGTTCAGATGGTGGAAGCCACAGGGGGATTCGACGAGTCAGTCAACATGGTAGAAGTTACTGAAGACTTCGTCATCAGTGCTGTGATGATTGAAGGTTTTAGTAAGGCTACAAGTGGCCTAAACGTTGATGGTACCAGTCTGATGTTGGTGACCAAAGAAACTGCTGATAAGTTTGTGGAAATGGATAATGCTGCTAAGGTTTTTGATGTAACCGTGAGTGGGTGGAAGATAGTTGTCAATGAAGGCATTAATATGGTCGAGTTGGCTAAGGAGTCTGATTCTAGTTCAGATAGCATCAACACCAATGATGCTATGGGTAGAAATGCCCCTAAAGTTCAAGTTGTTAAGGAATTGGAAGATGACATGCTCTTGGTTGGAGAGATGCTGGACATGGATAGTTGTCTGGTAGAAAATTGGATCTGTATGGCTGCTGAAACTTTTTTCAAGACATCTCCTGATGTCGAGAGAGTCAATGCTGAGGAGATGGTGGAGGCTGAGAGAGCTGCTTGGAAAAAAGCTTCCCAAAGAGCTGCAAAAGCAGCAGTAGGTGGTGGCTGCTTGGCAAAGACCACTGAAAGTCTGGAAGCCAGCTTCTCCAAGATGCGCCTGAAGGACAGAATGGATTTCAACATGGTCGAAATTACGGATCGAAAGGATGAACAATTGAGTAAGGTAGATGAGCAAGAAAAACTCAACAAAATGGCTTATCCTAAGCCAGAAGAGACAATTGTGGATTTCTTGCATCGTTGCCAGAAAAAAGACTCTGGAGTAATGTTGTGTCCCAGGTGCAGCGCCATTTTTGATGAAAAGGCTGCCCACAAGCTTGAAGGTGTTAAGAAGGCTGGCAAAAGCTGAGGGCAGAAGGTGAGTAAGGGGCACCGAGGTTTTGACCATAGGCGACTTTCGACAGGGCTAAAAAATCAAGCACCAGGAATTAGGCCAGGTACGTTCAAGCCAACGGCGAACGCACCAACAGGTAGTTGGATCAAACCTGTTGAAGGGAGAGGACAGAAGAAAAAGTGGGAGAAGTTCGATGTGGAAAGAGGTGCGTCATTTGAGTACGGAAAAGAGAATCGCACCACAAACAAATCAGCATACATTTCACAGAATTACAAGGGTAACAACCCAATGTCTAGATCGCAATGGCGAAGAGAGCAGCACAGGCGAAAAGCTGTTAGGGAGGCTCAGGTGCAAGGGGAGTCAAGCACCAATGTGGTTGGGGCAACGAAGAAGATGCCCATACGACGAAAGTTGTTTACTATTCAGCCAGAAAAGAAGGTCGAAGAGGATGATGATATAACTGATAACTTCGACAATGAGTCAGCAGCTTCCCTAGACATTTTGGTAAATGTGGTGTCAGTGATGCCAAGAGAATTTGGTCAAGTCTCAGAAGTCGAAGACTTAGACCAAACTGCTGAATTGGAAATGATGGCACACAAGCCTGTGTGCTATTACATCATGAACAATGGGTGCGTCGAAGAACATAATGCTTTCTTTGAGCGTCCCACGGAGGCAATGAAGGGTCACTTGAAGCCTCTTTATATTACTGGAAAAGTGGAGAATGTTCCAATCAACAAGATTTTGGTAGACTGTGGTGCGACGGTTAATTTGATGCCAAGATTTCTGTTGAGCAAAATTGGAAAGTTTGAAACTAATACTAAACCCCACAACATGGTTCTGTCGAACTATGAAGGCAAAGTTGGTTCTACTCTGGGAGTGATTCAGGTAGATCTCACTGTGGGAACTATTACCAGACCAACAGTGTTCATGGTCGTCGAAACAAAGGCTAACTATAATCTACTTTTAGGAAGGGAGTGGATTCATGGGATAGGAGCAGTACCCTCATCTATGCACCAGAGAATCACAATCTGGAGACTAGATGGGATAGTGGAAAACATTGAAGCTGATCAAGGGTACTTCAAGGTGCCTGTTAATCATGTGGATAGTAGGCAATTTGAGAAACATCTGGCGAACATTGCTCCATGTCCTTCAGCTGATTTTGAGTTTACACCTGACGAGGAAACGTTTTATTCGTTGTACTTACACCCTGTAGAAGGTTTCAGATGGGACAGGGAGGTATCAGGAGGAAGATTGCCATGCTTAGGCACACCTCCGATAGAGCCCACAGGGTGGGGAGATGAATTCAGTGATCATGACTGAGTTCGACGCGATGAAAAGAATTTTGGCCTATGTGGCCGAAACAAAACTACAAGCGGCATTGGAAGCCGCCAATGATTATATGGCTGGTGAAGCCATTTCTGAAGTGTATCAAGAAGGTCCTGGCAAGGACTTCGACCCAAAACCTCCAGATAAGATTGAAACTGGAGGGCAAAGCCAGAGGCTCGACGCCATCTATGAAGATGAGCCTTTGGGATTTGAAAAGGATCCGTTGGCAAATAATATAAAAATGCTAGCACAAGATCCTTTGGAAGAAGTGGACCTCAGTGAGGGGGCAACCAAAAGGCCTACCTACATCAGTGCCAATCTTGATCCCCAGTTAAAAGTCGAAGTAGTCCAGCTGTTGAAAGAATTCAAAGACTGCTTCGCTTGGGATTATGATGAGATGTCTGGTCTGAGCAGGGAGTTAGTCGAACACAAGTTGCCTATGACGCCTGGGAAAAAACCAGTCAAGCAAAATCCAAGACGGTTTGCACCAGAGATACTGTCAAAGATCAAAGAGGAAGTCGAAAGACTGCTTTGTTGCAAATTCATTCGCATGGCAAGGTATGTCGAATGGTTGGCTAATATAGTACCGGTTATTAAAAAGAATGAGTCTTTGAGAGTGTGCATCGATTTTAGAGATTTAAACTCTGCAACTCCCAAAGATGAATATTCAATGCCAGTAGCAGAAATGTTAATAGATTCTGCAGCAGGACATGAATATCTTAGTATGCTGGATGGATATTCTGGCTATAACCAAATATTCATTGCTGAGGAAGATGTTCATAAAACTGCTTTTAGATGCCTTGGAGCCTTAGGCACCTATGAGTGGGTAGTGATGCCTTTTGGTCTCAAGAATGCTGGTGCTACTTATCAAAGGGCAATGAATTCAATTTTCCACGATTTTATAGACACATTCATGCAAATTTATATTGATGATATTGTTATAAAATCTATTTCTGGGAATAGTCACATTGACCATCTTAGACAATCCTTTGCAAGGATGAGAAAATATGGTCTTAAAATGAATCCTCTTAAATGTGCTTTTTGTGTGCAGGCAGGGGATTTCTTAGGCTTTGTGGTCCACAAGAAAGGGATTGAAATAAATCAGAATAAAACCAAAGCCATAATGGAGGTGAAAGCGCCATCAACCAAAAAGGAGTTGCAGTCGTTGTTGGGCAAAATCAACTTTTTAAGAAGGTTTATATCTAACCTGAGTGGCAAAACACAAGCTTTTTCGCCATTGCTTCGTTTTAACAAAGATAGTTTCGAGTGGGGGCAATTGCAGCAGGAAGCCTTTGACAAGATCAAGGAGTACCTAAGCCACCCCCCAATTCTTTCACCACCTTGTAGAAACAAAAGTATGAGATTGTACATAGCCGCAGGAGATAAAACTCTAGGGAGTATGTTAGCTCAAGAGGATGAAAATGGAGTTGAAAGAGCCATTTATTACCTTAGTCGAGTTTTAAATGATGCAGAAACTAGGTATAGCATGATTGAAAAGTTATGTTTATGCTTGTATTTCTCTTGTACTAAACTGAAGCAATATATAAAACCTGTTGATGTGTATGTTTCGTCTCACTTTGATGTTGTAAAACATATGTTATCTAAACCCATTTTGCATAGTCGAATTGGCAAATGGGCATTAGCATTGACAGAATTTTCCTTAACATATCAACCTTTAAAAGCTGTGACAGGGCAAATAGTTGCAGACTTCATAGTTGACCATTCCATAAATGAAAATGATTTGAATTACGTCGAATTAAGATCTTGGAAATTATACTTTGACGGATCAAGTCATAAAAATGGAACAGGAGTAGGAATATACATTATTTCTCCTGAAAAAATTCCAACAAAATTCAAGTACAAGGTCGAAGGTCCTTGTTCTAACAATGAGGCTGAATATGAAGCATTAATTGCTGGCCTTGAAATTTTGTTAGAATTGGGGGCAACTAGAGTCGAAATAATGGGAGATTCAGAATTGGTTATAAAACAAATCACAAAGGAGTATAAATGTGTTAAAGAAAATCTCATTATGTACTTTGTGATAGCCAATAGATTATTAAAGAAATTTGAGGTAGTGGTCATTCAACACATACCTAGAATAGAGAATCAAGTTGCTAACGACTTGGCCCAAATTGCTTCTGGATACAAGGTGTCGAAAGAGAACCTTCAAGAAGTAATTGAGGCAAGAGGTAAGGTGGTGGCTGTTGGTTTATGTCCATCAAACTTAGAAACAACTAAGCTTGGGTGTATAGATGGCGAAAATTTTGAAATTTTTGCCATAGATAATTTAACAGATGAAGATTGGAGAAAGCCCATAGTTGAGTATTTGCGAAACCTAACGGCTTCGACAGAACGGAAAGTCAGGTATCAAGCTTTGAGCTATGTATTGATGGGTAATGAATTGTTTAAAAAAACCCCTGAGGGAGTCTTGTTGAAATGCCTTAGTGAGGCAGAGGCGTATTTGGCACTTTCGACAGTACATAGTGGGGCATGTGGAGCACACCAAGTTGACCAGAAGATGAAATGGTTGTTGTTTCGACAAGGCATGTATTGGCCCACTATGCTGAAGGATTGCATAGAATTTGCTAAAGGATGCCAAGAATGTCAAATTCATGCTGGCATACAGCACATCCCTGCAAATGAATTACATTCTATAGTGAAACCATGGCCTTTCAGAGGATGGGCTTTGGATATAGTGGGAGAGATTCGACCAGCATCTTCAAAGAACCAGAAATATATTTTGGCGGGAATTGATTATTTCACCAAATGGATTGAGGCAATACCACTGGTGAATATAGGTCAGGAAGATGTTATTGAGTTCATCCAAAATCACATTATTTATAGATTTGGTATTCCTGAAACAATTACTACAGATCAGGGGTCCGTGTTCACTGGTCGAAAGATGCAGGAATTTGCCAAAGAAATAGGTTTTAAGTTATTAACTTCTACACCGTATTATGCTCAGGCCAATGGGCAAGTCGAAGCGGCCAATAAGGTAATGATTGGACTAATCAAGAAACATGTGGGAAAAAGGCCTAGAAATTGGCACAAGACGTTAGACCAAGTTCTTTGGGCGTGTCGAACATCCCCCAAAGAGGCTACCAACACTACCCCATTTCGACTCACTTTTGGTCATGATGCAGTATTACCTGTTGAGATTTATCTACAGTCTGTAAGAGTTCAAAGACATCATGAAATTCCCTATGAGAATTATTGGGAAATGATGATGAATGAATTAATGGATTTGGATGAAGAAAGGCTTAGAGCCTTGGAGTTGCTGAGAAGACAAAAGAAGAGGGTCGAAGAATCCTACAACAAAAAGGTTAAATCTAAATCTTTTGCACGTGGGGAATTGGTTTGGAAGGTGATTTTGCCCATGGATCGAAAAGATAGAACATTGGGCAAGTGGTCCCCTAAGTGGGAAGAACCATTCCAAGTCATACAAGTGTTCTCTAATGGAGCTTATGAAGTGGAAGAGTTAGACAGAGACAAAAGAATCTTGAAAGTAAATGGCAAGTATTTGAAAAAATATAAGCCTATGCTGCAGGAGATTCATATAAAAACATAAGCTTTATTTGATAAAAAAAGCCAAAATAGGCCAAGTCAGGCTAATATGGCATACAAAGCGAAGAGAAAATAGTACAACATTTTTCTTTCTCAAGGAAAGGTTATTCATAATCTCTCCAATCTATGGATTTGAGGAATTCCATATAATCTGCATCTGGCTCATCATCAGAATCTTGGATGCTGGAGCGCCCTTTCTTGGAGATCTTCATTTTGGTTTCCTTCTTCTTGGCTAAAGAGGCTGCTCCAATGGAGGCATTGGGTTGTTGGGGCGCCTTTACTTTCTTTGTTTCCTCCGTTGCCTTGGCCTTTCCAGCCATCTTCTTGGTGGGAGGTTTCTCTGAAGTATTCATGGTTGCTTCTACGCAAATCATGGTCAGATGGAAGAGATTTATAGAGGCTAAGGGCTGATTGGATTGGCCAGCCAAACGGTGGAAGTAGGTGAGCGATTCTTGGAAATAGGCCTGAGGGCTATCCTATAAGTGTCACTTTAAAGCTAGAGGCTTATGCCTTGGGATTTAAAGCTGGAAGGGTGACTTCCCACGAAAAAGATAGAACGCTTTAATTGCAAATTTGACTGGTAAAAATAACAATAGAGAGCATCATCATGCAATATAGGTCGAAAGCAGTTAAAGGCAGAATAATAATTAAATCAGTGCCAACAGGCGTAAAATTTTCATTACATAAAAGCCTGAAAAGGCCAAGAAACAAGTGATGATTAGACAAATGAAATAAAGGTGTCGAAGGTATCAGAAGGGAAGCCTCGACGCCAACTGAGAAAAAGATTCTATGTGATGTTTGAGTCGAGCATTGCACAAAGATTCGTCAAGTTTTGCTTCTGCGAGCTCTTTCTCATATCTTTGGGCCGCCTCAATTCGATCAATAGCATGCTTCGTCTCTTTAGCTATCTCAGTGTCCTCGAGTTGGCGCAGATCACGGTTGCGGTTTTCAGCATTTGTAATTTTAGCTTATAGCTCTGTGATCTGTTGCTTCCATGCTTCGATGTCCTTCGTGTTGGAGGCTATCTCGTCGTGCTTTTTCTTTTGATCAGCCTCCATATGTTGGATCTCTTCGTACGCCTCTTGTGCACTACACCAGGCTGCACTCTCGCAGCCAGATGTTCTCTCGATGGTATCCTTGATCGAGGGAAGCAGTTTTATTTCTGCAGCTATTTGGTTTACCACAGCAGTTAGCTCTATCAGAAAACCATAGACATCTGGATTGAGGGCAGTGAGCTCAATCTTTGCAAGAGTGTCCTTCAGGTAAGCAGTTGCAGTTGGATCTGAGGCCAGAATTTTGTAAATATCCCCTTTGAGGAATTTTTTCTTGATGGCTTGGAGAATTGATTGGGCGAAGTCATCTGGTGCTGAGGTTGAAGAAACAGAGGAAGAACCATGTCTTTGCTCAAGAATTAATTTGGCAAACTCACGTGGGTTCGACCACTTGAGCGCTATCAGCGAGTCCCTAGATAGTGGAGCGACCATAGGAGAAGGAGTATGGTGGGGGCGAGGCTCATCTTGTTCTTCTTCCTCCTCTGATGATTCCTCTTCCTCTTCATCTTCTTCTCCTCCCATTTCCTCATCAGATTCATCAGCAGCTGGTTGTACATTCTCCTGCTGATCAGCCGGTGTGGTTTGATTAAGAGTGGCGTTGTGTGTTTGGATTTCAGGTTCACGCCTTTCGTCTTCAACCATCTGGCCCTTATCCATGGAGGTACCCGGATTGATAAGTGGTGGGCTTGAAGCGTCATCCTCATCAGAGTTAGCTCCCTCTGCTTGTGCGTGTTGAGTTGGGGTTTGAACTGGTGCTGCAGTAGCTGCTGTAACATGTGGAATAGGTTGATTAATCTCACTCAAACCAGAGCCAATATCAGAAGATGGGTGATAAGTTGGCTCACCTTGGCTGTTGAGAAGCGTGGTGGTGAGGCTTTCTGAAGTTGGGTGAGGGACGGATTCGTCAAGTGTGGCGGCGGCAAAGTTGCTTGGAGTTGGTCGAGGATCCGGATTGTTGATGATGGATGCCTGAAGAACACAAGTAGAGATAATGAGAATGGAATAATAGGCGGAGGATGTCAAGCATAATAGAAAAGATAATGGTGCGCATACCTGAGTTTGTTCAACAGCAGGACTTGATTCTTCAACCCCATGGTCACCAAGAGGGGTTCTCGAGGCTACCTTGGAGGGTTCCTTCTCGACACCACTTGTGGTGGATGCCTTTTCGAGTATTTTGGCCACCTTCGAAGGAGGTGGGCCAGCAGGTCCAGAGGCCTTTGTGGGTTTTTTCCTTTTCCTCGTGAGAACCTCTTCAGGAGATTCATCTGAGGCCTCTGAAACTGTAACCACAGCTGGGGCATCCTTCTTACCTTTCTTGGAAGGTGTTGGAGGCTTTCGACCAGTCTGAAGAGGCGGCGAAAATAAGGAAGAAATTCATAGAGTACAAGTAAAAACAAAAGGTGCAAAGTATACCTGTGTACTCCCTTGGTCTTTGCCACTTTGCAAGGTGGTAGCTCTAGTCGAAGCAGCTTTCCTAGGCACAGCTGAAAGATAGCACATAATTGTTACAAGTTAATGATTACATGACTAGTCATAAATCCATGGAGTGAGGATCTCAAACCTTCATATATTCCAGATTCAACACGAACGTCCTGAATTCCTATATGAAGATGCCCTTTAAAACTGTCTAACGTATGCTTAGTCGAAACCACTCGTTGGGCTTTTGGCTGAGACTGCTGTCGAAGAAGCTTTAAATGCTCCCCACAGACAAACCAATCTGGAAATGGAGGGGCAAACGCCACTCCAAAATCAGCATTAGGCAGTCGAGGGAACTTTGGAGGAAAAAGTTTAAAAGCTACCTCATAACGTTTCTCACGAGGGACGTTGGGAGGAATTTTCAGTTGATCCAGCTTTTCTAGAAGTTTTCTCTTTAGAGTAACAGCAGCCTCATGAATGGTTCGACTAAGATCATCTGGGCGATAGATAGTTTCAAAGTACTTTTGAAAAGCCTGTATTTCTTCGATGTGAGTGAACTTACTTTTTTTCGTCTTGTTCTGCACATGGAGGAAAGCTTGGTCAAGTAACGAAGAAAACGTAGTCGCATCAAGAAAGTGCTCATTATAATGCTTCAACCACCATTGGTGGAAGGATGAAGTACATAAAAAGGAAGGTTCGAAAAACACAGGGGAGAGGATGCTTCTTTTTTCGTTCCTGATGTTGAGTGCTTCAGAGACATTCTCCTCGTCGAGGTAGGCGATGTGAAGAATCACTTGACCCTTTTTCTCATATAAGCACTGAGGGAAACTCTGGGCCAGCCCAAATTGTCGAGAAACCAAGTTGGGTTGGTAGGCAATCAACGCTGATAAACCTCTCCCTAGGTTCAGCCTGTGGACAATAAATCTAGGAATCAAAAAGGCTTCCCAGATGGTAACAGACTCTGGATCAAGGGGTTGGAGAGGATTTGGAAATGGCCTTCGAAACCACTCAGGGCCATGGCTTCGTCGAACAAAGGGTGCCATGCTAGGAGTAAACTCATAGCGTTTGGAGAACATCATTATGTAACTGGTGAAAGCCCTTTGAAGGTTTTCACCATCATCGTTAGGAGTGAGCTTAGCCAGACGTGTCCCTTCGACGCTCCTCTCTCTGATCTCAGCGGAAGCTTCATCGACTATGCCTTTTCCGGGGAGGCTGGCCTCAAAGGTATCATTGAGCCACAGTTGAAGTAGCCAAAGAGGACCGCTCAAATGCACAGGACCTTGGGCGTCCACATTCTTCAGTCGAGAAGCCCCTTCACTGATAGATTCGTAAAGGTTCGCCAGAATGAGTTCACTCAGGCAGGTCCCTCTGTTGTGGTGGAGTTGGTTCGCCAGGGGCAAGTACTTCTTAGCCACTTTCAAAGACTTGGTACAAAAAACATACCTCGACAGCCAGACTGTGAGGAAAGCAATGTGTTCTTCATCAGATACCTCATCATCTTCTTGTTTGAAGTGGTGCTTGATAAAGAGGGTGTAGGTCAGTTTTGAGCCTGCAATGTTGATGGTATCATCAGCATCAACCTCAGGATTGTAGACAAGACCATCTGGTCGAAGCCCCGTGATGGCAACTACGTCAAAAAGGGTTGGAGTGACCATTCCACATGGCAGGTGGAATGTATAATGGGTGTTGTCCCAAAAGTACAAAGATGTTGCCAACATGTTCAAGCAATAGGGTATGTTGGTCTTCGACAGCATCAGAAGGTCATAGATCCCTATCTCCTTCCAATGGTCAGCTTTAACTTTCTCCATCTTTGCCATCCATTGGTCGAATTCCTTTAAAGGGTTGACGGCTCTCATCAGTCTAGTGCCATCAGTGAGATAGCCAACATTGAGCTTGGGTAAAGGGATCTCTTCAGGAGAAGCCCCAGCAGCAGAGTTAATTTTAGGGAAACTCTTTTGCCCTAATGGTTTAGATTTCCGGTACGATGGGAAAAACTCACTCAGCTTCTCGTTGGAAATATCCACCTCAGCCAAAGGACCAGATAATGCATAAGTTTTGTCAGACATAACAAGGGGAATCATTACCTGAGATTGGTAGATGGCTCTTGCTTCCGTAGAGGTAGGTTCCGGCATACAACGACGGTTATCTACCAGTTGAGGGCCTGAGATGTTAGCGAACGGTGGGATGGTTTGCCTGAATGGAGTGACTTTGCCCTTTTGGGTCTTCTTTGCTTGAGGATTAATGTGGGAGGATGCCATTGTGGAAGAAGATGGAAAGATGGTGTCTTTATGGGTTTGCGCAAAAAACTGAAGAGAGGGAGAGTTGCTTGAGAGTACTAAAGGAGTGGAAAGATCACAAAGTGGCGGAAATGGGTATATATAGATATTTGAAAACCTTTAGGGACTTGGATCCACCGTTGAAGCTGAGGGGTTAGTGGGACACGTGGCTTCCTCCTGAAGGCGTGATGGAAAGGAGCAGTTATGTGCAGACTGTTAACGTCTGTTTTCAAGAAAGGTGTTATGATGAATACGGCTGAAAAGACGTTTTAAGGATTTTTCATGATGGCGTGACGTCAGAGGCATGGGTTAAAGAAACTGAATAGTCTAGCTGTTAGGGAATTAGTGGGATGTTCAGTTAAGGCCATGCAAATAGGCGTCGAAATAAGCATTATGTCAAGAAATGGCCTTCCTACCAAGTCTGGCGAAAGGACATTCCTTGGGGGCAATTTGTTAACCCTCAATTTCGACGCCAGACAAAATCAAAGTTATATTAATGTTAAAAAAATAAATAAATTATTTTTAAGAAGGCTTCGACCTAACTTTTGAGAGGCCTGAGTCGAATAAATGTGGAGAAACCTTAAAAAATGGCTAAGTATGGAAAAGGTTCTTCGACCATGAGAATGTAGCGCTGCAGTGGTTATATTCAGATTGGAGGGAGTTTCCAATATTTGAATTTTAAATAAGAGCAGTTGTGGACGTGGGAACAGTTGGGATTAAGGGAAGGCGCCAAAATTCACACGTTCGAAGCAGTAACCACCACTGAGTAGTTATTTCTTAGCACTATAAATAGGAGTTGGTTCTATGTAAATGGGGTGTTCATATTTTTGTACAAGTTACTCTAAGAAACTCAAAGTACCCGCGTGTAGAGAAACGAGTTCGTGAGAATGTACGTAATGTACCACCATTGTCTTCATTAATCTAATTTATCTTCAGCATGTTTACTTTCCATGCCTTTACAATTTCTTGAAATTTATCTTCCATGCCAAATTTATGTTCAAAGCCATTTAGACTTTCTGCGTTTTAATTTCGACTGCATTTTACTTTCAAGCATTTAATCTTCAAACCTTTACTTTTCAAAGTCTTTCATTTTCAAGAACGTGAAGTTCTCCTTTAAATCAATTGCATTTATTTTCAAAGTCTTTTACTTTCCAGTACTTTTACCTACGACAGCACTTTTACTATCCCATCCTTTACTTTCCAAGAACGTGGAGTTCGTTGTATTTTACTTTCCAGGCTTTTACTCATTCAACGCCTTTAATTTTTGCACCCTTTACTTGCATCACTTTAAATTTCCAGTTTTCACTTTACTTTATTGCCTGTAGTCGAACGTGGAGTTCAGTTAGATTTTATTTTCAGCATTGTCGAACGTGGAGTTCAGTTTACATTTTCTTTAAGTTACACTGGTCTCTCGAACTTAGCACATGTCCTAGGATTTGTGTGATCGATCCTGCAAGTTAAATCAATTTGCGTTTAGATTGATAGATCAGAGGTTGTTTACCAAAATTCACAGTAAACAAATTGGCACACCTGGTGGGACCCAGTGCTAAGTCAAACCTTTTTGTCAGCCTTATTTCTCTTGGTGAAGAAGTATTTTCGTTGCATATTATTGAGAAGTAGGAAGTTAGCCACAGCAAACGAAGGGATACCAAAGAGAAGATATACTAAGAAGATGACAACTAATGCTAATCAACAAGTTGATCCTCAAGGGAGTATTTCAAACACTCAGTCCAGTAGCAGTATTGGGACTCAAAGCACTCCATCACCAGTGTCTTCGACAGGAGGGCCAGCGTCACTTCCATTAGTGGTGTCTGAGCCAGGATCAACGTATACAAAATCATATACTCAACCTGTGTTGGAATACATAGGACCACAAAGTTCTAATTCGCCAACACCCCCAGGAGGAAATACGATGTACAGGCACGTTCCTCCACCAGGTTTTCCACATCCAGGGTCAAGGAGTCAACCCTATGGTATGCCTACATCAATGATGCAAAACCTGCAGAATGCTCCGCCTGTATTTTTAGAAACTGTTGTGTCTTCGCCACTACAAGGGTCAGGATTAGGAGGACGAAACAACCAGAGTATAGGCGTTGGTTACTCTGTTCAAACACCTAGCCTTACAAATACATCCATAAATTGTTTGAGACAGCAGATGGATGAAAGTAACATGCAAATGGTACATACGTTGTCTCAGACAATGGGAGAAGTTTTTCAACCTTTGATCTAAAATACAACCCAAACTAACCAACAACTGGCTGCACAAGTGGCATGCATGGCTGATTTCATGGGAGTACCAGCAGTGGATCGAAGAGCGACGGTGGTCGAAGATATCCCAAGACGTCATCAACGTCAGATACCTGATGCTAACCAGGAGGATCAAGAGATGGTTGACCATTTCAGAGTCAAACCACCAAGAAACCAGATGCCATACCAGATGGAGGAAGAACCAGTAGTGATGGTGAACAGGAACCAAAACGCAGATCAACTACTTAGGCAGGTTGGACCAGAATCAAGCAGAAGAAAATAATCTTGCAGCCATGGTCGAAAGGATAATGACTTGGAATGGGATGAATTTTGTCTTCACCAGGCCAAATTATACATCACCTATAGTGGACTACATTCTCCAAGCAGAACTTCCCCCTAGGATGAAGGTTCCAAAGTTCAGCAAATTTTCAGGAGATACTACTGAGTCTACTGTCAAACATGTGGCTAGATATTTGATCGAAGCGGGCGAGATTGCAGCTGACGAAAGCCTTAGGATCAAATACTTCCCAAGTTCCCTTACCAAGAATGCCTTCACATTGTTTACTACGTTGCCTCCAAATTCCATATACAATTGGACCCAATTAGAACGTTTGTTTCATGAACAGTTCTACATGGGGCAAACTAAGATTAGTTTGAAAGAATTGGCTAGCATCAAGCGCAAGGTCACTGAGCCAATTGATGATTACCTGAATAGGTTTCGACTTCTTAAAGCCAGGTGCTTTACACAAGTACCGGAACATGAGTTGGTCGAAATGGCTGCTGGGGGTCTTGATTATTCCATTAGGAAGAAATTAGATACCCAATATCTTAGAGATATGGCCCAGCTGGCTGATAGGGTTCGACAGCTAGAACGGCTAAAAGAAGAAAAAGCCAAATTCAGTAGGGGTAAAAAAGTAGCGTTTGTCGAATGCAAGGAAGATGTGGAGAGTCTGTATGGTGAGCCATCTTGTTTCGACGAAAATGAGGTTGACGTTGCTGAGTTAAAGCAATGCCCACCTTACGCTTGCAAATTATTAGCTCCTTCAGAAGGAAAAAATCCTGTCGAATCTAACAACAAATTCCCTAAGAAAACATATACTTTCGACGTCACTAAATGCGATGAAATTTTTTATTTGTTAGTTAAAGATGGGCAAATGATAGTGTCTGCTGGTGCTAAAACGCCACCTTTAGAACAAAGAAAGAAAAGAGTTTTTTGTAAGTACCATAATGTTTTGGGTCATAAAACTTCTCAATGTTTTCTTTTCAGGGATTTGGTGCAAAACGCTATCCAGGAAGGAAGGCTGAAGTTTGGGGAAAAAGGAAAAACCCAGATGAAGATTGACTCTGACCCGTTGCAAGTTGCAGAGGCCAACTATACAGAGCCTCATGAGGTTCAGATGGTGGAAGCCACTGGGGGATTCGACGAGTCAGTCAACATGGTAGAAGTTACTGAAGACTTCGTCATCAGTGCTGTGATGATTGAAGGTTCTAGTAAGGCTACAAGTGGCCTATACGTTGATGGTACCAGTCTGATGTTGGTGACCAAAGAAACTGCTGATAAGTTGGTGGAAATGGATAATGCTGCTAAGGTTTTTGATGTAACCGTGAGTGGGTGGAAGATAGCTGTCAATGAAGGCATTAATATGGTCGAGTTGGCTGAGGAGTCTGATTCTAGTTCAGATAGTATCAATGAGGCTATGGGTAGAAATGCCCCTAAAGTTCAAGTTGTTAAGGAATTGGAAGATGACATGCTCTTGGTTGGAGAGATGCTGGACATGGATAGTTGTCTGGTAGAAAATTGGATCTGTATGGCTGCTGAAACTTTTTTCAAGACATCTCCTGATGTTGAGAGAGTCAATGCTGAGGAGATGGTGGAGGCTGAGAGAGCTGCTTGGGAAAAAGCATCCCAAAGAGCTGCAAAAGCAGCAGTAGGTGGTGGCTGCTTGGCAAAGACCACTGAAAGTCTGGAAGCCAGCTTCTCCAAGATGCGCCTGAAGGACAGAATGGATGTCAACATGGTCGAAATTACGGATCGAAAGGATGAACAATTGAGTAAGGTAGATGAGCAAGAGAAACTCAACAAAATGGCTTATCCTAAGCCAGAAGAGACAATTGTGGACTTCTTGCATCGTTGCCAGAAAAAAGACTCTGGAGTAATGTTGTGTCCCAGGTGCAGCGCCATTTTTTATGAAAATGTTGCCCACAAGCTTGAAGGTGTTAAGAAGGCTGGCAAAAGCTGGGGGCAGAAGGTGAGTAAGGGGAACCGAGGTTTTGACCATAGGCGACTTTCGACAGGGCTAAAAAACCAAGCACCAGGAATTAGGCCAGGTACGTTCAAGCCAACGGCGAACGCACCAACAGGTAGTTGGATCAAACCTGTCGAAGGGAGAGGACAGAAGAAAAAGTGGGAGAAGTTCGATGTGGAAAGAGGTGCGTCATTTGAGTACGGAAAAGAGAATCGCACCACAAACAAATCAGCATATATTTCACAGAATTACAAGGGTAACAACCCAATGTCTAGATCGCAATGGCGAAGAGAGCAGCGCAGGCGAAAAGCTGTTAGGGAGGCTCAGGTGCAAGGGGAGTCAAGCACCAATGTGGTTTGGACAACGGAGAAGATGCCCATACGACGAAAGTTGTTTACTATTCAGCCAAAAAAGAAGGTCGAAGAGGATGGTAATATGACTGATAACTTCGACAATGAGTCAGCAGCTTCCCTAGACATTTTGGTAAATGTGGTGTCAGTGATGCCAAGAGAATTTGGTCAAGTCTCCGAAGTCGAAGACTTAGACCAAACTGCTGAATTGGAAATGATGGCACACAAGCCTGTGTGCTATTACATCATGAACAATGGGTGCGTCAAAGAACATAATGCTTTCTTTGAGCGTCCCACGGAGGCAATGAAGGGTCACTTGAAGCCTCTTTATATTACTGGAAAAGTGGAGAATGTTCCTGTCAACAAGATTTTGGTAGACTGTGGTGCGACGGTTAATTTGATGCCAAGATTTTTGTTGAGCAAAATTGGAAAGTTTGAAACTGATACTAAACCCCACAACATGGTTCTGTCGAACTATGAAGGCAAAGTTGGTTCTACTCTGGGAGTGATTCAGGTAGATCTCACTGTGGGAACTATTACCAGACCAACAGTGTTCATGGTCGTCGAAACAAAGGCTAACTATAATCTACTTTTAGGAAGGGAGTGGATTCATGGGATAGGAGCAGTACCCTCATCTATGCACCAGAGAATCCCAATCTGGAGACCAGATGGGATAGTGGAAAACATTGAAGCTGATCAAGGGTACTTCAAGGTACCTGTTAATCATGTGGATAGTAGGCAATTTGAGAAACATCTGGCGAACATTGCTCCATGTCCTCCAGCTGATTTTGAGTTTACACCTGACGAGGAAACGTTTTATTTGTTGTACTTACACCCTGTAGAAGGTTTCAGATGGGACAGGGAGGTACCAGGAGGAAGATTGCCATGCTTAGGCACACCTCCGATAGAGCCCACAGGGTGGGGAGATGAATTCAGTGATCATGACTGAGTTCGACGCGATGAAAAGAATTTTAGCCTATGTGGCCGAAACAAAACTACAAGCGGCTTTGGAAGGCGCCAATGATTATATGGCTGGTGAAGCCATTTCTGAAGTGTATCAAGAAGGTCCTGGCAAGGACTTCGACCCAAAACCTCCAGATAAGATTGAAACTGGAGGGCAAAGCCAGAGGCTCGACGCCATCTATGAAGATGAGCCTTTGGGATTTGAAAAGGATCCGTTGGCAAATAATATAAAAATGCTAGCACAAGATCCTTTGGAAGAAGTGGACCTCAGTGAGGGGGCAACCAAAAGGCCTACCTACATCAGTGCCAATCTTGATCCCCAGTTGAAAGTCGAAGTAGTCCAGCTGTTGAAAGAATTCAAAGACTGCTTCGCTTGGGATTATGATGAGATGCCTGGTCTGAGCAGGGAGTTAGTCGAACACAAGTTGCCTATGACGCCTGGGAAAAAACCAGTCAAGCAAAATCCAAGACGGTTTGCACCAGAGATACTGTCAAAGATCAAAGAGGAAGTCGAAAGACTGCTTCGTTGCAAATTCATTCGCACGGCAAGGTATGTCGAATGGTTGGCTAATATAGTACCGGTTATTAAAAAGAATGGGTCTTTGAGAGTGTGCATCGATTTTAGAGATTTAAACTCTGCCACTCCCAAAGATGAATATTCAATGCCAGTAGCAGAAATGTTAATAGATTCTGCAGCAGGACATGAATATCTTAGTATGCTGGATGGATATTCTGGCTATAACCAAATATTCATTGCTGAGGAAGATGCTCATAAAACTGCTTTTAGATGCCATGGAGCCTTAGGCACCTATGAGTGGGTAGTGATGCCTTTTGGTCTCAAGAATGCTGGTGCTACTTATCAAAGGGCAATGAATTCAATTTTCCACGATTTTATAGACACATTCATGCAAATTTATATTGATGATATTGTTATAAAATCTATTTCTGGGAATAGTCACATTGACCATCTTCGACAATCCTTTGCAAGGATGAGAAAATATGGTCTTAAAATGAATCCTCTTAAATGTGCTTTTTGTGTACAGGCAGGGGATTTCTTAGGCTTTGTGGTCCACAAGAAAGGGATTGAAATAAATCAGAATAAAACCAAATCCATAATGGAGGCGAAAGCGCCATCAACCAAAAAGGAGTTGCAGTCGTTGTTGGGCAAAATCAACTTTTTAAGAAGGTTTATATCTAACCTGAGTGGCAAAACACAAGCTTTTTCGCCATTGCTTCATTTTAAGAAAGATGGTTTCGAGTGGGGGTAATTGCAGCAGGAAGCCTTTGACAAGATCAAGGAGTACCTAAGCCACCCCCCAATTCTTTCACCACCTTGTAGAAACAAAAGTATGAGATTGTACATAGCTGCAGGAGATAAAACTCTAGGGAGCATGTTAGCTCAAGAGGATGAAAATGGAGTTGAAAGAACCATTTATTACCTTAGTCGAGTTTTAAATGATGCAGAAACTAGGTATAACATGATTGAAAAGTTATGTTTATGCTTGTATTTCTCTTGTACTAAACTGAAGCAATATATAAAACCTGTTGATGTGTATGTTTCGTCTCACTTTGATGTTGTAAAACATATGTTATCTAAACTCATTTTGCATAGTCTAATTGGCAAATGGGCATTAGCCTTGACAGAATTTTCCTTAACATATCAACCTTTAAAAGCTGTGAAAGGGCAAATAGTTGCAGACTTCATAGTTGACCATTCCATAAATGAAAATGATTTGAATTACGTCGAATTAAGATCTTGGAAATTATACTTTGACGGATCAAGTCATAAAAATGGAACAGGAGTAGGAATATACATTATTTCTCCTGAAAAAATTCCAACAAAATTCAAGTACAAGGTCGAAGGTCCTTGTTCTAACAATGAGGCTGAATATGAAGCATTAATTGCTGGCCTTGAAATTTTGTTAGAATTGGGGGCAACTAGAGTCGAAATAATGGGAGATTCAGAATTGGTTATAAAACAAATCACAAAGGAGTATAAATGTGTTAAAGAAAATCTCATTATGTACTTTGTGATAGCCAATAGATTAATAAAGAAATTTGAGGTAGTGGCCATTCAACACATACCTAGAATAGAGAATCAAGTTGCTAACGACTTGGCCCAAATTGCTTCTGGATACAAGGTGTCGAAAGAGAACCTTCAAGAAGTAATTGAGGTAAGAGGTAAGGTGGTGGCTGTTGGTTTATGTCCATCAGACTTAGAAACAACTAAGCTTGGGTGTATAGATGGCGAAAATTTTGAAATTTTTGCCATAGATAATTTAACAGATGAAGATTGGAGAAAGCCCATAGTTGAGTATTTGCGAAACCCAACGGCTTCGATAGAACGGAAAGTCAGGTATCAAGCTTTGAGCTATGTATTGATGGGTAATGAATTGTTTAAAAAGACCCCTGAGGGAGTCTTGCTGAAATGCCTTAGTGAGGCAGAGGCGTATTTGGCACTTTCGACAGTACATAGTGGGGCATGTGGAGCACACCAAGTTGGCCAGAAGATGAAATGCTTGTTGTTTCGACAAGGTATGTATTGGCTCACTATGCTGAAGGATTGCATAGAATTTGCTAAAGGATGCCAAGAATGTCAAATTCATGCTGGCATACAGCACATCCCTGCAAGTGAATTACATTCTATAGTGAAACCATGGCCTTTCAGAGGATGGGCTTTGGATATAGCGGGAGAGATTCGACCAGCATCTTCAAAGAACCAGAAATATATTTTGGTGGGAATTGATTATTTCACCAAATGGATTGAGGCAATACCACTGGTGAATATAGGTCAGGAAGATGTTATTGAGTTCATCCAAAATCACATTATTTATAGATTTGGTATTCCTGAAACAATTACTACAGATCAGGGATCCGTGTTCACTGGTCGAAAGATGCAGGAATTTGCCAAAGAAATAGGTTTTAAGTTATTAACTTCTACACCGTATTATGCTCAGGCCAATGGGCAAGTCGAAGCGGCAAATAAGGTAGTGATTGGACTAATCAAGAAACATGTGGGAAAAAGGCCTAGAAATTGGCACAAGACGTTAGACCAAGTTCTTTGGGCGTGTCGAACATCCCCCAAAGAGGCTACCAACACTACCCCATTTCGACTCACTTTTAGTCATGATGCAGTATTACCTGTTGAGATTTATCTACAGTCTGTAAGAGTTCAAAGACATCATGAAATTCCCTCTGAGAATTATTGGGAAATGATGATGAATGAATTAGTGGATTTGGATGAAGAAAGGCTTAGAGCCTTGGAGTTGCTGAGAAGACAAAAGAAGAGGGTCGAAGAATCCTACAACAAAAAGGTTAAATCTAAATCTTTTGCACGTGGGGAATTGGTTTGGAAGGTGATTTTGCCCATGGGTCGAAAAGATAGAACATTGGGCAAGTGGTCCCCTAAGTGGGAAGGACCATTCCAAGTCATACAAGTGTTCTCTAATGGAGCTTATGAAGTGGAAGAGTTAGACAGAGATAAAAGAATCTTGAAAGTAAATGGCAAGTATTTGAAAAAATATAAGCCTATGCTGCAGGAGATTCATATAAAAACATAAGCTTTATTTGATAAAAGAAAGCCAAAATAGGCCAAGTCAGGCTAATATGGCATACAAAGCGAAGAGAAAATAGTACAACATTTTTCTTTCTCAAGGAAAGGTTATTCATAATCTCTCCAATCTATGGATTTGAGGAATTCCATATAATATGCATCTGGCTCATCATCAGAATCTTGGGTGCTGGAGCGCCCTTTCTTGGAGATCTTCATTTTGGTTTCCTTCTTCTTGGCTAAAGAGGCTGCTCCAATGGAGGCATTGGGTTGTTGGGGCGTCTTTACTTTCTTTGTTTCCTCTGTTGCCTTGGCCTTTCCAGCCATCTTCTTGGTGGGAGGTTTCTCTGAAGTATTCATGGTTGCTTCTATGCAAATCATGGTCAGATGGAAGAGATTTATAGAGGCTAAGGGCTGATTGGATTGGCCAGCCAAACGGTGGAAGTAGGTGAGCGATTCTTGGAAATAGGCCTGAGGGCTATGCTATAAGTGTCACTTTAAAGCTAGAGGCTTATGCCTTGGGATTTAAAGCTGGAAGGGTGACTTCCCAAGAAAAAGATAGAACGCTTTAATTGCGAATTTGACTGGTAAAAATAACAATAGAGAGCATCATCATGCAATATAGGTCGAAAGCAGTTAAAGGCAGAATAATAATTAAATCAGTGCCAACAGGCGTAAAATTTTCATTACATAAAAGCCTGAAAAGGCCAAGAAACAAGTGATGATTAGACAAATGAAATAAAGGTGTCGAAGGTATCAGAAGGGAAGCCTCGACGCCAACTGAGAAAAAGATTCTATGTGATGTTTGAGTCGAGCATTGCACAAAGATTCGTCAAGTTTTGCTTCTGCGAGCTCTTTCTCATATCTTCGGGCCGCCTCAATACGATCAATAGCATGCTTCGTCTCTTCAGCTATCTCAGTGTCATCGAGTTGGCGCAGATCACGGTTGTGGTTTTCAGCATTTGCAATTTTAGCTTGTAGCTCTGTGATCTGTTGCTTCCATGCTTCGATGTCCTTCGTGTTGGAGGCTATCTCGTCGTGCTTTTTCTTTTGATCGGCCTCCATACGTTGGATCTCTTCGTACGCCTCTTGTGCACTACACCAGGCTGCACTCTCGCAGCCAGATGTTCTCTCGATGGTATCCTTGATCGAGGGAAGTAGTTTTATTTCTGCAGCTATTTGGTTTACCACAGCAGTTAGCTCTATCAGAAAACCAGAGACATCTGGATTGAGGGCAGTGAGCTCAATCTTTGCAAGAGTGTCCTTCAGGTAAGCAGTTGCAGTTGGATCTGAGGCCAGAATTTTGTAAATATCCCCTTTGAGGAATTTTTTCTTGATGGCTTGGAGAATTGATTGGGCGAAGTCATCTGGTGCTGAGGTCGAAGAAACAGAGGAAGAACCATGTCTTTGCTCAAGAATTAATTTGGCAAACTCAAGTGGGTTCGACCACTTGAGCGCTATCAGCGAGTCCCCAGATAGTGGAGCGACCATAGGCGAAGGAGTATGGTGGGGGCGAGGCTCAGCTTGTTCTTCTTCCTCCTCTAATGATTCCTCTTCCTCTTCATCTTTTTCTCCTCCCATTTCCTCATCAGATTCATCAGCAGCTGGTTGGACATTCTCCTGCTGATCAGCCGGTGTGGTTTGATCAAGAGTGGCGTTGTGTGTTTGGATTTCAGGTTCACGCCTTTCGTCTTCAACCATCTGGCCCTTATCCATGGAGGTACCCGGATTGATAAGTGGTGGGCTTGAAGCGTCATCCTCATCAGAGTTAGCTCCCTCTGCTTGTGCGTGTTGAGTTGGGGTTTGAACTGGTGCTGCAGTAGCTGCTGTAACATGTGGAATAGGTTGATTAATCTCACTCAAACCAGAGCCAATATCAGAAGATGGGAGATAAGTTGGCTCACCTTGGCTGTTGAGAAGCGTGGTGGTGAGGCTTTCTGAAGTTGGGTGAGGGACGGATTCGTCAAGTGTGGCGGCGGCGAAGTTGCTTGGAGTTGGTCGAGGATCCGGATTGTTGATGATGGATGCCTGAAGAACACAAGTGGAGATAATGAGAATGGAATAATAGGCGGAGGATGTCAAGCATAATAGAAAAGATAATGGTGCGCATACCTGAGTTTGTTCAACAACAGGACTTGATTCTTCAACCCCATGGTCACCAAGAGGGGTTCTCGAGGCTACCTTGGAGGGTTCCTTCTCGACACCACTTGTGGTGGATGCCTTTTCGAGTATTTTGGCCACCTTCGAAGGAGGTGGGCCAGCAGGTCCAGAGGCCTTTGTGGGTTTTTTCCTTTTCCTCGTGAGAACCTCTTCAGGAGATTCATCTGAGGCCTCTAAAACTGTAACCACAGCTGGGGCATCCTTCTTACCTTTCTTGGAAGGTGTTGGAGGCTTTCGGCCAGTCTGAAGAGGCGGCGAAAATAAGGAAGAAATTCATAGAGTACAAGTAAAAACAAAAGGTGCAAAGTATACCTGTGTACTCCCTTGGTCTTTGCCACTTTGCAAGGTGGCAGCTCTAGTCGAAGCAGCTTTCCTAGGCACAGCTGAAAGATAGCACATAATTGTTACAAGTTAATGATTACATGACTAGTCATAAATCCATGGAGTGAGGATCTCAAACCTTCATATATTTCAGATTCAACACGAACGTCCTGAATTCCTATATGAAGGTGCCCTTTAAAACTGTCTAACGTATGCTTAGTCGAAACCACTCGTTGGGCTTTTGGCTGAGACTGCTGTCGAAGAAGCTTTAAATGCTCCCCACAGACAAACCAATCTGGAAATGGAGGGGCAAGCGCCACTCCAAAATCAGCATTAGGCAGTCGAGGGAACTTTGGAGGAAAAAGTTTAAAAGCTACCTCATAAAGTTTCTCACGAGGGACGTTGGGAGGAATTTTTAGTTGATCCAGCTTTTCTAGAAATTTTCTCTTTAGAGTAACAGCAGCCTCATGAATGGTTCGACTAAGATCATCTGGGCGATAGATAGTTTCAAAGTACTTTTGAAAAGCCTGTATTTCTTCGATGTGAGTGAACTTACTTTTTTTTGTCTTGTTCTGCACATGGAGGAAAGCTTGGTCAAGTAACGAAGAAAACGTAGTCGCATCAAGAAAGTGCTCATTATAATGCTTCAACCACCATTGGTGGAAGGATGAAGTACATAAAAAGGAAGGTTCGAAAAACACAGGGGAGAGGATGCTTCTTTTTTCGTTCCTGATGTTGAGTGCTTCAGAGACATTCTCCTCGTCGAGGTAGGCAGTGTGAAGAATCACTTGACCCTTTTTCTCATATAAGCACTGAGGGAAACTCTGGGCCAGCCCAAATTGTCGAGAAACCAAGTTGGGTTGGTAGGCAATCAACGCTGATAAACCTCTCCCTAGGTTCAGCTTGTGGACAATAAATCTAGGAATCAAAAAGGCTTCCCAGATGGTAACAGACTCTGGATCAAGGGGTTGGAGAGGATTTGGAAATGGCCTTCGAAACAACTCAGGGCCATGGCTTCGTCGAACAAAGAGTGCCATGCTAGGAGTAAACTCATAGCGTTTGGCGAACATCATTATGTAACTGGTGAAAGCCCTTTGAAGGTTTTCACCATCATCGTTAGGAGTGAGCTTAGCCAGACGTGTCCCTTCGACGCTCCTCTCTCTGATCTCAGCGGAAGCTTCATCGACTATGCCTTTTCTGGGGAGGCTAGCCTCAAAGGTATCATTGAGCCACAGTTGAAGTAGCCAAAGAGGACCGCTCAAATGCATAGGACCTTGGGCGTCCACATTCTTCAGTCGAGAAGCCCCTTCACTGATAGATTCGTAAAGGTTCGCCAGAATGAGTTCACTCAGGCAGGTCCCTCTGTTGTGGTGAAGTTAGTTCGCTAGGGGCAAGTACTTCTTAGCCACTTGCAAAGACTTGGTACAAAAAACATACCTCGACAGCCAGACTGTGAGGAAAGCAATGTGTTCTTCATCAGATACCTCATCATCTTCTTGTTTGAAGTGGTGCTTGATAAAGAGGGTGTAGGTCAGTTTTGAGCCTGCAATGTTGATGGTATCATCAGCATCAACCTCAGGATTGTAGACAAGACCATCTGGTCGAAGCCAAGTGATGGCAGCTACGTCAAAAAGGGTTGGAGTGACCATTCCACATGGCAGGTGGAATGTATAATGGGTGGTGTCCCAAAAGTACAAAGATGCTGCCAACATGTTCAAGCAATAGGGTATGTTGGTCTTCGACAGCATCAGAAGGTCATAGATCCCTATCTCCTTCCAATGGTCAGCTTTAACTTTCTCCATCTTTGCCATCCATTGGTCGAATTCCTTTAAAGGGTTGACGGCTCTCATCAGTCTAGTGCCATCAGTGAGATAGCCAACATTGAGCTTGGGTAAAGGGATCTCTTCAGGAGAAGCCCCAGCAGCAGAATTAATTTTAGGGAAACTCTTTTGCCCTAATGGTTTAGATTTCCGGTACGATGGGAAAAACTCACTCAGCTTCTCGTTGGAAATATCCACCTCAGCCAAAGGACCAGATAATGCATAAGTTTTGTCAGACATAACAAGGGGAATCATTACCTGAGATTGGTAGATGGCTCTTGCTTCCGTAGAGGTAGGTTCCGGCATACAACGACGGTTATCTACCAGTTGAGGGCCTGGGATGTTAGCGAACGGTGGGATGGTTTGCCTGAATGGAGTGACTTTGCCCTTTTGGGTCTTCTTTGCTTGAGGATTAATGTGGGAGGATGCCATTGTGGAAGAAGATGGAAAGATGGTGTCTTTATGGGTTTGCGCAAAAAACTGAAGAGAGGGAGAGTTGCTTGAGAGTACTAAAGGAGTGGAAAGATCACAAAGTGGCGGAAATGGGTATATATAGATATTTGAAAACCTTCAGGGACTTGGATCCACCATTGAAGCTGAGGGGTTAGTGGGACACGTGGCTTTCTCCTGAAGGCGTGATGGAAAGGAGCAGTTATGTGCAGACTGTTAACGTCTGTTTTCAAGAAAGGTGTTATGATGAATACGGCTGAAAAGACGTTTTAAGGATTTGTCATGATGGCGTGACGTCAGAGGCATGGGTTAAAGAAACTGAATAGTCTAGCTGTTAGGGAATTAGTGGGATGTTCAGTTAAGGCCATGCAAATAGGCGTCGAAATAAGCATTATGTCAAGAAATGGCCTTCCTACCAAGTCTGGCGAAAGGACATTCCTTGGGGGCAATTTGTTAACCCTCAATTTCGACGCCAGACAAAATCAAAGTTATATTAATGTTAAAAAAATAAATAAATTATTTTTAAGAAGGCTTCGACCTAACTTTTGAGAGGCCTGAGTCGAATAAATGTGGAGAAACCTTAAAAAATGGCTAAGTATGGAAAAGGTTCTTCGACCATGAGAATGTAGCGCTGCAGTGGTTATATTCAGATTGGAGGGAGTTTCCAATATTTGAAGTTTAAATAAGAGCAGTTGTGGACGTGGGAACAGTTGGGATCAAGGGAAGGCGCCAAAATCCACACGTTCGAAGCAGTAACCACCACTGAGTAGTTATTTCTTAGCACTATAAATAGGAGTTGGTTCTATGTAAATGGGGTGTTCATATTTTTGTACAAGTTACTCTAAGAAACTCAAAGTACCCGCGTGTAGAGAAACGAGTTCGTGAGAATGTACGTAATGTAACACCATTGTCTTCATTAATCTAATTTATCTTCAGCATGTTTACTTTCCATGCCTTTACAATTTCTTGAAATTTATCTTCCATGCCAAATTTATGTTCAAAGCCATTTAGACTTTCTGCGTTTTACTTTCGACTGCATTTTACTTTCAAGCATTTAATCTTCAAACCTTTACTTTTCAAAGTCTTTCATTTTCAAGAACGTGAAGTTCTCCTTTAAATCAATTGCATTTATTTTCAAAGTCTTTTACTTTCCAGCACTTTTACCTTCGACAGCACTTTTACTATCCCAGCCTTTACTTTCCAAGAACGTGGAGTTCGTTGTATTTTACTTTCCAAGCTTTTACTCATTCGACGCCTTTAATTTTTGCACCCTTTACTTGCATCACTTTAAATTTCCAGTTTTCACTTTACTTTATTACCTGTAGTCGAATGTGGAGTTCAGTTAGATTTTATTTTCAGCATTGTCGAACGTGGAGTTCAGTTTACATTTTCTTTAAGTTACACTGGTCTCTCGAACTTAGCACATGTCCTAGGATTTGTGTGATCGATCCTGCAAGTTAAATCAATTTGCGTTTAGATTGATAGATCAGAGGTTGTTTACCAAAATTCACAGTAAACAGTTATGCATGTTTGAAAGCACATAAGCATTTTCCCAGAATTCTTTAACACAGTCTGTGTAAATGAGACCTGGAAGCATATCAAGATAACCTTCCCATTTCTGAAATTCCAGTTCAGACGAGGTTCTTATAAAACCGAATTCTTTGAGATACTTATGGTTTAGAGAGAATTCTTTCAGGATTTTTGACTCTGAGAATTTTTCCTTATCAACCAAGGTTTGTGACATAGACATTTTTAGAGATGATGCACAGGATATAGAGAGAGAGAAAGGATTGCTAACTGATATTGGCGGGAGGAATGGGTAAGAAAGAGATCACGATGCCTTAAATAGGCGAAGAATATTGTGAGTTAATGAGTGCTAGTGATTTCAGGCGATAGGTTCTCATTTCCAAGGTTTTTGACGGTCAATAGGCACTAAGTCTAACAGTCTCTTAATCTCGGAGCAGCCAAGAGATCACTCATGGGATTCTTTAATTAATTTCTGGCAGGAGTTGAGTAAGTGCAATAAGTATAATTGAGTATAATTTGACTCAATTGAGGGCTCCGATTCATAGTGACGCAGTAGAGACACGATCCCAAAAGAAAACTTCATACTGTACCATTAATTAGAGCAAAACCACATATATTGGCAAAAGGAATTTTACTATTCCTAATTCTTAAGGCTAATTATATCTTGTCAGTTCATGACCACGCCTAGTTAGGAGCTAGAAGACTAGGTGACAGTGATTTTAGCCAGGGCAGCATGCTTTCCAAAATCTTACTTATTATACGAACAACTGTTATTAATTATACGAATTCCAAGGAATTCGAAAGCTAAGATAATCCTAACTGGAGATATTCGTATGGCTACTTAGACAGATTTTCCTATAGGAAGTACATCAAGAAAATAAGGCTGTACACCAAGGTCTCTAGGGCTAGCTGAACTAGATTGAGGGATTCTGAGAGAGAGAGAGAGAGAGAATTAGGTTTAGAATAGGAGTACTAGTTGGAGTGTACTTATGAGTTATAGGGTGTAGCTGACACAGAGTGATATGATGGAGAGAATCTTGTATGTAAGACTTACTTTACTTTAACTATTCATAAAGCATATGCAGACTTATTTTGAGAGGGATACAAGATTTTCTAAATAATTTTCTAACCCATTCTCCCAAAACTTAACACATTATGATCAATTGAGTTAAATTCTAATAAAGTATTTCACGTGGATTATCATGAGTTCTATTAAGTCATGAATGAAAGAAGAATGGTACCTTAAAAATACTGATATCCTTACAGACTTATCTGAAAGCTTTTCATCTTGATTCTGATCTTTTTTTCTGGAGAATTGAAAATTCCATGTCATACCTTTTATAAATGCATTCCGTTCTGAGCTCTTGATTATTGATTCTTTGATTCTGCTTGCTTCTGAGTGAACTGCTGTGGGTTCTTGGATTCTTCAAGATTTACTTGTATTCTGGTTTCTTTTCCCGTTCAACCTCATTCATCCGAATTACTTCAAGTATGGAGACCGGAGCAGAGGTTTTGTTGTAATCAATTCCTTCTTGTTGATTTTATCCTTGAACAACAAGTCGTGCCCTGTTTCTGACAACTTCTCTCTTCTCATTAGGCTTGTTTCTGAATACCCACTTGGTTCCAATTACATGAACATTCTTAGGTTTTGGAACTGAATCCCAAACATCATTCTTTGAGAATTGATCAAGTTCTTCTTTCATAGCCAGAACCTAGTCCTTGTCCATAAGAGCTTTTTGTTTACAGAAGTTCATTGTGTTCAAGATTTTAACATGAACCATTGAGAGGTTATGTGTTTAGGAATACAAATATCTTCTACAAAGATTCCTTACACAGATCTTACAATGACTTCTCTAGAATCTGATGGAAGTAACATCTGGAACTCATAGCAATTTTGACTAGTTTCTTAAGCCAAATGCAAATCTTGTTCAGAACTAAGTATCATCAAACATGTACATAACATTAAACACAGTCTGCATGACGCTTCTTGATCTCACAATGCACATCTGACTAATTCATAGTTAATTCATCAGAGTCAACCACGTCTACTTCTGAACAGAAAGTTAACTTATTTCTTTCTTCTGTAGGACATCAGTATCTTAAATAAGTAGACGGCTTAAGTGTCTGGTTTGACGTCTTCTGATTCCAGTGCATGAGAGGTTCTTAACAACTTATCTGATAGTGATCTGATTACTAACGTTTGATTCAGCTGAGAGATAATCTCAAATTGTCAGAACTTGATTATGCTGATTAAAACAAAACTTAAGAGTTCATTCTTGATCAAGTACTTAATGAATCCTTGACAGTCTTCTTCCTGAATATTCTTTCAGTTTTCTGCATAGCTCTCCATGAAGACAATATTCAGTTCTTCATTGAATCTTTTAACTTCTGATCATTCAAGATTCAGATGTTGAATCATTTCTAAGAATTTGAATTCTTCAGATTTCTTGACATCAACAGATTTCACTCTCAAAATCAAAATCATAGAACAATCTTTCTTCTTTACATGAAGAAGTTATGAATGAGTTTTAAACGAGAAAGTCAAGGGTGGACCTAATCCATTTCTTGAAATCATCTCAAAAACTCACAAAGAAATAATCTTCAGCAAACAAGACTTCTTGTTTTCTAATGATTCAACTTTGAGTAAATACGTGGTTCATCCACACGTATCTTCCAAGATAAGCATTCAACATATACTACTTCTTATCTGATGAGTCTATCTTATCAGCTGATTCTTCAATCTTCAAAAAGGCTTTAAGCGAGGAAGATTTAGTTGTTTGACAACATCAAAAACTTCCAGAATCAGTGATTTGTTTAAGTACTCGATTGATTATAATTTTGTACACAATCATCTTCTGAACTGTTACAGAAATTGTAAGTGGATTTCAATCTCACCCAGAGTATTTATTAGCACTGCATCTGGATCTTTTTCTGACACTGTTAAGTGTTTGATATCCATTAATAACAGAACCAGAGCTCTGATACCAATTAAAGGTGCGAGAAAGACACAAGAAAGGGGGGGGGTTTGAATTGTGTATTTACTCTTTTACCAACTTTTCGGATCTTGTTGCTAAGACGCTTTAAGTAACATCAGAGTTCGTTGAGAGACTCTGGCTTGCTAAGTTACATTCATATGTGTTATGCATGAAGCATAAGAACCAACTAGAGTCTAAACATAAAATACGTTTCTCAGAACTTGCAGTGCGGAAGCTTATCGGAGTTAAGCTGCAAGGTTCTGACTTGCTTGTGTAAGGTTCTGATAATAATGAGAAACATAAACAAGGACGTTAAACATAACAAGAGTAAAAAACACACGATATATCCTGGTTCACCACAAAGGCTAATCCAGTTCACCCTCCTCAGGTGATTTCGCCTCGAACACAAGGTCTTAATCCACTATAATCAATCTCGATTACAGATGCACGGGCCACACCGGTGAATAACACACAATGAACCATTCAGGGATTCAACTCAATGAATATAACGAACATTGACCTGAAGGTTCCAATCTCGCAAGATCTACTGCTAGGATTTCAACAGCTAGACGTTCAGGGATTCATCGCAATGAATATAACGCTACTGAACCTATTTCAGGATTTACCACAATGACACCCAACCATTGTCTTCTCGAGTCTCCGGTCACACTGACCACTCAAGGAATCCTAATTCACCAAGAATTAGTTCAACAGGAGATTACAAGGATGCTTCTTAACAAACAGATTACTCCTAAGTTTAAGTACAAAGAACACACAAGTGTTCAAGCAAGATATGAGTAACAACTCCTTGCTAATCTAAGAACCTACAGAGATGTATCTAGATTTGACAGTTGTTGACATCTTGTAGTTCTTCTTCTTCGTCTTCTTGGGTGAGCAAGCTTTGAGCAACAACTTCTTGCTTCAGATCTTCAATGTAGTCCTGACGAGAAGGTGGTTGATGACTTGATCTGATCTTCAATGTTGTCTTCTTCGTCAACAACTTCTGTTTCTGATTGTTGTTGTTTTGTTGATTTGATCTTTAAGCTTTAACAACAATGGCCATGTGTAAATTAATGACAAATTTGGATATTCTAAGTGTTACAACGAGTACTCATCGTTGTTGCTATCTTCACACCATGACTTGGTCAATTCGTAAGTGATTTATGATGGAATCCATTTCCTTGAATCAACTTCATTTTGCCACTCTTGAATCGACACATCAGAAGTGAGAGCTTTTTCCTTTAAATAGCCCAATAGAATTATAGCCGTTTGAAATACTGTTGGTTGTTGGAAAAGAGACGTTGTGTAATAATTAGCTGTACTGACACATCTCCTTTTTGCTGTGGGAGAAGTGACGGGATATCTTCTTGGGCAGTGTGTACAGTTGTTCACAACGGTAATATTTGACTTCCAAACTTCAGAGGCTTCTGATGATGATTTGATGAAGCCTGAGTAGAGCCTTCTTGATAGGATATCTGATTCATCAAGTCTTTAGTCATTTGAAGAAGTCCATTAGGAATCAGTCTTCAGAACTTCAGCACTTGTCTTTAAGAACATTATCCTTTATTTCTTCAAGTCTTCCGAAACTTCAGAACTTGTCCATTAGGAATCCGTCTTCAGAGTCTTCAGCACTTGATCTTTAGAGTTGTGATCTTCAGAACACTTAAGTCTTCAGAGTCTTTCTGCACTTGGTCTTCAGAGCCTTCCGCCTTCAGAACTTCAAGTCATGAGAGTCTTCAGCACTTCGGTTCTCCAAAAGATTATCTTCTTCAGAAACTTCGCTTTCTTCAGAATCTCAACCACTTTCAGAGATCATCCATAAGAGCATTGCAACAGCAATCTTGGCATCCTTAGATCTGACTGATCATGATCAGATACAGAAGCGTTCTAGCTTCTTGCGACTTATGTCATACATAGAACTTCGCATATGATCAATTACGCACATCAGGCTGGTGCTAACTGGATCTGATATCTTCTATGAGTATAATCTACACACAACACATGTTATAACATAAAATGGTTCTTTCACAAATACGTATTGTTATCATCAAAACATAGATTGACTTGTAGAGACAATTCTTGCTCTCACATCAGTGTCAAGAAAAAGCCAAACATATGAAAATCTTGAAAAAGAAATATGATTTATTAAAAGATGAATTAAAATCTTCTCAAAGCAAAAATGAAGCTTTAGAAAGAGATCATATTGCTCTAGTAAAAGAAGTGTCTGATAAACCCCTTGATGAACATGAAATGGCTCTTCAGAGGTTTATCATAACTGGCTTTAACAGGACAAAACTTGCATCCATGATTTATGGTGTAAGTAGAAGCAAATTAGAATGTCTTTAGTACCTGTCTTCCCTCGAAACTCCAGGGGGTGTACTTCTCTTATTTAAGGAGCCTCCTTTTGTTGGACAGGGTGTCAAAGCATCATTTCTTATACTTTTCTGCTGGCACATTGTTGGACTGTCCGTTTCATCAGAGACGTAGCTTAAGGACGACCATTGAAACCTTATGACCCTAGAGTTTCCTTTGTCGATTGCTCCAATGAGGTGCTTTCTAACTACAGGGACATAATGTCATAACTTTTGTCTTGTTATGGAATGGATATCTACCTCAAGTGGTTGACATGTGCGTTGTTAGGGCTTAAATTGTTCTTCCCGTCCAGTCTTGTCTTTGGAACGATGAAGCTGGGCGATAATCAGAGGTAGCTTCCCAAATCAATTGTGCCTTTTCTCCAAGCATATAATTAGTGAGTCCCATTTGCCTTTGCAGGTTCGAGTACGAGGATGTCATTGTAAGATTATCCAGGCTAGATGATATCGCTTGGGGAATGCTTTTTATGAATAATCCCATGTGTACCTCAGTCCCTGGTGAAACTACGACACTTACTGGGCGGACTGTATCTCCGCCCCGGACATCTCTATTCCCTATACGATGCTTCCAGACTAGCCCTCATGGAGAAGAATAGATAAAACAATAAGGGAAACACCAGATTCAATCATATCACAATCTGATATTGACTCGCTAGACTTGGGCCAACATAGTCAGGGTCGGCCTTAGGCCAGAGCAACTAAACCCACAACCAAAAGCCTCCAAAAGAAAGTGCCTCAATTTTTTTTATAAATTATAAACCTGAAATAAATATATAAATATTAATTATTGAATTTAATATGAAATGTAAGCTAGTTAGCGTAATGGTAAAGAAGCTTGTCTTTGACTCAAAGGTCAATGGTTGAACACATGGTATCTACACTTATACTATTTAAATGTATTATTTTATAGAAAAAGTTTTACAATGTGATATTATTTCTCTACATTTCTTTTTATTAGGGCCAATTTTTAAAATTGTAACAGGACCTTCAAATTATCGGGGACGGCTCTGAACATAACCAATCTAGTTCATTAGTTATTTCAATCTTGTCATGAACTTTTGAGTAGGTCATTAGCTTGGACGAGCTCCACTAAGTTCAGATTGACTTATGTCCTATTGAAAATCTGAAAAAAAAAAAAAAAAAAAAAAAAAAAACAACCAAAAATATACACTAATCCTCAAGCACGTGTCGAATAAAAACAAAATGTTTTTTCTAAAGCATATAAAAAATCGAACATATAAATTTATAGTTAAAGAAATTTTGATTTAAACCATTCAAACACCAAGAATTTATTAACATATAGTAAATATAAAATCAATTTTATTTAATTTATTTTTAATGAAAATTGCATAAATTAAAATTTGTTGGGTTTCAAGTGTGAAAGTTTTAAAATTTCACATTGATTAAATATAGAGAAAATGTTTGATTTATAATAGAAGCGACACATATCCCACAACCTTAAGATTTTTAGTAGATATATGGTGTCAATGTCTCTTGAATCTATGAATATTTAGTCCATTAACACTTTCAACGCACTTCAAACTCCCAATAAAATTAATTATCACCACGTAAAACTAAACATTTAACTTAAATAAAAATAGTTTAATTGATATGTACTAAGTGTAAAAAATTTTACATCATCAATACATCAAAAGAATTCAATTATACTCCCTCCGTTTCATATTATAAGCAAATTTTACTTTTTAGATACATTGAATAATTAATGTATTTGGTCTATATATAGACCAGATACATTAATTATTCAATGTATCTAAAAAGTAAAATTTGCTTATAATATTAAACGGAGGGAGTATTACTTAAAAAAACCAAAATAAAAGTTAAATATTTCAAATTAATTAACGGTTGTGATTAATTGACATGTGAAATATATTGACACCGTCAATATATTTTAATTAATTTATCCTAAACTTAAATATATATAAGTGAATGTATATTTTTATTGTATAAGTCAGATTTGCAAAATTAAATTAAATTAACATATAAATTTCCAGACGAGAAAATTCCAAATAACCACAAAAATAAACATCAAGTTTAACCATGACAAGGACGATTAGCTTTCACACTTTTTTGTTTGATCACTCGCTTTATGTTATATTGATGATATATATTATTGTATATTATATACAAATTTAAATTTTTAATTTATTAAATTATTAATATATATATATATATATATATATATATATATATATATATATATATATATATATATATATATTCAATATATTATTTATTAAATAAAACTAAAAATTAAAAATTATTTATAAAAGAAAATGGAGGAAGTAGATCAACAATTTATCGAATGAGTTTAAAAGTTAAAATTTATTTATAAAAGAGAAGGATGAAGTACCTATCAACTACATAGGGGCCTAGATATTTTGTTGGGTAATAATAAAGGAGTAGAAAATATGAATGCTTCTATATCATTTATTTGCATTGGGTCTACTTTTATTTTACAACCGAGTTGGAATAATAAGCCATATTCGCGGTCAATCAAGAAAGGACAAATCGACTTGATTGGTTAAACTTGATTAGGGATGAAGTACTTTATCAACACTTTTTCATTAACAATAAATTATACATTTGCTTAAAAGTTATTTTTTTTTCACCTTTTCGATGATATCACAGTTAGAAAAATAATACTCCTTCCGATACAAATTACAATGAGTAATTTAGTTTATTTTTTCACGCAGATTTAAAAAAAATTAAAGAATGATATTTTATTAAAATATTTTTATTATTTATTGAAAATGATAAAAATAATATTAATTAAAAAATAATATTAAAAAAAATACATTAAAAATTAAAATAAATCATTTATTTTAAAACACTCTTTTATTATAAATGGGTCATTTACTTAGTGATGGAGAAAGTACTTCATTAGTCTTATAATATTGATTTTTTTATTGTATTTGACGCTTTTAACTCTTTAAGTTATATTAATTTATATTTTTCAATTATATTATATATTTAATACTACATGCTTTTTTCCCCAAATTTATTACCTTTTACTTTCCATTTATTTCAAGGGTAAACACCTCAATATTTGATAAAAATAATATAATATTAATAATATGTTTTATAATTTTTATAAATATATTATAAAAAATATAAAAAAAATGGTTGCTGATAAAAAATGAAATTTGAATCAACAACTTATAAATATCTAATTTAACTAGCTCATATCAATAGTTGAGCTACCCATCCAATTTAGATAATAACGTATTAATAATTTATCAATTTAAAATTTAAACTATTAAAATTAATTTAAAAATTAAATTATTGCTCATATGACAATAAAAGATTTGTTAAATAATGATTTTTTTATCATAAATTTATAGATTATTTTACTAATTTATTATAATTTATTTTTCAGACGTTATTTTAAATAAAACTCTTTAGTTTATAGCTTATAATTTATATTTTCCTTCTATTTTTACCGTTATTATTTTAACTAAAACATACTTTACTTTTCAATTTAAAATTCATTTTAATTTAAAATAAAATAATTATATATTATGTCAATAATACCAAACATTTATGTCATTTTACATTTATTAACTGATTGAACCGTTAATTTTATCAAATACTTCAATTAACTTATTAACTATTAGTTATCAACTATTAACTATACATTATAAGCTATTAGTCATCACCTATAGACTATAAACTATCAAAAATCAATCATCTTTTTTAATTGAACTTAGCCTTAGCCTTTAAAAAAGGAATAATTTTACGACTAAATTGATTGTCTATTTAAATTTTTTATTTATAGTATAATTTTTAATTTGTGTGAAATAGTTAAATAAGTAAATTATTATTGATCTAGTGAGTAATCTACTTTTAACATATTTATTTTAATTTTTTAATACTGATTTATTCACAATTACTATTAATTTGAGAGTAATGCAAAATTATACACTATATAAATTAAAGGTTAAAAATAAAAAGTAACAATTATTATTATATTCTTTTCCAAATTCGACGAGTAAAGTAAGTTAAAAATTCGAAATTTGAGGTACATTAGAAAAACAAAATTTTGTGACAGATTTGGCATGATTTGAATTACTTACAAACAAGATGTCATCTTCAAATCAATGATTCAACAAATTCAAACACTACCATTTTGGAAGAAAAAGAAATTGTTGATATTACTAATTACTGTATGTATTATTACAAGTTTACCCTATTCACCATGGAGAGCCACCAACACGTAATAGATGCTGCCTAGAAACAGCTCGTTTGACCAAATTAGTAAATGACAAAAAAAAAAAAAAAAAAAACAAGAAATCATATTATTACTATTACAATTTGACTTACATTACACAATATGCTAAATAATTTTAATAATTTTATGAAAAATATAATTTGAGCAATACATCTTGAGAGACAGACATACAATATATTTATCAAAAATTTAAAAGTTATATGTGTGTGAGTTCTTTCACTTATAAATGTTCAAGTATTTACATTTCTAACAAATCTACGACTTTCCCACACTACTCACATTTATTTTTCTCAACACACCTCCTCAAGGGTGAATTTATCCACAATAGTCACCTTATGCGGAAGCTTTTTTTTCATCACATATACTTGTTCGTCGTTGACACTCTTCCACAGAACATTCTACCCACCAACATTAGGGATACTTTCGATACAAAATGAGTTAGTTCTTTCACTCGAACTAGACTCTGATACCATTGTAGGAACATTTATTTAGGGTTCAACATGAGGAGCATTTTCATTCTTGGGGCTTTTTTCTTTTTGAATAATACAATTTGTGAGAGACACATCACATACTCACTCAAAATCTTAAGATAATAGGTGTGTGGATTATGTTACTACACGAGACACTTTTAGTGAGGAGAGAAAGAAAGAGAGAATAAAGAAACAATGATTGATATTATTGAATAAATAATCTGAATTACAAAGTGTCTATTTAGATACACTAAAATAACAAACTAAATAACAAACCCTAAACCCTAATTAGCTTTGAGCTTGGGCCACATAATACAACTTGGAATATATCTAATATCTCAACACACCCCCTATAATCCAAGTTGTCGAAACACACTAATCATTATTGATCTGAACTATTCCTAATTTCTTTCTCAAAGTTAGGAACTTATCGATCTTTAATCCTTTGGTGAAAATGTCAGCAAATTGTGCTTCACTTGAGCAATTAATGCCTTACTTCAAGTTCACCTCTATTCACCTTCTCCCTTAAGAAGTGAAATCTAGCTTCGATGTGCTTACTTCTTCCATGCAAAACTGGATTCTTCGCCAAATTTATGTTTGACTTGTTGTCGATCTGCAGTACCAGATGTTTCTTCACTTCGACCTACATTTCTTCAAGCACAGATCTGATCTAAATTGCTTGACACGCAACATAAGATCCTGCTATATATTCAGCCTCACACGATGACAATGCCACCACAGGTTGCTTTCTTGAGCACCATTGTCGCTCCCGGGATTTTCATCCTAGTACAAACGCGAAAGTGGCACCGAAACAGAGTCGCCAACAATGTGTATTTATCCCAAGAGAGGGAAAGGAAACACTGCATAAACCTGAAGGAAGGAAAGAACATGGTCTTGCGACCAAGAGAACTGGATTCGGGAGTCGGTTAAGCGAGAGGAAGGTATTAGCACCCCCTCACGTCCATCGTACCCGATGGGATCCACGCTTGCTGCTTCAATCAAAGGGTGATAGAAAAGAATACTGAAAAAGAACTGGAAAAGGAAAGAGAAACAAATGTAGGGAAAATAAAAGAAATGCTCGCATGGGCCCTACCCCACTGCCTACGTATCTCATCGGGAGCATGAGAATCAGAGCGACGTAGTTCCCCTAACTAGGGATGGATTGCTTGTGTTTTTTAGTGGAATACGTCAACGTTCGCGTTCCAGCGGTTAGGTGTTGCATCTCGCTGTAGGAAGACTTAAGCGTTACCTGTTGGCGGTAGAACGGAAATGACGCATCCTTAAGGAAGGAGGGAATGAGATGAGAAAAGAATTCTCGAAGGAAAGACGTTATTGTTTTTGTCTTTTAGAAGTTTTTTTCATTTGTTTGCATATGATAGTGTATCTAAATCTTAATCATTGGAATGTGTACATTCTCACATTGTAAGAAAATACACTAAGAGTGAAGAAGACCCCCACACTTAGTTCCAATTGTTAAGGTTCAAACACACTAGCATACTTGTATTTATTAAGTGTTTTTGTTGATTAAGAAATGAAGAAGTGTTTTATTATTTGTACCTTCAACAAGTATTGCATTTAAGTCCCTCATACAAGATCAAATGTTTAACACATTGACCCAAGATGGGCTATATGCTACACATTCTAAGATTACAAGAGAAGACCCCTTTATAATCTTTTCTTTATATGAAAGGCCTAAATGCAATAAATGCCTACCTTTATTAGATATTTTGAATTTTCTTTGAGATGAGAAGATGAAAGACTCAAGAAAGGAGAAAGGTAAAAATCTATGTGAACTAAGACTCAATCCTAATTGATTAGTCAAGGGAGTGATCCTAATGGTTTGTGTGGTTGCAAGACCTAAAGTCTAAGGAAGGAATGAGCTAAACAATTCACTTCTAAGGTAGAAGATGAATTGTAACTCAAAAGGGGAAGTAATGAGTTAATCAAACAAAGCACATAAGTGCTTAACAAAACAAGGTAATGAATTGTAAAAGAAATGAAAAGAGAGAAGTTTGAATGTGGATTCCTTATCCACACTCAATTCCAACTTACCCAAGCCCCTACATGGTTAGTGAACATGTATAAGAAATACAAGAAGTAAAAGAACACTAAATGTACCATAAAACTCAAAAGAATGAGATGAAAGATCAAATCCTAATGTCACAACCAGAATGTACATCATATTGAAAACAAGAGAATATCATCCTATCAATTCAAATGAATAAGCAACAATCACCATCCATTAACATTCAACATGTTTCCATAAGAAAAGATAGATGAAAGATGAAAAGAAAGAGAAGAAACATGCATAAATGGAACATGTAATCCAAGGATCAGAATTGAACTAAATGGAAAATGGCTTTTACACATCTCAAAGTATCCATGAATCAAACATCAAGACATTCAAGAAGTAATATAAGAAGAAGAATTGAAATAGAAGTTCAAAAAGAAAAGATGCAAACCAATACATGTTAAGGATGCACAAAGTTCAAAAGGGAAATGAACATGCAAATAGGATCTATAATGTGTACCAATGATCTATAATGTCACAATAATAGCTCACCCAATATGCAAATAATCATACAAATATGTACACAAGAAATCATGTAAACATGCACAAAATTGAAATGATAAGACATGTTACTATACTTCAAATGTAATACATCAAACAACAATAAAATGGATTTATGAAAATTATGAAAGCATGGTATTGGAATTCCTAAATCATAAGTGAATCATATATCAAAATAGCATGTGAAAATTCAAGGCAAAATGATGTCAAACAATGCAATTAGGTCAAATTGAAACATCATGCAAAGTAGTGCAAAAATGAGCATCAAAACATGCCATAAAATGATCTAAAGAATCAAACAAAAATCATCTAACATGCTTCAAAGTGTCAATGAATCAATTCAAAAATATCCAAGTCAAAACCATGTATAATGAGCAAGAACAAAATTATACAAATTCATATACCACATTTAGAAAGCACACAAATGGAAATTTAAAGGAAATTATGTAACAGGGGCAAAAATGTCCTAAAATCATGAAATAAAAATGTCAAAAATTTTATAAATGTCTTAATAATGTTCATGAATTTTTCTAGATTTTTATGATGCTATTTTATAGTTTTAAAAATTAAAAAGCAAACGTATACAAAAATGAAGAAAATGAAAGGAAATGAAAACAAAGGAGGGGGTGCATGCATAGCAACCATTCAGTTCAGATTAATTGGACTTTAAAATGCAAGGGTGTGAATAGCAAACAATCTTGGGTCCAATAAGTGCGCAATGCACATAACAATTGTGCACTCTCAGTCAACAAAATGGTCAAACAATGAAAGCCATCATATCAAGTCAGGTCAACCCCAAAGTCAAAGTAGTTACATCCAACGCACGCACACGAATGAGCACCCTAACTACCATGCACTGCATCTCATCATGTTTAATTGAATTCAGAAAAATGGTACATGACTTGCACGTTTTCTTTTTATGTGTTGGCATGTTTTTATCCACACGATGCAAATAAATCAAAGGCCACGATTAAAACTGAAACAAAACCCTAGCATCAAAGCTACCGGCCGGAGAGGGACCTCCGGTCACCTTCTCCGGCGAACCACCACCGTCTGCAACTTCAACTTTCCTAGAATTTCACAAACAATATGCCAAAATGAAGAGGAAGTAACACACATCATGAATCTACCAATGAAATCATCAAACCACTCACATACGGCAAGAAACAAGCACGAACATGTTGCCCTAAGTTTTTGGATCTAAGCTTCTAAGAAGCTCTATCAACTAGCCAGAGTTCAAATGCTTCTATTAAGCTCAAATCAGCAAGAAACAATTGATGATGAATAGAAATCGTGCAATCAATGTCCAAGAGATCAAACCTGAAACTGCTGAGACTTTGAGCAAACAAGAATACCAGAGGAATGAGCTTCTTCCTTAAGCTTCACTTGGCCAAATAAAGGCTTTGATGAAGTACTTGATGATGATTTAGTGGAGAATAAATGAGATCCAAGCTTCAAAACCAGTTGCCACAGTGAGAAATTGAGAGAGAAGATGATTGATTATGAGTTGAATATGGAAGATGAATGTTGAAATGGAAGAAGAATGAGAGAATCAGAGAGAGAGTGGCGAGAGTTTTTGAGATGTAGATGGAAAAATGAAGTTGGGAATGAAATTTAAGAGTGTAATTTCTATTTATAGTGTGAGCTTAACCATGGTTTAATGAGTGAGTCACAGTTGAGCTAAGTGAGTCATCCCTAACTAACTGAGTCAAGTTAGTTAGGGAGAGCAAAGCTATGGTGATGGCAACTCATGATAAACTATGGTGGAGGTGAAGAGAAGTGAAATGGCACGGCTTGTGTAGTAGAAACTTGCTCAGCAAGTTGTTCTTTCTATTTTCATGCAAGGCACGTGCTAATGTGCATGGTGTAGGTGATATGTGCTTGACTTAATGTGGAAATAAAGTGCATGAATTGTTTGATGGATGTCTGAACCAAACTACAAATTCTGATGTGATTCAAAAGTTGGAAATGATGATGTTTACGCATGGATATCTCTCACTTCAAGCCATGGACATGAATGATCTTGGTATCATTACAAAGTGTGTACATGATACAACCACTTTGATGTTGAAAAGAAATGAAAATGAGACTTGCAACACCTTGTAAATGTGCTTCAAACATATAACCTCAAAACTGACCTGAAATGTTGCATAATGCACGCGTGTGTGGCATGACCTGGTCGTGACCTAACCAAATTTTCAGTTACATTGACCCTACTTTGAGCCATCACAACTTCTCATCTTTTGATCAAATGAAGAGACCATGAACATCAATTTTGAAGATCTCACATAGATGAACAACTTCCATGTTGAAAGATTTTTCATTTGAGACCTCTAACCATGAGTAATTAGTCAAAACATCTGGCCCACCATGTGTTTGTGAAAATGACATGCGCGTGACCTGAAAATCCTTGGTCATGGCCTAGTTTTGAACCTACTTTACTCAAACTTTGATCAATCATATCTCACTCAATTTTTATCCAATGGAGATGTTCTACACATGGATTTGAAGCTTGAAACAAGATCTTTTGTTGTGGCCGAGTGGAATTTTCATTTGATGCTCCAATTTTGAATGGCCTTGGTTCAAACTCTGATGCAAAATGGCTCAAAATTACTATTTTTGGAAACCCTACTTCTTCCAAAAATGGCAACTCTTCCAATTCTTGATTTTTCATGATTCCTTTGGAATTTCTTGATCAAATTTTATACATTGGCCACATATAACATGAATTTCATAATTTTGGGCTCAAAAAGTCAAGAGTTGACTTTTTCCTCTGATTATTTGACTCTGCCCCAATTTCCCTGATTTTTTTATCTTTCTTCCAATTGAAACACTTCTAAAACCAATTGAGAGGCAATTTTCCACACGCATACACTTAAGAACATGTAGAATACCATGAAATCAAGTTTTGTCCAAAAGATCAGAGATGCCCTGATTTAATTGGAAACCCTAGTTTTGATACCCCCTCCTAGGAGAAAAATGTGCAGTCTTCAATTTCAAATTCCTCAGAGTATGTTGTGTATCCTCTTAAAGGATGATGAGATAAGCCACTTGAGGATGATTTTGAACCAATGACCTATCTCTTTTGAGGTTTTTTCCTTCATTTTGTGGAGCTCTTGCATAGTGAAAGATGTAGTGCTTCAATCTCCTATTGAATCTCATTCTCTTGAGGTTTTGGATGATCATTTGAGATAGTATGAGACATGAAAGACCTCTTGGCTTGCCTTGAGTGAACTTGTTTGACCTTTTGTGCCTTGAATGATTCTTTGATTGCCCACCTTTCACCTGATCACATGCCTTGATGGTAAGAGGGATGCTATGCTTCATTTTTCTATGTTAAAGATGCAATGCAATGCTAATGAGATGGATATGATATGACATATGATAATGCTATGCTATGATGCCAAAAGGGAGAGCAAATTTTGGGGTATTACAGATGCCCCTATTCAAACACTGTAGACTTGAATGTCTGAAAGCGATTGCTTTCAGACTTTCAAGGTATATAGTGATTGAATACCAAATATAACCAAAAATTTGCTTTGGATGATGAAGAACAAAAGGGATATAAACCCAACAAAACTGCTGGAGTGAATCTTCAATGAGATGTTGTCGGAGAGATCTGTCTTTTGAACGACGCCAGACGACTACTGGCTTGCCATACTGTCGATGGACTTTCAACAATGTCTATTTGAACGACGCCAGACGACTACTGGCTTGCCATACCGTCGATGGACTTTCAATAATGTCTTTTTGAACAACGCCAGACGACTACTGGCTTGCCATACTGTCAATGGACTTTAGCTGCTCTGCCAATCTGTCGTTGGACTTTCTGCCAAACTGTCGTTGGACTTTCACCAATTTGTGCTGGATTTCTGCCAATCTGTCGTTGGACTTCAAGGATTACCAAACCGGCGTTTGGGGTCTCAAACTTGCCATCTTCAGATGGACTTTTGCAGCTTTTACCAAATTGTCGTTGGATTTCAGTGCTTACCAAACCGTCTTTGGAAGCTTTGCCAAACTGTCGTTGGAAGCTTTGCCAAACTGTCGTTGGACTTTGGTGCTTACCAAACTGTCGTTGGAAGCTTAAAACCGCCAAATGATCACTCCACTTGCTGGAATAACGTGAACAAACTGTACGCAAGCCAAAAATAAATTAGACTTTGAGTTGTAAATGAACACTGCTGAAAATTACACCACTTGCTGGGTAATGTCATATGCTGACACCTTGCTGAAGGACAGATTCTGTCGATCTCTTTAAACCTTGCTGGGGAATGCCTTTTGAGAGGATTTTACAGAAAACCAAATGTCTTCAAACTCTACTGGGGATAATAGATTGGGAATATCTTTTGCTGGGGAAATTTAAAATGCCCCATGCTCGGGATTGTCAATAACTCCGCTGGGGATTATTCTTTGACAAATTTCACATGCTGAAACCTGTAGGGAAAATGAAACTACCACTTGCTGGTACATCCTGCCGAGAATAAACTGCAAGAAACTTTGTCTCTTTAGAGGATTTTATAGAAAACCAAGCGTTTTCAAACTCTTAGACGAACACCCTGTCTCGAACTACCCTTCACATCGTCTGCGAGGTACCGGAAGATTTGCACTTGTTATAGACCTGGAGTGTTTACTGCATTAATAACCGTTATCAACACAGAAGAATTCCATCTTCGACCGCCGTTACCGTTACGAAATTCGGTGGGAACTCTTGAATGGAAGAATCCACCTAATAAGATACAACAGTATCAAGCATAGCAAACATCTGTTTGTGGTTACGACCGTGCTACTTGGATCGATCGTACTCATTACCTGCAACAGAAAAAGGAATATGCACATGCCCCAGGACATTGCGTGGTCTTTTGAGTCCACCATCCAAGGTTGTCCAACAAGAAAAGTAATTTTAATTGTCTTTTTGCATGTTTTTGCAAGGCCAAGATATTTTCAAAGTAATGTTTTATTATCAAAAATCAGACATTTTTGCAAACAAAACAGTAAAAATGAAAATAAAAGCTTGTGACTGAATATTCAATTTTATTGATGAAATGCCAAAATTGGCGACTTTACAATCGGAAGCAAGCCCCTGAAAGAGGTGATTGCCATAAAATTGAGAAAAGAAATCTATCCTAATGATAATGCGGAAATTGGATCCCACTGATTTCTGATTCTGTTATAGCCAGTATGTATTCCAACTCTCTTAATTATCTTCGCCTTCGGAAGTTCGTGGTCGGACCAATTCCTCTTTTGGAATTTTGCTAGTTTGCTGAAGAGTAGAGAACGTACAGATTAATTCAGACTGCAGTCGTTCGCTTAAATCCCTCTTTTGCGTGGATCGCCTTTTCAGGTTTTCAATCCACCGGGATACCCTTTTTTGCCTAAGTTGCCCTTTCGGGTTTTCAACTTACCGGGTGTACAATTCTTTTCAATTATATCCCTAATTTTTGCCCGAATCTTTATTCTGTTTTTGGTTCGCCGGGATGCCCTTTTTTGCATGGATTCTTTTTTCTTTAATCCAGCGGGTCTCTTTATACGAAGTATTTTTTAACTGCATCTGAATTAACAGGGGATGAAAAGTCTTCACCATCCATGGTAGTCAGCAACAAGGCTCCACCTGAGAAAACCTTTTTAACCACAAATGGACCTTCATAGTTAGGAGTCCATTTGCCCCTGTATTCTATACTCGGAGGAAGTATTCTCTTGATTACCATATCTCCGACCTTGTAAACTTGAGGTCGAACCTTTTGATCGAATGCCCTCTTCATTCTGCGCTGGTATAGCTGGCCATGACATATTGTTGCTAATCGCTTCTCCTCAATAAGGCTCAGCTGGTCAAATCTGGCTCGTACCCATTCAGCTTCATCTAGCTTAACGTCCATCAATACTCAGAGAGAAGGAATCTCAACTTCGATCGGTAGAACCGCCTCCATTCCGTATACAAGTGAGTACGGTGTTGCCCCAGTGGACGTGCGGACTGATGTTCGATACCCATGCAAAGCCAGTGGTAACATCTCATGCCAATCTTTGTACGTGACAACCATCTTCTGCACAATCTTCTTGATATTTTTGTTGGCCGCTTCGACCGCGCCATTCATCTTCGGGCGGTACGGAGAAGAATTGTGATGCTCAATTTTGAAGTCCCGGCATAGTTCAGCCATCATCTTATTATTTAAATTAGAACCATTATCAGTAATGATTCTTTCGGGAACTCCATATCGACAAATGATATCTCGCTTCAAGAAACGAGCTACCACTTGCTTAGTGACATTGGCATAAGACGCTGCTTCAACCCATTTAGTGAAGTAATCAATGGCGACCAAGATGAAACGATGGCCGTTTGAAGCAGTAGGCTCAATTTTCCCTATCATATCAATGCCCCACATTGCAAAGGGCCACGGAGAAGACATGATACTCAACGGATTGGGAGGAACGTGTATTTTGTCTGCATAGATTTGGCATTTATGACACTTGCGAGCATACTTGCAACAATCCGACTCCATTGTCAACGAATAATACCCCAATCTCAATAATTTCTTAGCCATCGCATGTCCCCCGACATGGGTACCGAAAGAGCCTTCGTGCACTTCAATCATCAACAGGTCTGCCTCGTGTCTATCCACGCATCTGAGCAGAACCGTGTCAAAATTTCTCTTATACAGCACGCCATCTTTGTTCAAAAAGAAACTACCGGCTAGACTTCTTAATGTCTTCTTGTCTTTGGAAGATGCCCCAGGCGGGTATTCTTGACTTTTCAAGAAGCATTTAATGTCATGGTACTAAGGCTTGTCGTCAGACACTGCATCAACATCAAACACAAAAGCAGGTATATCAAGACGAGACACATCAATCATGGGTACAAAATTCCAACCATGCATTTTGATCATCGAAGATATAGTGGCCAAGGCATCTGCAAACTTATTTTTATCTCTGGGAACATGGTACAACTTGACAGTTGTAAAGAAAGTCAGCAATATCCTCGTATAATCTCTATACGGAATCAAATTCTGCTGATGTGTGTGCCAAGTTCCCTTTACTTGATTGATTACCAGTGCTGAATCACCAAAGATATCGAGGGTCTTGATTCGTAAATCAATAGCTTCCTCAATCCCTAGTATGCAGGCTTCGTATTCTGCTTCATTGTTGGTACACCCGAAAGTTACTCGGGCAGTGAAGGGCATGTGAACACCTTCTGGCGTAATGAGAACTACACCAACTCCGTACCCATTCATATTAACCGCCCCATCAAACATCAAACTCCATTTGGATTCAGGGTCAGGCCCCTCCTCCAGAAGTGGTTCCTCGCAGTCTTTCGCTTTGAGAAACATGATGTCCTCATCAGGGAAATCAAATTTCATGGGCTGGTAATCATCAAGAGGCTGTTGCGCAAGATAATCTGACAGTATACTTCCTTTGATTGCTTTTTGCGAAGTAAATTGAATATCGTACTTTGTCAGTACCATCTGCCACCTTGCAACTCTGCCTGTAAGCGCTGGTTTCTCAAAAATATACTTGACCGGATCCAATTTTGAGATCAACAGGGTTGTATGTGTGAGCATATATTGTCTCAATCGCTTGGCGGCCCATGCGAGTGCACAACATGTCTTCTCAAGCATTGAATAACGCGATTTACAATCTGTAAACTTCTTGCTCAGGTAGTAGATAACATGTTCTTTCCTACCTGTCTCGTCATGTTGACCGAGAACACAACCCATGGATCCTTCGAGCACTGTCAAGTACATAATCAGTGGTCTCCCTTGAACTGGAGGTATCAGAATCGGAGGTTCCTGCAAATATCTTTTTATTTTATCGAATGCATTTTGACAATCATCATTCCACCTGACCGTTTGATCTTTTCTTAGCATTTTGAATATCGGTTCGCATGTGGCCGTTAGGTGAGATATGAACCTTGAAATGTAGTTCAATCTTCCTAGAAAGCCGCGAACTTCCTTCTCAGTTCTCGGTACAGGCATATCTTGTATATCTTTCACTTTAGCAGGATCAACCTCTATTCCTTTTTCACTGACAATGAAACCAAGCAATTTTCCGGACTGCACGCCGAAAGTACATTTGTTAGGATTCAGTCTCAACCTGAATTTCCTCAACCTCTCAAACAGCTTCTTCAAGTTGATCAGATGTTCCTCTTCTGTCTTTGATTTAGCAATCATGTCATCCACATAGCACTCGATCTCTTTATGAATTAGATTGTGGAATAACGTCGCCATTGCTCTTTGATAAGTTGCCCCTACGTTCTTCAACCCAAAAGGCATTACTTTGTAACAGAAGGTACCCCACGGGGTAATGAATGTAGTCTTCCCCATGTCTTCAGGCACCATCTTTATCTGATTGTACCCGGAGAATCCATCCATAAATGAGAACACTGAAAACTGAGCAGTATTGTCAACCAGTACATCAATATGAGGGAGTGGAAAGTCATCTTTAGGGTTCGCCCTGTTGAGATCCCTGTAATCCACGCACATTCTGACTTTGCCATCTTTCTTCGGCACCGGTACTATATTGGCCACCCAAGGAGGATAGTTGGTTACTGCCAGAAAACCTGCATCCAACTGTTTCTGTACCTCTTCCTTGATCTTCAAAGCCATTTCTGGTTTTGTTCTGCGCAGCTTTTGCTTGACCGGCGGACAATCCTCTTTCAATGGTAGTCTATGCACAACTATGTCTGTATCTAAACCTGGCATATCTTGATATGACCAAGCAAAGATGTCAACGTATTCACGTAGCATGACTATCAGTTCTTGCTTTACATCAGCCCGCAGACTTGCACCGATCTTGATCTCTTTCTTGCTTTCTTCTGAACTAATATTGATAACCTCAAGCTCTTCCTGATGAGGCTGAATGGTCTTTTCTTCCTGTTTCAACAATCTAGCCAACTCTTCCGGGAGTTCATAGTCTTCATCACTTTCCTCCTCAGCTTGATAAATCGGATTGTCGAAATCATACGTGGGCATAACAGAATCATTTTCAGAGGAATTCACAGAATCAAGTCTGCATGATTGGATTGATGCTTTATTTTAGATTATTTTTGCTTGAAAACAAAAGAAAAGAAAATGCATTATCATTTTTAATTTTCTTTATGCAAAAATAAAAATAAAGAAGGAATAAAGGAACACAAATTTGTAAACAAAAACGTCCTTTTTATTGATATTTGAACATTATATGAGAAAATATGGTGGCCCTACAAATGGATCCACACACCTTGGGCAGAGTGTGGGATTTTATGCATTATGAAAGACAAGAATTATTACTCTGAATGGTGTACAACATGAATGATTTCTTCACTAGACCAGTTTTGCAATGCCTCGCCCGGAGCCAGTGAATACACCCATCTGTCCAAATAATCTGAGCTTTCAGCGTCATCTTCTATTGCTGAGCAGGACTGATTGGGATTGATAATTCCTCCACTGTTGAAGTTGATTTGCCCACGGAATCGGGGAACTGGCGTCCGGCCCGGTTGGTATCCAATGCCAAACTTATCTTCTTTCACGAACACGTCAATAGCTTTACCCCAACCTTGGGCATTCCCGCTTTCAACCACTTCTCTGGCCCGCTTGTAGGACGCAATTGATGCGCTCGGCCCAACTGGCACATTTGACACCACTGCTGCTGAAGTAGACTCTGGCAGGTTGTTGATATTTAGGGCTTCAAAAGATTGGCACAGGGTTTCATGAATTTCTCCATCCATTTCCACATATTTGAAAGTGGAAAGATGACTCACGAATATATCTTCCTCACCGCAAACAGTAACTACTTGCCCCTCAAACACATATTTGAGCTTTTGATGAAGTGTGGAGGTAACCGCGCCTGCTGCGTGAATCCACGGTCGGCCCAACAAACAGCTATAAGCAGGCTGAATGTCCATAACGTGAAAGATTGTCTTGAATATCTGTGGACCAACTTGTATTGGTAGTTCTACCTCTCCAAACACCGACCTTTGGGATCCATCGAAAGCTCTCACAATCAGATCGCTGGGTCTAAGAATCAATCCATCTACTTCAATTTTCATCAGGGCCTTTTTGGGTAACACATTCAAGGAAGAACCTGTGTCTACTAGCACATGCGACAAAACAGCTCCTTTGCATTCAAGTGTGATGTGCAACGCTTTGTTGTGATTACGTCCATCTGGAGTCAAATCCCTATTCGTAAACCCCAACCCGTGGCTCACATTCACATTAGAAATTACTCCCTTCAACTGATTCACCGTAATCTCTTGGGGAACGTATGCCATATTCAAAACCTTCAACAAAGCAACCCGGTGTGCATCTGAACTCATTAACAGGGATAATATTGAGATTTTAGAGGGTGCCTGATTGAGCTGATCAATGATCTTGTAATCGCTCTTTTTGATAATCCTCATAAATTCCTCAACATCATTATGAAAATTGACTTTAGGGTCCTCTTCCTGAGCAGGCACTTTGTCATCAACAACCTGTTTTCCTTTTGCTCTTGCAGCGACTTCAGCCTCTTTATCATTCCTTAAAGTATGAGGAGAAAACAGCCGACCACTTCTGGTGAAACCACTTGGTCCACTAATATTCTCAACACTGGTACCAACAGCAGCCTCTGCTTTCAGTTGACCTTCTCCTTGATGAGTACTAGTTCCATATTGCCATGGAACTGCCCTATTAGACACATAAGAAGCAGATTCAGGAACCATAATCGTAACTGGTCTCGGCCTCTCGGGGACGATGATAGCAACAGGCTCTTCAACGGGCACCTGTATCTCAACTGGATTATAGTAAATGGTAACGGTAGAAACAACTTTCTCCTTCTCTATTTTATCAAACTGAAGTCTTCCTTCGTCCATAAGATCCTGCAGTCCAACTTTCAACTTACTGCAGCCATTAATCTGTCTCGAACAATCCTCACAATCAGAGCCACATCCAGGAAATACCTTTCCTTTTAACAAACGCTCTTTTACAATCAACAGCGGAGTCTTTACCAAATTCACATCGGTAACCAGATTCAGTTTCTCACCATCAGAAATAGTATTCATGCTTGCACCTCCATGATGAGGCATTGGATTATCACGAACATTCGGCGACTTAGAGAAATTAATAGCTTTTGCGTCAATCAAGTCCTGAACCTTATGGTGAAAAGCCCAGCACTTCTCTATCGAGTGACCTTGCGCACCAGAATGAAATTCACATCTAGCGTTGGCGTCGTAACCTTGAGGCAATTTTCCAGTGTCCAGCGGCCTCATAGTCCGAAGTTCAACTAACTTCTCCTTGAGCAGTTGTGGTAACAAAGCAGCATATGACATAGGCAAGGGATCAAACTTACGGTCCCTTGGTATTCTGGAATCGGGGTCTACCTTGCTGATCTGGAGTTTGTTGTCCTGCTGGAACCAGAATATTACAGCATCCACCTGATGATAGGACTGCGTCCTACCTCTGCCCCCTCCTCTATGCACAGCACTGGACTCCCCTTCTCGTTTCCTTGATTAGTTGGCAAAGGGTTTCCTCGAACTCGAAGCACCAGTCCCACTGACGTCTTGAATCTTTCCCAACTTCAGCAGACTCTCTATACGCTCCCCAGCAACAACAATGTCAGCAAGCCCTGTGGAAGGACACGCAGCCAATCTATCCAAATAAGACCCTTGGAGGGTGCTCATGAACATATCAGCCATCTCACGGTCACCCAGAGGTGGTTGAAATCGAGCAGCCAATTCTCTCCATCTTTGTGCATACTGCTTAAAGCCCTCCTTAGGATCTTGAGTCATACTCTGAAGCTGAGTACGATTAGGTGCCATATCCAAGTTATATTGATACTGCTTCAAAAACGCAGCGCACAAATCTTTCCAGCTCTTTATATGAACCCTATCCAGCTTAACGTACCATTCCAGGGAGGCGCCTGACAGGCTATCCTGGAAAAAATACATCCAGAGCTTCTGGTCATCAGTATAAGCGGCAACCTTGCGATTGTAAGCTTGCAAATGTGTCTTGGGACAGGTACTGCCATTGTACTTATCCAACGTAGGGAGGTTGAACTTGGGAGGGATTCTCACACCCTGCACGAGACCCGTGTCTTCTACATCAATTCCCAGAGGATTTTAGCTCTCAATAGCCTTGAGTCCTTCATCTAACCCTTCGTACTTACGGTCGTCATTGTAGAAACCCATGTCATTGTTGAATGCAGTAAACTGGTCATCTTGACCGTCTTCATTATTATCAAATCCAAGATTATCCCACCAGCAGGGATGGTACCAACAGGCGGAGTGCGCACATTGTGATTTGGGATTTCAGTCTCCAGCCTCTGAATAGTAGTTCTCATGGCTTCTTGGCCAACCCTCATAGTTTCCTGACCGGCCCTCAGCTCCTGCTGACCTTGAGCAATCCCCTGCATAAGGTTCATGAATTGTTCCATCCTTCCCCTCAAATCAGCTAACTCAGTCTGAACTTGTTCCATTACTCTTGCTTGATTGCGTCGGGTAGAATATCGATGAACTAGGATATCAGCTATCGTGCCTGAAAACCAAATAAAGGTTAGCAGGCGCCTGCAAAAAAGAAAACCTGCAATGCAAAAAAATGATATGCAAATGCAAATGCAAATGCACAGTTATGTTTGTCATTTCAAGATACTTTTCATATCCTAATTCCAATCGTAACCACGAATTCCTGACGACCAGAAATCATGATTACTGAGTTTTGCCATGAAGAGATATTCCTACACGCCAATCACAAATATCTGATGACCAGAAATAGTGATTTTGTAGTGTGCCAGTGTGCAGATATCTTATCACGTCACACATATCTGAAGACCAGAAATTGTGAACAGAAATAGCTCATTTCATACAAATTCCCAAAAATTTTCAAGTACATTTGTCATAGTTTCAACAACAGAAAAAGAAACAAGTTGTCAAATGGATCCATCAACAATTCTGATGGTAACCATTGCAAATTACAAAGAAATGGCGAAAATCCTTAATCTGATAGCTCTACATCCTTCAGCTTCTGGATAGAATACTTAATCTCTTCAAACAGGATGCGAGTACGCTGATGATGCGGCTTCTCAATCAGCTCTTTGATTACTACATCCCTTTTTTCCAATGCATCCTCTAATGACCCCACGTGCATCAGCAATGCTTCATCTTCATTGGCTCCTTTGCGCCTCTTAATTCCAGCTTGAATTTTAACCAGCTTCAGATTTGCCGTGACATCTTCAAGCTCCTTGTTGGCAATTTTCAGCTTTTCTTCAACATTCCTTGCCTGTTCTTGACTTTTGCCAAGATCCTCTCGATACCTTCTTCTTTCTACATGTGCTTTCTTCAGCTATTCATCTTTATCTTTTAACTGGGCCAGCAATTTAGAGTTTTCAATTCTGACTTCATCCCAAGCTTGACGAAGTTTAGCTAATGAATCCTTGCTTTGGGCTAAAGCCTGCTTTGTAGCCTTGTGAGCCTGACTAGTATCATCTGCTCCCAAAGTAAGTTTCCGAAAGTATCGAGCTCTATCATCAAAATCCTCTTCTTTGTCTGCTAAGATTTTCTCTGCTTTCAAGGCTCTCTTCTCCAAATCTTTGTTGTCAGCCAACGCTTTCTGAAGACATCTGCTCATTCCAGAGTTCTTTATTTGCAACTCTCTAACCATTTTCTTCCATTTCTCGCACTCTTCAGCCGGTACCATGGAATGTTGATCTGGACATAAGAGAATCTCTCTTGAGAATGGTAGCAACAACTCTTTGACCTTCATCTCAATCCAAGCATCGTAGTCAGGGTATGATCTACAGTCTCCTTTGCCAAAAATCAACTTTCCCGCTCTTTGCCTAAATTTCCAAGCATTTATTACTTCTGGCACTCTTTCATTCTGGGTTCCCACGAAAAATAGAGAAACACTAATCTCTTCATCAGCAGGAGGATTTCTCGAAGCATAACCAAATTGTCTAACTGCCAACACTGGGTTATAATTAATCCCACCTCTTCTTCCAAGTAGAGACACATTCGGAAAACTTCCACATTTAACAGTAAGCTCTATTGTCAGTAACTTGGGATCAAACTAAATGATGTTATTGGCAGTCAAACCTATCAATCTCTTGGACCATTTCATTGTCTCAGCAGTTTCTACGAAAGCACCAGTTCGAGGTAAATGTTTGAAGAGCCAATGACATAACAATTAGGTACATCAACTAACCAGACTTCCTTTTCCCTTCTCATTTTTGTAGTGTACTGAGTGATAAAAATCCCCTAGCAGGGTAGGAATCGGATTCTTCGAAACGAACACTTTCATCGCCTGCATATCAACAAAGTCAGGTTGACCGGGGAAAAGCACCAAACCATAGATACAAAGAGCTAACACAGCATTGTAAGTAGTCCAATTTTTAGCCTTGGCAGCTTCCTGAGCTTGTTGGAAAAGAAACTCCAAATGAAATCCTTCATCTTCTTTAAGTTTACTCAGGCCACTTTTCACAACAAACAAGTCCAGATGTAGAACAGCAGCAATTACTTCGGGGGTAAGAGCACCTTCAGAAAAATACGGTATAGAAGACGTGACTGGAATTCCCAAAATAAATGAGAATTCCTCCAAAGTGGGCATCAAAATGTAGTCAGGGAACAGGAAACATCTCATTGATGGTTCATAGAACTGTAGGAAAGTGTGCAACCCATCCTTCTCATACTTTGTGAATGCATATACCATTTTGATCAACTCTCCATATTCCTTCTGAAAAGTGCTGAGAACACCAGAACCAGCCATGCCTATCATCTTGTTCAATGAATCCAGCTTAGGATCAGGGAATTTATATGACACGTTGTTCTTCCTTTTAACCTCAACCTCTTGGGAACTCATGATTGGAATCAGACAATATGGTAGGTACCTGAAAATGACAAACATAACCTGTTATGATATGAGTATGCAAATGCAAAAAGGCATGTGATCAGGTATTCAGGTGTCGGTGTCTGTGGTGAACTGTGTGCACTGTGTCTCTGTACTGAATCTGGCAATATATCTGAGACGAATACTCAAACCACTGTCATAGGATACACTGTCTGTAACAACCATAGAATCACAAGTAAGGTATGTAGGAGGCTAGGTTACCTGCAAACCTGTAAACATCCCACCCATACTCACATGTGGTTCCTAGAAAACAAGGCTTGTCAGCTTCGGAGGTTTGAGAAGCGATAACACATTCAGCCCGTAGGATACAATGCTATGCCAATCAAAGAGGTCGTCCACTGACTCACCTTAGAAAATAAAGGTCATCCTATGCAAGTTCCAAAGTGGGCCCTCGGGTGCGAGTGGGTTTGCCACTGAATGTGGTCTGCTATTGTCACCACTAAAGAGAGATGTTTCCACTAAGGTCCTCATGATCGGTCACTAGAGTCGACAGCTCTCTAGATCGACATCCTGGAATACGCAAGATGCGCACGCCAGGATGGGTCCCAAGACAGCCTCGTCTAGCTGTGAATTTCGTGATTACCCAACGTACACAGATGACACGTAGGTCCCACTACTCTTCACTCTAAGTCTAAGTGTATACTCGAGCCTGTGTACTGAGCTCATCCCTCAGAAATCCCCATCCCGCCAAACAGACAGAACAGTGCAACACAGTATAATATATATGAAATGTAAATGCTACAATGCTGTAAATATGGTACAAGTAATAAATACAGTAAACAGCAAATACAAGATAATAGTAAACACCCAATGAAAGAAAAGCAAACAAGCGCTAGGATTGACTCGCTTAGGATGGACCAGCAATAGGTCAATCTGTCCCCAGCAGATCCTAGTACAAACGTGAAAGTGGCACCGAAACAGAGTCGCCAACAATGTGTATTTATCCTAAGAGAGGGAAAGGAAACACTGCATAAACCTGAAGGAAGGAAAGAACATGGTCTTGCGACCAAGAGAACTGGATTCGGGAGTCGGTTACGCGAGAGGAAGGTATTAGCACCCCCTCACGTCCATCGTACCCGATGGGATCCACGCTTGCTGCTTCAATCAAAGGGTGATAGAAAAGAATACTGAAAAAGAACTGGAAAAGGAAAGAGAAACAAATGTAGGGAAAATAAAATAAATGCTCGCATAGGCCCTACCCCACTGCCTACGTATCTCATCGGGAGCATGAGAATCAGAGCGACGTAGTTCCCCTAACTAGGGATGGATTGCTTGTGTTTTTTAGTGGAATACGTCAACGTTCGCGTTCCAGCGGTTAGGTGTTGCAGCTCGCTGTAGGGAGACTTAGGCGTTACCTGTTGGCGGTAGAACGGAAATGACGCATCCTTAAGGAAGGAGGGAATGAGATGAGAAAAAAATTCTCGAAGGAAAGACGTTATTGTTTTTGTCTTTTAGAAGTTTTTTTCATTTGTTTGCATATGATAGTGTATCTAAATCTTAATCATTGGAATGTGTACATTCTCACATTCCAAGATGGAATGAGTAAGAAAATACACTAAGAGTGAAGAAGACCCCCACACTTAGTTCCAATTGTTAAGGTTCAAACACACTAGCATACTTGTATTTATTAAGTGTTTTTGTTGATTAAGAAATGAAGAAGTGTTTTATTATTTGTACCTTCAACAAGTATTGCATTTAAGTCCCTCATACAAGATCAAATGTTTAACACATTGACCCAAGATGGGCTATATGCTACACATTCTAAGATTACAAGAGAAGACCCCTTTATAATCTTTTCTTTATATGAAAGGCCTAAATGCAATAAATGCCTACCTTTATTAGATATTTTGAATTTTCTTTGAGATGAGAAGATGAAAGACTCAAGAAAGGAGAAAGGTAAAAATCTATGTGAACTAAGACTCAATCCTAATTGATTAGTCAAGGGAGTGATCCTAATGGTTTGTATGGTTGCAAGACCTAAATTCTAAGGAAGGAATGAGCTAAACAATTCACTTCTAAGGTAGAAGATGAATTGTAACTCAAAAGGGGAAGTAATGAGTTAATTAAAGAAAGCACATAAGTGCTTAACAAAACAAGGTAATGAATTGTAAAAGAAATGAAAAGAGAGAAGTTTGAATGTGGATTCCTTATCCACACTCAATTCCAACTTACCCAAGCCCCTACATGGTTAGTGAACATGTATAAGAAATACAAGAAGTAAAAGAACACTAAATGTACCATAAAACTCAAAAGAATGAGATGAAAGATCAAATCCTAATGTCACAACCAGAATGTACATCATATTGAAAACAAGAGAATATCATCCTATCAATTCAAATGAATAAGCAACAATCACCATCCATTAACATTCAACATGTTTCCATAAGAAAAGATAGATGAAAGATGAAAAGAAAGAGAAGAAACATGCATAAATGGAACATGTAATCCAAGGATCAGAATTGAACTAAATGGAAAATGGCTTATACACATCTCAAAGTATCCATGAATCAAACATCAAGACATTCAAGAAGTAATATAAGAAGAAGAATTGAAATAGAAGTTCAAAAAGAAAAGATGCAAACCAATACATGTTAAGGATGCACAAAGTTCAAAAGGGAAATGAACATGCAAAGAGGATCTATAATGTGTACCAATGATCTATAATGTAACAATAATAGCTCACCCAATATGCAAATAATCATACAAATATGTACACAAGAAATCATGTAAACATGCACAAAATTGAAATGATAAGACATGTTACTATACTTCAAATGTAATACATCAAACAACAATAAAATGGATTTATGAAAATTATGCAAGCATGGTATTGGAATGCCTAAATCAGAAGTGAATCATATATCAAAATATCATGTGAAAATTCAAGGCAAAATGATGTCAAACAATGCAATTAGGTCAAATTGAAACATCATGCAAAGTAGTGCAAAAATGAGCATCAAAACATGCCATAAAATGATCTAAAGAATCAAACAAAAATCATCTAACATGCTTCAAAGTGTCAATGAATCAATGAAAAAAGAACCAAGTCAAAACCATGTATAATGAGCAAGAACAAAATTATACAAATTCATATACCACATTTAGGAAGCACACAAATGGAAATTTAAAGAAAATTATGCAACAAGGGCAAAAATGTCCTAAAATCATGAAATAAAAATGTCAAAAATTTTATAAATGTCTTAATAATGTTCATGAATTTTTCTAGATTTTTATGATGCTATTTTATAGTTTTAAAAATTAAAAAGCAAACGTATACAAAAATGAAGAAAATGAAAGGAAATGAAAACAAAGGAGGGGGTGCATGCATAGCAACCATTCAGTTCAGATTAATTGGGCTTTAAAATGCAAGTGTGTGAATAGCAAACAATCTTGGGTCCAATAAGCGCGCAGTGCACATAAAAATTGTGCACTCTCAGTCAACAAAATGGTCAAACAATGAAAGCCATCAGATCAAGCCAGGTCAACCCCAAAGTCAAAGTAGTTACATCCAACGCACGCACAGGAATGAGCACCCTAACTACCATGCACTGCATCTCATCATGTTTAATTGAATTCAGAAAAATGGCACATGACTTGCACGTTTTCTTTTTATGTGTTGGCATGCTTTTATCCACACGATGCAAATAAATCAAAGGCCGCGATTAAAACTGAAACAAAACCCTAACATCAAAGCTACCGGCCGGAGAGGGACCTCCGACCACCTTCTCCGGCGAACCACCACCGTCTGTAACTTTAACTTTCCCAGAATTTCACAAACAATATGCCAAAATGAAGAGGAAGTAACACACATCATGAATCTACCAATGAAATCATCAAACCACTCACATACGGCAAGAAACAAGCACGAACATGTTGCCCTAAGTTTTTGGATCTAAGCTTCTAAGAAGCTCTATCAACTAGCCAGAGTTCAAATGCTTCTATTAAGCTCAAATCAGCAAGAAACAATTGATGATGAATAGAAATCGTGCAATCAATGTCCAAGAGATCAAACCTAAAACTGCTGAGACTTTGAGCAAACAAGAATACCAGAGGAATGAGCTTCTTCCTTAAGCTTCACTTGGCCAAATAAAGGCTTTGATGAAGTACTTGATGATGATTTAGTGGAGAAGAAATGAGATCCAAGCTTCAAAATCAGTTGCCACAGTGAGAAATTGAGAGAGAAGATGATTGATTCTGAGTTGAATATGGAAGATGAATGTTGAAATGGAAGAAGAATGAGAGAATCAGAGAGAGAGTGGCGAGAGTTTTTGAGATGTAGATGGAAAAATGAAGTTGGGAATGAAATTTGAGAGTGTAATTTCTATTTATAGTGTGAGCTTAACCATGGTTTAATGAGTGAGTCAAGTGAGTCACAGTTGAGTTAAGTGAGTCATCCCTAACTAACTGAGTCAAGTTAGTTAGGGAGAGCAAAGCTATGGTGATGGCAACTCATGATAAACTATGGTGGAGGTGAAGAGAAGTGAAATGGCACGACTTGTGTAGTAGAAACTTGCTCTGCAAGTTGTTCTTTCTATTTTCATGCAAGGCACATGCTAATGTGCATGGTGTAGGTGATATGTGCTTGACTTAATGTGGAAATAAAGTGCATGAATTGTTTGATGGATGTCTGAACCAAACTACAAATTCTGATGTGATTCAAAAGTTGGAAATGATGATGTTTACGTATGGATATCTCTCACTTCAAGCCATGGACATGAATGATCTTGGTATCATTACAAAGTGTGTACATGATACAACAACTTTGATGTTGAAAAGAAATGAAAATGAGACTTGCAACACCTTGTAAATGTGCTTCAAACATATAACCTCAAAACTGACCTGAAATGTTGCATAATGCACGCGTGTGTGGCATGACCTAACCAAATTTTCAGTTACATTGACCCTACTTTGAGCCATCACAACTTCTCATCTTTTGATCAAATGAAGAGACCACGAACATCAATTTTGAAGATCTCACATAGATGAACAACTTTCATGTTGAAAGATTTTTCATTTGAGGCCTCTAACCATGAGTAATTAGTCAAAACATCTGGCCCACCATGTGTTTGTGAAAATGACATGCGCGTGACGTGAAAATCCTTGGTCATGGCCTAGTTTTGAACATACTTTGCTCAAACTTTGATCAATCATATCTCACTCAATTTTTATCCAATGGAGATGTTCTACACATGGATTTGAAGCTTGAAACAAGATATTTTATTGTGGCCGAGTGGAATTTTCATTTGATGCTCCAATTTTGAATGGCCTTGGTTCAAACTCTGATGCAAAATGGCTCAAAATTACTATTTTTGGAAACCCTACTTCTTCCAAAAATGGCAACTCTTCCAATTCTTGATTTTTCATGATTCCTTTGGAATTTCTTGATCAAATTTTATACATTGGCCACATATAACATGAATTTCATAATTTTGGGCTCAAAAAGTCAAGAGTTGACTTTTTCCTCTGATTATTTGACTCTGCCCCAATTTCCCTGATTTTTTATCTTTCTTCCAATTGAAACACTCTAAAACCAATTGAGAGGCAATTTTCCACACACATACACTTAAGAACATGTAGAATACCATGACATCAAGTTTTGTCCAAAAGATCAGAGATGCCCTGATTTAATTGGAAACCCTAGTTTTGATACCCCCCTCCTAGGAGAAAAATGTGCAGTCTTCAATTTCAAATTCCTCAGAGTATGTTGTGTATCCTCTTAAAGGATGATGAGATATGCCACTTGAGGATGATTTTGAACCAATGACCTATCTCTTTTGAGGTTTTTTCCTTCATTTTGTTGAGCTCTTGCATAGTGAAAGATGTAGTGCTTCAATCTCCTATTGAATCTCATTCTCTTGAGGTTTAGGATGATCATTTGAGATAGTATGAGACATGAAAGACCTCTTGGCTTGGCCTGAGTGAACTTGTTTGACCTTTTATGCCTTGAATGATTCTTTGATTGTCCACCTTTCACCTGATCACATGCCTTGATGGTAAGAGGGATGCTATGCTTCATTTTTCTATGTTAAAGATGCAATGGAATGCTAATGAGATGGATATGATATGACATATGATAATGCTATGCTATGATGCCAAAAGGGAGAGCAAATTTTGGGGTATTACAGCTGCCCCTATTAAAACACTGTAGACTTGAATGTCTGAAAGCGATTGCTTTCAGACTTTCAAGGTATATAGTGATTGAATACCAAATATAACCAAAAATTTGCTTTGGATGATGAAGAACAAAAGGGATATAAACCCAACAAAACTGCTGGAGTGAATCTTCAATGAAACGTTGTCGGAGAGATCTGTCTTTTGAACGACGCCAGACGACTACTGGCTTGCCATACTGTCGATGGACTTTCAACAATGTCTATTTGAACGACGCCAGACGACTACTGGCTTGCCATACCGTCGATGGACTTTCAATAATGTCTTTTTGAATAACTCCAGATGACTACTGGCTTGCCATACTGTCGATGGACTTTAGCTGCTCTGCCAATCTGTCGTTGGACTTTCTGCCAAACTGTCGTTGGACTTTCACCAATTTGTGCTGGATTTCTACCAATCTGTCGTTGGACTTCAAGGATTACCAAACCGGCGTTTGGGATCTCAAACTTGCCATCTTCAGATGGACTTTTGCAGCTTTTACCAAACTGTCGTTGGATTTCAGTGCTTACCAAACCGTCTTTGGAAGCTTTGCCAAACTGTCGTTGGACTTTGGTGCATACCAAACTGTCGTTGGAAGCTTTGCCAAACTGTCGTTGGACTTTGGTGCTTACCAAACTGTCGTTGGAAGCTTAAAACCGCCAAATGATCACTCCACTTGCTGGAATAACGTGAACAAACTGTACGCATGCCAAAAATAAATTGGACTTTGAGTTGTAAATGAACACTGCTGAAAATTATACCACTTGCTGGGTAATGTCATTGCTGAAGGAGAGATTCTGTCGATCTCTTTAAACCTTGCTGGGGAATGCCTTTTGAGAGGATTTTACAGAAAACCAAATGTCTTCAAACTCTACTAGGGATAATAGATTGGGAATATCTTTTGCTGGGGAAATTTTAAATGCCCCATGCTCGGGATTGTCAATAACTCCGCTGGGGATTATTCTTTGACAAATTTCACATGCTGAAACCTGTAGGGAAAATGAAACTACCACTTGCTGGTACATCCTGCCGAGAATAAACTGCAAGAAACTTCGTCTCTTAAGAGGATTTTATAGAAAACCAAGCGTTTTCAAACTCTTAGACGAACACCCTGTCCCGAACTACCCTTCACATCGTCTGCGAGGTACCGGATGATTTGCACTTGTTATAGACCTGGAGTGTTTACTGCATTAATAACCGTTATCAACACAGAAGAATTCCATCTTCGACCGCCGTTACCGTTACGAAATTCGGTGGGAACTCTTGAATGGAAGAATCGACTTAATAAGATACAACAGTATCAAGCATAGCAAACATCTGTTCGTGGTTACGACCGTGCTACTTGGATCGATCGTACTCATTACCTGCAACAGAAAAAGGAATATGCACATGCCCCAGGACATTGCGTGGTCTTTTGAGTCCACCATCCAAGGTTGTCCAACAAGCAAAATAATTTTAATTGTCTTTTTACATGTTTTTGCAAGGCCAAGATATTTTCAAAGTAATGTTTTATTATCAAAAATCGGACATTTTTGCAAACAAAACAGTAAAAATGAAAATAAAAGCTTGTGACTGAATATTCAATTTTATTGATGAAATGCCAAAATTGGCGACTTTACAATCGGAAGCAAGCCCCTGAAAGAGGTGATTGCCATAAAATTGAGAAAAGAAATCTATCCTAATGATAATGCGGAAATTGGATCCCACTGATTTCTGATTCTGTTATAGCCAGTATGTATTCCAACTCTCTTGATTATCTTCGCCTTCGGAAGTTCGTGGTCGGACCAATTCCTCTTTTGGAATTTTGCTAGTTTGCTGAAGAGTAGAGAACGTATAGATTAATTCAGACTGCAGTCGTTCGCTTAAATCCCTCTTTTGCGTGGATCGCCTTTTCAGGTTTTCAATCCACCGGGATACCCTTTTTTGCCTAAGTTGCCCTTTTGGGTTTTTAACTTACCGGGTGTACAATTCTTTTCAATTATATCCCTAATTTTTGCCCGAATCTTTATTCTGTTTTTGGTTCGCCGGGATGCCCTTTTTTGCCTGGATTCTTTTTTCTTTTATCCAGCGGGTCTCTTTATACGAAGTATTTTTTAACTGCATCTGAATTAACAGGGGATGAAAAGTCTTCACCATCCATGGTAGTCAGCAACAAGGCTCCACCTGAGAAAACCTTTTTAACCACGAATGGACCTTCATAGTTAGGAGTCCATTTGCCCCTGTGATCTGTACTCGGAGGAAGTATTCTCTTGATTACCATATCTCCGACCTTGTAAACTTGAGGTCGAACCTTTTGATCGAATGCCCTCTTCATTCTGCACTGGTATAGCTGGCCATGACATATTGCTGCTAATCGCTTCTCCTCAATAAGGCTCAGCTGGTCAAATCTGGCTCGTACCCATTCAACTTCATCTAGCTTAACGTCCATCAATACTCAGAGAGAAGGAATCTCAACTTCGATCGGTAGAACCGCCTCCATTCCGTATACAAGTGAGTACAGTGTTGCCCCAATGGACGTGCAGACTGATGTTCGATACCCATGCAAAGCCAGTGGTAACATCTCATGCCAATATTTGTACGTGACAACCATCTTCTGCACAATCTTTTTGATATTTTTGTTGGCCGCTTCGACCGCGCCATTCATCTTCGGGCGGTACGGAGAAGAATTGTGATGCTCGATTTTGAAGTCCCGGCATAGTTCAGCCATCATCTTATTATTCAAATTAGAACCATTATCAGTAATGATTCTTTCGGGAACTCCATATCGACAAATGATATCTCGCTTCAAGAAACGAGCTACCACTTGCTTAGTGACATTGGCATAAGACGCTGCTTCAACCCATTTAGTGAAGTAATCAATGGCGACCAAGATGAAACGATGGCCATTTGAAGCAGTGGGCTCAATTTTCCCTATCATATCAATGCCCCACATTGCAAAGGGCCACGGAGAAGACATGATACTCAACGGATTGGGAGGAACGTGTATTTTGTCTGCATAGATTTGGCATTTATGACACTTGCGAGCATACTTGCAGCAATTCGACTCCATTGTCAACCAATAATACCCCAATCTCAACAATTTCTTAGCCATCGCGTGTCCCCCGGCATGGGTACCGAAAGAGCCTTCGTGCACTTCAATCATCAACAGGTCTGCCTCGTGTCTATCCACGCATCTGAGCAGAACCGTGTCAAAATTTCTCTTATACAGCACGCCATCTTTGCTAAAAAAGAAACTACCGGCTAGCCTTCTTAATGTCTTCTTGTCTTTGGAAGATGCCCCAGGCGGGTATTCTTGACTTTTCAAGAAGCATTTAATGTCATAGTACCAAGGCTTGTCGTCAGACACTGCATCAACATCAAACACAAAAGCAGGTTTATCAAGACGAGACACATCAATCCTGGGTACAAAATTCCAACCATGCATTTTGATCATCGAAGATATAGTGGCCAAGGCGTCTGCAAACTTATTTTCATCTCTGGGAACATGGTACAACTTGACAGTTGTAAAGAAAGTCAGCAATCTCCTCGTATAATCTCTATACGGAATCAAATTTTGCTGATGTGTGTGCCAAGTTCCCTTTACTTGATTGATTACCAGTGCTGAATCACCAAAGATATCGAGGGTCTTGATTCGTAAATCAATAGCTTCCTCAATCCCTAGTATGCAGGCTTCGTATTCTGCTTCATTGTTGGTACACCCGAAAGTTACTCGGGCAGTGAAGGGCATGTGAACACCTTCTGGCATAATGAGAACTACACCAACTCCGCACCCATTCATATTAACCGCCCCATCAAACATCAAACTCTATTTGGATTCAGGGCCAGGCCCCTCCTCCAGAAGTGGTTCCTCGCAGTCTTTCGCTTTGAGAAACATGATGTCCTCATCAGGGAAATCAAATTTCATGGGCTGGTAATCATCAAGAGGCTGTTGCGCAAGATAATCTAACAGTATACTTCCTTTGATTGCTTTTTGCGAAGTAAATTGAATATCGTACTCTGTCAGTACCATCTGCCACCTTCCAACTCTGCCTGTAAGCGCTGGTTTCTCAAAAATATACTTGACCGGATCCAATTTTGAGATCAACAGGGTTGTATGTGTGAGCATATATTGTCTCAATCGCTTGGCGGCCCATGCGAGTGCACAACATGTCTTCACAAGCATTAAATAACGCGATTCATAATCTGTAAACGTCTTGCTCAGGTAGTAGATAACATGTTCTTTCCTGCCTGTCTCGTCATGTTGACCGAGAACACAACCCATGGATCCTTCGAGCACTGTCAAGTACATAATCAGTGATCTCCCTTGAACTGGAGGTATCAGAATCGGAGGTTCCTGCAAATATCTTTTTATTTTATCGAATGCATTTTGACAATCATCATTCCACCTGACCGTTTGATCTTTTCTTAGCATTTTGAATATCGGTTCGCATGTGGCCGTTAGGTGAGATATGAACCTTGAAATGTAGTTCAATCTTCCTAGAAAGCCGCGAACTTCCTTCTCAGTTCTTGGTACAGGCATATCTTGTATAGCTTTCACTTTAGCAGGATCAACCTCTATTCCTTTTTCACTGACAATGAAACCAAGCAATTTTCCGGACCGCACACCGAAAGTACATTTGTTAGGATTCAGTCTCAACCTGAATTTCCTCAACCTCTCGAACAGCTTCTTCAAGTTGATCAGATGTTCCTCTTCTATCTTTGATTTAGCAATCATGTCATCCACATAGCACTCGATCTCTTTATGAATTAGATCGTGGAATAACGTCACCATTGCTCTTTGATAAGTTGCCCCTGCGTTCTTCAACCCAAAAGGCATTACTTTGTAACAGAAGGTACCCCATGGGGTAATGAATGTAGTCTTCCCCATGTCTTCAGGCGCCATCTTTATCTGATTGTACCTGGAGAATCCATCCATAAATGAGAACACTGAAAACTGAGCAGTATTGTCAACCAGTACATCAATATAAGGGAGTGGAAAGTCATCTTTAGGGCTCACCCTGTTGAGATCTCTGTAATCCACGCACATTCTGACTTTGCCATCTTTCTTCGGCACCGGTACTATATTGGCCACCCAAGGAGGATAGTTGGTTACTGCCAGAAAACCTGCATCCAACTGTTTCTGTACCTCTTCCTTGATCTTCAAAGCCATTTCTGGTTTTGTTCTGCGCAGCTTTTGCTTGACCGGCGGACAATCCTCTTTCAATGGTAGTCTATGCACAACTATGTCTGTATCTAAACCTGGCATATCTTGATATGACCAAGCAAAGATGTCAACGTATTCACGTAGCATGACTATCAGTTCTTGCTTTACATCAGCCCGCAGACTTGCACCAATCTTGATCTCTTTCTTGCTTTCTTCTGAACCAATATTGATAACCTCAAGCTCTTCCTGATGAGGCTGAATGGTCTTTTCTTCCTGTTTCAACAATCTAGCCAACTCTTTCGAGAGTTCATAGTCTTCATCACTTTCCTCCTCAGCTTGATAAATCGGTTTGTCGAAATCATACGTGGGCATAACAGAATCATTTTCAGAGGAATTCACAGAATCAAGTCTGCATGATTAGATTGATGCTTTATTTTAGATTATTTTTGCTTGAAAACAAAAGAAAAGAAAATGCATTATCATTTTTAATTTTCTTTGTGCAAAAATAAAAATAAAGAAGGAATAAAGGAACACAAATTTGTAAACAAAAACGTCCTTTTTATTGATATTTGAACATTATATGAGAAAATATGGTGGCCCTACAAATGGATCCACACACCTTGGGCAGAGTGTGGGATTTTATGCATTATGAAAGACAAGAATTATTACTCTGAATGGTGTACAACATGAATGATTTCTTCACTAGACCAGTTTTGCAATGCCTCGCCCGGAGCCAGTGAATACACCCATCTGTCCAGATAATCTGAGCTTTCAGCATCATTTTTTATTGCTGAGCAGGACTGATTGGGATTGATAATTCCTCCACTGTTGAAGTTGATTGGCCCACGGAATCGGGGAACTGGCGTCCGGCCCGGTTGGTATCCAATGCCAAACTTATCTTCTTTCACGAACACGTCAATAGCTTTACCCCAACCTTGGGCATTCCAGCTTTCAACTACTTCTCTGGCCCGCTTGTAGGACGCAATTGATGCGCTCGGCCCAACTGGCACATTTGACACCACTGCTGCTGAAGTAGACTCTGGCAGGTTGTTGATATTCAGGGCTTCAAAATATTGGCATAGGGTTTCATGAATTTCTCCATCCATTTCCACATATTTGAAAGTGGAAAGATGACTCACAAATATATCTTCCTCACCGCAAACAATAACTACTTGCCCCTCGAACACATATTTGAGCTTTTGATGAAGTGTGGAGGTAACCGCGCCTGCTGCGTGAATCCACGGTCGGCCCAACAAACAGCTATAAGCAGGCTGAATGTCCATAACGTGAAAGATTGTCTTGAATATCTGTGGACCAACTTGTATTGGTAGTTCTACCTCTCCAAACACCGACCTTTGGGATCCATCGAAAGCTCTCACAATCAGATCGCTGGGTCTAAGAATCAATCCATCTACTTCAATTTTCATCAGGGCCTTTTTAGGTAACACATTCAAGGAAGAACCTGTGTCAACTAGCACATGCGACAAAACAACTCCTTTGCATTCAAGTATGATGTGCAACGCTTTATTGTGATTACGTCCATCTGGAGTCAAATCCCTATTCGTAAACCCCAACCCGTGGCTCACATTCACATTAGAAATTACTCCCTCCAACTGATTCACCGTAATCTCTTGGGGAACGTATGCCATATTCAAAACCTTCAACAAAGCAGCCCGGTGTGCATCTGAACTCATTAACAGGGATAATATTGAGATTTTAGAGGGTGTCTGATTGAGCTGATCAATGATCTTGTAATCGCTCTTTTTGATAATCCTCATAAATTCCTCAACATCATTATCAAAATTGACTTTAGGGTCCTCTTCCTGAGCAGACACTTTGTCATCAACAACCTGTTTTCCTTTTGCTCTTGCAGCGGCTTCAGCCTCTTTATCATTCCTTAAAGTATGAGGAGCAAACAGCCGACCACTTCTGGTGAAACCACTTGATCCACTAACATTCTCAACACTGGTACCAACAGCAGCCTCTGCTTTCAGTTGACCTTCTCCTTGATGAGTACTAGTTCCATATTGCCATGGAACTGCCCTATTAGACACATAAGAAGCAGATTCAGGAACCATAATCGTAACTGGTCTCGGCCTCTCGGGGACGATGATAGCAACAGGCTCTTCAACGGGCACCTATATCTCAACTGGATTATAGTAAATGGTAACGGCAGAAACATCTTTCTCCTTCTCTATTTTATCAAACTGAAGTCTTCCTTCGTCCATAAGATCCTGCAGTCCAACTTTCAACTTACTGCAGCCATTAATCTGTCTCGAACAATCCTCACAATCAGAGCCACATCCAGGAAATACCTTTCCTTTTAACAAACGCTCTTTTACAATCAACAGCGGAGTCTTTACCAAATTCACATCGATAACCAGATTCAGTTTCTCACCATCAGAAATAGCATTCATGCTTGCACCTCCATGATGGGGCATTGGATTATCACGAACATTCGGCGGCTTAGAGAAATTAATAGCTTTTGCGTCAATCAAGTCCTGAACCTTATGGTGAAAAGCCCAGCACTTCTCTATCGAGTGACCTTGCGCACCAGAATGAAATTCACATCTAGCATTGGCGTCGTAACCTTGAGGCAATTTTCCAGTGTCCAGCGGCCTCATAGTCCGAAGTTCAACTAACTTCTCCTTGAGCAGTTGTGGTAACAAAGCAGCATATGACATAGGCAAGGGATCAAACTTACGGTCCCTTGGTCTATTATTCTGGAATCGGGGTCTACCTTGCTGATCTGGAGTTTGTTGTCCTGCTGGAACCGGAATGGTTACAACATCCACCTGATGATAGGACTGCGTCCTACCTCTGTCCCCTCCTCTATGCACAGCACTGGACTCCCCTTCTCGTTTCCTTGATCAGTTGGCAAAGGGTTTCCTCGAACTCAAAGCACCAGTCCCACTGACGTCTTGAATCTTTCCCAACTTCAGCAGACTCTCTATACGCTCCCCAACAACAATAATGTCAGCAAACCCTGTGGAAGGACACGCAGCCAATCTATCCAAATACGACCCTTGGAGGGTGCTCATGAACATATCAGCCATCTCACGGTCACCCAGAGGTGGTTGAACTCGAGCAGCCAATTCTCTCCATCTTTGTGTATACTGCTTAAAGCCCTCCTTAGGATCTTGAGTCATACTCTGAAGCTGAGTACGATTAGGTGCCATATCCAAGTTATATTGATACTGCTTCAAAAATGCAGCGCACAAATCTTTCCAGCTCTTTATATGAACCCTATCCAGCTTAACGTACCATTCCAGGGAGGCGCCTGACAGGCTATCCTGGAAAAAATACATCCAGAGCTTCTGGTCATCAGTATAAGCGGCAACCTTGCGATTGTAAGCTTGCAAATGTGTCTTGGGACAGGTACTGCCATTGTACTTATCCAACGTAGGGAGCTTGAACTTGGGAGGGATTCTCACACCCTGCACGAGACCCATGTCTTCTACATCAATTCCCAGAGGATTTTGGCTCTCAATATCCTTGAGTCTTTCATCTAACCCTTCGTACTTACGGTCGTCATTGTAGAAACCCATGTCATTGTTGAATGCAGTAAACTGGTCATCTTAACCGTCTTCATTATTATCAAATCCAAGATATATCCCACCAGCAGGGATGGTACCAACAGGCGGAGTGCGCACATTGTGATTTGGGATTTCAGTCTCCAGCCTCTGAATAGTGGTTCTCATGGCTTCTTGGCCAACCCTCATAGTTTCCTGACCGGCCCTCAGCTCCTGCTGACCTTGAGCAATCCCCTGCATAAGGTTCATGAATTGTTCCATCCTTCCCCTTAAATCAGCTAACTCAGTCTGAACTTGTTCCATGACTCTTGCTTGATTGCGTCGGATAGAATATCGATGAACTGGGATATCAGCTATCGTGCCTGAAAACCAAATAAAGGTTAGCAGGCGCCTGCAAAAAAGAAAACCTGCAATGCAAAAAAATGATATGCAAATGCACAGTTATGTTTGTCATTTCAAGATACTTTTCATATCCTAATTCCAATCGTAACCACGAATTCCTGACGACCAGAAATCATGATTACTGAGTTTTGCCTTGAAGAGATATTCCTACACGCCAATCACAAATATCTGATGACCAGAAATAGTGATTTTGTAGTGTGCCAGTGTGCAGATATCTTATCACGTCACACATATCTGAAGACCAGAAATTATGAACAAAAATAGCTCATTTCATACAAATTCCCAAAAATTTTCAAGTACATTTGTCATAGTTTCAGTAACAGAAAAAGAAACAAGTTGTCAAATGGATCCATCAACAATTCTGATGGTAACCATTGCAAATTACAAAGAAATGGCAAAAATCCTTAATCTGATAGCTCTACATCCTTCAACTTCTGGCTGGAATACTTAATCTCTTCAAACAGGATGCGGGTACGCTGATGATGCGGCTTCTCAATCAGCTCTTTGATTACTACATCCCTTTTTCCAATGCATCCTCTAATGACCCCACGTGCATCAACAATGCTTCATCTTCATTGGCTCCTTTGCGCCTCTTAATTCCAGCTTGAATTTTAACCAGCTTCAGATCTGCCGTGACATCTTCAAGCTCCTTGTTGGCAATTTTCAGCTTTTCTTCAACATTCCTTGCCTGTTCTTGACTTTTGCCAAGATCCTCTCGATACCTTCTTCTTTCTACATGTGATTTCTTCAGCTCTTCATCTTTATCTTTAAACTGGGCCAGCAATTTAGAGTTTTCAATTCTGACTTCATCCCAAGCTTGACGAAGTTTAGCTAATGAATCCTTGCTTCGGGCTAAAGCCTGCTTTGTAGCCTTGTGAGCCTGACTAGTATCATCTGCTCCCAAAGTAAGTTTCCGAAAGTACCGAGCTCTATCATCAAAATCCTCTTCTTTGTCTGCTAAGATTTTCTCTGCTTTCAAGGCTCTCTTCTCCAAATCTTTGTTGTCAGCCAACGCTTTCTGAAGACATCTGCTCATTCCAGAGTTCTCTATTTGCAACTCTCTAACCATTTTCTTCCATTTCTCGCACTCTTCAGCCGGTACCATGGAATGTTGATCTGGACATAAGAGAATCTCTCTTGAGAATGGTAGCAACAACTCTTTGACCTTCATCTCAATCCAAGTATCGTAGTCAGGGTATGATCTACAGTCTCCTTTGCCAAAAATCAACTTTCCCGCTCTTTGCCTAAATTTCCAAGCATTTATTACTTCTGGCACTCTTTCATTCTAGGTTCCCACGAAAAATAGAGAAGCACTAATCTCTTCATCAGCAGGAGGATTTCTCGAAGCATAACCAAATTGTCTAACTGCCAACACTGGGTTGTAATTAATCCCACCTCTTCTTCCAAGTAGAGGCACATTCGGAAAACTTCCACATTTAACAGTAAGCTCTATTGTCAGTAACTTGGGATCAAACCAAATGATGTTATTGGCAGTCAAACCTATCAATCTCTTGGACCATTTCATTGTCTCAGTAGTTTCTACGAAAGCACCAGTTCGAGGTAAATGTTTGAAGAGCCAATGACATAACAATTGGGTACAGCAACTAACCAGACTTCCTCTTCCCTTCTCATTTTTGTAGTGTACTGAGTGATAAAAATCCCCTAGCAGGGTAGGAATCGGATTCTTCGAAACGAACACTTTCATCGCCTGCATGTCAACAAAGTCAGGTTGACCGAGGAAAAGCACTAAACCATAGATACAAAGAGCTAACACAACATTGTAAGTAGTCTAATTTTTAGCCTTGGCAGCTTCCTAAGCTTGTTGGGAAAGAAACTCCAAATGAAATCCTTCATCTTCTTTAAGTTTACTCAGGCCACTTTTCACAACAAACAAGTCCAGATGTAGAACAGCAGCAATTACTTCGGGGGTAAGAGCACCTTCAGAAAAATACGGTATAGAAGACGTGACTGGAATTCCCAAAATAAATGAGAATTCCTCCAAAGTGGGCATCAAAATGTAGTCAGGGAACAAGAAACATCTCATTGATGGTTCATAGAACTGTAGGAAAGTGTGCAACCCATCCTTCTTATACTTTGTGAATGCATATACCATTTTGATCAACTCTCCATATTCCTTCTGAAAAGTGCTGAGAACACCAGAACCAGCCATGCCTATCATCTTGTTCAATGAATCCAGCTTAGGATCAAGGAATTTATATGACACATTGTTCTTCCTTTTAACCTCGACCTCTTGGGAACTCATGATTGGAATCAGACAATATGGTAGGTACCTGAAAATAACAAACATAACCTGTTATGATATGAGTATGCAAATGCAAAAAGGCATGTGATCAGGTATTCAGGTGTCGGTGTCTGTGGTGAACTGTGTGCACTGTGTCTCTGTACTGAATCTGGCAATATATCTGAGACGAATACTCAAACCACTGTCATAGGATACACTGTCTGTAACAACCATAGAATCACAAGTAAGGTATATAGGAGGCTAGGTTACCTGCAAACCTGTAAACATCCCACCCATACTCACATGTGGTTCCTAGAAAACAAGACTTGTCAGCTTCGGAGGTTTGAGAAGCGATAGCACATTCAGCCCGTAGGATACAATGTTATGCCAATCAAAGAGGTCGTCCACTGACTCACCTTAGAAAATAAAGGTCATCCTATGCAAGTTCCAAAGTGGGCCCTCGGGTGCGAGTGGGTTTGCCACTGAATATGGTCTGCCACTGTCACCACTAAAGAGAGATGTTTCCACTAAGGTCCTCATGATCGGTCACTAGAGTCGACAGCTCTCTAGATCGACATCCTGGAATACGCAAGAGACGCACGCCAGGATGGGTCCCAAGATAGCTTCGTCTATCTATGAATTTTGTGATTACCCAACGTACACAGATGGCACGTAGGTCCCACTACTCTCCACTCTAAGTCTAAGTGTATACTCGAGCCTGTGTACTGAGCTCATCCCTCAGAAATCCCCATCCCGCCAAACAGACAGAACAGTGCAACACAGTATAATATATATGAAATCTAAATGCTACAATGCTGTAAATATGGTACAAGTAATAAATACAGTAAACAGCAAATACAAGATAATAGTAAACACCCAATGAAAGAAAAGCAAACAAGCGCTAGGATAGACTCGCTATGGATGGACCAACAATAGGTCAATCTGTCCCCAGCAGAGTCGCCAGCTATCGCTCCCGGGATTTTCATCCTAGTACAAACGCGAAAGTGGCACCGAAACAGAGTCACCAACAATGTGTATTTATCCCAAGAGAAGGAAAGGAAACACTGCATAAACCTGAAGGAAGGAAAGAACATGGTCTTGCGACCAAGAGAACTGGATTCGGGAGTCGGTTACGCGAGAGGAAGGTATTAGCACCCCCTCACGTCCATCGTACCCGATGGGATCCACGCTTGCTGCTTCAATCAAAGGGTGATAGAAAAGAATACTGAAAAAGAACTGGAAAAGGAAAGAGAAACAAATGTAGGGAAAATAAAATAAATGCTCGCATGGGCCCTACCCCACTGCCTACGTATCTCATCGGGAGCATGAGAATCAGAGCGACGTAGTTCCCCTAACTAGGGATGGATTGCTTGTGTTTTTTATTGGAATACGTCAACGTTCGCGTTCCAGCGGTTAGGTGTTGCAGCTCGCTGTAGGGAGACTTAGGCGTTACCTGTTGGCGATAGAACGGAAATGACGCATCCTTAAGGAAGGAGGGAATGAGACGAGAAAAGAATTCTCGAAGGAAAGACGTTATTGTTTTTGTCTTTTAGAAGTTTTTTTCATTTGTTTGCATATGATAGTGTATCTAAATCTTAATCATTGGAATGTGTACATTCTCACATTCCAAGATGGAATGAGTAAGAAAATACACTAAGAGTGAAGAAGACCCCCACACTTAGTTCCAATTGTTAAGGTTCAAACACACTAGCATACTTGTATTTATTAAGTGTTTTTGTTGATTAAGAAATGAAGAAGTGTTTTATTATTTGTACCTTCAACAAGTATTGCATTTAAGTCCCTCATACAAGATCAAATGTTTAACACATTGACCCAAGATGGGCTATATGCTACACATTCTAAGATTACAAGAGAAGACCCCTTTATAATCTTTTCTTTATATGAAAGGCCTAAATGCAATAAATGCCTACCTTTATTAGATATTTTGAATTTTCTTTGAGATGAGAAGATGAAAGACTCAAGAAAGGAGAAATGTAAAAATCTATGTGAACTAAGACTCAATCCTAATTGATTAGTCAAGGGAGTGATCCTAATGGTTTGTGTGGTTTCAAGACCTAAAGTCTAAGGAAGGAATGAGCTAAACAATTCACTTCTAAGGTAGAAGATGAATTGTAACTCAAAAGGGGAAGTAATGAGTTAATCAAAGAAAGCACATAAGTGCTTAACAAAACAAGGTAATGAATTGTAAAAGAAATGAAAAGAGAGAAGTTTGAATGTGGATTCCTTATCCACACTCAATTCCAACTTACCCAAGCCCCTACATGGTTAGTGAACATGTATAAGAAATACAAGAAGTAAAAGAACACTAAATGTACCATAAAACTCAAAAGAATGAGATGAAAGATCAAATCCTAATGTCACAACCAGAATGTACATCATATTGAAAACAAGAGAATATCATCCTATCAATTCAAATGAATAAGCAACAATCACCATCCATTAACATTCAACATGTTTCCATAAGAAAAGATAGATGAAAGATGAAAAGAAAGAGAAGAAACATGCATAAATGGAACATGTAATCCAAGGATCAGAATTGAACTAAATGGAAAATGGCTTATACACATCTCAAAGTATCCATGAATCAAACATCAAGACATTCAAGAAGTAATATAAGAAGAAGAATTGAAATAGAAGTTCAAAAAGAAAAGATGCAAACCAATACATGTTAAGGATGCACAAAGTTCAAAAGGGAAATGAACATGCAAATAGGATCTATAATGTGTACCAATGATCTATAATGTCACAATAATAGCTCACCCAATATGCAAATAATCATACAAATATGTACACAAGAAATCATGTAAACATGCACAAAATTGAAATGATAAGACATGTTACTATACTTCAAATGTAATACATCAAACAACAATAAAATGGATTTATGAAAATTATGCAAGCATGGTATTGTAATGCCTAAATCAGAAGTGAATCATATATCAAAATAGCATGTGAAAATTCAAGGCAAAATGATGTCAAACAATGCAATTAGGTCAAATTGAAACATCATGCAAAGTAGTGCAAAAATGAGCATCAAAACATGCCATAAAATGATCTAAAGAATCAAACAAAAATCATATAACATGCTTCAAAGTGTCAATGAATCAATGCAAAAAGAACCAAGTCAAAACCATGTATAATGAGCAAGAACAAAATTATACAAATTCATATACCACATTTAGGAAGCACACAAATGGAAATTTAAAGAAAATTATGCAACAAGGGCAAAAATGTCCTAAAATCATGAAATAAAAATGTCAAAAATTTTATAAATGTCTTAATAATGTTCATGAATTTTTCTAGATTTTTATGATGCTATTTTATAGTTTTAAAAATTAAAAAGCAAACGTATACAAAAATGAAGAAAATGAAAGGAAATGAAAACAAAGGAGGGGGTGCATGCATAGCAACCATTCAGTTCAGATTAATTGGGCTTTAAAATGCAAGGGTGTGAATAGCAAACAATCTTGGGTCCAATAAGCGCGCAGTGCACATAACAATTGTGCACTCTCAGTCAACAAAATGGTCAAACAATGAAAGCCATCAGATCAAGTCAGGTCAACCCCAAAGTCAAATTAGTTACATCCAACGCACGCACACGAATGAGCACCCTAACTACCATGTACTGCATCTTATCATGTTTAATTGAATTCAGAAAAATGGCACATGACTTGCACGTTTTCTTTTTATGTGTTGGCATGCTTTTATCCACATGATGCAAATAAATCAAAGGCCGCGATTAAAACTGAAACAAAACCCTAGCATCAAAGCTACCGGCCGAAGAGGACCTCCGGTCACCTTCTCCGGCGAACCACCACCGTCTGCAACTTCAACTTTCCCAGAATTTCACAAACAATATGCCAAAATGAAGAGGAAGTAACACACATCATGAATCTACCAATGAAATCATCAAACCACTCACATACGGCAAGAAACAAGCACGAACATGTTGCCCTAAGTTTTTGGATCTAAGCTTCTAAGAAGCTCTATCAACTAGCCAGAGTTCAAATGCTTCTATTAAGCTCAAATCAGCAAGAAACAATTGATGATGAATAGAAATCGTGCAATCAATGTCCAAGAGATCAAACCTGAAATTGCTGAGACTTTGAGCAAACAAGAATACCAGAGGAATGAGCTTCTTCCTTAAGCTTCACTTGGACAAATAAAGGCTTTGATGAAGTACTTGATGATGATTCAGTGGAGAAGAAATGAGATCCAAGCTTCAAAACCAGTTGCCACAGTGATAAATTGAGAGAGAAGATGATTGATTCTGAGTTGAATATGGAAGATGAATGTTGAAATGGAAGAAGAATGAGAGAATCAGAGAGAGAGTGGCGAGAGTTTTTGAGATGTAGATGGAAAAATGAAGTTGGGAATGAAATTTGAGAGTGTAATTTCTATTTATAGTGTGAGCTTAACCATGGTTTAATGAGTGAGTCAAGTGAGTCACAGTTGAGTTAAGTGAGTCATCCCTAACTAACTGAGTCAAGTTAGTTAGGGAGAGCAAAGCTATGGTGATGGCAACTCATGATAAACTATGGTAGAGGTGAAGAGAAGTGAAATGGCACGGCTTGTGTAGTAGAAACTTTCTCTGCAAGTTGTTCTTTCTATTTTCATGCAAGGCACGTGCTAATGTGCATGGTGTAGGTGATATGTGCTTGACTTAATGTGGAAATAAAGTGCATGAATTGTTTGATGGATGTCTGAACCAAACTACAAATTCTGATGTGATTCAAAAGTTGGAAATAATGATGTTTACGCATGGATATCTCTCACTTCAAGCCATGGACATGAATGATCTTGGTATCATTACAAAGTGTGTACATGATACAACAACTTTGATGTTGAAAAGAAATGAAAATGAGACTTGCAACACCTTGTAAATGTGCTTCAAACATATAACCTTAAAACTGACCTGAAATGTTGCATAATGCACGCGTGTGTGGCATGACCTGGTCGTGACCTAACCAAATTTTCAGTTACATTGACCCTACTTTGAGCCATCACAACTTCTCATCTTTTGATCAAATGAATAGACCATGAACATCAATTTTGAAGATCTCACATAGATGAACAACTTTCATGTTGAAAGATTTTTCATTTGAGGCCTCTAACCATGAGTAATTAGTCAAAACATCTGGACCACCATGTGTTTGTGAAAATGACATGCGCGTGACCTGAAAATCCTTGGTCATGGCCTAGTTTTGAACCTACTTTGCTCAAACTTTGATCAATCATATCTCACTCAATTTTTATCCAATGGAGATGTTCTACACATGGATTTGAAGCTTGAAACAAGATCTTTTGTTGTGGCTGAGTGGAATTTTCATTTGATGCTCCAATTTTGAATGGCCTTGGTTCAAACTCTGATGCAAAATGGCTCAAAATTACTATATTTGGAAACCCTACTTCTTCCAAAAATGGCAACTCTTCCAATTCTTGATTTTTCATGATTCCTTTGGAATTTCTTGATCAAATTTTATACATTGGCCACATATGACATGAATTTCATAATTTTGGGCTCAAAAAGTCAAGAGTTGACTTTTTCCTCTGATTATTTGACTCTGCCCCAATTTCCCTGATTTTTTTATCTTTCTTCCAATTGAAACACTTCTAAAACCAATTGAGAGGCAATTTTCCACACACATACACTTAAGAACATGTAGAATACCATGACATCAAGTTTTGTCCAAAAGATCAGAGATGCCCTGATTTAATTGGAAACCCTAGTTTTGATACCCCCCTCCTAGGAGAAAAATGTGCAGTCTTCAATTTCAAATTCCTCAGAGTATGTTGTGTATCCTCTTAAAGGATGATGAGATATGCCACTTGAGGATGATTTTGAACCAATGACCTATCTCTTTTGAGGTTTTTTCCTTCATTTTGTGGAGCTCTTGCATAGTGAAAGATGTAGTGCTTCAATCTCCTATTGAATCTCATTCTCTTGAGGTTTAGGATGATCATTTGAGATAGTATGAGACATGAAAGACCTCTTGGCTTGCCTTGAGTGAACTTGTTTGACCTTTTGTGCCTTGAATGATTCTTTGATTGTCCACCTTTCACCTGATCACATGCCTTGATGGTAAGAGGGATGCAATGCAATGCTAATGAGATGGATATGATATGACATATGATAATGCTATGCTATGATGCCAAAAGAGAGAGCAAATTTTGGGGTATTACAACCATGAAATTGAGGCACCAAATACTTGAAAGAAATATCCAGTAGTGCTCCTTAGATCTTCCTTATCTCCGCACCAATCAACATCTGAATAAAAAGTAACCATAGCTTCTTTGCTTTTAGAGTCTCGTCGAAATAAAATTTCATAGTTTGTCGATCCTTTTAAGTATCTCAGGATTCTTCTTGCAGCCTTCATGTGTGACACCCTTGGTTCACTCATGTATCTGCTCACTAATCCGACTGAGAAACATATATCAGGTCGACTGTTGCACACATATCAGAGATCCCACAATCTGTTTGAACATAGTTGCATCGACTTTGTCTTCCTCTCCATGCTTCTCCAACTTTAAATTTTGTTCGATAAACGAAGATGCAGGAGTCGAATTATCCATTCTGAATCTCTTGAGTATCTATTTGACATACTTTATTTGATGTAGCACCATGCCTTGCTTCGACATTTGAAATTCCATGCCTAGGAAGTATGACAACTTTCCTATTCCTTCTTCATCAGCTCTTTGAACTTTGAAAAGTTCTTCAAACTATTTCCAGTTACTAGCAAGTCGTCGACATAGCAGATTATTGTTATATCTTGTGTCACAACCTGAACATAGACACCATACTCATATTTGCATTTTACGAATCCCAATTCAACCAAGTATGAGTCGATCTTCTTGTTCCATGCCCTAGGTGTCTGCTTGAGACCATAGAGCACTTTGTGCAACTGGTATACTTTACTTGCTTCCTCCTGAATCACAAACCCAGGAGGCTGTGTGACATACACCTCTTTAGCTAAAGGTCCATTCAAAAATGTCAATTTTACATCTAAGTGAAATGTTGAACATCCTTGCTTGTATGCCAAGGCCACCACTAGTCGAACGGTTTCCAATCTCGCGACAGGTGCAAATACTTTAGAGTAGCCGAGTCCTTCGCTATGGATAAATCCTCGAGCTACCAATATCGCCTTATGTCTTGCTATCGACCCATCAACATTGTGCTTCAACTTGAACACCCACTTTACTTCGATAGCTTTTGTATGAGATGGTAATTAGACCAACTCCTATGTGTTATTTCTTTTAATTGCTTGTAATTCTTCGACCATAGCAGACTTCCATTGTTTATCCTTGAAGGCGCCGCTATAGTGGATTAGTTCAGCACCCGCAAGTAAAGCAAAATGAACTAGTTCCCCATCTATTGTGACTTCATCATCACCAACCACTTCATAGTCGTGAAGTCTTGCTGGACGAGCTCTAGCTCTGAGGTCTCTTGCTTATGCCAACCATATCCTCTTCGACTTCGACTGTGTTGAGAGTGTCAATAACCCCATGTGTACCTCAGTCCCTGGTGAAACTACGACACTTACTGGGCGGACTGTATCTCCGCCCCGGACATCTCTGTTACCTATACGATGCTCCCAGACTAGCCCTCATGGAGAAGAATAGATAAAACAATAAGGGAAACACCAGATTCAATCATATCACAATCTGATATTGACTTGCTAGACTTGGGCCAACATAGTCAGGGTCGGCCTTAGGCCAGAGCAACTAAACCCACAACCAAAAGCCTCCAAAAGAAAGTGCCTCAATTTTTTTTATAAATTATAAACCTGAAATAAATATATAAATATTAATTGTTGAATTTAATATGAAATGTAAGCTAGTTAGCGTAATGGTAAAGAAGCTTGTCTTTGACTCAAAGGCCAATGGTTGAACACATGGTATCTACACTTATACTATTTAAATATATTATTTTACAGAAAAAGTTTTACAATGTGATATTATTTCTCTACATTTCTTTTTATTGGGGCCAATTTTTAAAATTGTAACAGGACCTTCAAATTATCGGGGACGGCTCTGAACATAACCAATCTAGTTCATTAGTTATTTCAATCTTGTCATGAACTTTTGAGTAGGTCATTAGCTTGGACGAGCTCCACTAAGTTCAGATTGACTTATGTCCTATTAAAAATCTGAAGAAAAAAAAAACCAAAAATATACACTAATCCTCAAGTACGCGTCGAATAAAAACAAAATGTTTTTTCTAAAGCATATAAAAAATCGAACATATAAATTTATAGTTAAAGAAATTTTAATTTAAACCATTCAAACACCAAGAATTTATTAACATATAGTAAATATAAAATCAATTTTATTTAATTTATTTTTAATGAAAATTACATATATTAAAATTTGTTGGGTTTCAAGTGTGAAAGTATTAAAATTTCACATTGATTAAATATAGAGAAAATGTTTGATTTATAATAGAAGCGACACATATCCCACAACCTTAAGATTTTTAGTAGATATGTGCTGTCAATGTCTCTTGAATCTATGAATATTTAGTCCATTAACACTTTCAACGCACTTCAAACTCCCAATAAAATTAATTATCACGACGTAAAACTAAACATTTAACTTAAATAAAAATAGTTTAATTGATATGTACTAAGTGTAAAATTTTTTACATCATCAATACATCAAAAGAATTCAATTATATTACTTAAAAAAACCAAAATAAAAGTTAAATATTTCAAATTAATTAACGATTGTGATTAATTGACATGTGAAATATATTGACACCGTCAATATATTTTAATTAATTTATCCTAAACTTAAATATATATAAGTGAATGTATATTTTTATTTTATAAGTCAGATTTGCAAAATTAAATTAAATTAACATATAAATTTCCAGACGAGACAATTCCAAATAACTACAAAAATAAACATCAAGTTTAACCATGACAAGGACGATTAGCTTTCACACTTTTTTGTTTGATCACTCGCTTTATGTTATATTGATGATATATATTATTGTATATTATATACAAATTTAAAATTTTAATTTATTAAATTATTAATATATTTGATATATATATATATATATATATATTCAATATATTATTTATTAAATAAAACTAAAAATTAAAAATTATTTATAAAAGAAAATGGAGGAAGTAGATCAACAATTTATCGAATGAGTTTAAAAGTTAAAATTTATTTATAAAAGAGAAGGATGAAGTACCTATCAACTACATAGGGGCCTAGATATTTTGTTGGGTAATAATAAAGGAGTAGAAAATATGAATGCTTCTATATCATTTATTTGCATTGGGTCTACTTTTATTTTACAACCGAGTTGGAATAATAAGCCATATTCGCGGTCAATCAAGAAAGGACAAATCGACTTGATTGGTTAAACTTGATTAGGGATGAAGTACTTTATCAACACTTTTTCATTAACAATAAATTATACATTTGCTTAAAAGTTATTTTTTTTTCACCTTTTCGATGATATCACAGTTAGAAAAATAATACTCCTTCCGATACAAATTACAATGAGTAATTTAGTTTATTTTTTCACGCAGATTTAAAAAAAATTAAAGAATGATATTTTTATTAAAATATTTTTATTATTTATTGAAAATGATAAAAATAATATTAATTAAAAAATAATATTAAAAAAAATACATTAAAAATTAAAATAAATCTTTTATTTTAAAACACTCTTTTATTATAAATGGGTCATTTACTTAGTGATGGAGAAAGTACTTCATTAGTCTTATAATATTGATTTTTTTATTGTATTGGACGCTTTTAACTCTTTAAGTTATATTAATTTATATTTTTCAATTATATTATATATTTAATACTACATGCTTTTTTCCCCAAATTTACTACCTTTTACTTTCCATTTATTTCAAGGGTAAACACCTCAATATTTGATAAAAATAATATAATATTAATAATATGTTTTATAATTTTTATAAATATATTATAAAAAATATAAAACAAATGGTTGCTGATAAAAAATGAAATTTGAATCAACAACTTATAAATATCTAATTTAACTAGCTCATATCAATAGTTGAGCTACCCATCCAATTTAGATAATAAAGTATTAATAATTTATCAATTTAAAATTTAAACTATTAAAATTAATTTAAAAATTAAATTATTGCTCATATGACAATAAAAGATTTGTTAAATAATGATTTTTTTTATCATAAATTTATAGATTATTTTACTAATTTATTATAATTTATTTTTCAGACCTTATTTTAAATAAAACTTTTTAGTTTATAGCTTATAATTTATATTTTCCTTCTATTTTTACCGTTATTATTTTAACTAAAACATACTTTACTTTTCAATTTAAAATTCATTTTAATTTAAAATAAAATAATTATATATTATGTCAATAATACCAAACATTTATGTCATTTTACATTTATTAACTGATTGAACCGTTAATTTTATCAAATACTTCAATTAACTTATTAACTATTAGTTATCAACTATTAACTATACATTATAAGCTATCAGTCATCACCTATAGACTATAAACTATCAAAAATCAATCATCTTTTTTAATTGAACTTAGCCTTAGCCTTTAAAAAAGGAATAATTTTACGACTAAATTGATTGTCTATTTAAATTTTTTATTTATAGTATAATTTTTAATTTGTGTGAAATAGTTAAATAAGTAAATTATTATTGATCTAGTGAGTAATCTACTTTTAACATATTTATTTTAATTTTTTAATACTGATTTATTCACAATTACTATTAATTTGAGAGTAATGCAAAATTATACACTATATAAATTAAAGGTTAAAAATAAAAAGTAACAATTATTATTATATTCTTTTCCAAATTCGACGAGTAAAGTAAGTTAAAAATTCGAAATTTGAGGTACATTAGAAAAACAAAATTTTGTGACAGATTTGGCATGATTTGAATTACTTACAAACAAGATGTCATCTTCAAATCAATGATTCAACAAATTCAAACACTACCATTTTGGAAGAAAAAGAAATTGTTGATATTACTAATTACTGTATGTATTATTACAAGTTTACCCTATTCACCATGGAGAGCCACCAACACGTAATAGATGCTGCCTAGAAACAGCTCGTTTGACCAAATTAGTAAATGACAAAAAAAAAAAAAACAAGAAATCATATTATTACTATTACAATTTGACTTACATTACACAATATGCTAAATAATTTTAATAATTTTATGAAAAATATAATTTGAGCAATACATCTTGAGAGAGAGACATACAATATATTTATCAAAAATTTAAAATTATTTGTATGTGAGTTCTTTCACTTATAAATGTTCAAGTATTTACATTTCTAACAAATCTAAGACTTTCCCACACTACTCACATTTATTTTTCTCAACACACTTCCTCAAGGGTGAATTTATCCACAATAGTCACCTTAAGCGGAAGCTCTTTTTTCATCACATATACTTGTTCGTCGTTGACACTCTTCCACAGAACATTCTACCCACCAACATTGGGGATACTTTCGATACAAAATGAGTTAGTTCTTTCACGCGAACTAGACTCTGATACCATTGTAGGAACATTTATTTAGGGTTCAACATGAGGAGCATTTTCATTCTTGGGGCTTTTTTCTTTTTGAACAATACACTTTGTGAGAGACACATTACATACTCACTCAAAATCTTAAGATAATAGGTGTGTGGATTATGTTACTACACGAGACACTTTTAGTGAGGAGAGAAAGAAAGAGAGAATAAAGAAACAATGATTGATATTATTGAATAAATAATCTGAATTACAAAGTGTCTATTTAGATATACTAAAATAACAAACTAAATAACAAACCCTAAACCCTAATTAGCTTTGAGCTTGGGCCACATAATACAACTTGGAATATATCTAATATCTCAACACACCCCCTATAATCCAAGTTGTCGAAACACACTAATCATTATTGATCTGAACTATTCCTAATTTCTTTCTCAAAGTTAGGAACTTGTTGATCTTTAATCCTTTGGTGAAAATGTCGGCAAATTGTGCTGCACTTGAGCAATTAATGCCTTACTTCAAGTTCACCTCTATTCACCTTCTCCCTTAAGAAGTGAAATCTAGCTTCGATGTGCTTACTTCTTGCATGCAAAACTAGATTCTTCGCCAGATTTATGTTTGACTTGTTGTCGATCTGCAGTACCAGATGTTTCTTCACTTCGACCTACATTTCTTCAAGCACAGATCTGATCTAAATTGCTTGACACGCAACATAAGATCCTGCTATATATTCAGCCTCACACGATGACAATGCCACCACAGGTTTCTTTCTTGAGCACCATGAAATTGAGGCACCAAATACTTGAAAGAAATATCCAGTAGTGCTCCTTAGATCTTCCTTATCTCCGCACCAATCAACATCTGAATAATAAGTAACCATAGCTTCTTTGCTTTTAGAGTCTCGTCGAAATAAAATTTCATAGTTTGTCGATCCTTTTAAGTATCTCAGGATTCTTCTTACAGCCTTCATGTGTGACACCCTTGGTTCACTCATGTATCTGCTCACTAATCCGACTGAGATACATATATCAGGTCGACTGTTGCACACATATCAGAGATCCCACAATCTGTTTGGACATAGTTGCATCGACTTTGTCTTCCTCTCCATGCTTCTCCAACTTTAAATTTCGTTCGATAAACGAAGATGCAGGAGTCGAATTATCCATTCTGAATCTCTTGAGTATCTATTTGACATACTTTCTTTGATGTAGCACCATGCCTTGCTTCGACATTTGAAATTCCATGCCTAGGAAGTATGACAACTTTCCCATTCCTTCTTCATCAGCTCTTTGAACTTTGAAAAGTTCTTCAAACTATTTCCAGTTACTAGCAAGTCGTCGACATAACAGATTATTGTTATATCTTGTGTCACAACCTGAACATAGACACCATACTCATATTTGCATTTTACGAATCCCAATTCAACCAAGTATGAGTCGATCTTCTTGTTCTATGCCCTAGGTGTCTGCTTGAGACCATAGAGCACTTTGTGCAACTGGTATACTTTACTTGCTTCCTCCTGAATCACAAACCCAGGAGGCTGTGTGACATACACCTCTTTAGCTAAAGGTCCATTCAAAAATGTCAATTTTACATCTAAGTGAAATGTTGAACATCCTTGCTTGTATGCCAAGGCCACCACTAGTCGAACGGTTTCCAATCTCGCGACAGGTGCAAATACTTTAGAGTAGCCGAGTCCTTCGCTATGGATAAATCCTCGAGCTACCAATATCGCCTTATGTCTTGCTATCGACCCATCAACATTGTGCTTCAACTTGAACACCCACTTTACTTCGATAGCTTTTGTATGAGCTGGTAATTAGACCAACTCCCATGTGTTGTTTCTTTTAATTGCTTGTAATTCTTCGACCATATCAGACTTCCATTGTTTATCCTTGAAGGCGCCACTATAGTGGATTAGTTCAGCACCCGCAAGTAAAGCAAAATGAACTAGTTCCCCATCTATTGTGACTTCATCATCACCAACCACTTCATAGTCGTGAAGTCTTGCTGGACGAGCTCTAGCTCTGAGGTCTCTTACTTATGCCAACCATATCCTATTCGACTTCGACTGTGTCGAGAGTGTCAATAACCCCATGTGTACCTCAGTCCCTGGTGAAACTACGACACTTACTGGGCGGACCGTATCTCCGCCCCGGACATCTCTGTTCCCTATACGATGTACCATTTGATAGTAATGGTACTCAACCGAAATAAATGATTCTATTTCCCGAGGTGGGCACAACATGTTGGGTAATTCAAAACCTTGTTCAAACAAACAACAACAATAGTGGAGTAAATAGAAATGGAAACCAATGACCAAATAGCTTCAAGCAATAATAATATTTTTTGCGTAGATCAGTCACATAATAAATTAACAATAGTGGCTTAATACCCTTTTTAGTCCCTTACCTATACCCTTGGATACATTTTGGTCCTCTTTCTTTTAAAAGTTCCAATTTGGTCCTTTACATTGTCAAACAGAATCAAACAAGTCCTTTCCGTCAAATAATGATAAACGGCGTTAGAAATTAAGGACGTGACAACTGAGGTGGCGACAGACAAGACGTGGCAGCTGAGGTGGCAGAACGATTTTTTATTATTACATTTAACAATTAATTGTTACACACTTGAATATAAAATAATTGGGCTTAAACCCATGTTCTTTAAAGCACTAGCCCAATTATTAAGTTTTATTATTATAGTGTTAAAAGTGCTTTATAAACACTTGAAATTATTACTACACATTCAATGTGGAACTTCAATAGGAAAACTCCACAAGCCACTAGCTCAACAAAAACTACATCATCATCAGGAGCATCCATCAAGAAGAATAAGGTCAGTTAATAGGATCCACTCTCGATTTCAACAAAGACACATGTTTGTATTCATTCATTTTCAAATGGTTGAGATCTGGCACAGTAAATCAACACTTTTAGAACTCTTTCATTGTTTGTTCACTCACGAATTTTGTTTCATGTATCATCACAGAAAGCTCCAACTACAGAAGAGCTAGTTATATTTGGTTTCTCACCAATTAAACCTTACGTTGTGGTTGGAATTATTTCTGGTATGCTTCTGTTCTTTGTAAGAGAAAAAGTTAAAGAAAATTAGCTTCTTTATTAATCACTGATATTTTTCACTGAATTAGTGGTTCACTGAAAAAGTTAAAGAATTAGATGCCATAGGAACAAATAACAATTTTTGATACATCATCTAAACTTGGGTCTCAAATTTTCTGATCATTTGATAAAAACTTATTGAATCTTGTGTTAAATGGTCATTTGATACAACATGTTGTTAGTGTTGGGTTTGGATTCTTGTCTTGTAGTCGAAAGCTTCTGAGCAATTTTATGTCAACCTGTTTTTTTGGGGGCATACTGAGCTTACCTTTCACTATGCTTATGTAAACTTTCACACTGCATTTGATTTTGATATCTCAATTAATCAGCGGGAACTTAAGCCAGATATGAAATTTGAAAGATACAAATTTTAGCTTTGAGTTTAGTGGTTTATTTCTTGGCAATGTTATGAATAGGCATGTAATTTGAACTTGCATGGCATAATTGATTCCTTATTAGATTTGACTAGTCTGTATATGATTTTATTGGCATAATTGATTATGTATAAGATTTCTTTTGGCAGATACATGGTGTAGTACATTCCAAACTTTAGTTCATAAATTTAACCATCATCTTGAAAGCATAATTCTTACAATAGTATAACCGTTCACAAGATGACTAAATTCTATTTTTACGCACTGCATGTAATGTGATTCATTGTTCATTCACTTTAATCTTAATTGCCTATTGTTATAAATGGTCTAAGCATTTAAAGCACCTTCTGCTTCTACCCTAATTAATCACTTCAACTTTTATTTTCACTCAAGTAGTTCTTTATTAATCACTTGTGGCAGGCTTTGATGAGAGTTTGAGAACTTGTGGAGAAGTGAATGGTGTTTGCACCGAAGTCCTGTTGAGAATCAAGTGTGAGGAAGAAGTCCCACATTGATTAGAAAAGGGAAGATTAAATACTATATAAGTGAGAGAACCCACACACCAATCACCTTAAGGTTTTAGGTGAGTATGTGGTGTGTCTCTCACAAAGGTGTGTCCCAATTAAGAAATGCTCCCTCGTTGACCCCCTCGATTGTTCCGCTAACAATGGTATCAGAGTCTGATTTGACGCAGGTGTGGGAAGTGTTTATAAAGCACTTTTAACACTATAATAATAAAACTTAATAATTGGGCTAGTGCTTTAAAGAACATGGGTTTAAGCCCAATTATTTTATATTCAAGTGTGTAACAATTAATTGTTAAATGTAATAATAAAAAATCATTCTGCCACCTCAGCTGCCACGTCTTGTCTGTCGCCACCTCAGCTACCACGTCCCTAATTTCTAACGCCGTTTATCAATATTTGACGGAAAGGATTGACTAAAAAGGGTATTAAGCCTAAATTAAAGCCTAAGATAGAGGAAGAAATGAATAAACACTTCAGAGATAGCAACTCTTCGACTCACCATAAAAAGTTGTTACAAACTTTACAAAGAAATTATAAGAAATTAAGTTTCAAAATTCTCCAAGACCAATAAATATTTTCTACTCATTACTCTTTTCATTCGGCTTAAAAATCGAGGAGGATGGCAAAAGATGGAAAATTTATCCATCAAAGGATTGAAACTGAGGACTTCTAGTTAAATTGGAAAAGAAATTTACCATCTCATCAAAGTACTCTATAACATCTCATCCAAGTATTATGACTTTTTAGATGTTACTTTAATATAGGGGTGATCATGGTTCATGAACTGCATTGAACCGAACCACATTTATGGTTTCATTCAATTTGCAATAACTGTTTCAATAAAAATTCAATTAACTGCTAAAATAATTACAATCTAATTTAAAACTAATTTAGAATTAGTTTATATTTATAAACTAGTTTATAATCACTTTAAAATTTTAAACCAATTATATATTTTAAACTTTTTTAAAATCAAATTTTTTAACTTCATAAAAATTTAAATTTTTTTTTATATTAAAAAAATATTCTTTAAAATATTTATTTTTTAAAAAATTATATTTTTTAAATTAATTTTGAGAAAAATATTTTTTATTTTTGAAAAAAAAACATTTTTCAATTTTTTTACTTTTATATTCCATATTTTCGAAAAAACTCGACTTTTTCATATTTTTGAAATATCTCGACTTTTTCATATTTCCGAAAAAACTCGAGTTTTTCATATTTTTGAAAAAGCACGACTTTTTCATATTTCTGAAAAAACTCGACTTTTTCATATTTCTGAAAAAACTCGTCTTTTTCATATTTTTGAAAAAACCCGACTTTTTCATATTTTTGAAAAAACTAGACTTTTTCATATTTTTCGAAAAAACTCGACTTTTTCATATTTCTGAAAAAAACTCGACTTTTTCATATTTCCGAAACAACACGACTTTTCATATTTCAGAAAAAAACTCGACTTTTTCATATTTTTGAAAAACTCGACTTTTTCATATTTCTGAAAAACTCGGTTTTTTCATATTTCTGAAAAAACTCGACTTTTTCATATTTCCAAAAAAACTCGATTTTTTCATATTTCTGAAAAAACTCGACTTTTTCATATTTCCGAAAAAACTTGACTTTTCCATATTTCCAAAAAACTCGACTTTTTCATATTTCCGAAAAAACTCGACTTTTTCATATTTTCGAAATAAACCCGACTTTTTTATATTTTCGAATAAACTCTACTTTTTCATGTTTCCGAAAAAACTCGACTTTTTCATATTTCTGAAAAAACTTGACTTTTTCATATTTCTGAAAAAACGTGACATTTTCATATTTCTGAAAACTCGACTTTTTAATATTTCTGAAAAAAACTCGACTTTTTAATATTTCCGAAAAAACTCGACTTTTTCATATTTCCGATTTTTTTCATAGAATTTTTTTTGCTCTCAGTTAATTTTTTATTCTTTTTATTAAAATTGGTTGTGAATTGGTTTTAAACTGAATTTGAATTATTTTAATTAAATGGTTCGATTCATTAACCATTTAAGTGGTTTAGTTTTTTTATAGTGCAATGCAGTTCAATTCAAGTATATAATTCAGTTAACCATATTTTTGAATACCCTTACTTTTAACGACACATTAATTCGAAGGGTTAAATATGTTTTTGATCCCTATAAATATCTCACATTTCAATTTTAGTCCTTATAAAAAAAGGACATATTTTAGTCCCTACAAAAATTTTATGCATGCAGTTTTAGTCCTTACTATTTTCTAAAATTTTGAAAACTATTTAATTACCTCTAAAATTTTAAATTTTTGAATAATTTTTTTCATACGTGTTCAGATTACTATAAAATATTTCTTTACCAAATTATATATTTTTTTAAAATTAGAAGAATTAAATATGAATTTTTTAAATTTCAAAAAAATAATGATAAAAGTAATAAAAATCTCGACTTATAAATAAAATTTTGAGTTCCCTTTTTATCGAGAAACTTTTTATAACGTTCTAAACATATCTAAAAAATAATCATTCAAAAATATAATTATTTTGTAGGAATCAAAACACGCTATTTTTTTATAGATACCAAAAATTATTTTTGATAATTTTATAGGGACCACAAACATATTTAACCCTAATTCGAATGTGCCTAAATATTTTATTTCTTATATTTTAAATTAAAGTATTTCAGCACAATTATATAGATTAATCTCACAAATTATTTATTCTTTTGATACAATTTTTTTATATTTGATAACACATCGAACTTTAATTTGCAAAAGAGAAAGTTCTGGATAGAACAAATACAGTACAAACTTTTGAAATACTGGATAACTTTATTGTTTTGTACGATGTTTAATGGACAAAAGACATGGCAAATAAAATAGAGTAAAATTTACTATAATACCCTTTATGAATATAAATACTAACACAGGAGAGAGAGAGAGAGAGAGAGAGAGAGAGAGAGAGAGAGAGAGAGAGAGAGAGAGAGGAGAGAGAGAGAGAGAGAGAGAGAGAGAGAGAGAGAGAGAGAGAGAGAGAGAGAGAGAGAGAGAGAGAGAGAGAGAGAGAGAGAGAGAGAGAGAGAGAGAGAGAGAGAGAGAGACTTTTTTTAACTTATTCTAAACCATAGTTTTTTAATTGAATATAATCTAATAGTTAAATTAACCTTTTACTTAATTGACAATTAAATTAAATTCATGGGCCATTTGTACGACGCCCATAAATGAGGATCCATTTGTACTTTAGTGATTGTTGTGCTTGTAACTAGATTTACATGGGCCATTTCCTAACCTAGAATAGTTTCCCTATAAGTTCTTGCTATCAGCTTTCAAGCGAGGATGTTTGATGTAAGAATCAATGATGCCGACTCAAGAATATGAACCATTGAGAGAAACTTCCAATTAAGAGTATATTATATACGATGAAATCACTTTTTGGCGGTGTTTCGTTGGAGTCGATGGAATTAAGAATTGTGTGCATTAAATACACCTCGTGTAAGTGAAACGTTGTTGCGACAATGACTTCCAGGTGATCTCACACGTGTAGTTGGGAAAATGACACTCCTAAGCCCACTCAAGTGTCGTTTGACACGAGTTTTAATTTTCTGTTAGATCATGATTTTTGAACTTAGAGGTTGTTGTGCCTAAATAAGTAGGAACTTGAAATTCATTTCCGAGAGAGAGCATATTTTTAATAAAAAATAAAGAATATTTTTGTATTTTAAATAATTTGTATTAGAGATAAAAAGTTTTCATGATTTAGTGAATGATACAAATTTCATTTTTTTTTAATCTTTATCCTGATTTTTGTCCAATTTTATGAACAATTTATCCTGATTTTTGTCCAATTTTATGAACAATTTTACAATCAAATGCATGATAACTAGAATTGTACCTTTGAGTCCCTTATTTTTTAAGAAAATCAAACGCAATACCACACACAACATTGGTTGTTTGATTATTTATCCAGTGATTATTTGATAATAAATATGTAATATTTAGCTTGCGGCTTTGATTATAACAAAAGGGCATTTATAATTAATTTCTGGGTCCCACGCGTCTTTAACCTTGTAAGCATATATTTTTTCCAATGGGGAAATTGATAAATATTCAAGTTGACTTCTATGGTTGTTATGTCCAAAGTCTTTACATCACATATATCAAATTTAAAGCAATCTAATTTCTAATAATCGTTATTTGCTTGGATATTTCCACCAACATTCCCAGAACCTTCTTCCTTTCCCATATAAATACTCAAATCCTGCTTTTCATTCATCTAAACTATACCTTCTTCACTTCATCATTTTCTTATACACCAACATATATCCCTTCCAAACAGCTCTTAGATTCTACATCAAAATGGCTGCCAAACGTCTTTTGGATGATTCTGATCAAGACAAGCACAAACGTATCAGAACTACAGCAACACCTTCTTTTGCTTCGTATGTTTTTTATTCCTTAAACCAATCAAAATATTCATTCATTCTCTTTGCTTAATATTCTTAATTATTTTTCATGTTCCAACTATATTTATATATTTATTAAATGTTGCATATTAATATTAATTACTTTTCAATTTTCATGTGACAGGGTAATAGGAGAAGTTGTTATGGTGAAAAACATGCAAAACCTTTTCTCTGGCTTGGAACCATTACTTAGAAGAGTGGTAAGTAACAATTCATCTTTTACCATTATTTACAAATGAAATTATTATCAACTATACTTTATTTAAATTTATTCGTAACAAACGTGCCCTTAATACGATCAGGTGAACGAAGAAGTGGAACGAGCAATGCAACAATGTTATCCATCGCGATCGATAACAAAGTCACCTTCGTTGAGACTCCAAGCAATGGAACATCCTTCAAGTTTTCACTTCATTTTCAAAAAGAAGCTTTCACTTTCTATATTCACCAGTAGTAGATTACTAGACATGGATGGAAACTCAATCAATGTGATTCTTGTCGACAAAAGCAATGACCAAATTGTCCCTACAAGTCTGCCTCACCCAATCAAGATAGAAATTGTAGCTCTTGATGGAGACTTTCCATCTAGTGAAAAGGAATCATCATGGACTAGTGAAGATTTCAATAGTAATATTGTGAAAGAAAGAACCGGGAAGAGGCCATTGCTTACCGGAGAATTGAATTTTATTATGAGAGACGGAATTGCACGAATTGGGGATATTGAGTTCACCGATAACTCAAGCTGGATTCGTAGCAGAAAGTTTAGACTCGGTGTTAGAGTTGCTCCCGGGAGTAATCAAAATGTTCGAATTCGTGAAGGCATGACCGAACCTTTTGTTGTTAAGGATCATCGCGGCGAATGTGAGTTTTCTTTCCTTTAATTATTAGTTAGTTGGTAACATGCCTCAATTAGTTTAATTTATTTTATGGTTGTTACAAATGAAGTGTACAAGAAACACCATCCACCAAGGCTAAATGACGAAGTGTGGCGTTTAGAGAAGATCGGAAAAGATGGAGCTTTCCACAAAAAATTGACTTCGGCAAAGATCACAACAGTTCAAGAGTTTCTCAAATTATCTGTAGTTGATCCTGCTAAACTCCGAAAGGTACATATACAAGACACTAGTGTTAAATAAATGATAAACATTTATAATACATAGCTAATAATGTTTATATGATTTTGCACTCAGATACTAGGTGTTGGAATGTCAGAGAAAATGTGGGATGTAACAATGAAACATGCAAAGACTTGTGTAATGGGAAACAAACTATATGTGTACCGTGGGCCTCAATTTACCATTCATCTGAATGCCATGTGTCAAATGGTTAGAGCTTATACCATCAATGGCCAAACCATTCCCAACAGAGACATTAGCAACATCAACAAGGTACATTTATTTAATTATACAAAAAACTTCCTTGTTTGTTCCATCACTTTAACTTTTCTAAGATATGTTTTTTAACCTATAGTTTATTTGATTAGCAGAGTTTCATACAAAACTATGTGAGAGAAGCATATAATAGATGGACTGAGTTGGAGGAAATTGATGAAGGTTTGAATGAGAATGTGGAAGCAAGTCAATTTCAAAACAACAGTAATCATCAATCATCGGTTATGGCATATGAACCGAATGAGTATTTTGGAGGTAAATGTATAGAAGGTGGAATCTATGATAATAGTAATAATGCAGAAATAGGGTGTATAGAATGGTCACCATTTGCCACGTCACCACCATTCATGAATGGAATGCATTATAGCTTCTCAGAGTCACAATCAGATGGTGGTGATATAACACCTTCAAGTTCAGGACCAGTCATTGGTGGAGCCTCCTCCTCGAGGTGGCATTAGAAAATTTAGTAATTTGATAAAATATTTTGGAGGATCAAATTAGTGTCCAACAAAAAAGTGGTGTAGCCTAGGCTGTTTTGTCTATAGTTAGGGATCACTAGAGTCTTTCTATTTGTAGATAGGTTTAGTGGCTTTCTATGGGTCTTGTTCAACTTCTGCAAAAAAAATTGCAAACCTGCCTTTAATGGCCAGTGTTGATATGTGTATTAAAATTTCAGCAATTACAATTTGAAAAACAGAAAAGCAGTTACTAAGCAGCGATTATCATAAATGCTATTTTATTCTCATAATTAACGTGGATAAATTTGAACAGCCCAACTAAAACGGACATATTAATATTCTTTTATGTGCAATCAGATCAGATTATTGATATTTTTTTATGTGCAATCAAATCAGATTAAGTCGAGTGTTTGGTTGATTCAATTATTTAATTTAAATAATATAAAATTATTTTTTATCGAATTCGAATGATTATTGTGGACTAATTGAAAATCGAATTCAACTAATATTTATTTATTTTATTTTTATTACTATATAACTTATGCATTATAAAAATAAATTAATTATTGTTAAAACAATAGATTTATCGGATTACTTTTCATATTTTTTAGTTAATTTTTGAAATTTTACTATTAATTTAATTAAAAATAAAAAATTAAAATTTTATTTAATTATGTTTATGGATCTCGGCGAGGATCCACGAGAACGGAGATAGAAGACAAATTCTATCACTGATGAGTACGATAATGCTTCTCCTGCCCCCACACTGTCCCATTAATATTCCTAATGTTATTTGTACTTGCACTCTTATACGTACTTATTTTAATTATTTTAATGGATAATTAATCATTTTCATATTCATTTATAATGTGTTTACTAACTTATTGTTAGGGGTGTCAAAACGGGCTGTCCGCCCCGCCCCGCCAAAAGCCCGCCAGGTAAAATGGGTATGAAATTCAAGCCCGTCCCGTCAAGGTGGTGGGTTGGCGGGCGGCGGACCGGTCCGCCTTCTTTTTTTTTATAATTTTTTTTCTTCATTTTTTTAAATAAATTAAAATGCTTTGTTTTTTTACATTTCAAAGGTAACACACCAATTCTCTGTACAAGTTACCAAATTAGATTAATATAGCAAATTAGCAAATAATGATAAACTAGCAAATTAAATTAATATAGCAAATTAGAAATATAGCAGTAACTAACATTAATGTTCACCCTAACCACATAATTCAACACTAATTTCATTACCCTGCTATGAGTATACATGCTACCTTTTCAAAAATGCAGTAGAATAATTGGACTTGTTCCAAAGATAAACACACCAACTCTCCATACATGTTACCAAATTATATTAAAACAATTAAAACTAATATAATAATATCATGACAAGCTAAACTAAAACTAAAGACTTCCATAAATAATAATAGTTTAAAACAAATATTGGGTCATATTTTTTTTTCTTTCTAAATGGGCCATGGACAATTTCTAATCTATGTAGTTTTTTTTTGTTTTTTTTAACGGGCTGGAGGGCCAACCCCGCCCCATTATGTATTCCGCCCGCGGGGTTTTTTGTTTTGGCGGAGAGGGCGAAATGGGTAGGCGGGCCCAAAATCCATGCCCAGCCCGCCAATTTTTGGCGGATGGGGGGCCGACAATATTCATTAAAAATGAGTTTAATTGTCTGTTTTTGGTTGAACCTTTAAACCTTTAAAAATGAGTTTACATCGATTTAATTTTCGGTTTGGTGTTAATTACTTTAAAAAAAAACAATAAATCTTATTATTATTGCAATTTGACTTTTTTTTTTATCAAAATAAACTCAATGCAATTTATTAATCAAATCTGCTTTAATACAAAGAGAAATTGAGTTAAACGTAATATGCCTAGATCAATAATTGGCCGCGCTTACAAGAGAATGTGAAACCATATTCACTTGACGCTTAATAAACTTTACTTCAAAGTTTGGATAAACATGTAACAAAGCTTTACTAGAATTAATAGTAAAATTAATCTCGGATCCACCAGGATGATTGATATGAATGGCTTGGACTACTCTTTGGGAGTCACTTTTGAAAATAACATTTTTCATGTGCAAGTTGATAGTTTCATGGATTGCTTCTTTAAGGGGCAAAGCTTCAGCTTCAATAACGAAGAGAATACCAGGACCCCAAGCCACACCTGCAATAATGAAATTCCCGAGGTTATCTCGCACATACCATCCTCTATTAGTAGTGCCTCGGTGTTTGTTAAAAGTCGAATCCATGTTACATTTCAACCAACCTTCCCTTAACGGATTCCAACTCATAAAATAATGCTGGGGGTTTTCGGTATCTTAATCTTTTTTGGCCATAAACCATTCCTGCCGCTTATGAAATGCTAAACAACCAAGTTTAGGGGTTTCCTTATACTCATTGCGCCAAATAAGATCATTCCTATTCTTCCAGATCTCATATATCATAACTGCAAATCTTCCAGCATCTTTCCTATCCTCGTTACCACATATATCAAAGATAAGTGACTTAGCATCATTAAAAGAATGTAAACGAGCGTCTATAAGAGTGGACAAACCTACTGCCCTCCAACACTGGTTAGTCACATTACAACCAAAGAACATATGTCAATCATCTTCAAGGTCATTCTCACAAAACTGACAAGTTGATGGGCAAGGATCACGATGTTGTCAGAGTCTATCACGAGTCGGTAAGCATCCCTTACAAATTCTCCATAGTAGATGCTTGACTCTAGGTAGGGCTTTGATATTCCAGAGACCACCAATCCTCTTCCCCTCTCCCATTCTCATGACTCATATGCGAGCTCCTCCACATTTTATATCCAGAACGCACACTATAGGAACCATTTTGTTCTTCCTTCCAAATCACCCTATCCTCCTTAACCTTCTCCAATAAAGGCACCTATAAGATTTCTTAAGTATCTGCAAAGTTAAACAAATATCTTATAAACCTTATATCCCATTGTTTCACATTAGACAACATAAGATTTCTAACTGTAATACCATACACACCTTGCTTCTGGGGACTGCTTAGACATCCATCCCTTTCCCCCCGAATCCAAGGTTCATTCATTACCATGATGTGACTACCATCCCAAATACTCCACCTGCAACCTAAGGACAAAACTTCCCCCGCCTTCCAAATACTCCTCCACACAAAACTAGGATTATAACCAAGGTTAGCATCAAAGTAAGACGTTTTAGGGTAGTATCTTGCTTTAAAGATTCTTGAAACAAGAGCATGAGGTTTTATCAGTAGGTTCCAACCTTGTTTAGCCACCATGGACATGTTAAAGGCTTTAAAGTCTATAAACTCTAACCCACCTTCCTTCTTAGTGTAAGCAAGCTTTTCCCAAGAAATCCAATGAATTTCCCTATTATTACTACCTCCTCCCCGACAGAAGGAATTAAGCTTCTTCTCAATATAATTAGACACTACATTTGGGAGGATAAAAATACTCATGATATATGATGGAATTGCTTAAAACACCAATTTTATCATGACTTTTTTCCCTGATTTTGATAATGATCGACCTCTCAAGGAGTTTATTCTCTTCAAAATACGATCTTTGATAAAAGAGAAAGTTTCCTTCTTACTCTTACCAATAATTCAGGGAAAACCTAAATACTTTCCAATTCCCATCACATGACGAACTCCCATAATGCTAGCAAGGTCCTCCTTAGCCGGATTGCTGATATTACGGCTGAAGAACACTTCAGGTTTAGTCAAATTAATCTCCTGCCTTGAAGCATCTGCATAAGTGTTGTTCAGCATCATAAGATATCTTACTTCAGAAAGATTGGCCCTACATAATAAAAAACAACCGTCAACAAAGAGAAGGCGAGACAGACTAGATGCCCCTTTGCAGATTTGGATCCTATGAATGTCTCCACTTACCACTGATCCCTTAATAAGAGATGAAAGACCTTCTGAGATTAGAATAAAGAGGTAAAGAGACAGAGGGTCCCCTTGCCTCAGTCCTCTCCCTGGTTCAATAGGTCCAACCCTATTTGAATTAACAAGAACAATATAGTGCACTGAGGTAACGCATATCATAACTCAATGAATCCACCTATCTGCAAAACCCATCCTGGAGAGCATACCTCTCAAAAATCCCCAATCCTTTCTATCATACACCTTACTAATATCAACCTTAAGAGCCAAATGAGCCTTACTACCTTTAGTCCTACGCTTGAGGGCATGGATGAACTCTATAGAAATCATCACATTATCAAGCATAGAACAACCCTTCACAAATGCTGATTGTTCCTCCACCACACATTTATCTAAAAAAATATTCAATCTATTAGTAAGAACTTTAGACATAATTTTGTAGACCACATTGCATAATGAGATTGGACAAAAATCCTTCATGTCGTGAGGGTTAACACTCTTAGGAATCAAACAAATATTAGTATCATTTAGTGACGGGGGAAAGAAACCCCTCTCCAACCAAACCGTGGCATCCTCCAAGATATACTTACCACACAAATCCCATAAGTTCTGATATAAAGCCAGATTAAAACCATCAGGACCCAGCAATTTATTAGGGTGCATTTCACATAAAGCAGCGTGAAGTTTTTCCTTAACTAAATGGGCTGTCAATGTGTTATTGTCTTCCACGGAGATCTTAGGTTGGATAAGGAAAAGCATTTGTTCATATTCACTTTGTTTGGCTGCAAATAATTCTTCGTAATAGCTTTTTGCAATATCACACATCCCTGCCTGATCACGCCCCTCAACACCTCCATCCTACATCAGCATCGTAATTTTTAGAAAATTCTTTCTAACCGTAGCGGATAAATGGAAAAACTTCGTATATGGATCAAGTATGCATCTTCCTTTATAAGCAATTTATTGTATTCCTTCTGAGCTTCAAGAAACCACGACATCAACTCCAAATTTTGGTTCCTGTAGTTTCTCTCCATCGTATCTTTAAGTCTTTCCATTTCATCCTTATTTTGTCTATTTTATACTTTGTTCCACTTCTCTAACTCTTTCGCACAAGAGTTAATGTGATGCATAATATCATGATTCTCGCCATGTAACCATCCATTCTGAACAACGTTCCCAATACCATCTTCTTTCGACTAGTAATTCTTAAATCTGAATGCGTGTTTTTTTCGCTTATGCTGTCGAGGTTATCAATGCAGTAAAATAGGTCTATGATCCGAATGAGAAACTATAACATTGACAAGCTTAACATTAGGAAACAAATCCATCCAATCCATCGTTGTCATTGCTCGATCTAGATGTTCTTCCACAACATGATCCGTCCCTTACTTTTAATCCAAGTAAATTGATGCCCCTCAATCGGATTGTCCACGAGATTGTAGTCGCTCACAGCCTGACAGAAACCAACAAATAACTAGTTTGGATAAGGGCGTACACCTTTCTTATATTGTTGTGTTAGAAGGTCATTAAAGTCTCCGATAATACATCATGGAATATTCGACATGTTACGAATTTCACGAATCATATCCTAAGTTGGCCGCCTTTTGTTTCTCTCAGGGAATCTGTAATAACAGGTTAATCTCCAATCCCTTTCACTTTGTCTTGGATTAATATGTTAACAAAATTCCATGTAATGTTTATCACACTACAACGAGCTGTTTCTTTCCACATTATGGCTAGTCCTCCACTTCTTCCTTCTACATGCAGAGTGAGACAGGCTTCAAACTTCAACATCACGCGATTACTTTCTAACTTTCTTGATTTATATAACTTCTCCGATAGAAAAACTATGTCAGGGCGATACTGTTTATTGGTTTTGTAATTCAATATTAGTTAGATAAGATGTGTGATGTTAAGTGTGATGTCACAACATCACAATCTACTATTTGGTTTTGTAATTCTTTGTTAGTTAGAACTAGTTTTAGTTTGTGTAATAAAGCTGTTACATGTCTTGGTGTATATATATATAGCTTTATAAGCTGTGTAAACCAACTGATGAATTTCAGTCATTAATGAAAGTATACACTCTCTATTCATTCATCTCTCTTCTCTCAATTTCAAGAAATGCAATATCCAATATTTCTTTCAATTCTTTTCATCATTCAAAAATTGTTCTATCAAATTAGTATAGCAGAGCTCGGTTCGATCATTGTTGTTGGAGAATTCTTGAAGTATGGCAACTCACAACAATAATATTTCTACACATCTACCAGTGTTCGAAGGAAAGAACTTTGATCAATGGATAGTGAAGATGAAGGTTATATTCAGGTTCCAGGATGTTCTTGAAGTTGTGGATGAAAGGGTACCAGCATTAGCAGCGAATGCAACTGAGGTACAACAAGCAGCACATAAAGATTTGAAGAAGAAATATGGGAAAGCCATGTTCTTGATACATCAGAGTGTAAGCAATGAGATCTTTGAAAACATCATGCATTATGAAAGTGCAAAGGAGACGTGGGATGCGATGGAGAAATTGTATTCTGGGGATGGTAAACTGAAGAAGGTGAGGCTTCAAGCATTAAGAAGACAATATGAAGTGTTGGCGATGGAAGAAGAAGAAACCATAAGTCAGTAATTTGATAAGCTGATTAATCTCACAAATCAGATGACAAGGAATGGTGAAGCTTTCACTGATGTGATGAAGGTGGAGAAAGTTCTCAGAACTTTAACACCAAGATTTGATCACATTGTGGTTGCTTTAGAAGAATCTAAGGACCTAGATTTTATGAAGATAGAAGAACTGCAAGCAAGTCTTGAAGCTCATGAATTGAGGTTGACTGATATAATCAAAGAAAGAGGTAAAGATGCATTTTCTGATTAAGCATTGCAGGCCCAGTATGTGAAGACAGGAAAATCCAAGAAAGATAAGAAGGAAATTCAGTGCTATAATTGTCAGAAGTGGGGACTTTATGCATCTGAATGCAGATCGAAGAAGGTTCCAAGAAGCAAAGATGAACCTCAATTTGCTCAAAATGAGGAGTCATATTCTTATGAAGTACTCCTGATGGCAACAGATAAGGAGGAAGAAGCAAGAAGTGATGAATGGTATTTGGACACTGGGTGTTCAAATCATATGACAGGCAAGAAGTCGTGGTTTTCTGAACTAGATGACTCAATAAACAGAAAGATAAGATTTGTAGATAATAGCATAGTTTGTGCAGCTGGAATTGGGAAAATATTGATTCATAGGAAGGATGGTAAGAAGGCATGCATTACAGATGTATTGTATGTACCAAATATGAAGAGCAATCTCATCAGTATTGGTCAATTACTGCAGAAGGGATATACTATAAAGATGGAAGCACAAGCCATGAAGGTTTTTGATAGCAAGAATAGGTTGATTCTAAAAGCTCCATTGTCAAAACAAAGAACTTTCAAAATCAACATCAGCGTTTGCTATTAGAAACTAAGAAGGAAGATTGGTTATGGCATCAAAGATATGGGCATATCAACTTTAGAGACTTGAATATGCTTCATGAGAAAAACATGGTACAAGGTTTGCCAAAGATAAAATTGCCTGATGAAGTGTGTAATATGTGCTACACTGGAAAGTAAGTCAAGAATTCATACAATGCAGATGTACCATTCAATGCAACCAGGAAACTTGAGGTAATTCACTCAGATGTATGTGGACCTCTGAAAGTAAAGTCAGTAGGAGGGAATAGCTATTTTGTAACATTCATAGATGAATTTACTAGAAAAGTATGGATTTACTTGTTAGCTAAGAAAAGTGAAGTGTTTGGTGTGTTCAAGAAGTTTAGACTGCTAGTTCAAAATGAAAGTGGAGAAGTAATTAGCAGATTGAGAACAGATGGAGGAGGTGAGTATACTTCCATTGAATTTAATGATTTCTGCTCATCAAATGGCATAAATCATGAAGTCACTGCACCATACACACCCCAACACAATGGGATCTTAGAGAGAAAGAACAAAACTTTGGTAAATATGATATGAAGCATGTTGAAGCAAAAGCAGATGCCTCATTACTTGTGGGGAGAAGCAGCTGCTACTGCAGCATATCTCATCAATAGAAGTCCAACAAAGAAGCTGCAAGACAAGACACCAGAAGAGGCATGGTGTGGAGTAAAACCAAGTGTCCAACATCTAAAGATCTTTGGCTCAGTATGTTTCAGACATGTACCTGATCAATTAAGGAGAAAACTGGATGATAAATCTCAGGTAATGATTATGGTTGGTTATCACTCAACTGGTGCCTACAAACTCTATGATCCAAGTAGCAAGAAGATAACGTTCAACAAAGATGTAAAGTTTGATGAATCAAAATGCTGGAACTGGAAAGATAAAGCATCAAACAAGTTTGATAGTCAATTTTATCTAGCTGATTCAGAGACAAAAGAAGGTGAGACTGAGGAACAAGAAGAAATTGTTGAGGACACAAATGAAGGAGGTGCAGAAGTGACAAATAGACCAACAAGGAACATTCAACCACCAGTCAGGTTGAGAGATTATGAGACGTTTCCTGATCAAGATGTTACAGATGAAGGTGACATAGTGCAACTAGCAATGCTTGCTGAAACTGAACCAGTGTCTTTTGAGGAAGCTCTTAAACAACAACATTGGAAGAAAGTAATGATTGAAGAACTAGACTCTATAGAGAAGAATGAAACATGGAGCTTAGTACAACTACCTGCTGATAAGAAGTGTATTGATGTTAAGTGGGTGTTCAAAACAAAACTGAAGCCAAATGGTCAAGTTGCTAAGTATAAGGATAGATTAGTTGCAAGAGGCTTTCTACAAAAGTATGGACAAGATTACTATGAAGTGTATGCTCCAGTAGCAAGGATGGAAACAGTCAGATTGATTGTGGCTATAGCAGTCAAGAAAAATTGGTCCATGTATCAGCTAGATGTAAAGTCTGCTTTTCTCAATGGTGAGCTAGAAGAAGAGGTGTATGTGAATCAGCCACCAGGATTTGAGATAAAGGGAAAGGAAGAGCATGTCTACAAGCTTAATAAAGCTCTGTATGGGTTGAAGCAAGCCCCAAGGGCTTGGAATAAGAAAATAGACAGTTTTCTTGTTCAGCAAGGTTTCATGAAGTGTGTAAATGAACATGGAATCTACTGCAGAAATACCACAAATAAGCTTATTGTATGCTTATATGTGGATGATATGATAGTAACTGGAAGCAATGAAGCTGAGATGGAGGACTTTAAGAGAAACATGATGAGGATGTTTGAGATGTCTGATTTAGGCAATCTCACATATTTCCTTGGAATTGAGTTTGAAATGAATTCAAAAGGAGTGGTGATTCATAAAAGGAAATATGCACAAGATGTTTTGAAAAGGTTTAATATGCTGAATTGTAAACCAATTTCAACTCCAGTTGATACAGGAGTAAAGTTGTCTTTGGTTAATGATGAGAAAGAAGTAAATATAACCTTATTCAAACAAATTGTGGGCTCCTTGAGGTACTTGTGCCATACAAGGCCTGATATTACTTATGGTGTAGGTTTGATCAGCAGATACATGATAAAACCTACCACCTCACACTTAGTTGCAGCCAAGAGAATTTTGAGATATGTGAAGGGTACAAGCAGCTATGGTATTCAATACAGCAAGGACCAAGATGATGATCTAGTAGGCTACTCAGATTCTGATTGGAGTGGTGATAAAGATGACAGGAAAAGCACTGCAGCCTATGTGTTCATGATTGGAAATGCAGCCTTTTCATGGAGTTCAAGAAAGGAACCAATTGTTGCATTATCTTCGTGTGAAGCTGAGTATATTGCAGCTTCTATGGTAGCATGTCAAGCTCAATGGATCAACATGTTACTGAGGGAATTGAAGCTGGTGAAGACTGAAAAGATGGAGCTCAGAACTGATAGCAAGTCAGCCATAGACTTAGCAAAACATCCAGTTGCACATGGTAGGAGTAAACATATTGAAACCAAGTTCCATTTCTTAAGAGACCAGGTGAACAATGGAAAGTTGGAAATGAAACATTGCAAGACAGATGAGCAGATAGCATATTTGCTCACAAAACCTTTGAAGTCAAGCAGCTTTGATTACTTGAAGATGAAACTTGGAATGGCTGAAGTATCTAACTAAATGAATTAAGGAGGTGTATTGGTTTTGTAATTCAATATTAGTTAGATCAGATGTGTGATGTTAAGTGTAATGTCACAACATCATAATCTACTATTTGGTTTTGTAATTCTTTGTTAGTTAGAACTAGTTTTAGTTTGTGTAATAAAGCTGTTAATGTCTTGGTGTATATATATATATATATATATATATATATATATATATATATATATATATATATATATATATAAGCTGTGTAAACCAACTGATGAATTTCAGTCATTAATGAAAGTACATACTCTCTATTCATTCATCTCTCTTCTCTCAATTTCAAGAAACACAATATCTAATATTTCTTTCAATTCTTTTCATCATTCATAAATTGTTTTATCACTGCTGAGCAAGCATACGTAAGTTCAGATTTGCTCTCGATTTGCTCAGTCTCAGACAACTCCAACTTAAAACTTCCATGAGTCCCGGTAGTCCCGACTTCCAGGACCTGCCGTTAAAAAATGTTCATTTGTTGTGGCAACCTCCTCTGCATGCTCTTTGGTAATGTCTGTCCTTATTTTCTTCTCTACTTGGTCATCTTCCTTAGATTGTTCAGTGTTGCATGGCTGAGACGAGGGGTTGATAGTGTTTCTTACTGTAGTTCGGTTGATGGTTTGTTGAGGGTTGAATTTGGGGTAAATTTTTTTATTAAGCTGGGTAGATTTGGATTGAGCATTCTATGTTTTAAATTCTAAGGGCTTGGGGTTAAGGGTTGACAATTTAGGGGTAAAAGCGAAACTTGTGTTAATGTCATGATCAGAAGGGTTTATAGGTTGAGTTGTGCATGACATTAGTTTTTCTGCATGAAAATTAAAGGCAGGTATATTATTTATCTAGTTAGCGGAATTTTTAAGGGTTGGCTACTATGGGTTTACTGATGTGGGATCGTGTCCCCTAAGTGGGGTAGTTATCAAAGTGTGATTCGAATTTGAAACATGTGTGGGGGTTGGTAATGGTAATTGGGATTGGTGAAGGATTAAATGTCTTACAGTATTTGTCAGGTGGCTGTCTTGGGAAAGATTTTGTTGTGAATGCACTTGTCCAAAGCTGACTGGGGTAGTAGGAATCTGATTAATAATGGGATGAGACACAACATTAATGTCATTCAACACCCACTTATTTTGGTCATTAAAAATGGGATGAGACACTGGATTATTGTCATTAAACATCCAATTATATACTTACATGCACCAAACTTGTAATATCCATACGTCCATCCAATGATTTACAGAGAGAAAATCTCATATATCACTAGGAGTAGAATACAAGAGCTTTATCTTTGGACAATGCTCTAGCAGAAGATAAATTGGGTCATCGTTATCCGCAACCAAAAAGTATAACGTAGTGATTTCATGTGCGGATGGATCCAATATCTCATTGACCTCTTGAGTGGGGGCAACTGAACATTTACTTCATTTTATGCTAGCACCACGTACAACATTTGTTTCCGAAAATTGATCTTCAACATGACCATCATTTTCATTCGGATGTTGTTGGAAGGATCCACTTATTCTCTGCAACATAATACTTGTTTTGAACACAATGCATAATAAACACATTTCTATCTTTTATAACTTTTCAGATAAAACACATACCGCATATAACTCTTCTAACTTTTTTAACTTTTCCATGTCCTTCCTCCGATTTTCCTGCTCTGCTTCTAACATCTTCCTTTGTCATCTAACTACTTCTCAAAAGCAGCAATACTTTCTTTTTACACTTGTAATTCTACGCTTTCAGCTTTTTTTCTAGATGAACCAAAGAATAATCTCAGGCCGACGCCTTCTCCAACACCACGAACGCACCCACATGCTTATTTGTTCAGATATCTTCTACTAGTATATCATGTCGTGGTTCTGGAACAAATGAGTCTCCACAGGTTTCCTCAACCAACAGACCCTACACAACATGCATGATAATATTAATATTGTAATTATCGCAACATTTAAAAAACACATGACATACACACAACAAATTATACTTACAATTTTCTCAGCAATTACTCTTAACGCATCTAAGGTGTACTCTTCATTTGGTCTTAGTCGAGCCCTCTTCCACTTCTCATGTCTTGACGGTGGAGATGGGTTGCGATCACGACTAATGGAGTCCTCATCTCCCATTTGTTGTTTTTTTCATTCATCATTGTTTGCTCAAGGTTCATATAACCACCACGAGACAATCTATGGGGGTAAATGCTTTTTTCTTTATTTTTGTATTCCTGCTTAAATTTTAGCATGCTATAAACATAGTGAAAATATGATTAGTATCTATATATCATTAGCATAAAATTATCAAGATAAATAAGACTAGTACTAACTATGAATTTCTTAGAATGACGGTTCTTCGAAAACGTTTTCCAAACCTTGTTCAAAAGATAACTATATCTCACCCATGGATGCTCATTAAGAATGTATTAGAAATTATATAAAGTCATATCGAATAGATAAAAATTAAAATTAATACCTTCACACCTGTCCATATTTTATCTTTGACAGCCTGTGGCACTTGTTTCGAATCATCTATCAATATACTGACTTTGCTACGTCCAAGGAACGCATCATAACTCTTAAAAAGCGAAGAGTTTTCACCATCAACTACTCTGCAGTACGTATCAAACGTGATCGAATTTTTTTTACCAGTGTTGTGGACTTTTGTTAATTTGGCAAGCATTGTTGCCCCTCTTTGTGATCTTTTATTTTGAGTATCATTTGTACGAGTTTTACTTGTCATAGTTTCGTCACCACTAGATAAAGAATACGATGAAGATGACATATATGTTCAAAAACAACAACAATAGAAACAAACTCTTTCATCTATTATTTCTACATATAACCATGGATAGAAACATGTTATCATACGCATTCAACAACAACAACATTAACACAAGATTAATCAAATATTATCACATACACATTCAACAACAACAACAACAACAACCACAAAAAAAAATTAATCAAGTGTTATCACACACATTCAACAACAACCACAAAAAAAACAAGAACAACAACATCAACAACAATGGAAACTGAAGTTTACTGTAGATGCATGGGAAATGTTTTTTACGTATAATAAATGTGAATATTTGGGTTGAAACAAATAGTGTTGTTGTTGTATTCAACCTTGACGATGATGATGGTGTTAATGCTGGCGTTGATTTGTTGTCTTCCTCATCGTGATGACTACGGGTTAAAAATGAACCGATGAAAAATGATGAACCAATGAAAACGATGAACCAATGAACAACTGATGAAAAACGATGAACGATGATGATGAATGATAAATGTTAGGGTTAATATGGTGTTTTGTTTCTCAGCAGTGAACGTTAGGATTGAAATGGTGTTTCGTATTGTATCAGTGCAAAGAATGGCTATTGAAGATACAAACTAGTTATGTGTGATAAATATGAAAGAAAGATACCACCACGGTTAACAACCGGAACCGTGATGATATATTATTTGCTTAATTAAATTTCACAATGTAGCGCTAATTTATTATAATTTAAAATATTTAAAACAAAATAAAAAACATGTCACAAGGGTTCAGCTACGCAAACGTGGTGGTATTACATTTATTTAAAAAATTTAAAACAAAATGATAAATATGTCACAACAGTTGTTTAAATTAAAAACAAATAAAAATACAAAGATGCGACTAAATGTTAAAGAAATAAAACATTTGAGGGTGCTGAGATTTGAACCTATTGTCATACCCTAAACTTTGACCCTAAGATCCCACACCATTTGCATAATGCTTTCACGCATCACTAACACATCATAAGTACAAGATATGTGTGCTTACTTGCTTCACAGGTTATGTATTCCCCCTAAAGCTTAAGTAGATGAACAATCAAGGATGAGCATGATCTTCAACCTATCAAGTCTCTCACTCATTCATAAAGATCAAGAGGCCTCTTCCATCAAGAATCAAACACAATTCTATATCACTTCAAGTGGATCAAACCCGAAGATCATCTGAGGCACCAAATTAGGGTTTTGGTTGATCAAGGCCTCCAGAGAGAAATTTTCATTTGAGCATGAGCCAATACCTCAAGATATGTTTCAAAGACCTCAAATACCTCATATTAGTCCATTCATATAATTGGATTGACCCAAAGAACTTGGTTCATAAGCAGTACAAAGATTCAAATTCATATGGACCACAAACTAGGGTTTTTGACAAAAAAGTCAACCATACCTTTGACTTTTGACCAAGACATGTTCTCAAACCTTAGGACATGATTCAAGACATTCAAAAAACACCCTTGGAGTCCATCCATGATGTTTAAAAAGTCCAAGGGTTTGATTTATTAAAGGATCACAAAGTTCAAGATTCATCTGATATAAAAAGTCAACTGTGTTCAAAATCAAGTTAGACTTTTTAAGTTTCTGGTCAACCATGCCCTTTTCAAGTCAAGAATAATGTTAATATGTAATTTGGATCATGATTGATCAAGAAAAATCAAGAAAAGCGAGATAACTTATAAAGAGGGCAACCTTGGAAAACTTGAAAATTTCACTAAGTTATAAAAAAACATGGTTTTTACCTAACTTTGCAAGGGCATAATTTGTGATCCAAGAAACCATTTTCTTGGATCCAAAGCTCAAATGATAGATCTTCTTCCATACTACAAGATTGCTTGGCTGAATCATCCCCAAAAAATGCATAGATTTTGAGATACAAAGCCATGAAGTTGGAAGAATTTATGTTTTGAACTTTGACACTTAGACATTTTTAAGCAGAATCTGTTTTGTGTTTTGGCCAACTTTGGGGTCATTTTTCACCATGATCCAAGGAGATTCAAGACAAAAGGTAAACATCAAAGTTGAAGTAGGATATCTCAGATTTCCAAAATGTGCAAGAACTCCATCCAATTCCACTTGAGCAAAGAGTTATGGAGGGTGCAATACACCTTGCTGCAACTGTTTTGCAAAATCAGTTTTGGGCATTTCTTGCACTACACGATTTTGAAGTCAAGTGCAATGATCATGATCATACCAATTCAACAAAGATCATAATAAATCACCACAAACCTGCAAGATCAAGTATTGAGTCAAGAAGAATCACATTTGGAACGATGAAGTTTTGTCACATATGCCTTGAATTAAAAGTGCATTTATGTGCAATAGTTCATATTCAACAAAGACACTCTTCACAGTCAAGATTCATGCATAAACAACAATAAAACCATTTGAGGAATGTGGATTTGGTCAAAAGGTAGCTGTGCTACTTGGAAGTGATAATGTACCTTGGCATGGAAGTAATGATGTCTTGCCAAAAACATTGAATGAGCTCTTATCCTTCAAGCCATCACTATTCAGCCAAGACAAACCTATCCACCTATAAATAGAGCCCACTTCTGATCATTCAAACCACCCCAAAACAACACAACACTTGTTTTCTCTCATTTCTTTCTTTCACTCCAAGTTTAAAAATCTTCTAAAGTGAGAATCGTGTTTTCAAAACCAGAGCTTCTTGGCTCAAACGTTTGGTTCAAACACATCATATACATCATATATGAGTGATCCAAACACTTAAACACCATCAGTAACATCAATTGCATCAAGATCATAGCTCATCCCAACCAAGCTGCAGTTGGATTCGGGCTCTTCAATCCAGAAGGTTTCCATACATTCTAAGCATATCAACACATTCCTTGAGGTGTAGGGAAGCTGTCCAAATCATCATTTCACTTCTGTAACACCTACAACTGAGGATTCGATCTCCTCTTGCAAGGTAAGCCTGAACTTTTCAAACTCCATAATTCATGCATCATAAATGTTGTCTCAAGTTACCAATATGTTTATGGTAATTCATAGATCATTTACCCTTAATCAATTCCTGTTTATCTTGCACGAATAGGATTTCATATTAGTTTTTGCAAATTCTAGGGTTTCTGTGTTCATGCGTAATAACTCACTCCACACTAAAAAGAAATGAAATTAAATACCACCATTGAGTTCCTTGTTTCAAAACGAGTGATTTTCATGTTTACATTATCCAGTTTCATTTCGTATTGAGTGAGATAGCATAGATTTTGCAAATCCGGCTAGAGGTTGAAGATGAAGTTCTTCGCGCGAAAATTTGAATTTACCACGCATTTATCATATAATATGTGTTGGTTGTGTTTAATTATCACCAACACACTGGCTCAGTTGGCAAGGGTGTGTTTTGCTTATGTCTGAGTGGGAGGACATGGGTTCAAATCCCACCCATGCCAAATTTTTTACCACTTTTCCTATTTTCATATTTTTCATATATTATTTTCAAATAATTATTTTTATATTCAAATTTAATTATTTTTAAATGATTTTTTGCACACATGTCATTCACACACTATACTATTTTAATCCACAAAAAAAATAAAAAAATAAGATTTTAATTTAATCACTTTTTTTATTAAGTTGAAAATAAATAATTTTTATGATTAAAAACCTTGAAAATTGATTTTCTTCTTAATTGTTTTTAAACCTAATGCATTTTGATTCTCATATGAATATAACCTAATGTTTTAAACTTTGTTTTAAGATCACAACATGTTTATTTTGACTTACATATCACTTATATCATGTTTAAATTCATTTGAAAAAGAAAAACACCTTTGATTAATTCTTTCAAAATTAGGGTTTTCCTCCTGATTAAACTTTTCAAGATAAATCTTGGGCCTCTACTTGGTATAAGTCCCTTCCCTTTTTTTAGAACTCACACCATGATTAATTATATGTTCATGTGAGTAATTTGAAGAAATCATACTGGTTTAAACATTTATTTCATTTGAATTTCATAAATTCAGTCAACACTCATTTTCATCAAAACCAAATCTTGGGCCTCTATTAGAGTGTAAGACCCATCACATTTTCAATTACATTTTTCAAAATCTTGGGCCTCTGCTAGAGTGTAAGTCCCAACCCCTTTCAATTTTCAAATCATCAATATCTTGAGCCTCTGCTTAGAGTGTAAGCCCCATCACTTTTCACATTTTCAAAATCAATTGTTATATATCTTAGGCCTCTATCCAGAGTGTAAGTCTCATCCCTCTCTTTCAAAATCATTTTCTGTTTTCAAAACAAAGATAAAATTTGGGCATCTGCTTAGAGTGTAAGACCCAACACCTTTATACATAGAATAAATCTTTGGGCCCTTGTAAAGAGTGTAAGACCCACCACCTTTTCTTTTCAATAAGTCATGGGCCACTGCTTAGAGTGTAAAACCCAACACCTTTGTGAATAAAATAAAACACACAAATAAAATATTCAACACATCAAACCCTAAAGATGCAAACTCTTCCATGAATTCAAACATGTCATATCAATGTATATGCTTATTAGTCTTCAATCATGTTTCTTCATATTCTGTTAAGTTTCTCTTGACATTTATATCATCCTTAGTTTAGACATAGGTCAAACAATAGGATCCCTTCAACCATAACTTAGTTCAAACAACTAGTTCTTTGGTCTCCTCTTGGGCCTTATGCAAGCATCATTGTCTCCTATTGGGCATCATACAAAGAATCTCACCCCAGAAGATAGCCTCCTCTTGGGCTTCATACAAGGAGACTTGGGAAGTCTCATTCAATCCCCTAGCCTCCTCTTGGGCTTCATACAAGGAGCATCAGGCTTCTTAAAAGCATAAAATCTTCTAGCCTCGCCATCCTGGGTTTCGTACAACATACAAATAAATTCCTTTAGCCTAATTTCATCCTGAGCTTTGTACATGATATAAATAAATTCTTTTAGCCTCACCATTCTGGGCTTTGTACATGATACAAATGAAAATCCCCAAAAGAGTCAGTCAAATCCTCAGTATTGAGTTAGTCTCTTCAACAATCACTAGCCTTCTCTCAGGCTTTTATACAAGAGCTTCTCCAGTAAATCAGCCTCAATCTTGGGCTTTATACAAGACATATAAAACTCCCCAGTTGAGCTAGTCTTTTTCAGCTTCATATCTTAGGCTTCAATCAAGAGAGAAAAGGAAATGTCTGGTGTATATGTGACTATGTACTAGGTTGTAAAGATTAAAAAAAACTAAATTATTGTCTAAGATAAACTCTAAATTAGTGCATGCTTGTGTAGATACTAATTTCTTGAACCGAGAATGATCACAATAGACGATAAATTTTACCTCAAAGAATTCAAACTTAAAACTTCTAATGAAATTGAAAAGGACATTTACTACTCCATTCAAATACTCTTTATCATCTCATCGATCCAAATACTCTTTATCATCTCATTCAAGTTCCTTTTGGATGTTGTTTCTATAAAACATTAATCAAATTTACCTAAATATTTTATATTTATTTTTAAATTAAAGTATTTCTACACAACTTGTGTAAACTATTCTCTCAAATAATTTATTTTATTTTTAATTCTTTTCTTTATTTGATGAAATAATCGAACTTTAAAATATGTATAGTTAATAGAATCAAGTATTTAAGTATGCCTACAATATTGGTTGTTTGATTATTATATCTAGTGATTATTTGATAAATAATTTGTGAATTTTAGTTTGCGGCTTTGATTATAACAAAAGGGCATTTCTAGTTAATTTCTGTGTCCCACACGTCTTTAAACTAGCAACCTTATAATTTTTCCAATAGGGAAATCGATAAATATTTAAGTTGACTTACGATGGTTGTTATGTCCAAAGTCTTTACATCTCACAGAATTTTTTTCTAATAATCGTTATTTGCTTGGCTATTTCCACCAACATTCCAAGAATCTTCTTCTTTTCCCATATAAATACTCAAATCCTCTCATTCTACTTTTCATTCATCAAACTATACCTTCTTCATCATTTTCTTCATCAAAATGGCTGCGAAACGTCTTTTGGATGATTCTGATCAAGACAAGCACAAACGTATCAGAACTACAGCAACACCTTCTTTTGCTTCGTATGTTTTTTATTCCTTAAACCAATCAAAATATTCATTCATTCTCTTTGCTTAATATTCTTAATTATTTTTCATGTTCCAACTATATTTATATATTTATTAAATGTTGCATATTAATATTTATTACTTTTCAATTTTCATGTGACAGGGTAATAGGAGAAGTTGTTATGGTGAAAAACATGCAAAACCTTTTCTCTGGCTTGGAACCATTACTTAGAAGAGTGGTAAGTAACAACTCATCTTTTACCATTATTTACAAATGAAATTATCATCAACTATGGTTTAGTTAAATTGATTCGTAACAAACGTGCCTTTAATACGACCAGGTGAACGAAGAAGTGGAACGAGCAATGCAACAATGTTATCCATCGCGATCGATAACAAAGTCACCTTCGTTGAGACTTCAAGCAATGGAACATCCATCAAGTTTTCAATTCATTTTCAAAAAGTAACTTTCACCTTCAATTTTCACAGCTAGTAGATTACTAGACATGGATGGAAACTCAATCAATGTAATTCTTGTTGACAAAGGCAATGACCAAATTGTCCCTACAAGTCTGCCTCATCCAATCAAGATAGAAATTGTAGTTCTTGATGGAGATTTTCCATCAAGTGAAAAGGAATCATCATGGACTAGTGAGGAATTCAATAGTAATATTGTGAAAGAAAGAACCGGAAAGAGGCCATTGCTTACAGGAGAATTGAATCTTACTATGAGAGACGGAATTGCACCAATTGGGGATATTGAGTTCACCGATAACTCAAGCTGGATTCGTAGCAGAAAGTTTAGACTCGGTGTTAGAGTTGCTCCCGGGAGTAATCAAAATGTTCGAATTCGTGAAGGCATGACCGAACCTTTTGTGGTTAAGGATCATCGAGGAGAACGTGAGTTTTCTATCTTTCCTTCAATTAAGAAATAGTTTGTTGGTAACATGTCTTCATTTGTTTAACTTATTTTAAGGTTGTTGAAATATAACTAACAATTTAATATTTTGATACAAATGAAGTGTACAAGAAACACCATCCACCAAGTCTAAATGACGAAGTGTGGCATTTAGAGAAAATCGGAAAAGATGGAGCTTTCCACAAAAAATTGACTTCTGCAAAGATCACAACAGTTCAAGAGTTTCTCAAATTATCTGTAGTTGATCCTCATAAACTCCGAAAGGTATATACATATACAATACATACAGACTCTATTAACTAAAAAAGAGCATTAGTGTTGAATTAATGATTAACATTTATAACTAATAAGCTAATAATGTTTATATGATATTGGAATCAGATATTAGGACTTGGAATGTCAGAGAAAATGTGGGATGTAACAATGAAACATGCAAAGACTTGTGTAATTGGAAACAAGCTTTATGTGTACCGTGGGCCTCAATTTACCATTCATCTGAATGCGATATGTCAAATGGTTAGAGCTTATACCTTCAATGGGCAAACCATTCCCAACAAAGACATTAACAACATCAACAAGGTACATTAAATTATGCTAAAACATTTCCTTGTAAGTTCCATCATTTTAATTTTACTATAAGATATGATTTTTAACCTATGCTTTATTTGATTAACAGAATTTCATACAAAACTATGTGAGAGAAGCATATGCTAGATGGAATGAGTTGGAGGAAATTGATGAAGGTTTGAATGAGAATGTAGAACCTAGTCAATTTCAAAACAGTAATAATCATGAAGCATCAGCCATAGGATATGATCAGAACCAGTATTTTGGTGATAAATGTATAGAGGGTGGCAATTATGTAGCAAATACTACTAACAATAATGCAGAAATAGGATGTATAGAATGGTCACCATTTGCCACGTCACCTCCATTCATGAATGGAATGCATTATAGCTTCTCAGAGTCACAATCAGATGGTGGAGATATAACACCTTCAAGTTCAGGACAAGTCATTGGTGGAGCCTCCTCAAGGTGGCATTAGAAAATGTAGTAATTTGACTGGAGAATCAAATTAGTGTCAAGTATTGGCCCAGAAAAAAGGATGTAGCCAAGGCAATTTTGTCTAAAGTTGGGCTTACTTTGATACCTTTTTGTAGTTAGGTTTAGTGATTTTCTAGGCCCATTTTAAGGTTGTGTGAAATATGGGTCTTGTTCAACTTCTGCAAAAACAAAAATGCAAACCTGCCTATAGTGGCTAGTGTTGATATGCGTATCAAAATTGCAGCAATTACAATTTGAAAAACAGAAATGCAATTACAAAGCAGTATTTTAATTAAGTGCACGTGATAAATATTAAAAATTAAGTGCATGTGAAAAATATTAAAAATTAAATGCATGTCATAAACCAACTTCTTATCGATAACGCTTTTATATTTGAACAATATATTCACAAGTAAAGTTTTTGTAATTAAAATTCTGTTCGATTTTGAGCGTTGGTGAACAACATATTCATAAGTAAAGTTTTTTTTATTAAATTTTTTTAGAAGAACTCCTACTCTGTTCTCAGACTTTCACAGAGCACTATCAATTCTTTTTAATTAGAATTGTCAGTATTAGTTACAACACCACACACCCATGCAAGTCTCTAAAATCTTAAACAAATCTTCAAAGAAACGTTAAATCCAAAACGAATATCCTAAATTGATCACAAATCTTCAAAGATAGGATTCACGTCCATGCAACAATGGAAAAAGAATGAGATAGAACATGAAAGAAATCGTTTGCAGGTGTTCAAGAAGGGGACAACTTCTCTACCCACCACAAAAAATTGGATAGTGTAAATTCAATCAATCAATCAATGCCATATCATTTTATTATATTTAATTATTTATTTAATAGTTTAAATTTTGTAGATTTTCAATGCAATTTACTCTAATTTACTCTATGGGTAACTCTACCCAACTTTTTGAGGTGGGTAGATAAGAATTCACCGTTCAAGAAAGATTCAAACCTCTTTTAAACATGAGAACAATGGAAAAAGAATGAGATAAAACAAATGATGCACACTTTGAATATGGTTCAGCCCAATCCATCTTCGTACATGGACACGGGAGCAACATATCATATGACATCCAGTAATAGTAATCTCTCATCTTATTTTAATTTGAGCAAAAATTATGGTATAATCGTCGGCAATGGTCACTCTCTTCCTATTTGTGGTTTTGGTAGTGCTAATTACCCTTCCCTCACCAACCATTAGTATTAGAAAATGTATTTCATGCCCCTAAATTAATCAAAAATCTTATTTATGTTCGTAAATTCACTATAGATAACTATGTTTCTGTTAAATTTGACCAGTTTGATTTTTCTGTTAAGGGATTTCATATGGGGAATGCCTATAATTAGATGTGAGAATCAAGGCAAACTATATCCTATCACCATCACCAATAAAGTTGAGTCTCTAGTTTCCTTTACAATAATTTCTTCTTCCATTTGGCATGACTGTTTAGGTCATCTGGGAGCCCCTATTTTAGCGCCCCTTATGCGAAATGAATTGATTGAATGTTATAAAATGTCACAATTGTATTCATCATTTTATCATTATTGCCTTCTTGGTAAACATGTTAAAATTTCATTTATCAATTCTCATAATTCTATAAATATGCCATTTGATATTTTACACAGCGATGTGTGGATTCTCCCGTTATGAGCTCTTTAGATCACAAATATTATGTTCTTTTTTGGATGATTACTCAAATTTTTAATGGACATTTTCGATTTCAAACAAATCTAAAGTCTATTCAACATTTCAAAAATTAAGAACATATATAAAAACTCATTTTCAATGGGAAGTAAAAAACATTCAATGTGACAATGGTGGAAAATATGTAACTGGTAAATTTCAAAATCTTTGTTAAGCCAAAGGAATCTCTTTTCACTTATCGTGTCCTCATACGTTGCCACAAAATGGTAAAGCCATAAGAAAAAACCGCTTTATTAATAATATCATTAGAACATAGGGGTGGCAAAACGGGCCCGGCCCGTTGGGCATGCCCGTTTAGCCCGCACTTTAGTGCGGGGCGGACCAAAGATTCAGGCCCTCACCCTCTAACGTGTCCGCCCTTCCTCGTTTTCTTTGCGGGTTTTTGCGGGCACGAGCATTTACATAAAATTTTGCATTTTTAGGCTTAAAATGTGTAGTGTATGCGGGCTTTCCCCGCCCCGCCCTCACTTTTTTGCGGGGTGGGCCTAAGTTTTAGACTCGCATCCTCAACTGTGACTGCCCCGCCCCGCCCCGTTTTTTTGCGGGCTTTAGCGGGGCGGGCCTAAATGGGGCGGGCATGCCCGTTTGTTACCCCTATTAGAACATCATTAGTTCATGTTTCATTACCACCGTCTTTTTGGCATCATGCTTTACAAATGGCCACATTTTCATTGAAAATTTTACCAAGTAAAAATCTTCATTACCACTCACCTCTCAAAATCCTATATCAAAAAGACCCATCCTACTCCCATTTACGTGTTTTGGTTGCTTGCGCTATCCTTTAATCCCTTACACTACAATAAATAAGCTTCAACCAGGTTCCACCCCATGTGTATTTTTAGGATATTTGTCACATCACCGTTGATAGAAATGCTATGATATATCCTATAAAAAATTAGGCTAAATTACAGTTTTGGTCCTCTTGTTTGTCAAAACTCACGGTTTTGGTCCCCCCATTTTTTTTAACAGTTTTGGTCCCCCACCCCAATTTTGACCTCACTGTTCATGTACTGTTCATGTACGGACATGTACTGTTCATGTACGAAACATGTACTATTCATCATTTTTTTGGGCCAAAATTGGGGTGGGGGACCAAAACTGTTAAAAAAATGGAGGGACAAAAACCGTGAGTTTTGACAAACAGGAGGACCAAAGCTGTAATTTAGCCAAAAAATTATCATTTGTCGCCACATCTTATTTGATGAAACTGAATTTCCATTCTCAAAGTTACATTCTCCCTCTTCTAAATTCTCATACCCCAATTTTGACCCTGAATCGCCGAGTCAATATAGTTATCATGACATCTGCTTGATCTGCATAGCATGACATGCATTTCATCTTGTACAATGCCCAATTTATCAGGCAGGATAAATTTTTTGGATTTACAGACAGTCCGATCAAACTGAATCTCAACAATGCGTAAAATTAGTGGACGACAAAATTTCAAAATCGAGCTTGCAGACGTCAATTATATTAATCTACATTTCGCGTATTTTAACCTGGCGTGCTCGTTTTATTTTTTGACTACTTTTTTGGTCTATTTTGATCAGTCTGAGCCATTTAACTGGTCATATTTTATTTCAAAAATTGATCAAACGTTGTATTTTTCCAATAGGTTTATCCCGCACTGATCATTTTGGTGCATTCAGTTCAAATTTTTTAGCACTTTTTCGCCGACTTGTAATCATTTTATATCATTTTATTTTTACTTTTTTAATCAAAATGTTCAGAAAAAATAAATAGATTTAATAAAGTATTCAGTTTAATTTTATTTTCCTTTATTTAAAATATTTCCATTTTATTTAGTTAATTTCTAAGACTCATTTTTACCTCCTAAAAATAAATATTAAGGGGCTTTTGTGTCATCGCATTTAGTCTTGTAACTCTAGTTCATCACTATATATACATAGGCCAATACATGAAGACAGAGATCCATTCAATCAGCTGCCACCCCCCATTTAGATCTCTCTCTCTCTCTCTCTCTCTCTCTCTCTCTCTCTCAGATCTACATTTTTTTCCTTTTAATTTTTTCATAAAATAGAACATAGAAAGTTGGGAGAAAAAGGATCTTAGAAAAATAATGAAAGGAGAAGTATCTTCTTAATCTTCTTTATTTTTTCGTGTAAATTGTAGCTTCTCATCAACAATAACTCACTCCATATGCCACATACTCGCACCTATATTCTTCTCCTTCTTCTTTTTTAAAATCACAGTGTTCATCACTACATACCACTAAGTTTTTATTTTCATATCCAAACTCACACCGACAGTGAACTCATATAAAACACTGCTGCAAAACTTCATACCTGAACCATGCGTCACCACCATTAACATCCGAAACAACACCACCTGCAGTAGAAAACGACGACGAAAACAATATCACTCACCACCGTGCGCTCCTTAGCCATCAAAGTTCAGATCCACCACCGTTGTCGTTACGACACCTGTTTAGTTCCTAATACCATACAAACTCAATTTGTTGTTATTTCTGTGGAAACATATAAACATTCTGGAATTTCATTTTCCAGGTAAAATGTTTTTCTTCTCTTTTTCGGAAATTTGTTATTTGCATTTAGCTCATGATAAGATTTACAGCAAATTGATGGGTAATCATGAGGGGGAAGCATACACATTGGATCAAACACTCACCTAAAGGTCAAAGACTCACCCAAACAAGTGAGAGAGACACCACGTATTCACCCAAAACCTTAAGGTGATAAGTGTATGGGTCTTCTTACTTATAAAGTGCCTAACCACCACTTTTCAACGCAATGTGGGACTTAGAACTCATACAATTGATTCTCAACAACTCACATTTTTCCTAACAATCTCCCCCTCAAGTGTGAGTCTATCCATTATGCTTCCCCTTAAGCGGAAGTTCTTTCATCCACATGCTTGTACCACCGTTGAAAGACACTTTTATCTCGTCATGGGTACTTCAACGAAACATGCCACCTGACCACCATGTCAGGAAGACTTTCGACACAAGGAGCCGGTCCCTTACTCGAACCAGACTCTGATACCACTGATGAGTCATCATGAGGGGGAAGCATACACATTGGGTCAAACACTCATCTAAAGATCAAAGACTCACCCAAACAAGTGAGAGAGACGCCATTCACCCAAAACCTTAAGGTGATAGGTGTATGGATCCTCTTACTTATAAAATGTTTAACCTCCACTTTTCTAAGCAATGTGTGACTTAGAACACATACTTGATTCTCAACAACTCACATTTTTCCTAACATAAATCTTGTCAGCCCCCTAATAATAAAAAAATTTTTAGGTCCTTTTTCTTTAATAAAAATCTAAAAAATATTTCAATTTTCTCTCTCTTTTCCCAATCAATAAGTAGAATATTAGAAATTAACTTAAGATAACATTCTTTCGATCATAACTAAATGGTTCCCGTTGAGTACAACGGACGTGAGAGGTTCCCTTTGCGTAACCGAATCCCGAACCCTGATTTGGTTGCGACGACCATATCCTTATCTTTCGTTTTAGGGGTTTTATTCTATATTTTTCCTTTCCTTCTATGGGAATAAATAAAGATCAGTGGCGACTCTGTTAAGTCCACCCCACGAGCGTGTGTTTGTGCTTCACAAGGTCGGCACTCATTTTTTGAGGTACGACACACATCTTAAAACTTCCTTAACATTGATCTACCATAATATATAATTAATCATTTGTTATAACAGACTTGTTGGAACAAAATTGGTTTGTCGCACATCCCTTAGGTTTTGATGATAACAAAGTATTTAAAGAACAATAGTGTATACTAATGTTTGTTCTAGTGTGCAGGACCATAGACTAAAATTCATATTAAATCCAAGTATTGGTTTTGACTCTGAACATCCAAAGAAAGGCGTGAAGAGCATTTTCTGATGTATAAGAAGTTGAAGAACTAACTCTGAAGAAGTCATCTTCTAAAGAGGTTGACATTGAATGATCAGACTTTGATGATCAGAACCTAAGCTAGTCAAAGCGCAAGAACCAAGATGACACTGATAGGTCACAGTTCATCTCTGACCACACTTTATCACGTGATGACCTATGCTCTAGTTTCTTCATAGGGTCTGCTATAACTGCTAATTACTTTTGTAGTAATGTTTTTTCAAACAAGGTTTCACCTAACCTGACAGTTTGGTGAAACATCTCAACGTCTCCCAACGTCTTTTTTGAAGATTCTCAAAGGAATCTATCGTTTCATTTTCAACGACTCTTTTCTTCACTATTTAAAGAGATAAAAGACTTGAAGAAAAAACATACACACGATACAACAACAATGAAAGGAGTACATAGTGAACATGCTAACACAAAATGATTGACAAACAAAATCGAAGCTACTCTGTCAAAGTTTTAACACAAGCTAAACCTAGGATTTCTTATCCTTGTATATCTTAGAAATCCTTAAGTCCTAAAAGAGTCCTATTGCATTGCATTATTTATACACCTCCCATTATATATCAAGTGTATTCACTCAAGAATCATTTATCTGCTAGGTAGATTGTTATAAGTCTCTTACCAAGTGTTTGAGAAAGTAAGTCTCCCACTTGTGTATTTGATCAAGGAAGTATCGAGACTTATGCTTGAGCAAGGGATTCTCATATTGTGTGTTTGATCAAGGAAGTCTTGACATTTGTGCTTAAGCAAGGAAGTCTTATACTTGTGTGTTTGATCAAGGAAGTCTTGAGCCTGTGTGCTTGAGCAAGGAAGTCCCACACCTTTTTGTTTGAGCAAGGAAGTATTGAGGAAGTGTGATTGACCAAGGAAGTCTCACACTTGTGTGTTTGAGCAAGGAAGTCTTGAGCCAGTGTGGTTGAGCATGGAAGTATTAAGCTTGTTTGATTGAGCAGGGAAGTCTTAAGCTTGTGTGCTTAAGCAAAGAAGTCTCTTGATTATGTGCTTGAGAAAATTGTAATCTTGTTTGATTAAAGTGAAAATATCTTATAAAGTATAAGGGAACTGGACTACTCTTGCTTTGTGAGAGGAACCAAGATAACTCTGTGTGTTATTCTTCTTTCTTGAATTTTATATCTGCTGCCTATCTCTAACTAACTCAGAATCTATAACCTTGTGTTTAGAATCTAACTTAAGAGTTTTAAAAGAAATAAAAAGAAAACACAATTCAACCCCTCCCCTTCTTGTGTTTTTCTTACCTTCAAGATTGACACACACAACCACATGCCTCCTTTCTCCCCATATCAGCCTATTCCAAAACCACACTTCATCCCCCATGCCTAACACACTGAATAACCAACACACCCCAATATCTCCTCACATAGTCCAGTACACTCCTTAAACCAACACATGTCATCACCAAACATACCATTACATCCCTCAAGTCGAACACCCAATTCACTTTCATCCTATTTACCAACCAACATTGAGTTCAGACGACAAACCCGTTACAAGAAGCCAACATGGTATTTTCAAGCCAAACAAAAAATATTATGGTCTTCATACTAATGTAATAAAATCATCCTTACCTCATAACCCTGTGTCTACACTCAAAGACTCCAATTAGATAATGGCTATGTTTGACGAATATAATGCTCCTATTAAAAATAAGACATGGTATTTAGTGTCGCGTCCACGTGATGTTAATGTTATTTGTTCCATGTGGATTCTTAGGCATAAAGAAAAATCTGATGGTTCTTTTGAGATGCATAAAGCCCGACTTGTAGGTGATGGTGCAGGTCAACATGTTAGTGTGGATTATGGTGAAACCTTCAACCTAGCTGTTAAACCAACAACTATTTGAAACGTACTTAGTCTTGCTCTTTCCAAAGCAGTGCCAATCCATTAGCTAGATGTAAAAAATGAATATTCCCAGGGGGAACTCAAAGAAATTGTATACATGTTTCAACCCTTAGGTTTCAATGACCTAAAACATTCTCATTGTGTATGTCTTCTACATAATTCATTATATGGGCTCAAGCAAGCTCCTCGAACATGGCACAAACGATTTCCCTACTATGTTTCTTCTATTGGCTTCTAGCAAAGCAAGTCAGACAACTCTCTCTTCTTCTATCGAAAAGGTATTCATCTGTCCTACCGCCTACTATATGTAGATAATATACTTCTTATTGTTTCTTCTAATGACCTTCGAAAGTCTATCACAACACTACTTAGCTCCCAGTTCGCTATGAATGATTTGGGATTGTTGAGTTATTTTTTGGGTATTGTTGTCACCTGCCATACTGGTAGCTTATTTTTGTCTCAAAAGAAGTATGCAAAAGAAATTCTTGAACTTGCTGAATGGCTTCTTGTAAAACTTGTCCTACACTAGTTGATACTAAACGAAAACTGGGCGCCAAAAGCAGTAACCCATATGAAGACCTTCCTCTCTACCGCCACCTTGTTGGCGCTCTTCAGCACCTCATCATCACAAGACCAGACATATCTTAAGCAGTACAACAAATATATTTATTTAAGCACACTCTGATAGATGAGCACATACACGCTCTTCGACGCATCTTGAGATATATTTAGGGCACGTGTAATTATGGGCCACAATTTTACTCTTCTTCTACAACGTCGTTGATTTCCTACACAGATGTAGATTGGTGCGGTTGCCCAGATACCAGGCAATCTACCTTTGGTTGATGTGTATTTCTTGATGACAACTTACTCTCCTCGTCTTCCAAACGCCATCCTACTTTATCTCGTTCTAGTGCTGAAGCACAATGTTAAAGACTTGCCAATGTGGTTTTTAAGTTTTGTTGGCTATGAAATATGCTTTTAGAATTACATTGCCTTAATTCACAAAACTACCTTGGTCTATTGTGATAATGTTATTGTCATCTATCTTTTCGGAATCCAATTCAGCATCAAGGAACAAAACATATCGAAATGGACATTCATTTTTTGTGAAAAAGTAGTTCGTGGAGACATCCATGTCCTACATGTCCGATCGCCCCATCAAATTGCAGATATTTTCACCAAAGGTCTCTCATTAGTCTTACTTCACGATTTTTGGGATAGTCTCAACATCTGTCAACCTTCCGCTTTAACTACAGGGGAGTGATAAAATTTGTATATATTTAAAAAATAATAGTCATTTATATTTGAATTCATTAGTCATCAAGAGAATGATGACAAATTGATGTATATAATGCACTCAGACTATCAATGAAAGGGGACACATTGAGCAAGATTAATTTCTTAAGTGACTTGCAGCAAAAAATTCAGTTAGTTAATTCTTTTTCTTTCTATATAAACTCTTGTCTATTGGTTTAATTCATCTAGATAGTAATACCAATCCTGTCTATCCCTAATTACATCTTATACCTCTCTAAATTTTATCACACTTTCTTATCTCCATTAGCTTGTGAATCAAGCGATCTCAAACAAGTACATGCATGATAGATTGTGTAGTGTACCAAGTCAACTCAAATTATATATCTATTATGTGTTTTAGAACTTGTATGTATGTATCAAGGCCTAAGTTACAAAGAAAAATTATACAACAAGACTTCTATATTTTTTTAGCAATAGATGGTTTTTCTTCATTTGATAAGAATAATAAAACCAACATTCAACTCATCATAATCAAGTATTTTCTTTAACTTGACACCATATTATATACCGCAAAATGTTTAACTCTATCTTATCAAACAACAATTTATTTGACTTTCTTACACCCTTTCATCTCAAGTAGCCCTATTTATATATATATACACCTGTAAGTCAAATTACAATTTTTTTCTAATGCCACCTCAAGGCTCCATCATCAATGATTGCTCCTGAGAAGCTATAAGCCATTCCATTCACCAACGATGACGTGGCAAATGGTGACCATTCTATGCACCCAGATTTATCAACAAAAAAGTCATTCTGATCATATGAAGCTTGATGATTATTATTTAGAAATTGTTCCACACTTTCACCTGTAGAGTGAGATTCAATAAATCAATTTATAATAATACGGTCAAATAACTTTGCATATAGGCACATAGAAGCCACAAATAAATACCTTGAGTTAACAAAGCAACGTTATCATTCAAAGCTTCATCAATTTCCTCCAGCTCATTCCATCTATTATACGCTTCTTTTACATAGTTTTGTATGTAATTCTGCTAATGAAATAAACTATAGGTTAAAAATCATATCTTAGTATTAATTAAAGTGATGGAACATACAAGGACATTTTTAGTATAATTTAATGTACCTTGTTGATGTTATTAATGTCTCTGTTGGGAATGGTTTGGCCATTGATGGTATAAGCTCTAACCATTTGACATATGGCATTCAGATGAATGGTAAGTTGAGGCCCACGGAACACATATAGTTTGTTACCCATTACACAAGTCTTTGCATGTTTCACTGTCACATCCCACATTTTCTCTGACATTCCAACTCCTAAAATCTGAGTGCAAAATCATATAAACATTATTAGCTTATTTATTACAAGTTTTAATCATTTATTTAACACTAGTGTATTGTATATGTACCTTTCGAAGTCTATGAGGATCAACTACTGACAATTTTAGAAACTCTTGAACTGTTGTGATCTTTGCTGAAGTCAATTTTTTGTGGAAAGCTCCGTCTTTTCCGATCTTCTCTAAACGCCACACATCGTCATTTAGATTTGGTGGATGATGTTTCTTGTACACTTCAATTTTATCAAAATATTAATTATTAGTTATATCTCAACAACATTAAAATAAGTTAAACAAATGAAGACATGTGACCAACTAACAGTTGTTATTAACATCTTTGTTAATTAAAGGAAAGATAAAAAACTCACATTCTCCGCGATGATCCTTAACAACAAAAGGTTCGGTCATGCCTTCCCGAATTCGAACATTCTGATTACTCCCGGGAGCAACTCTAACACCGAGTCTAAACTTTCTGCTACGAATCCAGCTTGAGTTATCGGTGAACTCAATATCCCCAATTGGTGCAATTCCGTCTCTCATGGTAAGATTCAATTCGCCGGTAAGCAATGGCCTCTTCCCGGTTCTTTCTTTCACAATATTACTGTTGAATTCTTCACTAGTCCATGATGATTCATTTTCACTTGATGGAAAATCTCCATCAAGAACTACAATTTCTATCTTGATTGGGTGAGGCAGACTTGTAGGGACAATTTGGTCATTGCTTTTGCCAACAGGAATGACATTGATTGAGTTTCCATCCATGTCTAGTAATCTACTAGCTGTGAAAATTGAAGGTGAAAGCTTATTTTTGAAAATGAATTGAAAACTTGATTGATGTTCCATTGCTTGCAGTCTCAATGAAGGTGACTTTGTTATCGATCGCGATGGATAACGCTGTCTCATTGCTCGTTCCACCTCTTCGTTCACCTGATCGTATTAAGGGCGCGTTTGTTACAAATAAATTTAACTAAACTATAGTTGATAATAATTTCATTTGTAAACAATGGTAAAAGATGAGTTGTTACTTACCACTCTTCTAAGTAATGGTTCCAAGCCAGAGAAAAGGTTTTGCATGTTTTTCACCATAACAACTTCTCCTATTACCCTATCACAAGAGAATTGAAAAGTAATTAATATTAATATGCAACATTTAATAAATATATAAATATAGTTGGAACATGAAAAATAATTAAGAATATTAAGCAAAGAGAATGAATATTTTGATTGGTTGAAGGAATAAAAAACATACGAAGCAAAAGAAGGTGTTGCTGTAGTTCTGATACGTTTGTGTTTGTCTAGATCAGAATCATCCAAAAGACGTTTGGCAGCCATTTTGATGAAGAATCTAGGAGCTGTTTGGATAGGTTATGTAGGTGTATAAGAAAATGCTGAAGTGAAAAAGCTAGCTAGTTTAGATGAATGAAAAGTAGAATGAGAGGATTTGAGAATTTATATTGGAAAAGAAGAAGGTTCTTGGAATGTTGGTGGAAATAGCCAAGCAAATAGCTATGATTAGAATTTTGAATGACTTAAACATCAACAACCATCGTAAGTCAACTTAAATATTTATCAATATTTTAATGAGAAAAAGGTTATACAAGCTAAATGGTATGAAGGAGATCATTATTATATATGACCAGTCTCAGTTAGAATTACTTGCAGTGGAAGAAATGTATTGAAAAAAATATCAAATTGTTCATAGAACAATAAAAAATAAATTTGAATTGTTCAAATTTTGGTTACTCTTCTTCTTCTTTTTAAAAAAAAAAAAATTATTTTATGTGTTTGATTTGCCATTAAAAAAGTAGTTAGATGTAATTTCATTTTTCAACATTGAATATCATTTTTTAGCTTAGCCTACATGGCATTTTTTCAGTTTGTGTATTTAAACAATTGTGTACTTGATTTTCATTATCAATCTATAATAGAATTTCAATTCATGAGAAGGTAGTTACATTTTCTCTGTTCTCTCTCTTCCATCTTTATTATCTTCATTTTCTTCTTCTTGTGTAAAAACAATTGGTATCTAGAGCTCTGATATAGATTCACAGGAAACACCATGCAACGCCCTGTATAATATTTATTTAGAATAATACCATACAAGTGTTTTATTTAGTACTGACACCATCATAAGTGTCTAATGACATAATTCACATACTTGACCATTTCTAATACATAAATACAATTTATGGTACAAGGCATGAAAATTAGGCAAAACAATAAAAATCTAAGAATAAGGTACAATATTCCTCATTGTACAAGAAAATAATAATACACAGTAGAATAAGCTCAACTAAGCTTCTCTTAAAACATCCAAGCATAGCTCCACTTGTAAATCATACCTGCAAACAACGCCTGAAAAATAACAACAACAATGGGGCGAGATATTAAATCTCAGTGAGTTCCCTATCTTATGGATTCTCTCGGCTTTACAAGGTTCTAACCAAATCCTAACTCGAGTCCAAGGGAAGGGAAGGGAAGGGACTTCGAGTTCTCAATCTCACACTATATGGAAACATGTTCATGAGTTCACCAACTCGCAATATCACTAATCGATAACCTTACCAAGGCATCCCCTATTCCCATCCTCTTCTACGTCTAGAAGTCGACCCGAGTCATGGATCCTTATAGTTACTTGGCATACGAACTGGATTCGGGTTCTACGGGCCATTAACCGTTAGGAACCGTCACTTCACACAGGCCATTAACCGTCACAAGTCTCTTTACCCTTAGGCTCCATTCGTACTAGCACATGAATCAAACCTGCCAAGTAATCGTGCATACATTTCAGAGGAGCTCGAGACTCATGAAACTGCAACTCAAGTGAAACGGTTACGATTACGTGATCTCACACACAAACGCGATTGTATTCGACAATCACAAAGCCACAATGCCTTAAGGCCATATTCGCCTTTCATAAAGAACACAAAGGTTCACACACATGTTCCATACTAGTGTCTCACTCTCTTCTAGACCATTACTCGTCAAGGATGCACCTTTCTACATTGAATGCACGAGCATAGCCATCTAGAGTTTCTATCAATTTCTAATCACAACCTAGAATCATATCATTAGGTTTGGGGTAAGGTTTCCCACTCTTCCTAATTCATTTTAAGCATGCATATTCTCTCATTCATACTTAACAACAATTAGATAGACGTGGTTTAACACAATTTGCATATAACAATATCAATCATAAAACATACAAAAGCATATTACAATTGTATAATAGGATCACATATAATGATTCAATCACAAGTTATATCACCCATAGGTTTCCTCCGATTTATTTAATCGGGCAATGAAAACAATATTTCTCACTCTTATCCCGTAGGATATTTTCACAGCTTTGCATCGGCTATAACCATGCCTCGATCGAATTTACGATCCAAAAGATATGGATTGCAACAAATCGTATAAACATTATTTTCATTCATTTTCCACTAAATAATTAATCCCACATCATAGTCGCCAGACCTTGCGTCGCCCGACGGTACGCATCAGAACCAGAATTTTCTCTGCTGCGTTTTTAGGGTTCCAAAGCTCTAAAAACTCATCCTTTCCACACCAGATCATTTTCAATCAGCAAAACAAGCATTATCAATTGATCACATGCATAATACGACTACATTACGCGATTTATATCGAATTTCATCTGTTAGAAACATGATTTTGGTAAGATTAAGCATTTTTATCAATTTCTAACTCAAGCTCTAATAATCTCTAACACTTAGAACTTAAAGCTTCTAACTAGAACCCACCTTGATGATTGGAGAGGAGTTTGAAGAAGATGATGAACAATGATGATCCAAGCTCTCTTCTTCTCTTTTCCCTTTTTCCTCTCTTCTCTTCATTCTCTGTTTTCCTCTTTCTCTTCTTTTCTCCAACTTTCTATTTTTCTTTCTTTCTCTTTCTCTTACCACACACACACACACACATACACACACACACACACACATACACACACACACACACACACACACACACACACATATATATATATATATATATATATATATATATAACTTATTATATATTATAATCCAATAGGGTAAAACATCTCCAATTGATATTTTATCATCTTACACAAATTGATCAATTATTAGAGTTATCTTAAAATATTCTCTTGGTCTAATAAATAATGATATGTCTCTTTAATAAAATAATTGATCTCTTCAGAGTTCACCAGTTGTTCTATTGATCCCAATTAACAATACTTAAGAAATTCCATTATTCCAGTTTATCAAAGATAGAGTACATAGATACTCATCTGACATCCAATTGAGCATTCAAATAATATGGGGTATTACACACCAAGGAAAGCACGAGTGTACGTAAGGCGTGTGTGATTGATTTTGTTTCTTGAGTTCGCGTTGAATTCACGAACAAAATCGTAACAGAATTGCATTTCTTGATTCCGCGGGATTGGAAAACACGAGTGTTTGGTGAGATCTGAGTGAATTCTTGTACAAGTTTGAAAATGAATGGTGGAAACGGTAGCTTAAACACAAATCTTTCAGTATTTGATGAAAATAATTAGAATCAGTGAATGATTCAGATGCGTGTGTTGTTTGGCGCTCAAGATGTTCTTGATCTCGTCAATGACAGTTATGCAGAAGATGCAACTGAAGCACAGGGGAATACTAATAGAGAGATGACGAAAAAAGATCATAAAGCTCTGTTCTTCATCCACCATTATGTGGATGTGAATGTGTTTGAGGATATCGTTGATTTGACTATGGCGAAGGATGCATAGGACACACTGGTACGTTGTTATGGCGGTGATGCATCTGTGAAGAAAGTGAAGCTTCATAGTCTACGTAAGCAGTATGAGAATCTCAACATGAAGAACAATGAGAAGGTACCTGATTACATCTCTAGAGTGATTCTGATCACAAATGAGATGAAGTGTTATGGAGAAACTCTCTCTGAACAAGTAAATATTGAAAAGGTACTGAGATCTCTTACTCCTCAGTTTGATTACATTTTTGTAGAAATTGAACATTCTAAGGATCTGAGCACCATGAAAGTTGAAGAGCTGCAGAGCAGTCTAGAGGCACAAGAGTCGTCTCTGACTGAGAGAACCTCTGAAAGAGAGTTAGAGCAGGATTTGTAAGCCTCTTCTTGTAAGAAGAATCATAAGAATTCTTGCTCTGAAACCACGAAGAGACATGGTGGTGGCTAATAGAAGTCAGAAATCTCCAACTCTGATGAGAAGAAACATCATAAGGGAAATGAGAAGTTTGACAAAAAGAAGATTCAAACTTTGGTCACAGTTACTATTGTAAGAATTTTAGTCACTTTGGTGCTGACTGTTGGTCAAACAAGGAAAAAAAATTAGAAGAAGCAAATATAGCCAGAGGTGAGTTTGATGATGAACTCGTGCTATTGATGGCTTCTGAATCTTATGATGGATATTTGGTATATTAGTGGTATATGGACACTGGCTTCTCAAATCACCAAACTGAAAACAAACAATGGTTGATAGACTTTAACTCTAGAAAGAGGACAAAGATCAGATTTGCTGATGATAAGTATATGAATCCTAAAGGAAAGGGAAATGTCAAGGTCAGAGTGAAGAATGACAAAACTGTTCTGATCAAGGATGTTTAGTATGTTCCTGTCATCACTACTAAAAAAATCGCTTTTAGTAGCCAAATTAGTGACTGAAAATTTTTTGTCACTATAGCCACCAAATTAGCCACCAAAATTTGGTAAAATTTTAAATGTCGCTAAATCGGTCACAAAATTAAATTAGTCACCGAATTAGTGACTACAATTTTGTGACCACATATTCGGTCTCAAAAAAACATTTATATTAAGTTTTAAAAAATTTAAAGACCGAAATTTTGGTCACTAATAATTTTTTGTTTTCCTTCTTATTTTTCTAATTCTCTTTATTAAATTTTTAATGATAATTAATCACACACTTAAAATTAATTCATAAAATTTTAAGTAATATAAATTTATCTATTCATGCCACATATAAAATTAATTTTATTATTATTACATAAATTAATATTAATATATGATTAGTGTAAGAGATTTATTTAATATATCATTTAAAATTTCTCATTATTTGCATAAAAAATTGTTCAACTTCAATATTTTGTCCTAGTCTAGCAACGTGACACCACTGTACGCATATTATATATTACAGTTTGCATCAAAGTTTTTTAATTTATTAGAACGTTAATAATATATATATATATATATATATATATATATATATATATATATATATATATATATATATATATATATATATATATATATATATATATATAAACCAAATAATTACTAGTGCAGCCTTATGTCCAAGTGGTACAGATCCTATGATGCGTCTCTAAAAGATCTTCAGTTTGAATCTAGCTTCTTGAAATTTAGTTTTATTTTTAGCACTTTTAATCAAATAAAATCAGTCACAAAATCGGTCGCTATTGCATAGTCACAATTTTGGTCACTGATTTTCGGTCACTAAATATATCGCTAAAGAGTAGCGACTAGCACTTTACCGACCCAAAAATATTGGTCACTTTATTGGTCGCTAAGCCTAATAGTGACTGATTTTTAAGCTTTCTCGGTCTCTATTTCGGTCTCTAAAAACGAAATTTCTAGTAGTGCATGAAGAGAAATACGATGAGTGTAGGTCAACTAATTGAGAAATTTTTCTCAGTTATCGTGAAGGATAATCTCTTGAAGTTGGATGATTCTAATTAGAAGCTAATTATGCAGTATGAACAGGGAAGCAACAAAACATTCAAAGTAAATATGGAGACATATGACACTAAATGCCTTAGTGCAGAAGGTGTTGAAGGTAAGAGTGAGTTATGGCACAAGAGATTGGGGCGTCTAAAGTTTTCTTGATATGATAAGGAGCATGTTGAAGGAGAAGAAGCTACCTCACACCTTGTGGGAGAAGCTGTTGCCACTGCAACAATTATGTTCAACATGTGTCCAACCAAGACATTGGGGGAAATTGTTCATTTACATATGTGGACTGGAGATAAGAAAAGTGTGAGCCATCTGAAGGTGTTTGGTTATGTTTGTTACAAACATGTTCTAGATGCTAAGAGAAGGAAGTTGGATGATAAAAGCAAAGTCATGTTGCTTGTAGGGTACCACAGTACAAGTGTGTATAAGCTTTATTGTCCCGTCACTAACAAAGTTGAATTCAACAGAGATGCTATTGTGAAAGAATCAGAAGCGTGGGATTGGAACAAGTCTCAATCCAACTTTAGTTAAGTGTTAACATCTGAGTTAACTTCTGAAGATATTTTAGATTCTGGAGGAGATTCTAAGTCTGAAGATGAGTCAAAGTCTCAAGGTGACTCTGATGTTGAAGAAGAGTCTGAAGGAGAATCTGACTCTGAAGGTGATGTTAGAACAAGATTTGTTCATGACAAGTATTCCTTAAGGTTTGGATGATAAAAAAAGTATTGAAAGACCGATTGTGTTATCTAATGTGTGTTCTAAGTATCCACGTTCTAAAGCTTAAGAAGAATCTATTCAGAATCTGGTATAAGGGCGCATTTTAGAGAAGCTGAGTTATTGGCTTCTGGTGGTTCAAAACTGAATAACGTTCTTTAAGTGAAGACTGATAATATAGGTTTGCGTAGACTCTGAAGCTGAGTATATTAGAATCAGAAGAGCAATATATTATCTCTACAGTGAATGTATCAGCTTTTGTTAATCATTCAGAACCAGTGACAAAGCTAGGTTATCCGTACTGCAGAAAGCAAGCTACAATGTTAAATCAGTTTGTCAGCTAGAGTTTGTGTTCACAAGGCTCAAGAAGAGTTGACATGTTTTACGGATATCTACTCTCAACGTATCTATAGTACAAGATTCACAAGGAATACATTATGGTTAAAATAGTTACACATTGGATAAAGATCTTTTGGTGTATCTATCTTCAACATCTCTTGTACCATGGAATAACAAAGACACTTGTACAAGTTATCTCTTCCAACGGTTATCATTCTGCAACTGCTATATAAGTAGGTGAAGATTCAATCTAGAATCAACAACAAGGAGAATAAAGAAAGAGAGCAAAGAAGAAAGAAGTGTTTCACGCTTCTATCAGAATGGAAGAATAACAAGACCAATAATGGCAACATATTCGAAGATGCAGAATTTCTGTTATTTGTTGTAAATTGTACAAAGCCTTAAGATTTTTTAAACATTGAATATATTAGAAATCTTAAGAGCTATCATCTTTGTTATGGGTATTTCCCTGTACCTATAATAGTATCAAGTACACCTTGTTGACTATTCTGCTAAACAGATTGTGTTTAGTAGTTTAGAAAGAAAGTCTCTAACTATGTGCTTGAGCATCAAAGTCTCTTGCTGTGAGCTTGAGCCAAGTAAGTATCCTGCTATGTGCTAGAGTATTGAAGTGTTGATGAATTGTTGATTAAGCAAGAAAATTCTTGGACAGAAGGTCTAAGCAGAAGTCTTGGATTCGAGGAATCTAAGCAGGGAAGTCTTGTACTTGTGGAGTATGAGCTGAAGTCTTGAACCTGAGGAGTTTAATCAAGGAAGCCTTAGATTCGTGGAATCTAAGCAGGAAGTCTTGAATCTTTGTGACTTAAGCAGGAAGTCTTGAACCTGAGGGGTTTAAGGAGGAAGTCTTGGGCTGAGGGTCTAAGCAAGAAGTCTTGAATTTGTGGGATTTGAGAAGGAAGTCTTGAACCTGAGGGGTTTAAGCAGGAAGTCTCGGGTTGAGGGTCTATGCAAACAATTCTTATGCTAAGGGCATAATAAATTATAATCACGATTTGATTATAGTGAAAAAAACCCTTGTGCTGCAAGGGGACTGGACTACTCTCAGTTTGGGAGGAACCAAGATAAATCTCTGTGTGTTCTATTGTTATTCATTTGTTTCTATTATCATTCCGTTGCAACATATAATTAGAATCTGTACATGGTTTAGAATTTGAACTCTGTTAAGAAGAAAAGAAAAAATTTATGAACACAATTCAACCCTCTCCTTCTTGTGTATTTTTCTCACCTTTAGTTGGCATCAGGGTATGGTCTGTGCATAACACTTACAAGTGGTGCAGATAATGATCCAATGAGAAAAATATGTCAGCTGAAGATTTTCTTTCAAGAAGGAATCAAGTACCATAAATAAATATTACTTTGCTAATCCTCCCATATTTAGTGGTGACTCTACTAAATTTAAGTGATGGAAAAAAGCAAAACAATGATTGGTCTTGAAAAAAGGGTTTTCTTGAAGATCTATAGAATACCCTTGAGAAAGGTATTGCTATAGAAGTTGATGGTGTATGGATGATCTAAGATGGAAAATATCTCACACTAGCTCAGAAGAAGCTTTACATAAATTATCTTGGAGTTAGAAGCATTCTGGTAGGTGCTTTACTTCATTTTGAATATATCAACATCATTGATATGTCTACTGCTAAGACTATCTTTGAATCCTTGTGTTCTAAATTTTAAGGGAATCAGATAGAAGCTTAACAAGTTACACTTTGTAGTACCCTAATTTTTACCCCTAAGATCCCACATGTTATCATTTGCATCTCATACCACAAACAAGATCACCAGCTTTGGTTCTCTAGTCCTCCTTCATAGGTTTTTTTCTGAGGGAGATCACCAAATGCCCCTGTTTTACTTTTTTGCTTTATTTTGTTTATGTTATGTTTACTAACCCTTAATTAAAATCTTAAAAAATAAGTTTGTTTCCCCTTTACTCTTTTTTCAGGAGGAAGTTTTTGATCAAGAATATCAAATATCAGTTCCCAAGCTCGAGAGAATTTCATCTGAACAAAGTCAAAGTTGATCTGCAAACAATTCAAAATCATTTGACAAGAGTTTCTGAGAATTGATTGATTGTTACTCAAGAGACTCTAAGGTTCATGTGTTTATTTCCATGCCTTCTTTGACAAGTCAAAAAGAATCGAACTAGAGCCACAACAGTGCAACAAAAAGGAAAATTTTCACAATTTTTGATGTGTTAATCGATTAACACTATATGGTTAATCAATTAACCACGTGCAGAATTGTGAAAAATGATCCAAATTCAAATTCTGCGGCATTTGGCACCAAAATTCACTTGTTTCATCATGAGAATATTCTAGATCATTTCATTTTAATTCCCCTACATAATCACAATTAATTCCCACCATGCAATCACTACTCCCTTACAACATTCAGTTGTTTTTTTTTTTTTGCTCGTGGACTTTCATGGTGAGGATTTAAGGTCAACCTCTTTGGCTGTCATACAAAATTTTTGTATAAGACAAGGTCATGAGCTTCCCATATTTCTTATCTTTTTCCTTGAAAGGGACTCGACTCATTTTTTTTTTAGAAAGACGGTGACTACCTAGTTTAGTGGCTACGGTGAACCATCATTGGCCTTTAGGCTTGGAAAACATCTTCGACACTTGTTTACTGTGTGCAAAGGGAAACCTGTGAGCACAACCTTTATATGAAAGATGTCTTGTATGCTCATATCACCAAGTTAACTAAGAACTACCCATCCCAAGGTTGAGATTACGGGTTTTTGTAAGGAAAGAAAAAACTCATACTTCTAAGCTCGAAAGGGTTAACAAGGGATTATCTTCCTTATTTCTCCAGTGTTTGGGGATTTGAAACAATGCCTTACATCATCAGCAAAGTTTAATTGAAAGCATACCAACAGCAGTTATGGATATAATGTTTTCGTCATCCTCCCCAATCTTTGCTTAAACAAAAGTTCGGTAAAGATAATTGGATGAAAAAGAATCTTTTTGTTTTTTTATGACAATAAAATAAAATGAGTGAATACGAATGGACTTCATCAAAAGACGCATAAACATTTCATTAATCTTGCCAATTCGAAAAAACAACAGCTTACAAGCACATACAAATTCAACATGCAAAGAAAATACAACAAGAAATGCTAAAACGGCCAAAAGATTGCCAGCTTCGAGGAGTGGGCCTTCCTTTCTTGATTTATCATTGAGCTAACCATCTTCAAAGTTAATTATTAAGATCAGTCTGAGAATCATCTTCACATCTACTCTCGACAATTTCTTTCATAATCGGAACTGATGGACCCGCCTGATTGGGTGAAAGATTGTTGATTTGAATACCCTAAGGCGTGAATGAGAACATCTCGGAGTCAAGCAGAGTCTGAATCTTGCTCCTGAGCACCTTGCACTCTTCAGTTGAATGCCATTGTGCCCCAGCATAGTAGTCACATAGTGCGTTTGTGTCAATGCCTGGTGGGTATGGAGGGATCACTTGATCTATCTCCTTCGACATTATCAATCCACCTTTGATCAAATCTGGAAATATCTGACTGTATGACATTGGCAACAAAGTGAAATGCCTCTCTGGCTTCCTTGGCCTTTGTCAGGTGTGTTGACGCGGCTGACGGCGGAATGATCGTTGATACTGCGGAGGTCTTCGATTTAGAGAAGAAAATTTCCCCTGTGGAGAGAATGATGTCTAACACGGAGACCCAAAAAATTGCTGACTCTGAACACTTGAGTTGCATGAGCACTGAGGCTGAGGTATTGGAGATTCCCAGATGGAATTACTTTATTTCTCCCATTCTTCTTGAGAACTGACAACTGATTCACTCTCACTGACTGGGATGTTCGAGGTGCCTCATATTTTTCCACTCTTGAGACCACTCTCGACGCGCTCTCAAGCTATTACCAAGTCAGAAAAGTTTGATGTCACAATGCTAAATAGCTTTTCACGGTACGGGCCTTGCAAAGTATCCATAAACCAGACAACCAATTCTCTGTCCAAAAGTGGTGGTTGAACGCGAGCAACGATTTCTCTCCACCTCTGAGCATACCCTCTGAAAGATTCATTGTCCTCTTGAGATAAGCCTAGAAAATGCAGGCGGATGGGAGCCAAGTCAAGATTGTAGTTGTATTGCTTCACAAAGGCATTAACTAGGTCTGACCATGATTGGACATTGCTACTCTCTAGGTCCATGTACCAATTCAGTAATGTCTCACTCAGATTGTCTTGGAAATAGTGGATCATGAGCTTGTCATTACGGACATGTGAGGTCATTCTTCTGCAAAACATTACCAAATGCTGCTTTGGACAGCTATCCCCTTTGTACTTCTCAAACTTTGGTGTCTTGAACTTAGTAGGTATCACAAGGTCGGGTACCAAACACATGTTCAAAGCATTCAGATCAGCAGCGTCACGAACCTTAATGGCATCAAGCTTCTCTTCCAACGCACGAAATTTTCCCATAATCTCAACGTATTGGGGGTCCTTGGTTTTCATCACAGGGACTACATCTTGGGAATCTGGCTCAGAGAATGCGAAACTAAGGTATTCCACGGCATCAACAGATGAGGAATGCGCATCTCAGACTATGGTACGCTCTTGTATAACCTGGTTCTCAACGGGAATATGCACAGGTTGAGCTTGGGAAACATTGTTCACGGGAGTTCTCTGAACATTGTTGTCTCTCTTTGCCAAGGCGGTCATAGCTTCCACAAGTTGGTCCAGCTAGCTCTTCATCAATTCAACATATGCTCTTGTCACAAATTGGTTCTGCTCTCCTGAGTTCATGATCCTTCAAAAGCTACTTCAAGTCCAATGTTGGCATAGGGAAGTCAACAACTGGGTTATGGACGAAGGATGGATGAGACTCAAGGCTGAGAAATGAAAATGCAAATGTGACGACATGCGCATGTAATGCAAATGCAAGCCAAATGGTTTCAAGGAACTCAAAAGCGAGTTGCAAACATTTTTTGAAAAACTGAAAAGTTTCGCTTTATGAACCATGATCTCTATTGATTTTTGGAAAGGAATGAACATCTGGATTCCTTGAAACCAAAGGGTTATTCATGAATGCATGAGTGTATGGATGAATGTATGCACAAACACGGGTATACACATATTCACATATTCACACATATATACAGGCAAACAAACAAGGGCCTAGGTTTGAAGATCACGAGCGTGGAGCCATGATTTTCCCATTCCAAAAAGGTGTGTACAAGGGTTCTTGTATCTGCGGAACAGTGTTCTGCAAAGTTCCTAGAGTCAACAACCCATCTTTCGGATATTATCGGCACGCCAATTAACTCGGGAACTAATAATATTCTCAAGAGTGTCTCGCCTGAGTGTAGTATCACGTATCAACTACTTCGGGATTACTCCCTCATAGTCATTGCACTACGTCCTAAGAGGCCAAGTGGGGTGAAAAGGTAACTAAAGGTTCTCAGTGTCACGGGCTCCTAGGTCAAAAGTAGTTCTGCTTTCATGATTACTCGTTCAACAATACTACTCTTAAGAGGACCTCAATTGAGCGGGGGATCTCAAGTGAACTTTTTCGGGAATCAACTTCCTCAAAGTCTCCTTGACTATACCCACCATCCTATCATAAGTGTACACTCAAGTCCGGGTTAGGACTTATCCTCACCACTCAAGGTAATAACCATGCATACAGAAAAACCCAAGCACAACAGGCATATATACAGATATTTACAAATATACAGATATACAAGCAAGCAAACATATAACAAACACTAATACAAACAAGGTGGGCTTAACCCTCTTAGGGGAATTTTCCCTAGTGAATTCGCCATTTCTGTTGCGGTGAGAATCAGATATCAAGCTATTGATTAACTTGAATCACAAATCATGAAGTTCACCACCGAGCTTTTATTTATCCAAAGGAAAGTGTAAAGTTCGAAAGAAAAGCCTAAGTGCGCTATGTAACAACAAAGCTAGAGATCTAAGGTTCGGGGGTTGGTTATACCTAGGGAAGGTGTTAGCATCCTAAGTATCTGTAGTACTCTACAGGAACCTCTTATTTGTATCTGTGTTATGTTATTGTTTGCTTGCTAAGGGAAACTATGCTAAGGTAAAGACCTAGGGTATATACACTAAGTATGCTCGCCAAGACATCGCATCTCGTGCCTACATATCCTGAATAGGATGGAATCAGAGCATTCGTAGTTCACCTAACTAGGGGTGAGGATCTCTTGATAATGATCAAGGTTCTAGTGGGAAGTAAGTGTTCATAAACATGACACTTACATGGAGTGCAGCGACTCCAAACCTAAGGGTAGATCAAATGGGGAAAGTAAGTGTTCATCACTATGACACTTACATGGAGTGCGGCGACTCCAATCCTAAGGCTAGGATAAAAGGAAAGGGTAAACTAGTCTCGATCGCACGACGACGAATGATAAGGGTGTTAGTTGTTAGTTATTAGTGGTTAGTGGGCTCGACAAGATATCGCATCTTGTGCCTACGTATCCTAACTAGGAATGAGGAATCAGAGCCTCCGTAGTTCACCTCACTAGGGGTGAGGAACTCTTGACTGTGATCAAGGTTCCAGAGGGAAAGCAGGTATCCATGGCAAGATACCTACATAGAGTGCGGTCACTCTAATCCTAAGGCTAGGATAAAAGGGAAGGACCAAAAGTTTTCCAAGTATGACGTGGCAGTCAACAAGGGAGATCATTTCCTTTGGAGTAGATAAAACATGCGAATCACAAAAGATCCAACAACCACAAGAGGAAGTCAAATAAAAATAGGCCTCAAAATCGGGTCTCAATCAAGGCCAAATGCATGAAGAATTAGATTCAACGTTGAACACCAAAAACTGGCTAAAGTGAAAATGAGGATTGTCAAATTTAAATCAAAAGTAACTAAAAGTAAAATCTAAATAAACCACATTCTAAAAAACTAATTAACTAAAACTAAATAAAAAGATAATTAATAAAAAAAAACTAACTAATTAAGTAAAAAAATGAAACTTGGCTAAAACTAAGTAATAAGAATTCATTAATACTAAACTCTTAAAAAAGGGTTAAAACTAAATAATAAAACCTAATTAATACTAGATAAATGACAAAAGGGATGGGTGCATGGCTGATGGAAGGATGCTGATAAACATAAGGCCCAAGGACCATGGACCAAAGAATATGTAGCGTTGGATCAGAAACGGGTCGTGTAGACCCTGAACCCGGTCCATTATTAAACTAAGAGGGAGCAGAAAAAAAACAACAAACCATATGCCAAGAACCACAGCTAAATCTCTCTCTCTCTCTCTCGCGCGCGCAAAAATGAATGGTCTGAATCTCTCTCTCTATTTTCACTCTCTCACAATTTCTTTCTCTCTACCCCTCAACTCACTCAAAATGTCACCCTCTCTTGATCATATTTCTCTCGGCCTACAATCAATCATTCAAACTCAGACGAAGCTTCTCTTCTTCTACTTTTGATTTGTCTCTTTGTGTGTTCTTGGTTTTGAATAGTGAAAATGATTTGGTATTGTTGGAAGATTGTTAAGGGCAAGATGGAAGAGGACAGTTTTTTGGGTTACTTTGTGTGGTGTATTGAAGGAAAGGTTGAGTTTATTTGGTGAAGACGATGGTGATGGTGTCGAGTTTGTGGAAGGTTTGAAGACGACGGTGGGTTTGGGTGAAGAAGTGAAAGGTTGAATGGTTTGCGAGGGCGAGTGTATGCGATGTAGGTGGCTGTGAATTTGTTGTTTTGTCTCAAGATTGGGCGTAGAAATCAAAAGGAGTTTAATGGAACTTTTTTAGGTGGTCGTGGAAAACAAACGAAGATGGCGATGAGTGTAGTTTTGAATCAGAGGTAGAAAAAATGAGGTTTGGTTTGGAAACGCAGATGATGAAACGATGGCAGCGGAAGGAGTTCTTGCTTCGTTCGTCCTTTTTAAATTTTATGCTCTCTTCTTTTGAACTCGTTTCAGAACCCTTTTTTATTCAAATCACAGACTTGTTGATTAAATTTTTGGTACAAATGTTTTGTATGATTATGGTATGAGAGGTCCTTTTCAAATTATTGGTATGTTGTTGTTGTCGTGTGTTGCAGGCTTATACGATTTGGGAGTAGTGGTGCAGGGTGGTGGTACGTTGGAGCAGGGACTTGGTTGCTGGGAATTGTTGTGTAGTGGATTGGTCAAATTTTGGAGACAGGTAGACTTGTGTTGTGGCAATTATTTTTTTTTTTTTTTTGACTTAATAATAATAATAATAAAAATAATAACAATAATCATAACACTAATAAAAATAATAATAAAAATAACAATAATAATAATAATAATAATAATAATAAATATCAACAATAATAATAATAATAATAATAATAATAATAATAATAATAAATAACAATAATAATAATGAAATAAATAAAAATGATGATAATGATAATAATAAAAATAAAATAATGAAATAAATAAAAATAAATAGAAACAATAATAAATAGAAATAATAATAATAATAATAATAATAATAATAGAAATAATAATAATAAAAATCTTAATAAATAGAAATAATGATAAAGAAGAAATTAATTTTAAACTAATCTAATGACTTAAGAGTAATAAAAATAAAATTCTAAATTAAAAACCTAAAGTTCAAAAAAAAATAAAAATTAACAGTGAAACTCACGTAAGATAAAACAAATAAAATTCAATCAAGATAAAATTTAGTAACAAAAATTAAACGGAAAAAAGCAACGATTATGATTGATGGACTACATGATTGCAAATGCACGATAAATGACCTAAAATGATATGCACACGATCAAAGAATCTGAGGGTAAAATTTGGGGTATGACAAGAGTTTTATAATCTTTCTTTTTCAATTCTTTGTGTGTAGTCTTTTCTTGATCTGTCGCATTCTCTGCAAGCGGTGCTACTCCTTCCTTCACAAGATTCCAAAGATCTTGATAACAAAAAACCACCTTAATCTGCTTGCACAAATTCTCATAATTATCTTTCTTGAGAATCGAAAAATTTGCCAGAAAGTGCCTGTTTGGATGATTCATCGTCATCACGATTTTCCTTCCTTGAATTGCAACTGAAGCTCTAGATACCATATGTTGGAAATTCAACTACAACCTATGGAGAATTCATATTCAATCTTGATCTCAAGATTGTTTTCACTCACGCAATGACAATGAAAGGAAAGGTTTAGAAAGAAAGAAAAAAAATAACGTTAGAGAAGAAGATGAAAACTTATGCAGAGTTTCTCTCAGCCCACAAATTGTGGAAAAATCTTATTCACTTGCAACTACAAATTGTGAATTTTGTTATGAGTTATGTTTACAAAAAAGGGTTTCTCTCTATTTATAGATTTAGGTTAGCTTGCACCCCAAGTCAAAGCCCAAAACTATAAAAGCCCAAAATAGCTAACATTACTAAAATAAGCCTAAGTCGAAATCCTGTGTGAAGCAACCTGCTTCGACACTTTGACACATTAATACAACTCGACACACACATACACACATACATTAGGTTAGTTCGACTAATCCTTGTTTCTGTCGAGCTACACTACTTCGACACAAGGAATTACAACTCAAAAGGTCTTGGGTATAATCTCTAAACCAATAGACTCAATTGTACTCAACATATTCTTATAACAAGAAGCTACACTGGGTAGCGCGATTTTTTATGGTCTTGAATCACTATCGCTTGGGCACTACAGTTCGATTCATGTTTTATCCTGTTAAGATGATTAAGGAAGGGAAATAGATGTCTCCAATTAATCCTGCTTGCATACTGAGTTTAAACAGTCAAAACTGTTGGTTTACAGATGCTATTAAGATGTGGGCCCCTCTTTGGTTATTTTGTTAAGAATAGAATGTTTGGACCATTTGTGAGGTTATTGGTAATGTGTTTAGATTTGATGCTTTTCGATTGATGTATGAAGGTATGGGATTTTGGATTTTTGATTAGTACGCTCGCTAAGATTTTTTTCAATCTTATGCCTACGTATTCCCGTTTAACGAAACAGGGAAATCAGAGCGATCGTAGTTCCTCCTATTCTATGGGAGGAAAAAGGATGTTTTTGTGTCTTGTTCAAAGCCCAATACGTGAAGCTAAATGGTTTGTTTGTATCTTGTTCAAACCCAAGATGTGAAGCTAAATGGTTTTGGATGAGAGAGAATTTGTCATCTCTAAAGGGGGATATTTGGTCTGTTTATCACAACTGTTGGGTGACTGATTATAAAGGAGAATTACTTTAACTGGGATATGTGAATCCAGCAATGCCATAATTTCCTTTATAGGGGATTTTTAACAAGAAGGAGAAGACTTTAACTCTGTGTAGAGCAATACCATCTTTCCTTAGGAATTTCTCATGCTAAAAGAGGGACAGTGGCGTGGATGTAAATAATCCAGAGGCTTGCCGCTTACTGCAATTAGATGAAGGAAAGGAGTTGTTGATGTTTGTATGTTGTGAGCAAGGCACAAATTTTGATGCCGAAAGGTTAATTGACTCAACCGGGGGTTTCCTTATACGAAGCCTAAGCGGAGGCTGTTGACCCAACAAGAGGGTGCCTTTTATTTGTTGTCTCGTACGAAGCCCGAGATAGAGGCTAAAAGGGTTGACTCAACAAGAGAGTACTAACAAGTGACTGACTCAACAAGAGAGTGCTTTTTATGTGTCTTGTATGAAGCCCAAGACAGAGGCTAAAGAGGTTTGACTCAACAAGAGAGTCTTGAACAGGTGATTGACTTAACAAGAGAGTCTTTTATACTCAACAAGAGAGTGTTTTCTATCTCGTACGAAGCCCGAGATGGAGGCTAAAAGTGTTTGACTCAATAAGAGAGTCTTTTATACTCAACAAGAGAGTGATTTGTATCTCGTACGAAGCCCGAGATAGAGGCTGAAGGGAGATTGACTCAACAAGAGAGTCTTTTGTACTCAACAAGAGAGTGATTTTTATATTTCTTATACGAAGCCTAAGACGGAGGCTAAAAAGGGGTTTGACTCAACAAGAGAGTCTTTTATACTCAACAAGAGAGTGTTTTAGTATCTTGTATGAAGCCCGAGATGGAGGCTAAAAGGGGTTGAGTCAACAAGAGAGTCTGAAAAGGTTAGCTCCGCTGGGGAGAATCATTGTACAAAGCCCAAGAGGAGGCTAATTGTGCTGGTAACTGTTTCAGTCTAGTGACAGGTCCAGTATGTTGGATAAAAGAGAAAATCAGCTCTTATGAAGGGAACGATTAAAGATAAGGTTGTGTGTTGGTATTGATCAGAGGATCAGGGTTATTTCCTGTTCTTTAAGGAAATGGAAAATTCAAAGGGTATTGAGACTGTCCAAGTCTACTGGTGTTTTGAGAAATCGATTCTCAGATAGTGAGTGATCTTTGTATGATGCCCAAGAGAAGGTTGGTATGTTAAGGGATGAAGGTTAACCCATTAACAGGTCTGACACTTGACTCAGAAAGACAGCTCTAGCAAATTGATGACTAGGTTATGTTCCTATACCTGTAGAGGTCTCTGGGTCCTTGTACTAAGCCCAAGAGAAGGCATGAGAGCTTTTAAGAAGCCGAAGGGTCCTTGTACAACGCCCAAGAGGAGGCGGGGATGCTTTTAAGAAGCCTGTGGGTCCCCAAACCCTGAGAAGTTCAAGACATGCTATTCACAGAGAATAGATCAAGCCAGGAAAGTCCGAGAATTCGGAAGAAACTCAAGAGATGCTATTCACGGAGAATAGATAAACTCTGGGGAGTAGAGTTTCTTTGACAATTTCTAAGAGTGACAGTCTGAGAAAGGGTTCACCGAGAATGCTGCCTTTCATGTCTCCATATTGTTTAACCCCAAGAGGAGGGAAGACTGTATCTGGAAATCCTATGGGGATCTAGTTTTGTTTGTATTTTAAGAGTGACCAACAGGGCTTTACCTAGTGCTAGACGTAGTTGCCGGGGAAAAATCTAAATAACTATACTAGTATTATACAGTTGATATTTGACAAGTATATAAAAGTTTGTGAAAGAAGACTTACAGTGTGCAGCCATACAATACAGTTATATATATATATATATATATGAAAGCGGATAAAGAAAGCGAGTAAACACTTACTCGGTTGTAGAGCTTCCATGCTGTTTGGTTAGCTGTTCAACAAAGAAAACTTTGATAACAATATTATATTCATAATCAAAGGAGAAAGTGCTTTGAAAAGATTTTCGGGGCTTACAGCTCAAGGAGAGGCCCAAGGTTTTATCAGTGCTTGCACTGATGTTTTGAAATTGTACAGGGACTTATACAAGTGATTGAGGTCCCAAAAGGTTTTTTGTACAAAGGGATGGGTCTTATACTCTCTCAAGAGGCCCAAAGAGTTTAAGGAAAAGAAATGGGGCTTATAACACGAGGGTAGGCCCAGATGGTTTGATTTTTGAACTGGCGATCGTGCCGAGATTTTTCCTTAACACAGTGGGACTTATACAATATCTGAGGCCCAAAAAGATTTTTGTTAAAAGGGGGTTGGGTCTTACACTTTATTAGAGGCCCAAAAATGATTTTAAAAGAAAATATGGGGCTTACAACTCAAGGAGAGGCCCAGATGTTTTTCCGTTTTGAAATGGCGATCGCGCCGAGATTTTTGAAAACATAGTGGGTCTTATACAATGACTGAGGCCCAAAAAGATTTGGTTTTCAAAGGATTGGGTCTTACACTCTATTAGAGGCCCAAAAAAATTTTAAAAAGATTTGTGATGGTTGAATTGATCAAAAACCCTAATTTGTTTTTAAAATATATTTTAATTGAATAAAAATTCAATTAAAATGATCAAAATTGTTAAACATGTGTGAAAACAAATTGTGATCTTGGATTAATGTTTGAAAAATCATGTTTATATCCACAAAATGATTGGAAATCAATTAAGTTTGGAAAATCAAGGGAGAAAAAATATTTCAAATGTTAAAAACAAATAAAACATTAATTCTTTGCAAAAATATCAAATATATAAAATAAATAATATTTTTGGGATTTTTTGATAAATAAAATATTTTAACATTTTTTTGAATTATTAAAAAAACAATCAACTCAAAATCATTAAAACTCAGAGAGAAATTAATTTTTGAATCAATTAAATAAAATCACAAAATTCAAATATTTGAATTTTCAAAAAGGGCGCCAAGAACATGGCAAGAACACGTGCCACCCTCTATTTCTGCAGATTTTCATTTTCTATTCAATCTCACTGAATACTCGATTATATCATGCAATCTACATATCAATCTGTTCGTTTTCACCTCACGATCATGTCTATGGTATTTAATTTCATTTATTTTAAGCATGGAATAAGAAATCAAAGAGAAACCTCAAGAACCCTAAAATTTACATGAAGGCTCAGAAATTCCATACACGATTCAAACAAAGTAATTGTTTGAGGGAAAACACTCTATGCATGATTATGAACATATGGCCAAATTATTGTGCAGCAACAAATTCATTGATCATAGAGTTAGAAGAGCTCATGCTTACCTCTTGCAGCTGGTGATCGTGTTTTGTGTTAGAGGTGTTACAGCTTGGTTCCAAGGATATGGACAGCTTCCCTAGGTGCTATGGAGTGTGTCTGGATGCTTCGAGTGGATTGAATTGAGCTGGAACTTGATTTGGCACCTCAACTGCAAGTCTGCTAAAAGCTTGAGCAGTTGGCTGGTGATTTTGTGATTTTGGTGTTCCAGATGTTATGTGAGTGCTTGGATCACTTCTATATGATGTTTACGAGGTGTGTGTGTGTGTGTGATTGGTTTGGTTGGAATTGCTCTCAAACTCAAAACCCGATAGTGACTTGCCTTAGAAGGCAAAATTGGAAGTGAGAAGGAGATTTTGAGGAAAACATCTGTTTGATGGCTTTGGTGTACTCAAACTGATCACAAATGAGCTCTATTTATAGTAGAGGAAGTTTGTTTTGCAAGCAATAGTGAATGGTAACTATTGCAGAGGTTTGGCCAATGTTGATCAATGAGAATCCAAGTCTCCTCTAGCCATTGACTAGAGGTTAGGGCACAGGCTGCTGGTTCCCTTGGTCTTGGATATGTCTTGACTGAATTCAGTTGGAAATGGCTCAGTCCATGCCACCTTGGTGCATCCATTGAATGCTCTAAAACAAAATTGGAGTCTTGTCCCCTCTTTAGGGATTTCTAGGTTTGGCATGATATTTTAGTTCCAAGGACTTGGGAGGCTTATGGATCAGTGTTTGTCCCTCCTTGGTCTCCCCCTGAGGTGTTCATATGGATAAGTGTGTTTGTCATTTGCACAAAATTGGCAAATCGAGCAAAATGCACAAATCTGCCTTGCCTTGACAGTTTTCAGCAAGGCATATTGCCATTGTCATATCTCATGGCTCAAGTGGAATTTGATGGAGTTCTTGGCCATTTTGGAAAGCCCTTATATGATACAACAACTGTTAGATCATAGTTGGTTTTGATACCTTTTGGATCCAAGTGAAAAGTTCCCCTACATTTGGAAAAAAGTGAAGGCAGATTCTGACTTAGTGAAAATTTCACTAAGTGTTGGAAAAAAGTGACATTTTCACTTTTTGTGATTTTGATCATTCCATAACATAAAATCCATGAGGAATTGGAATGAGTTGTGTTTGAAGCTTTTGTAGAGTGCCATGATAGCTACAAATCCAGCTTTGGATGGGGAAAAATGGCTTTGTGATTTAGGAGTTATGATCCTCCAAAGTTGGTACCCTAGCCACTTTATTCCATAACTTAGAAAATTTTCTAAGTTTTTATGGTTACCCCTTTTACAAGTTATCCCACTTTTCTTGATTTTTCTTGATGAATGATGATCCCAATCACATATTAACATCATTTTATAGTTAGGGAATCATAATTGATCAAAAAATCAAAAAGTCAAACTTTGACTTTTGGGCATAATTGACTTTTTATCAGATGAATTCCAAACTGTGCGATCCTCTATGAAATCAAGTCCTTGACCTAAATCAAACTTGATGGAATGATTTAATAGGTGTTATAGGTTGTATTAAATCATGTCCCGAGGTTTGGGAGCATGCCTGGGTCAGAAGTCAAAGGCACAGTTGACTTTTTTCCGCGAAACCCTAACTGTGGTTTTGATGAACTTGAAACTTGGGAATCAAGCTTCTTGGATCAATCCATTGTTGCAAATGGATCAATGTGGTTTATTAGAGACCCTCAAATCATGTCTTGAGGTCTTGGCTCATGCTTTGTCCCAAAAGTCAACTTAGGGGTGAATTAGGTCAAGAAACCCTAATTCCTGATTTTTTTTTATGAATGCATCCCCTGAGGCAAAATTGACTTGATGATTGGGTTCATGATGTCCCTTGGAGCATATTAGGTTATGCTTTGAAGCATTGGCTCATGCCCAGAGGAAAATTTCCATCTGGAGGCCCTGGTCGAACAAACCCTAATTTGATGACACTGTCGATCTTAAGGCTTAATCCACCTGGAATGCTGCAACATTGTGCTTGATTCTTGCTGTGGGAGTCCTCTTGATCCATTTTGGATGTTTGAGAGGTTTAGACAAGTTGAATATCATGTCATTCCTTGATTGATCCTTTGTCCAAGAGCTCTAAGAGGGCTTGAAACCCTTATTTTGGTTTGTAGTGAATGCTCACCCATATTTGGGGAGACTGATGAGGTATGATGGTTCATCCATATTGTGATGATGATTTTCACAATGATGGGAATCTTAGTGGTCAAAATTTGGGGTATGACAGATGCCCCTATTTAATCTTCTTGGACACGAAGGTGTGAATGGCGAAGGTATTCAGGCATTCGGGGTGCAAGAGGATTAAATATCGGAATACCCAAAATTTTGATGGTGGTTATGAATGGAAGCTTGCTCATCCATCTTATTTTGCTAAGCAATGATGCTTAGAAAAGGTAAAGCTTCCCCTCGATCCTGGTTTCCTACCAAGGACCTGGTCTTAGCTTTTGGTGTAAACTTCCCCTCGATCCTGGTTTCCTACCAAGGAACTGGTCTAAGTTTCTGAAATAAACTTCCCCTCGATCCTGGTTTCCTACCAAGGAACTGGTCTAAGTTTCTGAAATAAACTTCCCCTCGATCCTGGTTTCCCACCAAGGAACTGGTCTAAGAGTCTGAAATAAACTTCCCCTAGATCCTGGTTTCCTACCAAGGAACTGGTCTAAGTTTCTGAAATAAACTTCCCCTCGATCCTGGTTTCCTACCAAGGAACTGGTCTAAGTTTCCGAAATAAACTTCCCCTCGATCCTGGTTTCCTACCAAGGAACTAGTCTTAGTTTCTGAAATAAACTTCCCCTTGATCCTGGTTTCCTACCAAGGAACTGGTCTCAGTCTCTGAAATAAACTTCCCCTCGATCCTGGTTTTCAGCCAAGGAACTGGTCTCAGTTTCTTTTGTCAATAAACTTTCTTGACAAGGGACGTTATTTGTAGCGGTTTTCCTCAAACTTCTCGCCGAATTTTCCTGGGGAGATGCCATTTGATAGAAAAATTTTTGATGTCAGCCTTGCTGGGGAACCCAATCGTCTGAGTTGTAGAGGTGTACAAACTTCTCTGTTTGGAGACGCCATTTGTCGACTCTACTGGGGAAAACGAGTCTCTTGAGAGACTGCTTTCGCTTGGGGATATTACACCATACTTTTCTCGAGATCTTCTCGAAGAAATGCCATATGACGTAATCCAATTTTGAGGTGCTGATGACCTTTTCATCAGCGGATTTTTTGGAGAAAAAGTGTTGTATTGCCAAATCTCTTATTAAGAGGCTTTCTCTGGGGATTTTCCTTAATTCGGGAAAGCGAGGATATCATCTTCAATGGCGAAGAGTGACGTTTGTCGAGGGTTCTCTGGTTTTTCAGAGGTTCAAGTTATAAAAGTGGTCAAGGAGCTAACTTCAATCCATAAATAAACTGGAGGCGAGATTGTTCAGACATAACACTTCCTGACGAGGAAAGAACTGACAACTCGATTGATAACAGGACTTTTATCACTAGGGGATAAGACCAACTAAAGTGATAGTGATGCAATATGATGGTGAATGTAAATCAATAATGCATGATGTATGTATGTTTATGCTGACAAAACTGACGCGACATACAGACTAGCTGATGAACACGACTGGATACTCGGCCACGGTGGGAGATTAAAATTATCGCTGGTTCATAATAGCAATTCTGCCTTGGTTAGGAGAGATAGTCCATGTGGGGAACAACCGTTGGTCGGGCTTAAGAGGTAAGAACTATGTCGGGGATGTCAGATGGAGCATGGTCTCTGACACAACTGATCCTTCATTCAGGTGCACTGGTTTAGAAGGAGTACTTTGATTCTGCACTTTGAAGCTCGATTACTTCTGGAGAAGTGATTGATGTTCTTTCGATGTTCAACAGTCAAAAGAAATTGTCGTCTTTATTTTAAAAGCAGAAAAGTTTGACAAGTAAAATTCATTTTTGTTTTATTTCAAGAATCGTTAATCATGTTGAAACGTCGTTCTGTAAAGCTAAAACAAATAAGAATTGCAAACAAAAGCACAAGGGCTCAAATTTTATTGATAGGATGGAAATCCGCCAAGCGCGTGATTCCATGGAGTATTTACAAAGTTAGAAAATGGTAATTTAAGGGAAAAGGGCTACATTGAAACATAACGACCACTATCCTTCTACCAACTTTGAATTCTGGGCATCCTGAGCTTCTGTCGAAGATGACCCTGACTGGAGTTTTCTGATGGACGGTGTAACTGGTGAGGAGGGTTTTTGCTCCTGTTGGACGTAGTTACTCGTCATTAATCCCTAACTTTTGCCTGGATTGTACTTTGATATTTCCAATCCACCGGGATGATTTTTGATCATGTCTCTAATTTTTTCCAGGACCGCCCTTTCGGGTTTTCAATCCACCGAGACGTTTTTTTTTAGTTTAGGTGAAGTATTTCTTGACTACATCAACATTCGTGGGGTAGGCAAACTCCTCTCCGTCCATGGTTGCGAGTCTCAAGGCACCACCCGAGAAAGCTTTCTTGACCACATAGGGGCTGTCATAATTCGGATTCCACTTGCCCCGAGAATCAGTGAGAAATGATTGTATCTTCTTGAGCACGAGGTCTCCTTTCCTGAAGACGCGAGGTCGGACCTTTTTGTCAAACGCCCTCTTCATTCTTTGCTGATACAACTGACAGTGGCATAGTGTCGTTATTCTCTTTTCTTCGATCAGATTCAGTTCATCGTGCCGACTTTGACACCATTCAGCTTCTATTATCTTAGCTTCCATCAATACCCGGATTTATGGGATCTCTACTTTAATGGGAAACACTGCTTCCATGCCATATACTAGAGAGAAAGGGGCTGGCCCTGTTGAAGTGCGGACAGATGTACGATAACCTTGAAGAGCAAAGGGTAGCATCTCATGCCAGTCTTTATAGGTTACAACCATCTTTTGAACGATCTTCTTGATGTTCTTGTTAGTCGCTTCTACCGCTCCGTTCATCTTGGGTCGGTAGGGAGATGAGTTATGGTGTTCAATCTTGAATTCAGCGCACAACTCTTTCATCATCTTATTGTTCAAGTTAGATCCATTATCCGTAATGATCTGGCTTGGAACACCATAATGGCGGATGAGATTATTTTTTATAAATCGGACCACCACTTGTCGGGTTACATTGGCGTACGACGCTGCTTCGACCCACTTGGTTAAGTAATTAATGGCTACCAGGATGAACTGATGTCCGTTTGAAGCCTTGGGTTCAATCATGCCAATCATGTCGATTCCCCATATGGAAAAAGGCCATGGGGAAGAGAGAAGTTTGAGATGTGTTGGCGGTACATAGATTTTGTCTGGGTATATCTGACACTTGTGACAACTCGTCATGTACTTGTAGCAGTCGGATTCCATGGTCAACCAGTAGTACCCTGCTCTTAGAATTTTTCTCGCCATTGTGTGTCCGTTGGAATGAGTGCCAAAGGATCCTTCGTGAATTTCTTTCGTTAGCATGTCTGCTTCTGGTCTGTCTACGCATCGGAGCAAGACCATGTCAAAATTCCGCATATAGAGTGTATCACCGCTCAGAAAGAAGCTGCCAGCCAGTCTTCTGAGAGTTTTTCTGTCCTTCCTTAGTGCCCCAGGTGGGTACTCTTGTTTCTGAAGGAAGCATTTGATATCGTGATACCAAGGTTTTTTGTCTATGACTGCTTCAATCGTGAAGATGTAAGCGGGCCTTTCAAGGCGCATTATGTCGAGCTTAGGTAGGTCGTTCCATTGACCTACACTAATCATGGAAGAGAGGGTGGCTAATGCATCAACCATGTGATTCTCTTCACGAGGAATATGATGAAACTCGATTCTATTGAAGAAGGGTAACAACCTTCTCGCATAATCTTTGTAGGGGATCAGTCCTGATTGGTATGTGTTTCAATCTCCTTTGATTTGATTGACGACCAGAGCTGAGTCGCCATATACGTCCAAGTCCTTGATCCTTAAGTCGATCGCTTCTTCGAGACCCATAATGCAAGCTTCGTATTCAGCCTCGTTGTTTGTGCACTTGAACGTAAGTCTGGCGGTGAAAGGAATGTGGGTACCCTGAGGGGTAACAATGATTACCCCAATTCCGTTTTCGTAATGATTGACGGCTCCGTCAAAGATAAGTCCCCATTGGGAACCTGGTTCTGGTCCTTCACTAGGTAGCACTTCATCGCAATCTTTCATCTTTAAATACATGACATCTTCGTCTGGGAAGTCAAACCCGATTGATTCCTGATCGTCAATCTGTTGATGAGCCAAATGATCGGCTAAAATACTTCCTTTAACGGCTTTTTGAGCGTGGTATTCAATGTCGTATTCTGATAACAACATCTGCCAACAGGCTATCCTTCCCGTGAGAGCAGGTTTTTCAAAGACGTACTTGATTGGATCCATTTCTGAGATTAACCAAGTAGTGTGACGAATCATATACTGGCGAAGATGTTTTGCTGCCCAAGCCAAAGCGCAGCAAGTTTTCTCGAGCATAGTGTACCGAGTCTCGCAGTCGGTGAAATTCTTGCTCAGATAGTAGATGGCAGACTCTTTTCTTTTGGTTTCGTCTTGTTGGCCAAGTACACAGCCCATAGAGTCTTCCAAGACTGTTAAGTATATGATTAGTGGTCTTCCTTCCACTGGAGGTGATAGAATCGGTGGGTTCAACAGGTATACCTTAATACTGTCGAAGGCGGTTTGGCAGTCTTCTGTCCAAACGCAGTCCTGGTTCTTTTTGAGTAACTTGAAAATCGGCGCGCATGTCGCGGTCATAAGGAATATGAATATGGAAATGTAGTTCAACCGTCCCAGGAATCCTCTGACTTGTTTTTCAGTTTTCGGAGAAGGCATTTCTTGAATGGCCTTGACCTTGTCAGGATCAACCTCAATTCCTTTCTGGCTGACGATGAACCCTAAGAGTTTCCCTAATCGGACACCAAATGTGCACTTGTTGGGATTCAAGCGGAGTTTATACTTTCTCAACAGCTCGAATAGTTTTGACAGGTGGGTCACATGCTCCTCTTCTGTCTTAGATTTTGCAATCATATCATCGACATATACCTCGATTTCCTTGTGTATCATGTCATGAAAAAGAGTAGTCATGGACCTTTGATAGGTTGCCCCAGCATTCTTCAAACCGAACGACGTTACCTTGTAACAAAAGGTACCCCATGAGGTAATGAACGAAGTTTTCTCCATGTCTTTCGGCGCCATTTTAATCTGATTATAGCCCGAGAATCCATCCATGAAGGAGAAAACTTTAAACTTTGTTGTACTGTCTACCAGCATGTCAATGTGTGGTAAAGGAAAGTCATCCTTTTGACCAGCCTTGTTTAGATCTCTGTAATCCACACACATTCTGACCTTTCCGTCCTTTTTCGGAACGGGTACGATGTTGGCTAACCATTAAGGATATTCTGACGTGGCGAGGAAACCCACGTCAATCTGTTTTTGTACCTCCTCCTTGATTTTGATGGCCATGTCTGGATGTGTTCGTCTCAACCTCTACTTTACTGGCAGACATTCTGACCGTAGCGGTAGATGTTGTTCAACGATGCTGGTATCCAACCTTGGCTTATCCTGATAAGACCAAGCGAATACATCGGAAAACTCTTTGAGAAGCTTTGTCAAACTCTCTTTGGCAGTTGGACTGAGCAGTGCCCCAATCCTGATCTCTTTGCTCTCCTCCTCTGAGCCCAAGTTGACTATTTCCAACGACTCTTTGTGAGGTTCGATGGACCTTTCCTCCTGTTTGAGTAGTCGGGAGATCTCTTCTGGAATTTCGTCATTCTCTTCTTCTTCAGCCCCAAATACAGGTAATTCAAAGTTGGGAGAAGGCATCGGATCATATGTTTCAACGGGGTTTAAAATAAGCAATCTGCACAACGTGATAATTTGTGTTTAGAAAAGATAGAGAGAAATGCAAGAGTGTGTGCAATGTTTTTTTTTTGAAAACTTCTTGTTTATTATTGAGTTATTTTTTAGGATTACTATTTTCTAAGAAAAGAGAAAACAACAATTAATGCGGAAATTACAGAATGACGTTTATTTATTTATGAACTTGTTGATTCTTGAAACTACAACCCTATAAAACAAAACTCTGTCGCTTTGGGCGAAGCGAAGAGGGATGTTTACAGAAAGCGAGCCCTATCAAAACATTCGTTTCACCTGGGCAGGGTGAAAGGTTAAAAACGACAATTACTTTGACTTATGATCAATCTTCGGAACATCAACAGCAACCCATTAGCGACGAACTCCTCGATTAATCACAAAGTCTGGTACCTTACTTGATTTGTCTTCAGAAATAACGCTGATTTCTGGTGGAGCAAGATCATTAGAATCTGTCTCCCAGGTAGAGTTGTCGTAGGAGGATTCCTCAGTTGTATTTTGCATAGTATTTGTGCTCTCAGGTAAATCTCCCAATCCAGTTGGCTGGATGTCTTCGAGCCTGATACGAGAGCTCTCAGGGGCAGTGTACTTGACCATATAGTCGTATTTTCCACTTGGTTGTCCTAAGGTGTCCCATACTTCTTTGGGACTGGAGGAGTTATCTCTCTCGATGACGTTGACCTTGGGAAAGGCATAGTTGATGAACTCTAGTCCTGCAAATTTTGCAAATTCGTCGTCGTGCTGGATATTTTCCGAATGACCTGAGTGTTGATCCCATAACATGGTGGGGACACAGGTATTCTATTCAATGATGCTCAGCCAATTTTCATTGTTCAGCTGATTTTCTTGCCCTGAGTCTTCTGGGTACGGCTGCTAGATAGACAGGCCATCCATTGGGCCATAGTAGTCGTGGTTAAAGTTGTCTTTCATTAGAGTGTCCTCCTCTAATGAGTTTGGTAGAGCACGACATCTTTCCGGGTCACAATCTCCATATATCATTTCGACTTCTGACCTCGGTATAAATCTCGGACTCTGTGCGGGATAGCAAAATGGCATAGGCGCCTCTTCTTGAGAGATATAACCATCCTCGTTAAGATAGGACTTCCACTCTTCATCCGTGTCGGAGGAATCTTCCTCGTTGATAGTGTGTACTTCTTGGGACACTGGGTGAAGGAAACCTCCACTGTGGAAGAAGTTATGAATGGGATGAAAACTTTCATCGTTAGCAGCAGTCTGGGTACAGTTCGCAGAAAAACCGAGACCCTTCTTTGTTTTGTTATCAGTAGGAATGACAAGTTGTCCCCATCCCTTCGTATTGTTGCTTTCAATTGCCTCGAGGGCATCTTTGTATGAGAAAATAGAGGTTCCTTTCTCTGATTGATTCTCATTGCTCACCGAAAGTGCTTAGAACTGAGCCCTAATAACCTCCTCAGGTTCTATACAAGTAGATAATGATAGGTTACTCACGAGCAAGGCTTGTTCTCCACAAACCGTGACGAGTTGATCGTTCTTGACGAACTTCAGTTTTTGGTGCAGTGTCGAAGTGACTGCCCCAGCCTTGTGTATCCAAGGTCTTCCTAATAAACAGTTGTACGCTGCCCGGATGTCCATGACCTGGAACGTGATTTGGAAAGTGTGAGGACCAATGGTTATGGGAAGGTCGACTTCGCCGATAACTGCTTTCCGAGATCCGTCAAAGGCTTTGACGATAACCTCACTGCTCCTCATTGGAGATCCTTTGAATGATAGTCGCTTTAAGGTGGACTTTGGTATAACGTTGATGGTCGATCCTGTGTCTACCAGTACGCTGGCTAAAGTATCATCCTGGCAGCTGACTGTGATATTGAGTGCCATGTTGTGGCGTTTGCCCTCTTCTGGCAAATCCTCATCACTGAATCCTAAGTTGTTGCAGGAAGTGATGTTAGAGATGATGCTATCGAACTATCGTATTGACACATCCTGTTACACAAAAGCCTGCTCTAAGACTTTCTGTAGAGCCTCTCTATGGGCTTCGGAACTGAGTAAGAGTGATAGCACCGAGATCTTTGAAGGAGTTTGTAACAGCTGATCAACAATGTTGTATTCACTCCTTTGGATGAGCTTCAGCATCTCATCATTGTTTTTCGAAAGGTCGGGATTACTGGACTGACCGACTGGTGGATCAGGTGCTTTTGTCTGAAGTTCCTTTTCTTGGTTAGATTCCCCAACTCCTCGGTTGAAGATTCGACCGCTCCGTGTTACTCGACTGATGTCTGCAATATTCACGACGGAGGGTAATGGAATTTCCTTTCCATTCTCAATTATTGTTGCACCGTATTTGTAAGGGATTGCCTTAGCTGATTCATACGGTAATGGTCCTGGCAGATAGATAACTACAGGAGCCTTCTGATTTTTCTGACTGTCGTAAGTAACTTCAATCAGTTCCTGGCTAGGAACCTTTGATTCATCCAGTAGAGGGATGATGGTACAAACATCCTAGTTCTGTTGATGATCAGAGATTATGACAACGTCTTTGATTTGATCAGCGAAGTAATCCGGCGTCCAGGTGATTGGCTCGGAACTCGGACATGGGTGAATCTCTCTACGATCCAACTGACCTTGAAGAGCTTCCCGTACAAGGTAGCATCCTTGGTTATTCTTCGAGCAGACTCTACATCGTTCATAGTTATGTGGTGGCACTTGGCCACGTCCACTTTGAATACAGTGTAACCTCACCAGGTCAGTTTCCATAGATCGGACATCCTGACTTTGACGTCGAGTAGGGTTCCCATTAAGCACACTGATTTTTTGCGTGTCTTCATCCATATAGATTGGAAGCCACCAATGGTTTAACAAGTGTTGCAAAGTTCTTTGAACGAGAGCGCACCCTTGGTTACTCTCACAACATCCTTTATAGCTCAGACAATCGTGAGAAGTGAGAAAACCGAGTTGGACTTGCTTGGCGTGTAACTCCACCAAGCTGGTATTCATCACACGAATATCAAAGATTTGGATCATGTTGATCTGATAAGGATTTTTATTATGGTAGTCCTGGATCCATCCAAGATCCAGCTAACGCTGGAGGGCCTCTTGTACGAAAGAGCATCCCTGTTTGTTTACTGAGCAAGTCAGACAGGAACTGTAATTGTGTCGCAGAAGATTATGATACTGGCTTTGCCTTGAGTGCATTGCCACTAAGTTGACATTCATCGCACGGATGTCGTGCTCTGAATGATGTTGGAATTCGTATAGGTCATGTTGACTCCACGAACTTGATGCTCTTGGATCCATCCGAGATCCAATTGTTCCTGTAGAGCTGATTATACCACAGAACATCCTTGATTGTCTTTAGAGCAGATATCACACTGGTGATAATTATGAGGTGGTACATGGCCATATCCACTCTGTCTACAATGCATCTTGACCAAGTCGGCCCTTAATAAGAGTACATCATGAATTTGATAGTTGTTGTTAGACTCTTCCTCTATCAAATTGACTGTAGTTTTCTCATGTTGAGGCAGCGGGTTCGTGAGAACATTTGGATTCGTATCTTTGAAAGATAAAACCCCGCTCCTGATAAGCTTTTGTACATCGGATTTGAAACTGAGACAGTTTTCTATGTTATGCCCTAGTCCTCCTTGATGGTAAGGACAAGTCTAATCCGTTTTAAACCAAAAAGGCGGATTTTCCTGTACTGTAAGAGGAGACTTGGTTTGGACGTGCCCCTTGACCAGTAACAATGGAAGCAATTCTACGTACAACATTGGTATAGGGTCAAACCCTGGTGGCCGCGTTGTACGGTTGTTGTTATACAGAGGATCAGCTTGCTGAAGAGGCTGTTGTGTCCTTTGATGATATTGTTGTTGATTAGGTTGGCTCTGTGCAACCTGAGGTTGATACGTAGGAACAGGCGCAGGGTTAATAGCAGGAGTCACAACTGCTACTGGTTGGTAACGTCGCCTTTACTTTTCGAGAGAGATATTCCCAATATCCTGCTTTTTTTTCTTAGGGAGAGCATTGCCGTATCTTTTTGTACTACTTGATGCTCCAACATCTTTAACTAAACATCCTTCTCGGATGACTTCCTCAAGACGAACTCCCATGCCTACCATTTCGGTAAAGTCACTGGGAGCACTGGCGACCATTCTGTCTTAGTAAAATGAGCTTAAGGTTTTCAATAAGATCTTTGTCATCTCTTTTTCATCAAGAGGGGGACAAATCTGAGCGGCAATTTCACGTCATCTCTGAGCGTACTCCTTAAAGGTTTCCTTGTCCTTTTCTGACATTGATCTGAGTTGATCTTTGTCCGATGCCATGTCCAAATTGTACTTATACTGTTGAACGAAGGCAGCGCCAAGATCTCTGAATGTACCGATCGTCGTGCGGATTAAACCCATGTACCATTTTAATGCGGCACCAGTTAAACTATCCTGAAAGTAGTGATTTAGTAGCTCCTGGTTCTTTGTCTGAGCTGACATTCGCCGAGCGTACATCACTAAGTGACTCTGAGGACAAGAGTTACCCTTGTACTTTTCAAAATCGGGCACTTTGAATTTGTGCGGAACTTTCACATTGGGGACCAAGCAGAGGTCCTCGGCGTCTTTTCCAAATAAATCCTGACCGTGAATGGCTTGCAGCTCTTTCTGCATTTCCAGGAATTGTTCTTGGAACTCATTCATTCTGCCGAACATGTTGTCGTTTCCACCAGAAGGTATCTGTGGAATCTGTCTTTCCGGGACAGTGTGTACCACGGGCGGTGGTATAGTCATTATGGCCGAGACTCTCGGTGCCTCCCGAAGTTTGTAACCTTCAGGAGTTGCTGTCATGCACCTGGCATCTTCGCTTTCTCGAAGTTTGTAACCTTCAGGCCCTGCGGTTCCTGGTGAAGTTTCTGGATCTTCAGTGATCGGCGGAATATATCCTTCCGGGATATAGTTAATAGGCATGCCCTAGGGAAGATCTTTCGGCATTTTATACCTAGGATCATACTTTTCCACTATGGACGTCGATGTGATCTCTGAGATCACAGTCCTTTGTTGTTGCATCTAAGTTTCTGCTAGAGCTTGCATGTCGTTATGAAGCTTTCTTCGATCCTCTTTCAGAGTGTCGATCTCTTCCCTCAACTCTCTGTTCTCTTCCTCGAGATCATCCATCTTTTTCTGACGATTGGCCTGAGTATTGTACGAATGAGACAGTTTGACTCTAGAATCGAGACGCAAACGTGAGATTCATAGGTAAGAAAAATGCGTGAAGCGAGAATGATGAATGATATGCAATGATTATTGTAATTGTATGTTTTTGTTTATTCAAAGTAAACTTCGACAATTGGATTGCAAATATCAAACAGTGGGGAAACCCCGTTTTATTGAATTCAAAGGATTACGGAAATGGAAATATAGTAGATTATAAAGTGCTGTAAAAGGAAATCTAAACTAAGGGATCCTGAGTCCTCTCTGAGGAGAGCTCAAGTGTTGGTTCGGGTGCTTTCCTTTTCTTTAACCGAGGCTCTTGAGCCGTTGTCGGGTTGTCATTCCTTTGCCAAGTGAAAGGAGCAAGCAAATTCCTTTGGTCGTCCTGATTTTCTACGGCATGTTGCTCTAAAATTTCAATCAGAGCATCTTTTTCTTTTAATAGCTGTAGTAGTTTCTTGCTATGGTACTTGTTCCTCCAAGACCTCCTCTCCTGTTGAACTTTGGTGAGAGTTACCTGAATTTTTTCCATCTCAGACATAAAATAAAGGGCAGAGTCCCTTAATGGAAGAACTTCCTGAAGAGGGTAAGGCATCCTCAGCTTGCGAGCTCTAGTTTGTACCCATTGGAGATAAGGCTCCACCGAGACACAGTCTGGTTTTCCTAGAGACTCTCGTCCTTTCCTATGAACGTGTTTCCAGGCGTGCACTATTTCCGTCTTTAGTGCCCTGTCCTTTTCTACTTCCTTGAAGAAAAGACCTTCTAGATGAGCATTACGTGGGACATGCCTCATCGGGTATCCAAATTGACAACGAACTAACACCGGATGATAGTTGATTCCCCCCTTAGTTCCTATAAGGGGTACATTTGGGAAATTTCCACAACAGTCAATGATCCTGATCCTGTCGTAGATTTGATTGTACCAATCGATGTCAGAGTTGGTAAGAGACATGATTCTCTGCGACCAACATAAAGTATTCTTTTGATCCCAAAATGCAGCAGACTTGGGCAAATGGGAAGTGAACCATTTGTAAAGCAAGGGTACACAACATGTGATCATTCCTTCGCTGTATAAATTCCTTAATGTCATACCCCAAATTTTGACAACTAAGATTTCCCATCATTGTGAAAATCATTATCACAATATGGATGAACCATTAGCCTCCCCAAAGATGGGTGAGCCTTCACTACAATCAGAATTAGGGTTTCAAGCCCTTTCTGAGTGCTTAGACAAAGGATCAATTCAGGAATGACATGATCTTCAACTTTTCTAGCCTCTCAAACAGCCACAATGGATCAAGAAGACTCCCACATCAAGGATTAAGCACAAGGCTGCTCCCTTCTAAGTGGATTAAGCCTCAAGATCGCTAGTGTCACCAAATTAGGGTTTTGGTTGACCAGGGCCTCCAGATGGAAATTTTCCTCTGGGCATGAGCCAATACTTCAAAGCATAACCTATGATGCTCCATGGGACCTCATGGACCCAACCCTCAAGTCAATTTAGCCTCAGGGGATGCATACATCAAAAATCAGGAATTAGGGTTTCTTGACCTAATTCACCCCTAAGTTGACTTTTGGGACAAAACATGAGCCAAGACCTCAAGACATGATTTGAGGGTCTCTAACACACTACATTGATCCATTTGCAACAATGGATTGATCCAAGAAGCTTGAGCAACAAGTTTCAATTTCATCTGAACCACAATTAGGGTTTTGCGAGAAAAGTCAACTGTATCTTTGACTTTTGACCAGGACATGCTCCCAAACCTAGGACATGATTCAATACACCCTATAACACCTATGAAATCAATCCAACAAGTTTGATTTAGGTCAAGGACTTGATTTCATAGAGGATCACACAGTTTGGAATTCACCTGATAAAAAGTCAACTGTGCACAAAAGTCAACTTTGACTTTTTGAGATTTTTCACAATTATGGTTTTTTAACCCTAAAATGATGTTAATGTGTGATTTGAATCATCATTCATCAAGAAAAATCAAGAAAAGTGGGATAACTTGTAAAAGGGGTAACCATAAAAAACTTAGAAATTTTCTAAGTTATGGAACAAAGTGGCTAGGGTACCAACTTTGGAGGATCATAACTCCTAAACCACAAGGCCATTTTTCCCCATCCAAAGTTGGATTTGTAGCCCTCATGGCCCTCTACAAAAGCTTCAACTACACCTCATTCCAATTCATTATGGATTTTGAGTTATTGAATGAGCAAAATGGCTGAAAACATGAAATGCCACTTTTTCCAACACTTAGTGAAATTTTCAATAAGTCAGAATCTGCCTTACTTTTTTCCAAATGTAGGGGAATTTTTCACTTGGATCCAAAAATTATCAAAACCAATTATGATCAAACAGTTGTTGTATCATATGAGGGCTTTCCAAAATGGCCAAGAACATCATCAAATTCCACTTGAGCCATGAGATATGACATTGGCAATATGCCTTGCTGAAAACTGCCAAGGCTAGGCAGAATTTTGCACTTTTGCTCGATTTGGTAAAATCAGATAATTCCAATCCTTGTCATCACTTTGGACACATCTAAGGATCAAATCTAAAGGGAACAAACACTGATCCAAGCCTCCAAAGTCTTTGGAACAAGAAGTAGCATGCCAAACTTAGAAATCCCTAAGAGAGGGACAAGACTCTAATTTTGGATTGGAGCATTTAATGGATGCACGAAGGTGGCATGGACTAACACATTTGCAACTGAATTTAGTCAAGAATGATCCAACAACTAGGGAACCAAAGGCCTGTGCTCTAACCTCTAGTCAATGGCTATAGGAGACTTGGATTCTCATTGCTCAACATTGGCCAAACCTCTGTTGTGGTTGCCATTCACTATTGATCCCAAAACAAACTTGCTCTACTATAAATAGAGCTCATTTGTGCTCAGTTTGAGTACACCAAAGCCATCAAACAGATGCTTTCCTCAAAATCCCTCTCTTTAGGCCAAAATGCCTTCTTTAGCAAGGTAACTCTGAGTTTTTGTGTTAGAGAGCATTTCCATCACAGCTCATGATCCTAACACCTCTAATATATCATATCTAAGTTGTCCAAACTCTCACAAGTGACCTGTAATCCTTAAATCTCAAAGTCACCTCTCAAATCCTCAAAAATAGGACTTTTGTGCATTTTTCAAGCCATGTCTTGATTTAGTCACTTTTCAAACCAGATAAAACCTCAAACACACTCCAAATATCATCCTTGAACTGTCCCAAATGGTTCCCCCCATCTGGAACACCATTTGAGAGAGTTGTTATTTTGGCCATTTTAACCCCTTTTGTAAGAAAGGGTCAGTTTGTGTTTTTGCAGGTTCCAGCTGATTCCACTCATCCTAAAAGCTTCTAAGGGATCATTTGAGTGTGTCCAAAGCATTAAATCATTTCTGGAACAAGTGGCTTGACAGATTGCACAAAAAACTCCAAAAGCTCTAAAGAGAGGTAAGCATCATGACTTGAACTTCCCAAAATATGCATTGCTTTGAAGTTCACTGATCATGCATATCTCATACATGTTACATATGTTGTGTTTGAACCAATTCATCATGTAATTCATGCATGTACCAAAGTGTAGCATAGAAAATACAATTATAGGCCTATTTCAAAACCACCATCAGATTTTGAGGAGGGGGCATGATCTGAAAAAAAATACCACCATCATTGGATTCCTTGTGAAATTCTAGGCCAGATGAATATAAATTTTGTCCCCAACCATGGAGAAATGAGAAAGTTATGGACCTTCCCGTTTCTTGCCAAAACTTGCCTTGTCTTGCTTTGGCCAGGCCTAGAAAACAAGGCAAGCTTTGTATATTTGTTGGTTTTTTTAATCAACGGATGTATCACCACCCTAGTGGTAAGGTGCGCGCCCTATAACCTTGAGGTCGTGGGTTCAAACCCCACTCATGCCATTTTGTGTTTTTTCACATTTTGCTATTTTTTCCCATATTTTCATGTTTTGTTAATTAATTGGAAAATTAATAACTCTTTCAATTTTAATTATTTTTGATTGGTTCTTTTTGCAAAAAATCACAAAAATGTTAAAATATTTTATTCCACAAAAAATTAGATTTATATTATTTATTTAATATAATTAGTATTTTTGTGAATAAATTCATTTTTAATTGTTTTTAAACATTTAAAAGTGAATATTTACCTTGAAAATCAAAACCAAATGAGTTTTAAATCATCTTGTGATTAAAACCTCATTTTTAAAACCTTAAACAAAAATCACAAGTGGTTTATTCAAACTCATTTGGTATTTTTTATTGATTTTTCTTTAAATATTTACTTTTAAAGGGAAAATTTAGGGTTTTCTTTGATTTCAAACATCATCAATCATTTTCATATCTTTTTGGGCCTCTTAAGAGAGTGTAAGACCCAATCCTTTGTAAATACAAACCTATTTGGGCCTCAGTCATTGTATAAGACCCACTGTGTTTTCAAAATATCTCGGCACGATCGCCATTTTACAACAAACCATCTGGGCCTCTCCTCGAGCTATAAGGCCCATTCAAAATCATTTTGGACCTCTATTAGAGTGTAAGACCCAACCCCCCTTTTAACCAAAACCATTTTGGGCCTCAGACATTGTATAAGTCCCTCAGCGTTAAAAGAAAACTTCGGCGCGATCGTCGCTTTCAAACAAAGTATCCTGGGCCTACCCTCGTGTTATAAGCCCCATTTCTTTTCTTTAAAACTTTTTGGGCCTCTTGAGAGAGTGTAAGACCCATCCCCTTTGTACAGTGTAGCGAGCGATTTTGGACGCGGTTCTTAAGCGCTGGTCGCTCTCTGCGGTTGAGCTTAAACTACAGGTCGATTCATTTTTTATCCTATTGTGAGCTGATGAAGGAAGGGAAATAGATGTCTCCAATTAACCCTGCTTTGCATACTGAGTTTAAACAGCGGTCTGTTAGGTTACAGATGCTATCAATGTGGGGGGCCTTTGTACTGGTTATTTGTATTTTCGCCAATACGGTTTTCTTTCTTTCTTATCTTGGCAGAAGGTTTCTGGCGGGGAACAAGGATTAGGATTGATGCTTTTGAATTACTGCTTTTGATTGATGGAGATATGGGATTTGGGTTTTTTGTTGATAGTGCTCGCTAAGATCTTTTCTTTCGATCTTATGCCTACGTATTCCCGTTTACCGAAACAGGGAAATCAGAGCGTTCGTAGTTCCTCCTATTCTATCGGAGGAAATGGTTTTTGGTGTCTTGTTCAAAGCCCAAGACGTGAAGCGAAAGGTTGTTTGTATCTTGTTCAAAGCCCAAGATGTGAAGCTGAAAGGTCTCTACTTTTGAGAGAATTTGTCATCTCTAAAGAAGGGTTTGTCTGTTTGTGAAGGAGAATTACTTTAACCGGGATATGCTGATCCTAGCAATGCCATAATTTCTGAAGAAGGGGTTTTAACCTGAAGGAGAAGACTTTAACTCAGTGTAGAGCAATGCCATCTTTCCTTAGGAATTCCTCATGCTAAAAGAAGGACAGTGGCATGGATGTAGATGATCCAGGGGCTTGCCGCTTACAGCGATTAGATGAAAGGGAAGGAGTTGTTGATGTTTGTGTACTGTGAACGAGGCACAGGTTTGATGCTAAAAGGTTGATTGGATCAACCAGTGGTTTTCTTATATAAATCCTAAGAGGAGGCTAATATGTGTCTCATACAAAGCCCGAGAGAGAGGCTAAAAGGTTTTGACCCGACGATGAAGTCGTTTGGTATCTCGTATAAAGCCCGAGATGAAGGCTATTTGACTCAACAAGAGAGTTTTTTTTATCTCGTACGAATCCGAGATGGAGGTGAAAAGGTTTTTGACCCAAAGAGGGAGTCTTTTCGTATCTCGTATAAAGCCCGAGATGGAGACTAAAAGGTTTTTGACCCAACGAGGGAGTCTTTTCGTATCTCGTATAAAGCCCGAGATGGAGGCTATTGTTTGTTTGGCTCAATAAGAACCTTTTTGTATCTCGTACAAAGCCCGAGATGGAGGCTATGGTTACTGTTTCAGTTGAGTGACAGGTCCAGTATACTGATTTTAAAGAGAAAATCAGTTCTTATATGAGCAATACTGTACTCCTGGATTTGATTCAAGGATCCGGGTTATTCCTGTTCTTTAAGGAAGCGGGAAATCCGAAGGGTATTGAGACTATCCGAGTCTACGGGTTTCCTTCCTATTTAACGAAGGGGTCACTTGAGAATGTCTTTGAGACTCAAGGAGATTAGACTGTCCGTGTCTAGAGTTCATCTTTTGTATTATGCTTTGAGAAACAGTGGTAGACTCTATGAAAGGATTGTTCTATTAAGATGACTAATTTCTGTTCCTATACCTCTAGGAGGTCATCGGGACAATTTGTACGAAGCCCAAGAGGAGGCTGGAAACTTTTAAGAAGCCGACGGGTCCTTGTACGAAGCCCAAGAGGAGGCTATCATTCCAGGAGGAAGAGATCATTATACGAAGCCTAAGAGGAGGCTGTGAATACTTCTAAGAAGCCGTAGGGTCCTTGTACTAAGTCCAAGAGGAGGCGGGGTTGCTTTTAGGAAGCCTGAGGGTCCTTGTACGATGCCCAAGAGGAGGCCGATGCTTTTAAGAAGCCCGTGGGTCCCAAACCAAAGAAACGTTCAAGAAAAGTTTCACCGAGAATAATTCATTTAGTGAACAGTTCTGAGGTTTGAAGAAATTCAAGAGAAGTTTCACCGAGAATAATTCATCTCTGGGGAATAGAATTTCTTGACAATTCCTAAGGAGGACAGCCGAAGAGAAGACTGTATCTGGTGATCCTATTGGGGATCTAGCTGTCTATTTCTACGAACAAACGAAACGGCGTCACCTAGTTCTAGACGTAGTTGCCAGGGAAACTCTAAATATCTATACTATTATTACACAGTTGATATGAGTTTATGAAAGAAGACTTACAGCGAAACAGCCCCACAATACAGTTATATGTATAGGAAAGCAGTAAATGAAAGCGATAAACACTTACTCGGTTGTCGAGCTTCCATGCTGTTTGGTTAGTTGTTCAACAAAGAAAGATTGAAAACAACAATATATTCAAAATCAAAGGAGAAAGTGCTTTGAAAAAGAAAGGTTTGGGGCTTACAGCTCAAGGAGAGGCCCAAGGTTTTAAATTTGTACAGAGGGACTTATACAAGTGACTGTGGCCCAAGAAAAAAAGGTTTTCTGTACAAAGGGATGGGTCTTACACTCTCTCAAGAGGCCCATAAAGTTTTAAAGGAAAAGAGTGGGGCTTATAACACGAGGGTATGCCCAGATGATTTTGGTTTTAAAAAGGCGATCACGCCGAGGTTTTCTTTTAACGCAATGGGACTTATACAATAAGTGAGGCCCAAAAAATGTTTTGGTTAAAAGGGGGATTGGGTCTTACACTCTAATAGAGGCCCAAAAGAGTTTTGAATGGGTCTTATAGCTCAAGGAGAGGCCCAATTTTGGTTTTTCAACGGACGATGATCGCGTCGAAATTTTGAAATACAACGGGACTTATACAATAAGTAAGACCCAAAATTAGGGTTGTATTTACAAAGGGTTGGGTCTTACACTCTATTAGAGGCCCAAAGTGTTTAAAGAAAAAGAAATGGGTCTTACTACTCGAGGGTAGGCCCAGGTGATTTTTGAAAAGGCGACGATCGCGCCGTTTGTTTTTTTACGGTATTGGGACTTATACAATAAGTGAGGCCCAAAAATGATTTGGTCAAAAAAGGATTGGGTCTTACACTCTATTAGAGGCCCATGAGTGTTTTAAAGAAAAGAAATGGGTCTTACTACACGAGGGTAGGCCCAATGTTTGTTTTTCAACGGATGATGATCGCGTCGAACTTTTTGAAATACAACGGGACTTATACAATAAGTGAGGCCCAAAATGGGTTGTATTTACAAAGGATTGGGTCTTACACTCTATTAGAGGCCCAAAGTGTTTTGAAAATGATTTATGAGGGTTGAATTAAACCAAAAACCCTAATTTGTTTTTCAAAAATGTATTTAATTGAATAAAAATTCAATTAAAATGATCAAAATTGTTTAACATGTGAAAAACAAATTGTGATTTTGGATTAATGCTTCAAAAATTAAGTATTGACCTACAAAATAATTAGAAAGCATTAAAAGTTGCAAAATCAATGTAGAAAAAATATTTAAATTGTCAAAAACAATTAAAATATTAATTATTTGCAAAAATATCAATTATATGAAATAAATAATATTTTTTGGGATTTTTTGATAAAATAAAATATTTTAACATTTTTGTGAATAATCAAAAAAAGAATCAACTCAAAATCATTAAAACTCAGAGAGAAATTAATTTTTGAATCAATTAAACAAAATCACAAAATTCAAATATTTGAATTTGTGGAAAAGGCGCCAAGAACACAAGCAAGAACACACACGTTTTTCTGGGTTTGGCTGATTTGCGTTTTCCATCCAATCTCACTGAATACGTAATCATATCATGCAATCCACATATCATTATGCTCGTCTCAACCTCACGATCATGTTTATAACACTTAATTTCATTTAAATTAAACATAAAACATGAAATCACGAAGAAACCTCAAGAACCCTAATTTCTTCATGAAGGCTAGGATTTTTTATACACGATTCAAACAATGCAATTAATTGAGGGAAAACATGCCATACATGATTATGAACATATGGCCAAATTATTGTGCGAGAAAATATGCATGGATTGAGAGATGACCAAGTATATGCTTACCTCCAAGCCGTGACAGCAAGTGCAAGGTGATTTTTGATTTGGAGGTGTTACAGATGAGTGGTGATGATCTGAACAGCTTCCCTACACCCTATGGAGTGTGTTTGAATGGTTGGACTTGATTGAAATTGGCTGGATCAATTTGTGGTACCTCAGCTGCAACTTGATTGAAAATTTGAGCAACCAGCTGGTGATTGTGTGAAATTTGTGTTTCAGAAGTGATCTAAGTGTTTGGATCACTTCTATATGATGTATGTGAGGTGTGTGAGTGATTGGTTTGATTGGAAAAGCTCTCATGCTCAAAACCCGATAGCTACCTTGCTAAGAAAGGCATTTTTGCCAAGAGAAAGAGATTTTGAGGAAAGCATCTGTTAGATGGCTTTGGTGTACTCAAACTGATCACAATTGAGCTCTACTTATAGTAGAGCAAGTTTGTTTTGCAAGGAATAGTGAATGGCAGCTGGTAAGTAGGTTTGGCCAATGTTGGCAAATGAAAATCCAAGTCTCCTCTAGCCATTGACTAGAGGTTAGGGCACAGAGCTTTGGTTCCCTTGGTCTTGGATAAGTCTTGACTGATTTCAGATGAGAATGGCTCAGTCCATGCCACCTTGATGCTTCCATTGAATGCTTCAATCCAAATTTGGAGTCTTGTCCCTATTTTGGCAATTCTAGGTTCAACATGCTTTTTCTTGTTCCAAGGACTTTGGAGGCTTGGCTCAGTGATTGTCCCCTTGAGATTCAATCCTCAGATGTGTCCAAGTGGATAGGAGCATTTGAATTTGGCTGATTTTGGCAAATCGAGCAAAGTTGCAAATTCTGCCTTGCCTTTGACAGATTTCAGCAAGGCAACTTGACGATGTCATATCTCATGGGGTAAGTTGAATTTGGCAATGTTCTTGGCCATTTTGGAAAGCCCTTACATGATACAACAACTGTTTGAACAAGTTTGGTTTTGATCTCTTTTGATTCCAAGTGAAAAATCCCTCTACATTTGGCAAAAAGTGAAGCAAAATCTGACTTAGTGAAATTTTCACCAAGTGTTGTAACAAAGTGTGATTTCTTGATTTTGATCACTCCATAACTCAAAATCCTTAATGAATTAGACTTAGGTCTAGTTGAAGTTCTTGTAGAGGGTAATGAGGGCTACAAATCCATCTTTGGATGAGAAAAAATGGCCATGTGGTTTAGGAGTTATGATCCTCCAAAGTTAGTGTATTAGTGATACTTTTTCCATAACTTAGAAAAATTTCTAAGTTTTATGGTTACCCCTTTTACAAGTTATCTCACTTTCTTTGGTTTTTCTTGATGAATGATGATTCAAATCATACATTAACATCATTTTAGGGTTAAAATCCATTTTGGTGAAAAATCTCAAAAAGTCAAAGTTGACTTTTGTGCACAGTTGACTTTTTATCAGATGAATTCCAAACTGTGCAATTCTTCAGGAAATCATGTCCTTGACCTAAATCAAACTTGATGGACATGTTCCATGGGTGTCATAGGGTATATTAAGGCATGTCCTAGGGTTTAGGAGCATGTCCTGATCAAAAGTCAAAGTTACCGTTGACTTTCCTCGCGAAACCCTAATTGTGGTGCAGATGAAAATGAGACTTGTTGCTCAAGCTTCTTGGATTAATCCATTGTTCCAAATGGATCAATATAGTTCATTAGAGACCCTCAAACCCTCTCTTGAGGTCTTGGCTCATGATTTGTCCCAAAAGTCAACTTAGGGGTGAATTAGGTCAAGAAACCCTAATTCCTGATTTTGATGTATGCATCCCCTGAGGTCAAATTGAATTGATGTTTGGGTCCATGAGGTTCCATGGAGTATATTAGGTTATTTTTTGGATCATTGGCTCATGCCCAGATGAAAATTTTCATCTGGAGGCCCTGGTCGACCAAAACCCTAATTTGGTGACACTGTCAATCTTGAGACTTAATCCACCTAGAAGGGAGCAACCTTGTGCTTAATCCTTGAAGTGGGAGTACTTTTGATCCATTCTGGATGTTTGAGAGGCTAGACAAGTTGAAGATCATGTCATTCCTTGATTGATCCTTTGTTTAAGGCTCTAAGAGGGCTTAAAACCCTAATTTTGATTGTAGTGAATGCTCACCCATCTTTGGGGAGACTGATGAAGTATGATGGTTCCTCCATATTGTAATGATGATTTGCACAATGATGGGAAATCTTAGTGGTCAAAATTTGGGGTATGACAGATGCCCCTATTTAATCTTCTTGGACACGAAGGTGTGAATGGCGAAGGTATTCGGGCATTCGGGGTGCAAGAGGATTAAATATCGGAATACCCGAAATTTTGATGGTGGTTATGAATGGTAGCTTACGCATTCATCTTCTTTAGCTAAGCGAAGATGCTTAGAAAAGGTAAACTTCCCCTCGATCCTGGTTTCCTACCAAGGAACTGGTCTTAGTTTCTGATTTAAACTTCCCCTCGATCCTGGTTTTCTACCAAGGACCTGGTCTCGGTTTCTGATATAAACTTCCCCTCGATCCTGGTTTCCTACCAAGGATCTGGTCTCGGTTTCTGATATAAACTTCCCCTCGATCCTGGTTTCCTACCAAGGACCTGGTCTCAGTTTCTTTTGTCAATAAACTTTCTTGACAAGGAACGCTGTTAGTAGCGGATTTTCCTCAAACTTCTCGCCGAATTTTCCTGGAGAGATGCCATTTGACGGAAAAAGTTTTGACGTCAGACTTGCTGGGGAACCCAGTCGTCTGAGTTGTAGAGTTGCACAAACTTCTCTGTTGGGGATGCCATTTGTTGACTCTGCTCGGGGAATGCGAGTCCCTTGAGAGACTGCATTCGTTTGGGAGCTTGCATCATACTTTTCTTGGGATCTTCCCAGAGAAATGCCATATGATGGGATCCAATTTTGAGGTGTCGATGACCTTTTCATCAGCGGTCTTCTCGGAACGAGACTGGCATGCCGCCGAATTCCTGATTACGAGACTTTCCCTGTGGATTTTCCTTAATCCGGGAAAGCAGGGATATCATCTTCAATGGCGAAGAGTGATGTTTGTTGAAAGTTCTCTCTGGCTTTTCAGAGGTTCAAGTTATCAAAGTGGTCAAGGACCAACTTCTTTTCAGAAATAAACCGGAAGCGAGGTTGTTCAGACGCAGCATTTCCTGACGAGGCAAGAACTGACAACTCGATTGAAAGAACCTCTACCACTAGGGGACAAGACCGACTAGAGTGATAGTGATGTAATATGAATGTGAATGCAAATCAATAATGCATGATGTATGTATGTATATGCGGACAAAACTGACGTGACATATAAACAAAAAGATGAACATGACTGGAAACTCGGCCATCGCAGGGCGTGTAAAAATATCGCTGGTTCAAAATAGCAATTCCACCTTGCTTAGGAGAGACAGTCCCTGCGGGGAATATCGTTGATCGGGCTTAGGAGATAAGAACTCGGTCGAGGCATGTCAGACGAAACAAGGTCTCTGACATAGTTGATCCTTCATTCAAGCGTACTGGTTAGAAGGAGTACTTTGATTCTGCACTTTGAAGTTCGTTTACTTCTGAAGAAGCGACCGATGTTCTTCTGATGTTCAACAGTCAAAAGAAATTGCCATCTTTATTTAAAAGCAGAAAAAGTTTTAACAAGTAAATTCATTTTTGTTTTATTTCAAGAATCGTTAATCCTGTTAACAACGTCGTTCTGTAAAGCTAAAATAAATAAGAAATACAAACAAAAGCACAAGGGCTCAAATTTTATTGATAGGATGGAGATCAGCCAAACGCGTGATTCTACAGAGTATTTACAAAGTTAGAAAATGGTAATTTACAGGGAAAAGGGTTGCGTTGAAACATAACGACCACTATCCTTCTACCAACTTTGAATTCGGGACATCCTGAGCTTCCGTCGAAGATGACCTTGACTGGAGTTTTCTGACAGATGATGTAACTGCTGCTGCTGAGGGATTTGCCTCTATTGAACATAGTTACTTGCCATTATCCCTAACTTTTTCCTGGATTGTACTATGAGATTTCCAATCCATCGGGATGATTTTTTTCATGTCTCTAACTTTTGCCTGGACCGCCCTTTCGGGTTTTCAATCCACCGAGACGTTTTTTTTTTTTTAGTTTAGGCGAAGTATTTCTTGACTACATCAACATTTGTGGGGTAGGAAAATTCCTCTCCGTCCATGGTTGCAAGTCTCAAGGCACCGCCTGAGAAAGCTTTCGTGACCACATAGGGGCCATCATAATTCGGAGTCCATTTGCCCCGGGAATCAGTGAGAAATGATTGTATCTTCTTGAGCACGAGGTCTCCTTGTCTGAAGACACGAGGTCAGACCTTTTTGTCAAACGCCCCCTTCATTCTTTGTTGATACAGCTGACCATGGCATAGTGCCGTGATTCTCTTTTCTTCAATCAGATTCAGTTCGTCGTGTCGGCTTTGACACCATTCCGCTTCGGTAAGCTTAGCTTCCATCAATACCCGGATTGATGGGATCTCTACTTCTATGGGGAGCACTGCTTCCATGCCATATACTAGAGAGAAAGGGGTTGCCCCTGTTGAAGTACGGACAGATGTGCGATAACCATGAAGTGCAAAGGGTAGCATCTCGTGCCAGTCTTTGTAGGTTACAACCATCTTTTGAACGATCTTCTTGATGTTCTTATTGGCCGCTTCTACCGCTCCGTTCATCTTGGGTCGGTAGGGAGATGAGTTATGGTGTTCGATCTTAAACTCAGCACACAACTCTTTCATCATCTTATTATTCAAGTTAGATCCATTATCAGTAATGATCTCGCTTGGAACACCATAACGGCAGATGATATTATTTTTGATAAATCGGACCACCACTTGTCGGGTTACATTAGTGTATGATGCTGCTTCGACCCACTTGGTGAAGTAGTCAATGGCTACCAGAATGAACCGATGTCCGTTTGAAGCCTTAGGTTCAATCAAGCCAATCACGTCGATTCCCCATATGGAAAAAGGCCATGGGGAAGAAAGAACTTTGAGATGTGATGGCGGTACATGAATTTTGTCGGAGTATATCTGACACTTGTGACACCTCCTCATGTACTTGTAGCAGTCGGATTCCATGGTCAACCAATAATACCCTGCTCTCAGAATTTTTCTCGCCATTGTGTGTCCGTTGGCATGAGTGCCAAAGGATCCTTCATGAATTTCTTTCATAAGCATGTCTGCTTCTGGCCTGTCTACGCATCGGAGCAAGACCATGTCAAAATTTCTCTTATAGAGAGTGTCACCACTCAGGAAGAAGTTTCCAGCCAATCTTCTGAGGGTTTTTCTGTCTTTCCTGGATGCCCCAGGTGGCTACTCTTGTTTCTGAAGGAAGCATTTGATATCGTGATACCAAGGTTTGTCGTCTATGACTGCTTCAATCGTGAAGATGTAAGCGGGCCGTTCAAGCCGCATGATGTCAATCTTAGGTATGTCATTCCATTGACCTACACTAATCATAGAAGAGATAGTGGCTAAGGCATCAGCCATGTGATTCTCATCACGAGGGATGTGATGAAACTCAACTCTGTTGAAGAAAGGTAGCAACCTTCTTGCGTAGTCTTTGTAAGGAATCAATCCTGATTGGTATGTGTTCTAATCTCCTTTTATCTGATTGATGACCAAAGCTGAATCGCCATATACGTCCAAGTTTTTGATCCTTAAATCAATTGCTTCCTCGAGACCCATAATACAAGCTTCGTATTCGGCCTCGTTGTTCGTACACTTGAATGTAAGTCTGGAAGTGAAAGGAATGTGGGTACCCTGAGGGGTAACAATGATTGCCCCAATTCCGTTTCCATAATGATTGACAGCTCCGTCAAAGATAAGTCCCCACTGGGAACCTGGTTCTGGCCCTTCACTGGGTAACGGTTCATCGCAATCTTTCATTTTTAGATACATGACATCTTCGTCTGGGAAGTCAACCCCAATTGATTCTTGATCGTCAATCGGTTGATGAGCCAAATGGTCGGCTAAAATACTTCCCTTAACGGCTTTTTGAGCGTGGTACTCTATGTCATATTCTGATAACAACATCTGCCAACGAGCGATTCTTCCCGTGAGAGCAGGTTTTTCAAAAACGTACTTGATTGGATCCATTTCGGAGACCAACCAAGTAGTATGACGAATCATGTACTGGCGAAGACGTTTGGCTGCCCACCAAAGCGCAACAAGTTTTCTCAAGCATCGTGTACCGAGTTTCACAGTCGGTGAATTTCTTGCTTAGATAGTAAATGGCATACTCTTTCCTTTTAGTTTCGTCTTCTTGGCCAAGTACACATCCCATTGAGTCCTCTAGAACTGTGAGGTAAATGATCAGTGGTCTTTCTTCCACTGGAGGTGATAGAATCGGAGGATTCAACAGATATTCCTTAATGCTGTCGAAGGCAGTTTGGCAATCTTCTGACCAAACGCAATCCTGGTTCTTTTTCAGTAATTTGAAAATCGGCGCACAAGTGGCGGTCATAAGGAATATGAATCTGGAGATGTAGTTCAAACGTCCCAGGAATCCTCTGACTTGTTTTTCAGTTTTCGAAGAAGGCATTTCTTGAATGGCCTTGACCTTGTCAGGATCAACTTAAATTCCCTTTTGGCTGACGATGAACCCTAAGAGTTTCCCTGAACGGACACCGAAGGTGCACTTGTTGGGATTCAAGCGGAGCTTGAATTTTCTTAGACGTTTGAACAATTTTGACAGATGTTCAACGTGCTCACTCTCTGTTTGTGATTTTGCAATCATATCATCGACATATACCTCGATTTCTTTGTGTATCATGTCATGAAACAGAGTAGTCATGGCCCTTTGATAGGTTGCCCCGGCGTTCTTCAAACCGAACGGCATTACGTTGTAACAAAAGGTGCCCCATAGGGTAATGAACGAAGTTTTCTCCATGTCTTTCGGTGCCATTTTGATCTGGTTATAGCCCGAGAATCCATCCATGAAGGAGAAAACTTTGAACTTTGCTGTACTGTCTACCAGCATGTCAATGTGTGGTAAAGGAAAGTCGTCTTTTGGACTTGCCTTGTTCAGATCCCTGTAATCTACACACATTTTGACCTTTTCGTCCTTTTTGGGAACGGGTACGATGTTGGCTAACCATTGAGGATATTCAGATGTGGCGAGGAAACTCGCGTCAATCTGTTTCTACACCTCCTCTTTGATTTTGATGGCCATGTCCGGGTGAGTGCGTCTCAACCTTTGCTTTACTGGCGGATATTCCGATCTTAACGGTAAATGATGTTCCAAGATGCTGGTATCCAACCCTGGCATATCCTGATAGGACCAAGCGAATACATCGGGGAATTCTTTGAGAAGCTTTATCAAACCTTCTCTGGCAGTTGGACTGAGCAGTGCCCCAATCCTGATTTCTTTTCTCTCTTGCTCTGAACCCAAGTTTACCGTTTCCAACGGCTCTTTTTGAGGTTCAATGGACCTTTCCTCTTGTCTGAGTAATCGGGAGATCTCTTCTGGAATTTCGTTGTCATCTTCTTCTTCAGCCCCAAATACCGGAAATTCAAAGTTGGGAGAAGGCATTGGATCGTATGTTTCAACGGGGTGTAAAACAAGCAATATGCATGACGTGATGATTCGTGTTTAGAAGAGATAGAGAAAATGCAAGTGTGTGCAGTGTTTTATTTTACTGCTTGTTTTTATTTGAATTGTTTTTTAGGATTACCATTTTCTGAAAAACGAAAAGAGAAAACATCAATTAATGCGGAAGTTACAGAACGACGTTATTTTATTAATGAACAAGTCGATCTTTGAAACTACAGCCCTATAAAACAAAACTCTGCCGCTTCGGACAAAGCGAAGAGGGAAATTTACAGAAAGCGAGCCCTATCAAAACATTCGTTCCACCTGGGCAGGGTGAAAGGTTTAAAGATGGCAATTACTTTGACTGATGAACGACCTTCGGAACCTCGACGGCAACCCATTGGCGGCGAACTCCTCGGTGAATCACAAAGTCTGGCACCTTCCTTGATTTGTCTTCAGAAATAACGCTGATTTCTGGCAGAGCAGGATCATTGGAATCTGTCTCCCAGGAAGAATTGTCGTAGGAGAATTCCTCTGTTGCATTTTGCATAGCATTTGTGCTCTCAGCTGTATCTCCCCATCCAGTTGGCTGGATATCCTTGAGCCTGATATGAGAGCTTTCGGGAGCGGTGTACTTGACCATAAAGTCGTATTTTCCACTCGGTTGTCCCAAGGTGTCCCACACTTCTTTGGAACTGGAGGAGTCATCCCTCTCAATGACATTGACCTCGGGAAAAGTATAGTTGATGAGTTCAAGTTCTGCAAATGTTGCGAATTCATCTTCATGTTGAGTAGTTTCGAAATGACCTGAGTGTTGATCCCATGACATGGTGGGGACACAGGTATTCTGTTCAATGACGCTCAGCTGAGTTTCATTACTTGGCTGACTTTCTTGCCCCAAGTTTCCTGGGTAAGGTTGCCACATTGGCAGACCATCCATTGGGCCATAGTAATTGTGGTCAAAATTGTCTTTCATCGGAGTGTCCTCCTCTAATGAATTTGGCGGAGCACGGCATCCTTCCGGATCACAATCTCCATAGATCATTTCGACGTCTGACCGTGGTATAAATCTCGGACTTTCTGTGGGAAAGCAAAAAGGCGTAGGCACCTCTTCCTGAGACATATAGTCGTCCTTGTTAAGGTATGACTTCCACTCTTCATCCGTGTCAGAGGGATCTTCCTCATTGATAGCATGAACTGTCTGAGACACTGGGTGAAGGAAACCTCCACTGTGGAAGAGATTTTGAAGAGGATGAAGACTTTCATCGCTGGCAGCTGTCTGGGTACAGGTTGCAGAAAAACCAAGACCCTTCTTTGTTTTATTGTCAGTAGGAATGACAAGCTTTCCCCATCCTGTTGTATCGGTACTCTCGACCGCTTTGATAGCATCTTTGTATGAGGAAATCGAGGTTCCTCCTTTGAAATAATTGTCCTTGCTCACCGACAGTGCTTGGAACTGCGTTCCAATAACCTCCTCAGGTTCTACACAAGCAGATGATGATAAGTTACTCACAAGCAAGGCCTGTTCTCCACAGACTGTGATGAGTTGGCCGTTCTGGACGAACTTCAGCTTTTGGTGGAGGGTCAAAGTAACCGCTCCAGCCTGATGTATCCAAGGTCTTCCTAATAAACAACTGTATGTTGCCCGGATATCCATGACCTGGAAAGTGACTTGGAAAGTGTGAGGACCAATAGTTATAGGAAGATCAACTTCGCCGATAACTATTTTTCTGGATCCGTCGAATGCTTTGACGACAACCTCGCTGATTCTCATCGGAGGGCCTTTGAATGATAATTCCATCAAAGTAGACTTCGGCATAACATTCAGGGCTGACCTTGTGTCTACCAGTACGCTGGCTAAAGCATCGTCCTGGAAGTTAACTGTGATGTTGAGCGCCATGTTATGACGGCGACCCTCTTCAGGTAATTCCTCATCACTAAATCCCAAATTATTGCAAGAAGTGATGTTAGAAACAATACTATCGAACTGTTTGATTGTTACATCCTGTTCCACAAAGGCTTGCTCCAAGACTTTCTGCAGAGCCTCCCTGTGGGCCTCTGAACTGAGTAATAATGATAATACCGAGATCTTTGAAGGAGTCTGTAACAGTTGATCGACAATGTTATATTCACTCCTTTGGATGAGCTTCAGTATCTCATCATTATTTTTCAAAAGGTCGGGATTACCGGATTGACCGACTGGTGGATCAGGAGTTTCAGACTGAAGTTCCTTTTCCTTGTTAGGTTCCCCAACTCCTCGGTTGAAGATTCTACCACTCCGTGTTACACGACTGATGTCTGTAATATTCACGACGGAGGGTAATGGAATTTCCTTTCCATTTTCAATTATCGTTGCATCGTATTTGTAAGGGATAGCCTTAGCTGATTCATACGGTAGTGGTCCCGGTAGATAGATGACTATGGGAACCTTCAGATTTTTCTGACCATCATAATTAACCTCAATCCGTTTCCGGTTGGGAACTTTAGATTCGTCAAGTAGAGGGATAATGGCAAAAACATCCCTGGTTCTGTGATGACCAGAGATTGTGACAACATCCTCAACTTGCTCGGCAAGGTAGTTTGGCGTCCAGTTGATGGGTCCAGAACCCGGATATGGACGAATTTCTCCACGATCGACCTGACCCTGAAGAGCTGCTCTCACAAAGTAACACCCTTGGTTACTTTCCGAACAGACGCCGCAACGTTCATAGTTGTGTGGTGGCACCTGACCATGCCCACTTTGAATACAATGTAACCTCACTAGGTTAGCTTCCATTGATCGGACATCCTGACTCTGACGCCGAGTGGGGTTTCTGTTATTGATACCTATTTGCTGAGTATCTTCATCCATATAGATTGGCATCCACCAGTGATTTAACAAGTGCTGAAGTGCCTCTTGGACAAGGGTACAACCTCGATCGTTTTCGCAACCCGCTTTACAACTTTGATAGTCATGTGATATTAAGAATCCGAGTCGGACCTGTTCAGCATGTAACTCTACCAGGTTGGCATTCATCACGCGAATATCGAAGATCTGAACCATGTTGATTTGATAAGGGTTCCTATCATGGTAGTCTTGGATCCATCCAAGATCCATCTGACGCTGGAGGGCCTCTTGTATGAAAGAGCATCCCTGTTTGTTTACCGAGCAAGTCAGACAGGAATTGTAATCGTGCCACGACAGATTATGATACTGGCTTTGCCTTGAGTGCATCGCCACCAAGTTGACATTCATTGCACGGATATCGTGGTTCTGAATGATGTTAGAATTCGTGTAGACCATGTTAACTCCACGAACTAGGTGCTCTTGGATCCATCTGAGATCCATTTGTTCCTGTAGAGCTGCTTGCACTACAGAACATCCTTGGTTGTCTTTAGAGCAAATGTCACACTGATGATAGTTATGAGGTGGCACATGGCCATATCCACTCTGTCTATAATGCATCTTGACCAGATTGGTTTTCAACAAGAGTACATCGTGAATTTGATAGACGTTGTTAGTCTCTCCTTCTATCAAATTGATTGCAGCCTTGTCATGTTGAGGCAGCGGGTTCGTAAGAACATTGGGATTTGTATCCTTGAAGGATAAGACCCCGCTCCTAACAAGCTTTTGCACGTCGGACTTGAAATTGAGACAAGTCTCTATGTTATGCCCTGAACCTCCTTGATGATAAGGGTATGTTTGATCCACCTTAAACCATAAAGGCAGATTTTCTGGTACTGCAAGAGGGGATTTCGTCTGAATGTGCCCCTTGGCTAGCAGTAATGGAAACAGCTCTGTGTACGACATGGGTATAGGATTAAACCCTGATGGTCGTGTTGTACGGTTGCTGTTATATGGAGGACGAGCCTGCTGAAGAGGTTGTTGTGTCCTTTGCTGATCAGGTTGGCTCTGCGCAACCTGAGGTTGATACGTAGGAACAGGCGTAGGGCTGATAACAGGAATTACAGCTGCTACTGGTTGATAACGTCGCCTTTGCTTTCCGAGAGAGATATTCCCAATATCTTGCTCTTTTTTCTTAAGGAGAGCACTACCGTATTTTTTAGTACCACTCGTCGATCCAGTGTCTTTTACCAAATGTCCTTCTCGGACGGCTTCCTCAAGACGTACGCCCATGCCGACCATCTCGGTGAAATCACTGGGCGCACTAGCAACCATTCGGTCATAGTAAAATGAGCTTAAGGTCTTTAAGAAGATCTTTGTCATCTCTTTTTCCTCAAGAGGTGGACAAATTTGAGCGGCAATTTCACGCCACCTTTGAGCGTACTCCTTAAAGGTTTCCTTGTCCTTTTGCGACATTGATCTGAGTTGATCTCTGTCGGGTGCCATGTCCAAATTGTATTTGTATTGTTGGATGAAGGCAGTACCAAGATCTCTGAAAGTGTTGATCGTAGCACGGTTTAAGCCCATGTACCATTTGAATGCGGCATCGGTTAAACTATCCTGAAAGTAGTGAATCAGCAGGTCCTGATTCTCCGTCTGAGCTGACATCCGTCGAGCGTACATCACCAGATGGCTTTGAGGGCAAGAGTTACCCTTGTATTTTTCAAAGTCGGGCACTTGGAACTTGTGCGGGACTTTCACATTGGGGACCAAGCAGAGATCTGCGACGTCCTTCCCAAATAGATCCTGACCGCGAATGGCCTGCAGCTCCTTCTGCATTTCCAGGAACTATTCCTGGAATTCATCCATTCGGTCGAACATAGTTTCCTTTTTACCAGAAGGTATCGGCGAAATCTGTCCTCCCGGGACAGTGTGCACCACAGGGGGTGGTACCGTGACTACGGCAGTAAATCTTGGCGTTTCTCGAAGTTTGTAACCTTCAGGAGTCTTCAGTATGCCCCTGGCATCTTCGCTTTCCCGAAGTTTGTAACCTTCAGGCCCAGCGGCTTCTGTTGTGATTCTCTGATCCTCAGTGATCGGCGGAACATATCCTTCCGGGATATAGTTAACAGGCATACCCCAAGGGCGATCTTTCGGTATCTGATACCTAGGATCATACTTCTCCACTATGGGCGTTGAGGTGATCTCTGAGATCACAGTCCTTTGTAGCTGAGCTTCTGCCATGGCTTGCATGTCGTTACGAAGCTTTCTCATATCCTCTCTCAGAGCGTCGATCTCTTCTTTCAACTCTCTGTTTTCTTCCTCAAGATCATCCATCTTTTTCTGACGATTGGCCCGAGTATTATACGAATGAGACAGTTTGACTCTAGAATAGAGACACAAACGTGAGATTTGTAGGTAAGAAGAATACGCGATGTGAGAATGATGAATGCAATGATTATATTAATTGTTTAATGGTTTAAGCAAAATAAACTTCGACAATTAGATTGCAAATATCAAACGGTGGGGAAACCCCTTTTTATTGAATTCAAAGGATTACAGAAATGGAAATACAGTAGATTACAAAGTGCAGAAACAGAAGCCTAAGCTAATGGGTCCCGAGTCCTCTCTGAAGAGAAGTCGGGTGCTGATTCCGGTATCTTCCTTTTCTTTGACCGGGGCTCTTGGGCCGTTGTCGGGTTGTTATTCATTTGCCAGGTGAAAGGAGCGAGCAAATTCCTTTGGTCATCTTGATTCTCTATAGCATGTTGCTCCAAAATCTCAATCAGAGCATCTTTCTCTTTCAGTAGTTGCTGTATTCTGATGCACTCTACGTCGAGGGTGCGGTACTTGTTCTTCCAAGACCTTCTCTCCTTTTGAACTTTGTTGAGAGTAACCTGAAGCTTTTCAGTTTCTGTCATGAAGTACATGACAGATTCCTTTGGCAGAAGAATTCCGTAACAAGGATAAGGCATCTTTAGCTTGAGAGCTCTAGTTTGTACCCAGTGGAGATAAGGCTCCACCGAGACACAGTCTGGTTTTCCTAGAGACTCTCGTCCTTTCTTATGAACGTGTTTCCAAGCGTGCACTATTTCCATCTTTAGTGCTCTGTCATTCTCTCCTTCCTTGAAGAAAAGACCTTCCAGATGAGCGTTCTGCGGAACAAGCCTCATCGGGTATCCAAATTGACGACGAACCAAAATTGGATGATAGTTGATTCCTCCTTTAGTTCCTATGAGGGGTACATTGGGGAAGTTTCCACAACGATCAATGATTTTGATTCCCTCATAAATCCTATTGCACCGATCTATATCAGAGTTGGTAAGAGACATGATCTTCTGCGACCAACGTAAGACACTCTTGCAATCCCAAAAAGCAGCAGACTTGGGCAAGTGAGATATAAACCATTTATAAAGCAGAGGTACACAGCATGTGATCTCCCCTCCACTGTATAAATTTCCTAAGTGTATAGAATGATACGCATCTGCGAGCAAAGTCGGCACAGGGTTTCCAATGAGAAAAACCTTAATGGCGTTGATATCGATGAAGTTATTGATGTTGGGAAACAAAAATAACCCATAGGTAAGTAAAACAAAGATGCTTTCAAAAGCCGTCCCGTTTCCTATACTGGCAAAACACAGGGCCTTCTTTGTCAAGAAATGGGCTGGCAAACCTTGGATGCCACCCTTAGTAGTCATGTGAGTCCTGACCTCAGACTCGTCCAAATGGATTGCTCTGGCAATGGTCTGATTCTTTGGAATTTCTTCCAGTCCAAAAAATGGAGCTCGATCTGTGATGTGTAAATCGATCAGATGAGAATACTCCTCCAGCGTTGGTGCTAGCTGGTAATCCGGGAATGTGAAACAGTGATAAACCGGATCATAAACCTGAATGAGCGCATCCATGATTCCCTCAATCACATGGACTCTTAACAGTGGTAGCAGACCACCGTGCTTGGCTCTGAAAGCCTCTGGGTTAGTGATCATCCTCGCTAACCTTCTCAAATCCTCTAGTTTTGGAACCTTTGAAGGTGTACGTATGAGTTCTCCTTCTACCGAAATCCATTAGCGTAATCCTTTTCTCTGATATTTGCAATCACAGTCTTAGTTTAATTTGAAAAACAGAGAGACTGGAAGAGAAGTTTTTTGAATGTTTTAATATTTTTTTAAATGAATGCATGAATGCAGCACACAAAAACATAGAAAAAACATGGGGTCAAAGGGTCATTGTCATTCGATCTTATGCCTACGTATTCCCGTTTACCGAAACAGGGAAATCAGAGCGTTCGTAGTTCCTCCTATTCTATCGGAGGAAATGGTTTTTGGTGTCTTGTTCAAAGCCCAAGACGTGAAGCGAAAGGTTGTTTATATCTTGTTCAAAGCCCAAGATGTGAAGCTGAAAGGTCTCTACTTTAGAGAGAATTTGTCATCTCTAAAGAAGGGTTTGTCTGTTTGTGAAGGAGAATTACTTTAACCGGGATACGCTGATCCTAGCAATGCCATAATTTTCGAAGAAGGGGTTTTAACCTGAAGGAGAAGACTTTAACTCAGTGTAGAGCAATGCCATCTTTCCTTAGGAATTCCTCATGCTAAAAGAAGGACAGTGGCATGGATGTAGATGATCCAGGGGCTTGCCGCTTACAGCGATTAGATGAAAGGGAATAAGTTATTGATGTTTGTGTACTGTGAACGAGGCACAGGTTTGATGCTAAAAGGTTGATTGGATCAACCAGTGGTTTTCTTATATAAAGCCTAAGAGGAGGCTAATATGTGTCTCGTACAAAGCCCGAGAGAGAGGCTAAAAGGTTTTGACCCGACGATGGAGTCGTTTGGTATCTCATATAAAGCCCGAGATGAAGGCTATTTGACTCAACAAGAGAGTTTTTTGTATCTCGTACGAAGCCCGAGATGGAGGCGAAAAGGTTTTTGACCCAACGAGGGAGTCTTTTCGTATCTCGTATAAAGCCCGAGATGGAGGCTAAAAGGTTTTTGACCCAACGAGGGAGTCTTTTCGTATCTCGTATAAAGCCCGAGATGGAGGCTATTGTTTGTTTGGCTCAATAAGAACCTTTTTGTATCTCGTACAAAGCCCGAGATGGAGGCTATGGTTACTGTTTCAGTTGAGTGACAGGTCCAGTATACTGATTTTAAAGAGAAAATCAGTTCTTATATGAGCAATACTGTACTCCTGGATTTGATTCAAGGATCCGGGTTATTCCTGTTCTTTAAGGAAGCGGGAAATCTGAAGGGTATTGAGACTATCCGAGTCTACGGGTTTCCTTCCTATTTAACGAAGGGGTCACTTGAGAATGTCTTTGAGACTCAAGGAGATTAGACTGTCTGTGTCTAGAGTTCATCTTTTGTACTATGCTTTGAGAAACAGTAGTAGACTCTATGAAAGGACTGTTCTATTAAGATGACTAATTTCTGTTCCTATACCTCTAGGAGGTCGTCGGGACAATTTGTACGAAGCCCAAGAGGAGGCTGGAAACTTTTAAGAAGCCAACGGGTCCTTGTACGAAGCCCAAGAGGAGGCTATTATTCCCGGAGGAAGAGATCATTATACGAAGCCTAAGAGGAGGCTGTGAATACTTCTAAGAAGCCGTAGGGTCCTTGTACTAAGCCCAAGAGGAGGCGGGGTTGCTTTTAGGAAGCCTGAGGGTCCTTGTACGATGCCCAAGAGGAGGCCGATGCTTTTAAGAAGCCCGTGGGTCCCAAACCAAAGAAACGTTCAAGAAAAGTTTCACCGAGAATAATTCATTTAGTGAACAGTTCTGAGGTTTGAAGAAATTCAAGAGAAGTTTCACCGAGAATAATTCATCTCTGGGGAATAGAATTTCTTGACAATTCCTAAGAAGGACAGCCGAAGAGAAGACTGTATCTGGTGATCCTATTGGGGATCTAGCTGTCTATTTCTACGAACAAATGAAACGGCGTCACCTAGTTCTAGACGTAGTTGCCGGGGAAACTCTAAATATCTATACTATTATTACACAGTTGATATGAGTTTATGAAAGAAGACTTACAGCGAAACAGCCCCACAATACAGTTATATGTATAGGAAAGCAGTAAATGAAAGCGATAAACACTTACTCGGTTGTAGAGCTTCCATGCTGTTTGGTTAGTTGTTAAACAAAGAAAGATTGAAAACAACAGTATATTCAAAATCAAAGGAGAAAGTGCTTTGAAAAAGAAAGGTTTGGGGCTTACAGCTCAAGGAGAGGCCCAAGGTTTTAAATTTGTACAGAGGGACTTATACAAGTGACTGTGGCCCAAGAAAAAAGGTTTTCTGTACAAAGGGATGGGTCTTACACTCTCTCAAGAGGCCCATAAAGTTTTAAAGGAAAAGAGTGGGGCTTATAACACGAGGGTAGGCCCAGATGATTTTGGTTTTAAAAAGGTGATCACGCCGAGGTTTTCTTTTAACGCAATGGGGCTTATACAATAAGTGAGGCCCAAAAAATGTTTTGGTTAAAATGGGGATTGGGTCTTACACTCTAATAGAGGCCCAAAAGATTTTTGAATGGGTCTTATAGCTCAAGGAGAGGCCCAATTTTGGTTTTTCAACGGACGATGATCGCGTCGAACTTTTGAAATACAACGGGACTTATACAATAAGTGAGGCCCAAAATTAGGGTTGTATTTACAAAGGGTTGGGTCTTACACTCTATTAGAGGCCCAAAGTGTTTAAAGAAAAAGAAATGGGTCTTACTACTCGAGGGTAGGCCCAGGTGATTTTTGAAAAGGCGACAATCGCGCCGTTTGTTTTTTTACGGTATTGGGACTTATACAATAAGTGAGGCCCAAAAATGATTTGGTCAAAAAAGGATTGGGTCTTACACTCTATTAGAGGCCCATGAGTGTTTTAAAGAAAAGAAATGGGTCTTACTACACGAGGGTAGGCCCAATGTTTGTTTTTCAACGGATGATGATCGCGTTGAACTTTTTGAAATACAACGGGACTTATACAATAAGTGAGGCCCAAAATGGGTTGTATTTACAAAGGATTGGGTCTTACACTCTATTAGAGGCCCAAAGTGTTTTGAAAATGATTTATGAGGGTTGAATTAATCCAAAAACCCTAATTTGTTTTTCAAAAATGTATTTAATTGAATAAAAATTCAATTAAAATGATCAAAATTGTTTAACATGTGAAAAACAAATTGTGATTTTGGATTAATGCTTCAAAAATTAAGTATTGACCTACAAAATAATTAGAAAGCATTAAAAGTTGCAAAATCAATGTAGAAAAAAATATTTAAAATGTCAAAAATAATTAAAATATTAATTCTTTGTAAAAATATCAATTATATGAAATAAATAATATTTTTTGGGATTTTTTGAAAAAATAAAATATTTTAACATTTTTGTGAATTATCAAAAAAAGAATCAACTCAAAATCATTAAAACTCAGAGAGAAATTAATTTTTGAATCAATTAAACAAAATCACAAAATTCAAATATTTGAATTTGTGGAAAAGGCGCCAAGAACACAAGCAAGAACACGCGCGTTTTTCTGGGTTTGGCTGATTTGCGTTTTCCATCCAATCTCACTGAATACGTAATCATATCATGCAATCCACATATCATTATGCTCGTCTCAACCTCACGATCATGTTTATAACACTTAATTTCATTTAAATTAAACATAAAACATGAAATCACGAAGAAACCTCAAGAACCCTAATTTCTGCATGAAGGCTAGGATTTTTGATACACGATTCAAACAATACAATTAATTGAGGGATAACATTCCATACATGATTATGAACATATGGCCAAATTATTGTGCGAGAAAATATGCATGGATTGAGAGATGACCAAGTATATGCTTACCTCCAAGCCATGACAGCAAGTGCAAGGTGATTTTTGATTTGGAGGTGTTACAGATGAGTGATGATGATCTGAACAGCTTCCCTACACCCTATGGAGTGTGTTTGAATGGTTGGACTTGATTGAAATTGGCTGGATCAATTTGTGGTACCTCAGCTGCAACTTGATTGAAAATTTGAGCAACCAGCTGGTGATTTTGTGAAATTTGTGTTTCAGAAGTGATCTAAGTGTTTGGATCACTTCTATATGATGTATGTGAGGTGTGTGAGTGATTGGTTTGATTGGAAAAGCTCTCAAACTCAAAACCCGATAGCTACCTTGCTAAGAAAGGCATTTTTGCCAAGAGAAAGAGATTTTGAGGAAAGCATATGTTAGATGGCTTTGGTGTACTCAAACTGATCACAATTGAGCTCTATTTATAGTAGAGCAAGTTTGTTTTGCAAGGAATAGTGAATGGCAACTGGTAAGTAGGTTTGGCCAATGTTGGCAAAGGAAAATCCAAGTCTCCTCTTGCCATTGACTAGAGGTTAGGGCACAGAGCTTTGGTTCCCTTGGTCTTGGATAAGTCTTGACTGATTTCAGATGAGAATGGCTCAGTCCATGCCACCTTGATGCTTCCATTGAATGCTTCAATCCAAATTTGGAGTCTTGTCCCTATTTTGGCAATTCTATGTTCAACATGCTTTTTCTTGTTCCAAGGACTTTGGAGGCTTGGCTCAGTGATTGTCCCCTTGAGATTCAATCCTCATATGTGTCCAAGTGGATAGGAGCATTTGAATTTGCCTGATTTTGGCAAATCGAGCAAAGTTGCAAATTCTGCCTTGCCTTTGACAGATTTCAGCAAGGCAACTTGACAATGTCATATCTCATGGGGTAAGTTGAATTTGGCAATGTTCTTGGCCATTTTGGAAAGCCCTTACATGATACAACAACTGTTTGAACAAGTTTGGTTTTGATCTCTTTTGATTCCAAGTGAAAAATCCCTCTACATTTGGCAAAAAGTGAAGCAAAATCTGACTTAGTGAAATTTTCACCAAGTGTTGTAACAAAGTGTGATTTCTTGATTTTGATCACTCCATAACTCAAAATCCTTAATGAATTGGACTTAGGTCTAGTTGAAGTTCTTGTAGAGGGTAATGAGGGCTACAAAGCCATATTTGGATGAGAAAAAATGGCCATGTGGTTTAGGAGTTATGATCCTCCAAAGTTAGTGTATTAGTGATACTTTTTCCATAACTTAGAAAAATTTCTAAGTTTTATGGTTACCCCTTTTACAAGTTATCCCACTTTCTTTGGTTTTTCTTGATGAATGATGATTCAAATCATACATTAACATCATTTTAGGGTTAAAAATCCATTTTGGTGAAAAATCTCAAAAAGTCAAAGTTGACTTTTGTGCACAGTTGACTTTTTATCAGATGAATTCCAAACTGTGCAATTCTTCAGGAAATCGTGTCCTTGACCTAAATCAAACTTGATGGACATGTTCCATGGGTGTCATAGGGTATATTGAGGCATGTCCTAGGGTTTGGGAGCATGTCCTGGTCAAAAGTCAAAGTTATAGTTGAATTTCCTCGCGAAACCCTAATTGTGGTGCAGATGAAAATGAGACTTGTTGCTCAAGCTTCTTGGATTAATCCATTGTTCCAAATGGATCAATATAGTTCATTAGAGACCCTCAAACCCTCTCTTGAGGTCTTGGCTCATGATTTGTCCCAAAAGTCAACTTAGGGGTGAATTAGGTCAAGAAACCCTAATTCCTGATTTTTGATGTATGCATCCCCTGAGGTCAAATTGACTTGATGTTTGGGTCCATGAGGTTCCATGGAGTATATTAGGTTATTTTTTGGATCATTGGCTCTTGCCCAGATGAAAATTTCCATCTGGAGGCCCTGGTCGACCAAAACCCTAATTTGGTGACACTGTCAATCTTGAGACTTAATCCACCTAGAAGGGAGCAACCTTGTGCTTAATCCTTGAAGTGGGAGTCCTTTTGATCCATTGTGGATGTTTGAGAGGCTAGACAAGTTGAAGATCATGTCATTCCTTGATTGATCCTTTGTTTAAGGCTCTGAGAGGGCTTAAAACCCTAATTTTGATTGTAGTGAATGCTTACCCATCTTTGGGGAGACTGATGAAGTATGATGGTTCCTCCATATTGTAATGATGATTTGCACAATGATGGGAAATCTTAGTGGTCAAAATTTGGGGTATGACATACAGAAAACCTTTTTGGGCCTCAGTCACTTGTATAAGTCCCTGTACAAAACAACAGTACAATCACTGATAAAACCCTGGGCCTCTCTTTGAGCTGTAAGCCCCAATTTTCCTTTCAAAGCACTTTATCCTTTGATTTTGTAATATGTTGTTTCCAACTTTTCTTTGTTGAACAAACTAACAAAACAGCATGGAAGCTCTACAACCGAGTAAGTGTTTACCCGCTTTTATTTACCGCTTTCATATGTATATAACTGTACTGTGGGGTTGTTTCACTGTAAGTCTTCTTTCATAAACTTATATCGACTGTGTAATAATAGTATAGATATTTAGAGTTTCCCCGACAATTACGTCTAGAACTAGACAAGACCTCGTCTCCTTACATCCGACGTTCTCCCGGATATTTCAACATAACCCAAACAGTAAAGAACTTTCTAGATAACTAGATCTAAGAAATTCCCCCCTTGAACAGTTCATATACAGAAGGCCAATGTTCCAAGTGAAACCCCTTCTGGAACTGTTCATCAGCCTCCTCTTGGGCTTAGTTTAAGGACCCACAGGCTTCCTAAAAGCATCCCCGCCTCCTCTTGGGCGTTGTACAAGGACCCGTCGGCTTCTTAGAAGTTTTCACAGCCTCCTCTTAGGCATTGTATAATGATTCTTCCTCCGAGAAGATAGCCTCCTCTTGGGCTTCGTACAAATTGTCCCTCGGCTTCTTAAAAGTTTTTCTCGCCTCCTCTTGGGCTTCGTACAAATTGTCCCGACGACCTCCTAGAGGTATAGGAATAGAAATTAGTCATCTTAATAGAACCGTCTTTCAAAGAGTCTAGATCTTACTACTACTATTTCTTAAGCATAGTACAAAAGATAAAAATCATAGACTCGGACAGTCTAAAGCTCCTTTGGATTCCCCGTTTCCTTAGAGAACAGGAAATAATCCCGATCCTCAGATCAAATCCATGAGTACAACATTACTCATACAAGAACTGATTTTCTCTTTTAACCAACATACTGGACCTGTCACTCAACTGAAACAGTAATCATAGCCTCCTCTTGGGCTTTGTACAATGATTCTCCCCAGCGGAGCTAACCTTTTCAGCCTTCATCTCGGGCTTCGTACGAGATACAAAAACACTCTCTTGTTGAGTATAAAAGACTCTCTTGTTGAGTCAATTCCCTTTTTAGCCTCCATCTCGGGCTTCGTACGAGATACAAAACACTCTCTTGTTGAGTATAAAAGACTCTCTTGTTGAGTCCAACACCTTTAGCCTTCATCTTGGGCTTCGTACAAGACACATACAAAATCACTCTCTTGTTGAGTATAAAGGACTCTCTTGTTGAGCCAATCACCTTTTTAGCCTCCATCTCGGACTTCGTACGAGATACAAAAGCACTCTCTTGTTGAGTCGACCCTTTTAGCCTCTCTCTCGGGCTTCGTACGAGACACATAAAAACACCCTCTTGTTGGGTCAATAGCCTCCTCTTAGGCTTCGTATAAGAAAACCCCGTTTGAGTCAATCAACCTTTTAGCATCAAAACTGTGCCTTGTTCACAGTATCCAAACATCAACAACTCCTTTTTCCCCATCTAATTACTGTAAGCGACAAGCCTCTGGATTATTTACATCCACGCCACTGTCCCTCTTTTAGCATGAGAAACTCCTAAGGAAAGATGGCGTTACTCTAAACTGAGTTAAAGTCTTCTCCTCCAGGTTAAAAAAAACCCTATAAAGGAAATTATGGCATTGCTGGGTTCACATGTCCAGTTAAAGTAATTCTCCTTTATAATCAGTCACCCAACAGTTGTGACAAACATATCCCTAGTTAGAGATGACAAATTCTCTCTAGAGTCAAATCCCTTTAGCTTCACATCTTGGGCTTCGAACAAGATACAAATAGACCCTTCAACTTCATATCTTGGGCTTTGAACAAGATACAAATCACTTTTAGCTTCACGTCTTGGGCTTTGAACAAGACACCAAAACACCATTTCCTCCCATAGAATAGGAGGAACTACGATCGCTCTGATTTCCCTGTTTCGTTAAACGGGAATACGTAGGCATAAGATTGCAAAAGAATCTTAACGAGCACACTAATCAAAAAACCCAAAGTCCCCTATCCTCCATCCAATTTGGTACAGCATCCTAACCAATTCCCCATGAACAGTCCCAGTATTTCATTCTGAACAAAGTAAGAAGAGAGAGGCCCCATTACCATATAGCATTCGTAACCTAACAGACCGCTGTTTAAATTCAGTATGCAAGCAGGGTTAGTTGGAGACATCTATTTCCCTTCCTTCATCAGCTTCAATAGGATAAAAAATGAATCGACCTGTAGTACCCCCAAAAGAGCGACAGTGCTTAAGAACCACGTCCAAAATCGCTCGCTACACTTAAGTGTACCGAATGATACGCATCTGCGAGTAAGGTTGGTACAGCATTTCCGATCAGGAAAATCTTAATGGCGTTGATATCTACAAAGTTATCGATTTTGGGAAACAAAAATAACCCGTAGGTGAGCAAAATAAAGATGCTTTCGAAAGCGGTCACGTTCCCTATACTGGAAAAGTACAGGGCTTTCTTTATCAAGAATTGGGTTGGCAAACCCTGGATGCCACCCTTAGTGGTCATGTGAGTCCTGACTTCTGACTCGTCCAAATAAATTGCTTTTGCAATGGTCTGATCCTTTGGAATTTCTTCCAGTCCAGAAAAGGGAGCGTGATCAGTGATAGGTAAATCAGTTAAGTGAGAATACTCCTCCAGCGTTGGTGCTAGCTGATAATTCGGGAATGTGAAACAATGATAGACCGGATCGTAGAATTGGATTAGTGTGGACAGGATTCCTTCGATTACATGGACCCTTAATAGAGGCAGTAGTAACCCGTACTTGGCTCTGAAAGCCTCGTGGTTGGTGATCATTCTCGCCAGACCTCTCAAATCCTCTAACTTTGGAACCTTGAAGGTGTACTTATGAGTTTTCCTTCTACCGAAATCCATTAGCGCAATCTCCTTTCTCTGATATTTGCAATCATTGTCTTAGTTTAATTTGAAAAAGAGAGACTAGAAGAGAAGATTTTTCTTTGTTTTTAATGTTTTTTAAATGAATGTATGAATGCAACACACAAAAACATTAAAAAAACATGGGGTCAAAGGGTCGGTGTCATGAAGTCAAGGCTCTACCCCCCCCCCCCCAAAGGTTTATACTGGTGATTTTTTGTACCTGTCCGCAAAATCATTGACCCCTCTTGGGATGACAACAAGCGGATCGCCAGCGAGCTGATGTATCCTACAGTAATCTCAGATGAGGGTAGTATCGCATGACAACTATTTCTGATAGCTTCCGCACTACAAAATAGTTGCAGCCTACTAAAAACCTCAGCTTCTCAGATAACCCAGTCGACCACACTACTTTCAACAACTAGAGTCGTATAGGCAATGTATCTGCAAAGGGAGTCTCCACTGAGTTTGATGGTCGATCGGGGGCTCTTAACTGGGATTCACTCCCCGCAAGATTACCCGCATTGCCATCACCTATCTTAGGTGTATACTCAATTTTTCCACATGCGACATCACACGCATTCCCATTAGCAGAAAAATAAACACAGATATCAATAAGGAAAAGCAGTATATATATTTTTCTTAATCATCCTAGACCTCTAGTCTTATGATCCTATACAGACAATGACTCCCCAGCAGAGTTGCCATTTCTGTACCATTTTATGAACTCGGGGTTTTCTACCCTTGGGAATGCAAGAAAGAGTGCCTTCCACTATGGTCGCCACTTTTCTGTGGCGTTTTCTAAACTTAAGATTTCTACCGAAGATTGTAAGAAAGAGAATAGGGCTCCACGGTGGGCGCCATTTTTCTGTAGCGCGATTTTTTGTGGTCTTGAATCACTATCGCTTAGGCACTACAGTTCGATTCATTTTTTATCCTGTTAAGCTGATTAAGGAAGGGAAATAGATGTCTCCAATTAACCCTGCTTACATACTGAGTTTAAACAGTCAAAGTTGTTGGTTTATAGATGCTATTAAGATGTGGGCCCCTCTTTGGTTATTTTGTTAAGAATAGAATGTTTGGACCATTTGTGAGGTTATTGGTAATGTGTTTAGATTTGATGCTTTTCGATTGATGTATGAAGGTATGGGATTTTGGGTTTTTGATTAGTACGCTCGCTAAGATTTTTTTCAATCTTATGCCTACGTATTCCCGTTTAACGAAACAGGGAAATCAGAGCGATCGTAGTTCCTCCTATTCTATGGGAGGAAAAAGGTTGTTTTTGTGTCTTGTTCAAAGCCCAAGACGTGAAGCTAAATGGTTTGTTTGTATCTTGTTCAAAGCCCAAGATGTGAAGCTAAATGGTTTTGGATGAGAGAGAATTTGTCATCTCTAAAGGGGGATATTTGGTCTGTTTATCACAACTGTTGGGTGACTAATTATAAAGGAGAATTACTTTAACTGGGATATGTGAATCCAGCAATGCCATAATTTCCTTTATAGGAGATTTTTAACCTGAAGGAGAAGACTTTAACTCAGTGTAGAGCAATGCCATCTTTCCTTAGGAATTTCTCATGCTAAAAGAGGGACAGTGGCGTGGATGTAAATAATCCAGAGGCTTGCCGCTAACAACAATTAGATGAAGGAAAGGAGTTTTTGATGTTTGTATGTTATGAGCAAGGCACAGATTTTGATGCCAAAAGGTTAATTGACTCAACCAGGGGTTTCCTTATACGAAGCCTAAGCGGAGGCTGTTGACCCAACAAGAGGGTGCCTTTTATTTGTTGTCTCGTACGAAGCCCGAGATAGAGGCTAAAAGGGTTGACTCAACAAGAGAGTACTAACAAGTGACTGACTCAACAAGAGAGTGCTTTTTATGTGTCTTGTACAAAGCCCAAGACGGAGGCTAAAGAGGTTTGACTCAACAAAAGAGTCTTGAACAGGTGATTGACTTAACAAGAGAGTCTTTTATACTCAACAAGAGAGTGTTTTCTATCTTGTACGAAGCCCGAGATGGAGGGTAAAAGTGTTTGACTCAACAAAAGAGTCTTTTATACTCAACAAGATAGTGGTTTGTATCTCGTACGAAGCCCGAGATGGAGGCTGAAGGGAGATTGACTCAACAAGAGAGTGATTTTTATCTGTCTTATACGAAGCCTAAGACGGAGGCTAAAAAGGGGTTTGACTCAACAAGAGAATCTTTTATACTCAACAAGAGAGTGTTTTAGTATCTCGTATGAAGCCCGAGATAGAGGCTAAAAGGGGTTGACTCAACAAGAGAGTCTGAAAAGGTTAGCTCCGCTGGGGAGAATCATTGTACAAAGCCCAAGAGGAGGCTAACTGTGTTGGTAACTGTTTCAGTTTAGTGACAGGTCTAGTATATTGGATAAAAGAGAAAATCAGTTCTTATGAAGGGAACGATTAAAGATAAGGTTGTGCTTTGGTATTGATCAGAGGATCGGGGTTATTTCCTGTTCTTTAAGGAAATGGAAAATCCAAAGGGTATTGAGACTTTCCAAGTCTACTGGTGTTTTGAGAAATCGATTCTCAGATAGTGAGTGATCTTTGTATGATGCCCAAGAGAAGGCTGGTATGTTAAGGGATGAAGGTCAACTCATTAACAGGTTTGACACTTGACTCAAAAAGACAGCTCTAGTAAATTGATGACTAGGTTCTGTTCCTATACCTGTAGAGGTCTCTGGGTCCTTGTACTAAGCCCAAGAGAAGGCATGAGAGCTTTTAAGAAGCCGAAGGGTCCTTGTACAACGCCCAAGAGGAGGCGGGGGATGCTTTTAAGAAGCCTGTGGGTCCTCAAACCCCGAGAAGTTCAAGACATGCTATTCACAGAGAATAGATCAAGCCAGGAAAGTTCGAGAATTTGGAAGAAACTCAAGAGATGTTATTCACGGAGAATATATCAACTCTGGGGAGTAGAGTTTCTTTGACAATTTCTAAGAGTGACAGTCTAAGAAAGGGTTCACCGAGAATGCTGCTTTTCACGTCTCCATATTGTTTAACCCCAAAGGAGGGAAGACTGTATCTGGAAATCCTATGGGGATCTAGTTTTGTTTGTCTTTTAATAGTGACCAACAGGGCTTTACCTAGTGTTAGACGTAGTTGCCGGGGAAAACTCTAAATACAATTATATATATATATATATATATATATATATATATATATATATGAAAGCGGATAAAGAAAGCGGGTAAACACTTACTCGGTTGTAGAGCTTCCATGCTGTTTGGTTAGTTGTTCAACAAAGAAAACTTTGATAACAATATTATATTCAAAATCAAAGGAGAAAGTGCTTTGAAAAGATTGTTGGGGCTTATAGCTCAAGGAGAGGCCCAAGGTTTTATCAGTGCTTGCACTGATGTTTTGAAATTGTACAGGGACTTATACAAGTGACTGAGGCCCAAAAAGGTTTTCTGTACAAAGCGATGAGTCTTATACTCTCTCAAGAGGCCCAAAGAGTTTAAGGAAAAGAGATGGGGCTTATAACACGAGGGTAGGCCCAAATGGTTTGATTTTTGAACTGGCGTTCATGCCGAGATTTTTCTTTAACACAGAGGGACTTATACAATATCTGAGGCCCAAAAAGATTTTGGTTAAAAGGGGGTTGGGTCTTACACTCTATTAGAGGCCCAAAAATGTTTTTAAAAGAAAATATGGGGCTTACAACTCAAGGAGAGGCCCAGATGTTTTTCCATTTTGAAATGGCGATCGCGCCGAGATTTTTGAAAACATAGTGGGTCTTATACAATGATTGAGGCCCAAAAAGATTTGTTTTTCAAAGGATTGGGCCTTACACTCTATTAGAGGCCCAAAAAGATTTTAAAAAGATTTGTAATGGTTGAATTGATCAAAAACCCTAATTTGTTTTCAATATATATTTTAATTGAATTAAAGTTTCAATTAAAATGATCAGAATTGTTAAACATGTGTGAAAACAAATTGTGATCTTGGATTAATGTTTGAAAAATCATGTTTATATCCACAAAATGATTGGAAATCAATTAAGTTTGGAAAATCAAGGGAGAAAAAATATTTCAAATGTTAAAAACAAATAAAACATTAATTCTTTGCAAAAATATCAAATATATGAAATAAATAATATTTTTGGGATTTTTTGATAAAATAAATATTTTAACATTTTTGTGAGTTATTAAAAAAAGAATCAACTTAAAATCATTAAAACTCAGAGAGAAATTAATTTTTAAATCAATTAAATAAAATCACAAAATTCAAATATTTGAATTTTCAAAAATGGCGCCAAGAACATCGAAAGAACACGCGTCACCCTCTGTTTCTGCAGATTTGCGTTTTCTATCCAATCTCACTGAATACTCGATTATATCATGCAATCTACATATCAATCTGCTCATTTTCACCTCACGATCATGTCTATGGTCTTTAATTTCATTTATTTTAAGCATGGAATAAGAAATCAAAGAGAAACCTCAAGAACCCTAAAATTTGCATGAAGGCTCAGAAATTCCATACACGATTCAAACAAAGTAATTGTTTGAGGGAAAACACTCTATACATGGTTATGAACATATGGCCAAATTATTGTGCAGCAAAAAAATACATGGCTCATAGAGTTAGAAGAGCTCATGCTTACCTCTTGCAGCTGGTGATCGTGTTTTGTGTTAGAGGTTTTACAGCTTGGTTCCAAGGATATTGACAGCTTCCTTAGGTGTTATGGAGTGTGTATGGATGCTTGGAGTGGATTGAATTGAGCTGGAACTTGATTTGGCACCTCAACTGCAAGTCTGCTAAAAGCTTGAGCAGTTGGCTGGTGATTTTGTGATTTTGGTGTTCCAGATGTTATGTGAGTGCTTGGATCACTTCTATATGATGTTTATGAGGTGTGTGTGTGATTGGTTTGGTTGGAATTGCTCTCAAACTCAAAACCTGATAGACACTTGTCTTAGAAGGCAAAATTGGAAGTGAGAAGGAGATTTTTAGGAAAACATCTGTTTGATGGCTTTGGTGTACTCAAACTGATCATAAATGAGCTCTATTTATAGTAGAGCAAGTTTGTTTTGCAAGCAATAGTGAATGGCAACTGCTGCAGAGGTTTGGCCAATGTTGATCAATGAGAATCCAAGTCTCCTCTAGCCATTGACTAGAGGTTAAGGCACAGGCTACTGGTTCCCTTGGTCTTGGATAAGTCTTGACTGAATTCAGTTGGAAATGGCTCAGCCCATTCCAACTTGGTGCATCCATTGAATGCTCCAAAACAAAATTGGAGTCTTGTCCCCTCTTTAGGAATTTCTAGGTTTGGCATGCTATTTTTAGTTCCAAGGACTTTGGAGGCTTATGGATCAGTGTTTGTCCCTCCTTGGTCTCCCCCTGAGGTGTTCAGATGGAAACGTGTGTTTGTCATTTACACAAATTCGGCAAATCGAGCAAAATGTACAAATCTGCATTGCCTTGACACTTTTCAGCAAGGCATATTGCCATTGTCATATCTCATGGCTCAAGTGGAATTTGATGGAGTTCTTGGCCATTTTGGAAAGCCCTCATATGATACAACAACTGTTAGATCATAGTTGGTTTTGATACCTTTTGGATCCAAGTGAAAAATTCCCCTACATTTGGAAAAAAGTGAAGGCAGATTCTAACTTAGTGAAAATTTCACTAAGTGTTGGAAAAAAGTGACATTTTCACTTTTTGTGATTTTGATCATTCCATAACTTAAAATCCATGAGGAATTGGAATGAGTTATGTTTGAAGCTTTTTTAGAGTTCCATGAGAGCTACAAATCCATCTTTGGATGGGAAAAATGGCTTTGTGGTTTAGGAGTTATAATCCTCCAAAGTTGGTGCCCTAGCCACTTTGTTTCATAACTTAGAAAATTTTCTAAGTTTTTATGGTTACCCCTTTTACAAGTTATCCCACTTTTCTTGATTTTTCTTGATGAATGATGATCCCAATCACACATTAACATCATTTAAGGGTTAGGGAACCATAATTGATCAAAAAATCAAAAAGTCAAACTTTGACTTTTGGGCACAGTTGACTTTTTATCAGATGAATTACAAACTGTGCGATCCTCTATGAAATCAAGTCCTTGATCTAAATCAAACTTGATGGATTGATTTCATAGGTGTTATAGGTTGTATTAAATCATGTCCCAAGGTTTGGGAGCATGCCTAGGTCAGAAGTCAAAGGCACAATTGACTTTTTTCCGCGAAACCCTAACTGTGGTTCTGATGAACTTGAAACTTGGGAATCAAGCTTCTTGGATCAATCCATTGTTGCAAATGGATCAATGTGGTTTATTAGAGACTCTTAAATCATGTCTTGAGGTCTTGGCTCATGCTTTGTCCCAAAAGTCAACTTAGGGGTGAATTAGGTCAAGAAACCCTAATTTCTGATTTGTTTTATGAATGCATCCCCTGAGGCAAAATTGACTTGATGATTGGGTTCATGATGTCCCTTGGAGCATCTTAGGTTAAGCTTTGAAGTATTGGCTCATGCCCAGAGGAAAATTTCCATCTGGAGGCCCTGGTCGACCAAACCTTAATTTGGTGACACTATCGATCTTAAGGCTTAATCCACCTGGAATGCTGCAACATTTTGCTTGATTCTTGCTGTGGGAGTCCTCTTGATCCATTGTGTATGTTTGAGAGGTTTAGAAAAGTTGAATATCATGTCATTCCTTGATTGATCCTTCGTCTAAGAACTCTGAGAGGGCTTGAAACCCTAATTTTGGTTTGTAGTGAATGCTCACCCATCTTTGGGGAGACTGATGAAGTATGATGGTTCATCCATATTATGATGATGATTTTCACAATGATGGGAATCTTAGTGGTCAAAATTTGGGGTATGACAGAGTGAATTCATCAATTCCGCCACCAATCCAAACATACATGTCCGCGGCTTCTTAGACTGGCCTAATATGATGCAGCATCTCTAGCAAGTCACTCATCTCTTCAACCAGAACACCCTGCATCTCCTGCATGGGAAATCTCATCTCTGCTGCAGCATTAAACAAGTTCAGAAATGTGTTGTGGAAAGGAGAAAAATGAAGCCAATTGTTATACCAAAATGAAGTTGCATCTCCAACTCCCACCTCGCATGAAATTTGAGACATGAAACTTCCTTGCCTCGTTGAGTCCCATATCTTCATCACATCAGCCCACCATAGAGAAATATTCTTTGATGCCATAATGTTCCACTTAAGCATTATTATGCTCCTCAAACTACCATATCTAGCTTCAAAAACTTCAGTCCAAATAGAAGAGTGATTGTTTACAAAGCGCCACAGCCATTTGGACAAAAGTGACTCGTTAAAAATCTTCAAATCTTTTACACCCAAACCTCCTTGTTTCTTTGGCAAACATACCTTCTCCCAAGCAATCCAAGCCACCAAGCCAACTTCTCTATATCTGCACATCCAGACCAATTCAAATGTACATTAAAAGCAAAATGTATAAATGTTCTCTTATATAGATATATAGATCTAACTAGTTGTGTCTCGTGTCACTTTAAAAATAAAATAAAACCAAAATTATTAAGAACAAATTTTTAAAATCATTTATATTTTATACTCAAATTTTGTTCTCAAAGTAATCAAATATATTTACTATAAATTTTATGATAATATATATACCCTCTGGTCACTATTATAAGCAACAAAAAAATTTTAAAGTTCATTGAATAATTGATGTATCTGATATATAATAATGTCCAGATACATCATTTATTCAATGAATCTAAAAAGGTTTTTGTTGCTTATAATAATGACCGGAGGGTGTACTAATTTTATAAATAAAAATGTACGTATGAATAAGGCTGGTTGTTTGACTAGATAAGATTCGGACGTGTATTTGTTTGCAGATTGTAATAAAAATAAAAAGGAGCAGAAAGATAAAAATTAAGAATAATAGTACCTTTAAATTGAAATAGTAATGCATGTAGAAGTAGAAATGTAAACAATAATATTAAAAATAATATGATTAAAACAAAAACTATTGAAGTTTGTATTTAATAAATCAATCATTTTAGTTTTGTATAAATAAGAAAATTATTTTATAAGAAGGAACACGATTTTAAAATATCTACCAATCACTTTTAATAAACTCTCTAAATCTTTTTAACATATTTAAAAAAAGAGTTAATTATATGAAACCCCGCCATTAGGGCGAGATTTGATATTGCCCTCTTGAAGTTTTTTTTTGAACTCCCCCTTATAAAACCAAAAACCTACTTTTACCACACCCTTTTACTGGTGTTGGTGACTGGGCATTAATTAATTGGTTAGGTGATAATTTGATTTTCCTTGTGGCTTGCTGACTGTATAATAATGAACCAACAGGGCAAAAAAATCAGCACCCATATTCCCATTATCTTCTTACCAAAACAAGAGCAGACAAAATCATCTTGCACATTCAATCCATAGTTATGGAATTAATCAACAGCTGCCTATAAAAAAGAACTTCAGTTTGAGGAATGGAGACGCACTAGAAACACAACAGCAGAATTCACATACACACGGTTTGATAGGACAATATAAAACACACAAGTTCAGAACAGGATATTATCACAAATTCACACCAGTTCAGAAATTCATACAAACCATACACAAATTCACACAAAAAAAAATCAGTTCATACCAGTATCCAAAAATCACCAGAAGATTCACAGATACACACACCAAGGAGAACCTTCACACAACCAACAACACGCAGACACGTACGAAAGAGAGCAGTTCACGACATACATAAGCATCACAGAGAAAGATCTAACTAGAAGAAGAAGAAGCTCGTAGACACAGAGATAGGGAAATCGAAACCCATACCTGAGTCGTCGGAAAGTTCGTCGTCGTTATCGTCCCGAATCAGCAATCCAAGCACTTCACAGCTCATTATTGGTATTTCTTTTTTCTAATTATTGCTACTAACTCATGTTTGTTGGATTCCTTTCTTTACTTGAACATTTTTGTGAGAAATTTGGGAGCAAGAAAACCATGATGGGTAAGATGGTCGAACAAATTTGAATTCGTGCGCGCGAGGGAGAAAGAGATATGCGGTCGAAGGAGATGGTAGCCATGGCGGATGCATCGTCGGTGAATCACATCGTGGGAGATGATGAACAGGGCGTATCCGAAAATCAAGGAAAATCAAATTGCCACCTAACCAATTAATTAATGCCCAGTCACCAACACCAGTAAAAGGGTGTGGTAAAAGTAGGTTTTTGGTTTTATAAGGGGGAGTTCAAAAAAAAAACTTCAGGGGGGCAATATCAAATCTCGCCCTAATGGCAGAGGGGTTTCATATAATTAACCCTTAAAAAAAATGGTATTTAAATTTTCATAACTCAATATTTGGATCAATTGTTTCATTTATTATGTTTCATATAACTTCCACAATATTAGAAAACAAATTTTATTAATTTTTTATTGACTCACTACATAATTGGATCAATAGTTTCATTTTTTAGATTTCATAGAATTTACGAGATTAAAAAATTTATTAACTCTTTACATAATTGGATTAGTAGTTTTATTTTTCTCATATTATATTATTTTGTACGACATAATTATAATCAAATCTATACAATATATAAAGGGAATACTTTGTTTTGGTGTAGTCATTTTTTCTACCATTTTTACCCTTACTTTATTTTGTAATTTACTTAATAACTTCTTATTATTAACTTCCACATAACTTCTATTATTAACTTCCACATAACTTTTTATTATTAACTTTCACGTGATGTTTTTTTTTTAATTATATATAAATAAAAATTATCATTTATATTTTCATTCATGCGTATTAAAAAAGCGGACAGACGGGTAAGCGAGTGCCCGTCTGGATGCTAGTGTACATTAAAAGCAATATGTATGAATGTTTTTGGTTAGATCCTATTGGTTGTGTCGTATGCCACTTTAAAAATAAAATAAACCAAAGTTATTAAAAATAAATTTTAAAATCAGCTATATTTTACACTTTATTCACATGAATTTAAACTTAACTAATATTGTTTTCAAAGTAATTAAATTTATTTACAATAAATTTGATGATAATATATATTAATTTTATAAATAAACTTGTGCTTGCGCACGAAACTGGTTGTATCGCATACCACTTTAAAAATAAAATAAATCAAAATTATTAAGAATAAATTTTAAAATTAGCTATATTTTACATTTTATTCACATGAATTTAAACTTAGCTAATTTTATTTTCAAAGTAATCAAATCTATTTACAATAAATTTGATGATAATATATATTAATTTTATAAATAAACTTGTGCGCGCGCACGAAACACAGTGACGTTTGAGCACTTTCAGAGAAACCTGGTCAGATGGTTAGAAGGAGAAATTCCTAGAGGTGAAAAGATTAGAAGAGTTAAAAGGCATGTTAAAGAAAGAGATGACAAGGTCTGGAAAAATGTAAAAAACGATTATGATTGTGTTATGATGATGTATGGACAAACAAATATTTTCCTTATGGTTGTAATAGCCTAGCTACATTATATAGGCATATGTGTAAAGCATCCTATGTAGGAGTAAAAAGTATTGGAGGATGCGTTCTCCTACTCAGTGTTTGGACATATTGGCATATACCACTAATTGCTCCAGAGAGTTTCGTCGAGTCATCTCATCCTTACGCAACAAGGTAAAAATTATTTAGACTTTCTATTCTTTTGTACGGATATATGTTTATGAACATCCCTTTATTAGATTTCTTTATTTTAAAATTGCAAGATTTGTTCAACGAGGCATGACTTACCAAAAAAATTCTCGTCATCACCTTCGAGGATATAGATTCGCACTAGATAGATTGAGGGGTAGCGATGTAAGTTCGTTACCACTATAATCTCTAAATAGGTGCTAAAATCTGTATTTATACTTTAACTATTACATTTTCTGTAACTGTTTATTTGGGGCCCTACCCTAACTGATGATCAGCTCATGAAATGGCCATGTTTTTCTGTTACTGATGTGGATATGGTCGATACATCACATCAACATGAAGATGTAGCTGAAGATGAGGGTGTAGCTGAAGCTGAAGAGTTTCTTCCGACTCTACTCCATCTCCTCCAAGATGCCAAACCCAAGACTTAGGCAGGGGAAGCACGTGCAAAAGAGTAAAATGTGTGGAACTGACGATCATTTACGTAGACAAAATTGATGTATCTTTTCCACTCAATAATTTTAATAAAATTGCTTATTGTTACATTTTATTTAATAAACAAATAATATTAATTAATTATGTAATTAATTAATTAAATGTAATATAAAATATTAGAAATTTAATTACATATAATTGCAAAAAATATTTTCTTATTATATTCAAATCATAAAAGAAATAAAATATTACTTAAAATATTTAATTATTATAAAACATATATATTAAATAGTTCTTAATTTTTAAAAACAATTAAATATATTAAAATATAATAAAACATATATAATTATATTTTAAAACAAAAAAAGGGCTCTTCAATGGTTCGGCCAACCATTGACCGAGCTCATGCATGGACAAAAATGCATCATTGATTCGTCCTTCCATTGGCCAAACTGAAAGAGAAATTGTGGCATTTTAGTACTTTTTTTTTCCAGGTTGTGGCATTTTGGGTTTTTTTTAATATGTGGCAGTTGGGTAAAAAAATCAGTTTGAACATTAAATATTCTTCTTTTTCATTGGTGTATTGTCTTTCTAGTCTTGATGAGCATCATTATTTCTTGAAAAATATATAAGTTGATCAATGTACTTATTTGAGTTTTCTTCTTTAAAATTTCTTTCTTTTTCCACTGCATTTCTTACAAGTATGAGTTTGTGGAGTCTACTCATTTACACATTCCGTACGAGTGCATGTCATTCACTATTTTTGTACTCTTGTTTTTTCCCTCCACTCTTCTTGTTTTCTCTTTGTTTTTTTCTCTTCGTTTCCTTATTTATATCCGCATCTATTGCTATGTAAAACCAAGCTCACACAATACTCACAGAGACTCCCTCCGACCAAACAACTACCATTGAAACAAGCTGTCCAAACAGGACTCTCTCCGACCAACTATTTCACTCTGAACCGCCGTTGATTCTGGCAATCCTCACTCCTTTCATCAACATCGGAGTTTTGTCGTGTAGAGGTTGTTCGCGCGTATCCTTTCAGTTTGCTTCTTACTGATATGTTATTGATTTCTTTTGTTTTGTTTCATTTCATTCTGGAGATGTTTTTTGTCTGAGTTTTACATAGTCATATTACGTTGTTTTGTTTTTTTATAGATACATGAACACAGTTTGTTTATTATATTAAATTAATATTTATAATTATTATAATGTAAAAAACAATTATGGAAAAGAAGTTTTGTTCTTATTAAAAAATTATGAGTTAGTGGAAAGAGTCGGTTATACAAATGAAGAATTAGTAAATTGAGAATGAGAAGTATGAGTTAGTGGAGTTGAGAAAGCCACTTAACATTACATTAATCGGGAAAACATTTGTATCACATCGAAACGATTTTAATAGGATTTGAGAAATTCACTTAACATTGGACCAAGGTTTTTTAAAAGCCCACTTGGCGTTGGACGAAGGTTTTTATATTTTAATAGTTTGTTTTAGATCATATTATTGTTTGTTAATTAATATCTAAGATGATTACAAATGCATATTTAAGTAATGGATAAAATGGATAACGATGCATACTTAAATAAATAAAAATCAAATGAGTATTATTAATTAATTAATTAGGATTTTTAATAAATTAATTAAGGTAATTAAAAATGATTAACATAATTAATTAATCAATTTGATCATTAACAACATTAATTAAACTTAATTTTCAAAATGAACTAATTAGAACAAAACAAACTAATTAACTAAATTAAGGAAACAAAAACCACAAGCCCACTAAAAAAAAGTGAACAAAATAAATAAAAACATGAAATGGGAGGTGCTAAGAGAGAAACGGCCCAACAAGAGGCCCAGAAAGCCTGGTCAAAGATCCAAGAGAGAGTCAACCACTAACTCTCTCTTTTTAGCCGCGTGATCATTGAGATGGTAGATCAAAGGGCCAAGAAACGCGAAACATAAGATGGATAGCGAGGGTGCATTGCACATGATTCGTAGTTGATCCAGCTGGTCAATCTACAAGCCAGGAAAGCCACACGGTCTGAGCAAAAGAAATCCAACGGTTTGCTTCTTACTCATTTGTTATTGATTTTTTTATGTTTTGTTTCATTTCCTTCTGCAGCATCTATATATGTTTTTGGTCTGAGTTTTACATACTCATATTACCTTGTTTTGTTTTTTCTTATAGATAATTTAGAATATTAAATTAATATTTATAATTATTATAATGTAAAAAAACAATTTTTAATATATTATTATGAATTTTTTATATTAATTTTTATTAGAATATAATTAAATTATATCAGTTATATGTGATCAACTTTTGTTTATATTTGAGATGAATTAAGTAATATATCTTTTAATGTTTAAAATTGAAATGTTATAACTTTAATATGTAAAATGAAATAAGAATTATAAGAGCATAAGAGTTTTCTAAATGGGTAGTGGGAGACTTCCGAAAGAAAGATTCAGAAACTCGGGTTTCATGGGATTATTAAAGATTATTGATTCAGAATATAACGAAAATGAAATAAAACCCAAAGATATGAAGCGGTATAGCGACGCCAATTCAGATTGTTATGACTTGTGGTATCGTGGTTATGAAGGATCTCAGTATAGGCAAGCTTTTCTTTATGGTGGCCCAGGAGGGCGAAATTGTGATGTATGACTGTGTTGTCAACTTTATAAATAAAATTGTTTAGTAATATGAATAAAGATCAATTTTCTTCATAACTAATTATTGATGAACAATACATTGTGTATTTTTAGAGTTTATGATCTATAAAATATCTAACCATGAGGAATCGTGTAGTTTATTGATTCCTTATAACCAACTCCTAACCACTTACATTAAGACATAATATTTATAGCCATAATCAACTAAACTAGCTTTATTAAGTGATAACAAACTAAGTGTGTTTGATATTGTTGTATTTTAGATCAAACCATAGTGTCGACAAGGGTAGTGTTGTACCCCAAATTTTACCTCTTAGATGTCATAACATCTTGCACTTGCATTTAGGATTCAATCATCTATGCATTGTTAACTAACCACCATATCTTGCTAGTTGTTTCTTTTATGTGAAAGCTAGGGTTTGCACAAGAAAGAGGGCAAAGGTCACTAAGCCAGGCTCTCACATGTTTCAATGTCTCCTAAGACATTCTTTGACTCCATACAATCTTCACAAGTGTTCACTAGTTAATTGAGAGTGGTGTGTGAAGTCATCTATTCAAGAAAGGCAACAGAGGCTCCAAAGTTCAACCATTTGGTTTTGGAGGCTAATCATGAAGTTCTCAAGTCATATGCTATGATCTTATGAGATTGGGTCAAGAGAAATCAAGAAGAAATCATCAGATCAAGAGCTGTGGAATTAGGGTTTTAACCTGAAGAATCATTAAGGAATCTTGTGTGATCAGTCAATGTCTTGATGGGTTCACCAACCATTTAAGCTCACATTCATTCAAGAGGTCTTATTCAATAAGAAATCAAGTGTGTTTGGCTCCCATCACAAGTTCTATGAGCCACAAATTCATCTGACCCTAGATTAGGGTTTTTGTCAAGACAAGTCAATCATTGCCTTTGATTTTGATCAAGGTGTGATCCCAAGCCTGGGGACATGATTCCATATGTTAATAAACATCCTTAGAGGTCATCCATGGGTATTGGAAGAGATTGAGGATGCAAGATCATCAGAGATCATCCAATTGAATTCCTGAAGAAAATTAGGGTTTTGACTGAAAAGTCAAACCTTTGACTTTTGAGACTTTGATCCAAAATGAAGCGTTCAAGCCATAATCTATCAAGACATGTCTAATTGTTGAGTTAGAGCGTGAAAATTTGATATTTGAGAGGTTTCTTGCAAAGAGGGCAATGTTTGGTCCTTGAATTTTTCTAAGTGTGAAAAGTCCACTCCTTGTGCAAACTTGGGAAGGTCATAACTTTTAAACCACACATCCAAATTGGGTGACTCAAAGCTCAAATGGAAGCTCTTACCATGAACTTCAAAGTGTATTAGAGGACCTTTCTTCAAAAAAGGGATTGATTTGTAAGTTATGAGACTTGGAAGATAAAACATCTTTATGACTTTGTGAAATTTTGATCTTTTTGCCTCTAACGCGGGCACATTCCCATGTCACAGAAGTCCTTCTAAAGTACATTGCCCTCCCCAACCACCACTTCTCGTAAGCGTGAGTCCTAGTCACAAACACTACATGTCCTTCCCCAATCACCACTTCTCATAGTGTGAGTTCGGGTCAAAGAATACCACAAGTCCTTCCTCGGCCACCACTTCTCGAAAGTGTGAGCCTGGGTCACGGACACTAAATGTCCTTCCTAGGTCACCACTTCTAACAACTGTGAGTTTAGGTCACAGATACTAAAATAGCTCTCGCCTGACTATGCTGAGAAACTATGAGCATCTATAGAGCCACAATATTTCCCAACACGAGTCTCACTTTGGTTTACTTTGAAACCAATAGTTCTATACACGTACCAACTTGGGTACAATGGTGTTTGAACATCACATTTTGATTGATCATTCACTACACATACTTACTATGCTATCCTTTCGTGCCTGAATTTTACGATTCAAGGAAATTTTCTCAACCTAGATTTTCCTCACATTCATTATCAATTGCATATTTATCTAACTAGGAACCTAGAATCTCATGAGAAACCAACATTGATCATGAAATTAATTCTCGATGAATCTCATGCTCTTTCCTATTCATTAATCAAGGAGCATTATTATCATTCATTTAGTTGCTTTTTCTGTTAAGCTGTCTACTAAAATCCTATTTTTGATTCCTCTAGATATACACCGATAGAACAAGAATACGGTACTTAAACCATTAGTCTTTGTGGTTCAATATCTATTTTATTACTTCGCGACAACCGTTCACTTGCGGCTGCATCAAGTTTTTGGCATCGTTGTCAATGACCAATTTGCGTTTAATATTGAATTTCAGTTTGATTATCTTATAGACTAGAGCTTACATTTCTGTTTATTTTATTGTGTTTGCTTATTGTGGTTCTTGCTACTCTGGTATGTGAAAAACTTGTTTTGTTGATAGCTTAGTTGAGCTCGTAGACGAAATCGAGCGTTTCTTACTCGAGAGAAGCTGAAATCTTAGATTACAATCTATGGCTGATCTGGTTGATACTAAGCCCCTTAAGGATTATGTTATTCCCACTGGAGAGAAACCGCATTGTAGTATTGTGCACCTGCCGATTGCAACTAATAATTTTGAATTGAAACCTTCCTTGATCGGTATGGTGCAACAAAAACAATTTGTCGGTTTACCTTCAAAAAATCTGAATCTTCATCAATATATTTTTGTTGACAATTGTGGTACCGTTAAGGCTAATGGTTTTGACCAAAACGTCATCCGCATTCGCCCAATCCTTGCCCGATAATTCTATTACTTCATAGACCCAATTAAAAACGTCCTTTCTTGAGCGGTACTTTTCACCAAGTAAAACGGTCAAAGTTAGGAATGAGATAATAATAATAATAATAATAATAATAATAATAATAATAATAATAAATAATTATAATTATAATTATAATAATAAACAATTTTCAATACAATGAATATAAAAAATCAATATATATATATATATATATATATATATATATATATATATATATATATATATATATATATATATATATATATATATATATATAAGCTTTAAAGACTTACTTCAAATCTTAGCATTCAATTTTGTCTAATCTTATCTTTTTTGTTTAATTATCTTAAATAGATTAAGTTAATGTAGTTTTTTAATTTGTCATTAAAAATAAACATTAACTCTTTCTCTTTTATTAGATCGCATAAGTATTCTTTTTGATGTTCTATAGGGAATACATGCATGCTGATTAATATCTTTTCCATCTCATAATAAGTGTCATTTTAAAAATAATTTTTTCTCAAATTTTTTATCAATTTAAAATATTAATGCACCATTTTTTAAATTTCCCTTTATTTATTGTATTTCAACTTACGTAATTATTTCACTAACTAATATTAATAAAAATATTTTAATAAATAAAATGTTGTTATTTTTTAAATAAATAAAACTATTGTTAACTTAAAATTAATATAAATCCGAAAATTATTACCAACTTAAAAATAGTATAAAGATAAAAAAAATCACTATTAAATTGAAACAACGGGGTTTATTAAAATGTCTTCAAATAGATTTTCTATTTCAATTTAAATATCAACTTTAATAATTACACTTTTTTTTTTAAATCGTCGGTGATTTTTTAATATCATGTGTATTTTTTTTATAAAAAAACATGTATATTTGGAATTCATTTCAATATTGAAAATAAAAAAGAAAATAGTCAAACTTAAATGCATTTAATAATCTTAAATGCATTAATTTAAAAAATATTTTTTTTTATTTGTCATTCAAAATAAACCTATTTTTTTCTCATAGAATTCACAAGTGTTTTTTTTTACTATGTTTAATGGTACACCTTTTGAATAATAATAATAATAATATTATTAAAATTGATTTTTTTTTAATATTATATTCTAATTTGTATAATACCTATCTAGAATAATACAATACAAGCATTTTATTTGGTACTGACACATCAAAAACGCCTAATGGCATAGTTCACATACTTGTCCATTTCTAAAACATAAATACAACACATGACACAAGTCATGAAAACTAGCCAAAATAATAAAAACTAAGAATAATATACAATATCCACAATTGTATACAACAAGATAATACACAGCGGAAAAAGCTTAACTAAGCTTCTCTTGAAACATCTCTGCATTACTCCACTTGTAACCAAACCTGCACCTGAAATATAGTAACTATAGTGGGGTGAGATACATCAAATCTCAGTGAGTTCCCTATCTTATAGATTCTCTCGGCTTTACAAGGTGCTAACAACCTAACTCAAGTCAAAAGGGAAGGGAAGTGACTTTGAGTACACACACGCCATATATGGATTCAACTCGTGAGCCTATTAACTCACACTAGTACCAAAGTAAGTCTTGAGCCTGTTAACTCAAGAATCTCGCTAATCAATAACCATACCAAGGCATCCCCTTTTCCCGTCTGCTTCTACGTCTAGAAGACGACCCGAGTCATGGATCCTTGAAGTTACTTGGCATACGAAATGGATTCGGGATCATCGACCCGTACACTGTGATCTGTCACTTCACACAGCCCGTACACCATCACAAGTCTCTTTACCCGTAGGCTCCATTCGTACTATACGCGGGAATCAAACCTGCCAAGTAATTGTGCATACGTTTCAGAGGAGGTGCTCGAGTCTCATGAAACTACACCGCAAGATGCACTGGTTATGATTACTAGGCACACGCCTCGGCCTTTCATGCGCGAGCGTTGTCACTATGCCATTTCACACTTTTCGACATTGTTTACGGTAAGTCCTCACTCTACCTATTTCGTATTTTAACATGCATACATATTCAAACATGTTTAACAATAAGAGTATAGGCACATAATCATCAATCGCATAATTGAAACACATAATTCAACATACCACACATTACACTAATTCACGGTTCCCTCCGATTTATTTAATCGGGCAATAAACAGATATTTCTCACTACCATTAGCTAGAGGATATTCATAGCTTCATAACGACACCAAGAATACTCATATAGGATAAACGAGTTAAAAGTTATGGAAATAACAAGAAATAGTATCGCGAAAACACAATTCTGCACTTCCACTGGCCGTACGTGTATTGCCTTGTGCCATACGCGTACTGCCCAGCTGGCTCGCCCAGCCATACGCGTATTGCCCAAAGTGATACGCGTATGGGCAGAGGCTGAATTCCTTCGAAATTCCATTTAAACTCCAATACGCGTATTGCCTCAAACCATACGCATATTGCCCCCTCCCGTACGCGTAACGCCTAAAATCCTTCATTGTCATACGCGTATTGCCCAATCCAATATGCGTATTGCCTTGCGTGTTACGCGTATGGGCAGAGGAAACCAGAATTTTTCCTGCAGAAAAATCTGCTACGGGTTTCTCAAAATTCCACCCAAAAATTCCATTTTTCCCAATCAAAATACATCAAAACATGTTACAAACATAACAACCAGTATACTACACAGTCAAACATCGAATTTCAGCAGTTAGATTATGATTCTATTGAAAAATTATTCATTTCTCACAATATCAAAACTAACTCTAAACTCATAAAACTCTACACTAAAGTGTTCTATCTAGAACCCACCTAATAATCGAAGAGGAGTTTGAAGAAGATGATGATCCAACTTTTCTCTCTTCTTCCTCTTTCTCCACTTTCTCTCTTTCTCTTCCATTTCCTCTTCTTCTTCCTAACTTCTTCTTTTTCCTTTTTCCTTTATATTTTTCTTTCTTTTCTTATATATATATATATATATATATATATATATATATATATATATATATATATATATATATATATATACACATAATCATTAATATATGATATAACTCCAACAGGGTAAAATATCTCCAGTTGATATTTTGTCGTCTCAACCCAATTGATCAATTATTAGAATTACCATAAAATTATTTTCCCGGATTAATAAATATTAATCCGTCTCTTTAATAAAATAATTGATCTCTTCAGAATTCATTAGTTGCTCTATTGATCCCAAATGTCGATACTTAAAGTACTTAGAGGATTCCATAAATCCAATTAATCAAAGATAGAGCACATAGATGCTCATCTGATCTCCTCTGATATCCAATTGAGCATTTAGATAATACGGGGTATTACACTCTCCCCCCCTTAAATTGAAATTCGCCCCCGAATTTCCCCTACTCGGCAATAACCACAACTTGTATCCTGGTCTTAGATTCACACTTAACTTTTCTTCCGTTCAACTTCCTGACGTATTCCAATTCCAACTTAACTTCACAGACCAAAATACTTATTTCACAAATTAACAAACTTTACGTCCTTAATCATACTCTTGTTCCAATATCGAGTTAACTTATAACTTTGCCTTTTTTCCGTAATTCATCTGTTGTTTCTTACTAGAAGACAGAGTCACATTCTACTTCAGAAAGAATATACTATTCTTACACCCTTCTATTGAGTCGCAAAACAAGACCGTAACACCTCCTCTCAAATCAGGACCACAACACTCCATACGTCCTCACGATGTAATTTAGTGATTTCTTAACTTCATGCAATTATCGACAACTATCCTTTCGTGAATCCCTTAACATTCAAACCACTTCATAACTAGTCCACGACTTCTTTACCATTTCCATCTGTTTGATACTAAACATGGTAATCATTCCATCCGATATTGCCTTTCTTTATTAATCCTATAAGTAACAATCTTTCAAATCTCTAATTCTGACTGAACTCTTTCGTCTGTCTCCTTCCACAACACAAATCCAAAAATCTAACAGTGGAATACCACTAATCCTCAATCATCACCATGTAGCTAACAGTCCGCGGAGAAACACCCTTATCCATTTGGGTTCTTACTAACCAACGACATAAGAAAACTTACCGACGTCCTATAGTGGAACACATAACCACACAACTCTCAATCCGGTCTAAACTCGAAACAATTTCATCCAAAGTAGCTTATCAACTTCCGTTTCTAGTTACCCCATTCTGTAACAACTCTCTTTGCGGTTGTCCGACTCACTCAAGGTTTCTGGTTGATTTCGAGATCTCAATCAATCACATGTAACCCCATTTCGGAACTTCAAACATATACGATTCACCATGTACCAAAACTTAAGCTATTCAAGCGAAATTGTGAGTTTTCACACTACTCACCGATCCACAAACAACACTCTACACATACACACACCCTCAACGGACCTGCCACGCTTCTCCATTGAATCAACTTTCCTTAATTGTTCTGTTTCATAAACGACCCAAGTTATATGCTTAACTTCGGAACGTTCAATTTCACTCTTACTTGGAAGGATAACCTCCAAATTTCATTCTCTTGGTAAAACGCAACTGCACACAACTGGTACGACTCTCACATCGTCCAAAACCAACACCATGAATACACACCGAAATATTTCCTTGCGTGGTCAACACTTCGTGAGTATTTTCCAACTTCGTCTTTAAAGTTCTCAATAGTAATAATAATGCACCTAAGACTTTCCCATACTCAACCCAGTTTGTAAGATACTTCCTCGAAGTCAAACTCCTTGGTCATCTAACCAGATGATCGACTAAGTCACACCCTTCCACAAGTTTCGATTTCAAAACACAAATCCGTCCTTCATTTACTTACCATCCCGTTTTCCATTCACACATTACTCTCCACTCGGAGCAACATAAGGTAACAAAACACAGATGATGGTTCCTAAGGGATTTCACAATTTACACACACGTTAATCGATTACCCATCTGAGCTAATCGGTTAACTTCTCAAAATTCAGCACAACTACCATCCTTGCACGTATTAATCGGTTAACCCCATTGTGTAAATCGGTTAACACTGCTGCAGAAACTGAAAACCAGCTCCTTCTTCATTCAAGTCATCCCTACCCAAACCATCAATCCGATTTGTTCTAACTAGAAAATATCCTTCTCAACGTACAGCTTCCTAACTTGTATAACAGTCACTAACCATGATCCACTCAGGTAAAAACTGACAAGGTCAAAACATGCAGATGACACACTCCAACCAAGTGACAAGGCAAAATTCCAATATTCTGACGCAGTCACACTACAAAACTTCAGCGGGATAGTTCATTTTTCTGCTCAAACAATTGCACTAGCGGGAAGTCAATAATGACGACATTCTAGGGTTTTAGCCACAACTCACACTTAATTCGTCCATAAGCCAAAACTCAACACACAACCAATAAACGGTACCACAAAATTGATGGACATCTCATATCAAGCATTCCACCTTATTCTCTCACTTGAAGTCCTTGGTGAGAAAATAAGACAACAACGTTCTTAGTCCAACAAAAGGTAGATTCCAATTATTCCGATTCTTCACAAATATAGAAGTTTCTCTACACTCAAAAATAAATCGGGGCAATGCATCCTCTTGAAGAACCTTTCCCTCACTTCGTACACATTAACCGGAATTTCTTTCTTCCAACTATCCATTGTACATCACACTTACACTTAAGCCACTTAATGAAATACTCACATTTAACAATTCTCATTAACTAACTACAAGACCTTTCTGCTATGAACCGTTCCATCATTTACTCTTAGTCCGTAATAAGCCTTGGTTTGCTTTTAGTCGATTTACCGCAATCTTGCTTCTTAAAATACAATCTTCACGGTTCCACAAAGTACGTCCCTTCAAACTGGTCTCAAGAATGAGAATCCATCGTGTACACTTGTGGCCACGGTGCTACTACTACGCTTGTTCTTAATTCCAACGTGTAACTTTCTCATTTCACCTCATACTAATAGGCTCCTCACAGGCGAACCATCTTTGATTACACTCCCTTAATTTGAGCCTCAACAACTACTCAATAGCTCTATTGCACCGTCGTCCAAAAATACATATCGTTGTCACTTCCTCATAACATACTGTTAATACCGGTTTTCATAATGCGCTTACTTCACCCTCCATTGTAATCCTCTCAGGTCCAAATATAAACCCATCTTACAAGATTTCCTTAAATCCAAGGTATTTACTCGGTTTCTTAACACCAACTTCTTCCGGTCCGTATCACTACACTTTCCGTTACTAAATGAAGTTCATTCTTTCTCCAACACAATACCTTATACTGTTCCTTGGGTAATTTAACAATTCCAATTTGGTCTCTTACTGAAAACAGAAAACCTGAAATATTATCTCGAACTTAATCTCTCTACCTGACTGAATATACGCAAATCCTCACCCTCTCTTCGTCCGGCACATACTTGTTTCACTTGAAGCATGTAACACATCCTTGTGTTCCTTCACACACTTCCCTACCACTTTAGGTTCCTATAAAAAACCGAACGTCCTTAACTCTCAACATTAAACCAGTTGGAAGACATTGTTCCGAACACATTCCTTAAGGTACTCTCGTCCACTCAAGATACCATAGCGACCTTAGAACTGAAGCACCAATAGTTATCTCCCTTCCGGGCCTTACGTTACACGTTCCACAAAACAACTTCTCCTTTCCACGGGATGAGATTAATTGAAATCCTTATCCGTACTAATGGTCAATCCAGCACTACTGGCGATTTTACATATTCCTCAATACCTTGACCAATCGTCCGATAGAGATCCTAAATTTTAAGACTCTATCCATTCCAAAGGATTTCCTGAACAACACCCCACTCTTCAATTCCATGCGACACAAATCACAACTTCTACTAAAATATCAGCTGAGCTGACCAAAACTCCTTACTACCAACTATTGGCTTGAGCCTACCCTCACAGCACAAGTTACGACAACACTTCGGAGTCCTCGTGGTCACTCAAACATGATTCTACCCATCACATACATAGTATTAGGTTGATCAGGCCCAACACTAGATAGTATGATATTAAGAGTCATGCTGGCAAGACACACTTAAGAGGCAGAAATAGATTTACTTATGTTGTTTCAATGCTAGGTCGAGGATACGACCTGCTCTGATACCAACTATAATGCCCTGTATAATATCTATCTAGAATAATACAATACAAGCATTTTATTTGGTACTGACACATCAAAAGCGCCTAATGGCATAGTTCACATACTTGTCCATTTCTAAAACATAAATACAACACATGGCACAAGTCATAGAAACTAGCCAAAATAATAAAAACTAAGAATAATATACAATATCCTCAATTGTATGAAACAAGATAATACACAGCGGAAAAAGCTTAACTAAGCTTCTCTTGAAACATCTCTGCATTGCTCCACTTGTAACCAAACCTGCACCTGAAATATAGTAACTATAGTGGGGTAAGATACATCAAATCTCGGTGAGTTCTCTATCTTATAGATTCTCTCGGCTTTACAAGGTGCTAACAACCTAACTCAAGTCAAAAGGGAAGGGAAGTGACTTTGAGTACACACACGCCATATATGGATTCACACTCATGAGCCTGTTAACTCACACTAGTACTAAAGTAAGTCCTGAGCCTGTTAACTCAAGAATCTCGCTAATCAATAACCATACCAAGGCATCCCCTTTTCCCGTCCGCTTCTACGTCTAGAAGACGACCCGAGTCATGGATCCTTGAAGTTACTTGGCATACGAAATGGATTCGGGATCATCGGCCCGTACACCGTGATCCGTCACTTCACACGGCCCGTACACCGTCACAAGTCTCTTTACCCGTAGGCTCCATTTGTACTATACGCGGGAATCAAACCTGCCAAGTAATTATGCATACGTTTCAGAGGAGGTGCTCGAGTCTCATGAAACTACACCGCAAGATACACTGGTTATGATTACTAGACACACGCCTCGGCCTTTCATGCGCGAGCGTTGTCACTATGCCATTTCACACTTTCCGACATTGTTTATGGTAAGTCCTCACAATCGCATAATTGAAACACATAATTCAACATACCACACATTACACCAATTCACGGTTCCCTCCGATTTATTTAATCGGGCAATAAACGGATATTTTTCACTACCATTAGCTAGAGGATATTCATAGCTTCATAACGACACCAAGAATACTCATATAGGATAAACGAGTCAAAAGTTATGGAAATAATAAGAAATAGTATCGCAAAAACACAATTCTGCACTTCCACTGGCCGTACGCGTATTGCCTTGTGCCATACGCGTACTGCCCAGCTGGCTCGCCCAGCCATACGCGTATTGCCCAAAGTGATACGCGTATGGGCAGAGGTTGAATTCCCTTCGAAATTCCATTTAAACTCCAATACGCGTATTGCCTCAAACCATACGCGTATTGCCCCCTCCCGTACGCGTAACGCCTAAAATCCTTCATTGCCATACGCGTATTGCCCAATCCAATACGCGTATTGCCTTGCGTGTTACGCGTATGGGCAGAGGAAACCAGAATTTTTCCTGCAGAAAACTCTGCTACGGGTTTCTCAAAATTCCACCCCAAAATTCCATTTTTCCCAATCAAAATACATCAAAACATGTTACAAACATAACAACCAGTATACTACACATTCAAACATCGAATTTCAGCAGTTAGATTATGATTCTATTGAAAAATTATTCATTTCTCACAATATCAAAACTAACTCTAAACTCATAAAACTCTACACTAAAGTGTCTATCTAGAACCCACCTGATAATCGAAGAGGAGTTTGAAGAAGATGACGATCCAGCTTTTCTCTCTTCTTCCTCTTTCTCCACTTTCTCTCTTTCTCTTCCATTTCCTCTTCTTCTTCCTAACTTCTTCTTTTTCCTTTTTCCTTTATATTTTTCTTTCTTTTCTTATATATATATATATATATAATCATTAATATATGATATAACTCCAATAGGGTAAAATATCTCCAATTGATATTTTTTCGTCTCAACCCAATTGATCAATTATTAGAATTACCATAAAATTACTTTCCCGGATTAATAAATATTAATCCGTCTCTTTAATAAAATAATTGATCTCTTCAGAGTTCATTAGTTACTCTATTGATCCCAAATGTCGATACTTAAAGTACTTATAGGATTCCATAAATCCAATTAATCAAAGATAGAGCACATAGATGTTCATCTGATCTCATCTGATATCCAATTGAGCATTTAGATAATACGGGGTATTACACATTAACTCTTTCACTTTTATTAAATCGCATAAGTATTCTTTTTGATGTTCTATAGTGAATACATGCATGCTGATTAATATCTTTTCCATCTCATAATAAGTGTCATTTTAAAAATATTTTTTTCTCAAATTTTTTATCAATTTAAAATATTAATGCACCATTTTTTAAATTTTCCTTTATTTATTGTATTTCAACTTACGTAATTATTTCACTAACTAATATTAATAAAAATATTTTAATAAATAAAATGTTGTTTATTTTTTAAATAAATAAAACTATTGTTAACTTAAAATTAATATACATCCGAAAACTATTTCCAACTTAAAAATAGTATAAAGATAAAAAAAAAATCACTATTAAATTGAAACAACGGGGTTTATTAAAATGTCTTCAAATAGATTTTCTATTTCAATTTAAATATCAACTTTAATAATTACACATTTTTTTTAAAATCGTCGGTGATTTTTTAATATCATGTGTAGTTTTTTTATAAAAAAACATGTATATTTGGAATTCATTTCAATATTGAAAATAAAAAAGAAAATAGTCAAACTTAAATGCATTTAATAATCTTAAATGCATTAATTTAAAAAATATATTTTTTTATTTGTCATTCAAAATAAACCTTTTTTTTTTCTTATAGAATTCACAAGTGTTTTTTTTTACTATGTTTAATGGTACACCTTTTGAATAATAATAATAATAATATTATTAAAATTGATTTTTTTAATATTATATTCTAATTTCTATTACTTTGTAGGATATATATACTTGAACATGGTTTACATATTCTTCAAAGTAATTTCGAAAATGAATCTAATAATCTTTCTAGTTCTTAGTTTATGTATAACATATTGCAAGATTGATGCCAGAAACAATATTTTACTGGATGAGAAAAATCATTTTACTCTATCCAATAGCCTCATGGTAAGTGATTTATTGTCAATTCTTAATTTCTTTGTACACATGATTTAATTGATTGTAATTTTGATTTAGAAAATTCAGCATCAAGTGGAGGGTGTTTTTGACTGTATTGATATCTACAAGCAACCCGCTTTACAACATCCTTTACTAAAAAATCACAAAATTCAAATATGTTAGTTGAGCAATTTATAATATTAAATATCGTACTGAATTATGAAGTGAAAAATAATTGTTATTTGATGAAGTATAAGAGAAAGATATATAACTATAGTTAACTAAATAATATAGTATTTAATGTTATTATTTCAAATTTAAAATCTAAAATATTCAAATTAGTTTAATTATTCATTTGTAAATAATTTCATTTCCAATTATCTTATATAGTTGATTGAACCTTGTTTTATTTCCTCTTTTTTTGCAACTTATGCAGCTTTACCCAACCTTTGCAAATAATACCGTGCAAAGTAAACCATCTTATGGTAAAATTGTGGATGAATGTTCACCGGGAAAAGTGCCTATTTACAATAAAAGAAAAATTCATCAAATTATTTCTAATTCATCTTCAAGATTACAAATGGATAATTTCCAGCCGTATTCTAAAAGCTCTCCTGGCTATCATGTAAGTGATTATTTTTAATAATTACATATTACATGAAATTTAATAGTCCTACTTTGATGTAATATATAATAGTTTAATATATATTTTAAAATTTATTTTTAAACATTTTAGTATTATTTATTATTTAAATACTGAAATTAAATATAATTAAATTTCAAATGAATATGGCTAATTTTTTTATACTTATTATAAGATAATACCAATATAAACAAAATAAAAATAAATAATTATATTATTGTATATTTTTGTATTCTTTAGACAGTTACTCTTGATACAACCCAAAACATGATATTTCACGGAGCATCTGTAGGCATAGGCGCATATAATCTATCGCTTCAAGCAAACCAGTATAGCATATCTTCAATATGGATAGAAAGTGGACCTTCAATGGAACTTAATAGCATAAAAGTCGGAGTCGGGGTAAGTTACTTTATATTGATGGTTTCACAAAGAAAACTAATTTATTCCTCGATGTCATTTTACAAAAATGTATTGATGGTTTCATATTCTTGTGTCTATTTATCTATGTAAATATTATACAATAAAACTCTGTTTTATAGTATACTACTCACATCCATTATTTGTTGTGCAAGGTTCATCCAAATTTATATGGAGATAATCAACTTCGACTAACTAGTCATTGGACGGTAAGAATGTAGATGTAATACATTAAATAATTAAAAATACATTATGTGATGAAAAAATACATAATTTGATTATTTTCAAACTCACTTTGATATAAACATTCAGGCTGATAGTTATAAAAAAACTGGATGTTACAATATTGTTTGTCCAGTTTTGTGCAAGTCAACCATAACAAAAACTATGCTCTTGGTTCTGTCTCGCATCCTACTAGTTCGATTGGATCATTAGACAAATTCATTGGTCTTTTCAAAATCAAACAGGTAAAAATTTGATTTTGAATGTATTTAAATATATTATAATATGTTTTTACAAATTATTACAACAAAAGTTACAATGTTTTTTTAAATTATATATATATAATTTTAAATTGAAATTGAAATTTTTTATATAAAAAAGTGATAATTAGACTAATTGAAAAAAGTCTTAATTAAATAGACGACCTAAAATATTTACAATTCATTATGATTTAATATTTTTTAATTAATCTTATTATGTTTGGTTAATATCATCTCCTAGTAACTTTTCTAATTATATGTTATTTGTTTAAATATGTGTAGGACCGAACTACAGGTCATTGGTGGTTAATTATTCAAAAGGAATTAATATATGTTGGATATTGGCCAAAAGAGTTATTCACTCACTTAAGCAAAGGAGGCTCTTTAATAAGGTTTGGAGGTCAAACATATGCCCCACCTAATATGGATAGTCCTCCTATGGGTAGTGGGAGACTTCCGAAAGAAAGATTCAGAAACTCGGGTTTCATGGGATTATTAAAGATTATTGATTCAGAATATAACGAAAATGAAATAAAACCCAAAGATATGAAGCGGTATAGCGACACCAATTCAGATTGTTATGACTTGTGATATCGTGGTTATGAAGGATCTCAGTATAGGCAAGCTTTTCTTTATGGTGGCCCAGGAGGGCGAAATTGTGATGTATGACTGTGTTGTCAACTTTATAAATAAAATTGTTTAGTAATATGAATAAAGATCGTTTTTCTTTATAACTAATTATTAATGAACAATACATTGTGTATTTTTAGAGTTTATGATCTATAAAATATCTAACCATGAGGAATCGTGTAGTTTATTGATTCCTTATAACCAACTCCTAACCACTTACATTAAGACATAATATTTATAGCCATAATCAACTAAACTAGCTTTAATAAGTGATAACAAACTAAGTGTGTTTGATATTGTTGTATTTTAGATCAAACCATAGTGTCGACAAGGGTAGTGTTGTACCCCAAATTTTACCTCTTAGATGTCATATGTAATACCCCGTAAATTATTTTGCTCCGGATAATATTAGTTGTGATCAACTGAGTCCCAGTGTACTCTGATAAATTATCTGCAGAGATAATTTGGGGTAACTGTTGAACTTATAGTAAATCCAATTAATATTATCTGACTTGAGATATTTAAGTATTTGAACTTTAGAGACTTTTTGGGACAATTAGTAGTGTTGCTAATTGATGATATTTTATATATCATTTTCTTTCCTCTCATTTCCAAACATAGTCAATTTTGAGAAGAAAAGGAAAGGAAGGAAAAGGGAAAGAAAAGAGGAAAAGCTCAAGAACACTAGATCTTCAACCATCATCCAATCTTCACTGAATCTTCTCATCTTCTTCATCATCATCCTCTGTATAAGGTGGGTTCTAGAATGCTCTAGATGTAGAATTCCATGTGATTTAGAGTTAGGTTGAAATTGTGAGAAAATGAATAATTATGCTGAAATCATGGATTTAACTAGAGCTGTCAATTTAGGGGGCCGGGGCCTAACTTTTAAGGCCCAAAAAATATAAGGGGCCCAAAATTTTAAAAATAAATGAGCCCCAAAATATATAGGTCCCCTAAAGTGAAGACCCTTAAAATTCAAGAAGGGCCTCAAGGCCCCAACATTTTCAAATGTGGATTTTTTTTTTCAATTTTTTTTTTGAAAAAAATTGAATTTTTATAAATTAAAAAAATCGATTAATTTTTTATTTTCAAGAAAATTTGACTTTTTTAGTTTTGAAAAAAATCGACTTTTTTTTTATATTTGAAAAAAATTTAACTTTTTTCTATATTTGAAAAACAGTCAACTTTTTAATTTCCAAAAAAATCCTAATTTTTTATTTTCGAAAAACAATTGACTTTTTGTTTTGAAAAAAAAACGGCTTTTTATTTAATTTCGAAAAAATCGACTGTTTCATATTAAAAAAAATCGATTTTACTCATTGGACCACATTAACTACAAATATGTGATTGTACTCATGTCACGGTCCTCACATATAGAGATCAAAATCCAACATTTATTATTGAGAGGGAAATATTCTACCACTGTTGCATACTATAATACATGTGAACAAAATTACATTAATGTTTTTCTACATTACCTGCCATCAATTTTCAAGACAAATATATTGACAATTTTGTTTGACCTTGAAATAGACTTGTTTTTCCATTGATTACTCCATAAATCAATTTGGTAGACCCTAAATTGACTTTTTATTTTTGAAAAAAATTCGAATTTTTATTTTATTTTAAAAAAAATTGACTGTTTCTTATTTCCAAAAAAATCGACGTTTTTTATTTTCGGAAAAAAATATTTTTTTTTCAAAAAAAATCAATTTTTTTACTTAAAAAAACTATTCTTTTTTCGAAAAAATCAATTTTTTTTTTCATTTTCGAAAGAAAATGAATTTTATTCCAAAAAATAAACGGCTTTTTCATTTTCGAAAAAAATTAGTTTTTTTATTTAAAAAAATCATCAACTTTTTATTTTCCGAACAAATTAGATTTTGAGCCCCCTCACTTAGGCCCCATATAAAACAAAAATATGAGTGGACTTAAAAATAAGGGCCCCAAAAAATATTTATTTAGTAGGGGGCCTAAAAAATAGGGGCCAACTAGGGGGCCTAATTATTGGGGCTTTACCAAATAGGGCTTTTTTGACAACTCTAGATTTAACGGATGAAATACGATATAATTGTTGTTAAATGCTTGTGGTTATGATCATGTTACGTTTTGATGGTTATAATGAGGTTTGGATGTGTTTTTATTGGAAAATTTATTGATTTGGGATGAAGAACAGCGCTGTAGAGAAGTTGGGTTTTTCAGGCTTCGCCTAGCGAACCTGGGGCGAGTCTCAGCGAACGGATTTTCGAGGGTTCGCCTAGCGAACCCGCTAGCGAAGGTCAGCGAATGTTCGCTAGCGACGTTCGCCTAACGAACTTGGTGCCTTTTCAGGGCTGTTTGGTTATGCCTTGCTTCGCTAAGTTGTTCGCGAAGCGAAGGGCGAGGCGAAGGTTCGCCAGGGAGTTCGCGAAGCGAACTTTATGTCTGTTTTTGTTCTGTTTGTTCATTCTCCAGGAGCTTCGCCTAGCGAAGGCTGGAGCGAAGGCTCGCTGGGACGTTCGCCTAGCTAACATGGCTGGGTATGTAGTTTTGTTTCTCTCATAACTTTGAACTCGTGTATCCGTTTTGTGTATTCTTGATATCGTTGTGAAACTCTGAATGTCCTCTATTTAATAGAAGGAAGAGATATTGGTTTTGATGCCCGATTAAATAAATCGAAGGGAACCGTAAATTCGTAAAATTGGGAATGTGTGAAATTATGTGGTTATATTGTGTGATTGATGACTAATTGCCTACGTTCTTATTGTTATGCATGTTAAAATATGAAATAGGTAGAGTGAGGAATATCACCGTAAACATTTATCGGATAGTGTGGAATAACATTGTGACAACACTCGTGCAGAAGAGGTCGAGGCGTGTGTCTAGTAATCATAACCGATTGATCTTGCGGTGTAGTTTCACGAGACTCGGGCAGAATCAGTTTGTGCAATAAATGGTACAGCAAATGGCTGGTGACGTGCATCCTCCAGTGGTGGTTCCTGAAGCTGCAGGGGGAACCTTTAGGGATTTCATTCTTATGAATCCTCCGGAATTTCAGGGAGGGTTAGATCCAGTAAAGGCCCATGAATGGATATCAGGTATGGAACGAATTTTCCTAATAGTTCAGTGCAGTGAGGAAAACAAGGTGGCCATCACTTCTCACTTGTTGAAGGGTCCTGCCATGAGGTGGTGGGAGAGCGCTTCAGCCTTAATGACAATTCAAGAGGTACCAAAGGTATGGGAGCAGTTTAAGATGACTTTTATGGAGAAATATTTTCCAAGTTCCTTGAGGTCTCAGAAGGAATTCGAGTTTCAACAATTGAGACAAGGCAACTTGACTGTGGCTTCTTATGCGGAGAAATTTGAGACTATGGCCGCTTATTCTAGACAAGCCATGTATGCCCCTGATGAGAGGTGGAAGATTGATTAGTTTTTGTTTGGTTTAAGGGCTGAAATTTCACATAGTGTGTCTCAGAGAGAATTCACTAGCTATGCCGAATTGTTAAGACAGTGTTATGTGGCGGAGCATAGTTTGAAGAAGGTACAAATGGAAGGAGATTTGAGTAGGATGAATCAAAGTGATCGAGGGAGACCGAATCAACAAGTTAGACCAAGGCAGCAATCATTCAAAGGGAAGCAAGTTCAGAGTTCTAGGACTAGTGTGCCTCCGGTATGCCGTACTTGTGGAAAGAATCATTATGGTATGTGCAGTTTGGAAGGAATAAGGTGTTATCAGTGTAATAAGGTGGGCCATGTATCGAGGGATTGTCCTCAGGGTAGGAATCAGACACAAGGGAGGAATACCGGCCGAGTGTATACCTTGGATGCGAGGAAAGCAATGAATGATAACTCTTTGATTGCGGGTACGTGTTTTGTAAATGGACATCCTTGTTTTGTTTTATTTGATTGTGGGGCAACTCATTCTTTTATTTCCACGCGACGCGTGAAGCGACTTGGGTTGCAAGTTGTTCCTTTGTTTCCTCCTATGGTGGTTACTATTGCCATGGATGAGATTGTTGAAACACCGTTGATGTGTGAAAATTGTGTATTATCGGTGAATGAAAGAGTTTTCCAGATTGATCTTATTTGTTTGCCGCTTAAGAAAGTGGATGTTGTTCTGGGAATGGATTGGCTTTCTGCTAATTCGGTGTTTATTGGGTGTGAGGAAAAGCTGATCATTATCCTATCTACTGAGACCACTCCGAAGGATGTATTAACTACTATTTTAGAAGGTACGGTTGGAATGATTAATTTCTTGTTTGAGGAGGAAAAGTATGTTCTTATGCTTCTTACTAAGGAGGAGAGTAGTAACATTCAAGTTTTGAGTATTCCGGTAGTTTGTGACTTTCCTGAAGTTTTCCCCGAGGATATCACTTCTCTTCCTCCGGAGCGAGAAGTGGAATTCTCTATTGACCTGATACCGGGAACGGCTCTAATATCTGTTTCTCCGTATTGGATGGCACCACTTGAATTAAGGGAACTAAAGGATCAGTTGGAAGAATTGTTGGCTAAGCATTTCGTTCAACCCAGTGTTTCGTGTAACACCCCAATTCCCATCGCGAAATAAATAACACATAATAAATATCAGAGTAACTAAAATTTTATTTTTTCGACAGAAACAGGGATGCCACATTTAAAGAAATAAAATACAATCCCTGCTCAACATTTTTGATACATAACACAAAGGGAAACTTTTCCTTACCAAAGGATGGTCAATTATGGAATAAAGCGGAAAGATCCATAACCGACTTGTTTTACAAAATAAACTGTTTTAGAACATCAAAATATAAATACAAAATATATTCAACAATTATATACATATAACTAAACGTTCCCCGACTCCCGTGCTACGTATCAGAGCAGACACCAAGACCTAAGCAAACGAAGATCTAACTCTTCCACTTGCTCCACGCCTCTAAAGCTGACAATCTGCACTATGCCATAAAAAGCATATTCCAGCAGAAGGGTGAGAAATAACAACTATAACAAGTTTGCATAATAATATGCCACAACACAGATAATTCACATATGTAATATTTCTCACCGCATACATCACATACTAACACATATAGCATGGCACCAATACATAATATATCACACATAATAAATCGAATCATGATTTTCCACACATAACACATCCCTTCACAATTCACACCACCATTCATCACAACTCACTCATATACATCACAATATATATATCTATACGAAACCAAGCATATAATCACGCATATTCCATTAATTCCATACTTCCACAAAGCATACTTTTCCATATTCATTCATCAATGCAAATATACAAAAGATGATCAATGCATACCATAGAGATCGACCAACGACTCTATATAGATGCAAATGCGGTACCGACTCAATTGGTGATACATTAGTCCCCCAGGAACTCTTGGAATCATCGCTCGTTACATAGAGTAACTCCCCGTCGGGCCTACGATGTTCCCCGTCGCTATAAACCATTATTTCAGGGCGAACGACGTTTATGGATTGCTTTCGACCACTATTTCAAGGCGCACAATCCGATTGCTATAGTCCACTAATTCAGGACGCACAATCAATCTGTGATTAATCGCTTCTACCAGTATTTCATGGCGTAAGACGATAAAACATGTGATTAATCGCTTCTACCAGTATTTCATGGCGTAAGACGATAAAACTAATTCATCTATGAATCTTCCAATGCAAGAATGTATATTATGATACTTGACACATTAATGATTCATGCCAACATCCCAAATGCTCATGCATATATAATAATCATGCATATCAATCACAATCAAAGTGATATATAACAATGCCCAACGGCCACAAACCATCAACAAAGTATTCCACAACAACCAATTATCATCAAAGAATCATCACACAAGTCATACACATCCATCATGTATATTCACATCATATAAACCACATAAAAGCTCCACGTTACATAACAAAAGCACAACACACGGTAAAACCTCAACCGTGCGCATTTAACGCGATGAAAACCCGACAACTCGACTATTTTCCCAAAAACACGAATTAATTAAATCATCTTTTACCCTCCAAACCATTTTTAATAGAAAGAGCTTTTCATTAGCTTTCCAACGGTATAAAGAACGTCCCATTCCGAGTTACGGATCAAAAGATATGAATTTCCGAAGTTTCCCCGAAAAACAGAATTTTCTGGTGCAGCACATTAGGCATCGATCCCTAACTCGCATGTATCGATCCCTGCTGTAGTAAAATGCCATTTTTCCTAATTTTCACATTAGGGATCGATCCCTGGGATTATGTATCGATCCCTAACCCTGTTTTTCACAAAAAAACCAGATTTTTCAAATTACAACTTTGCTGTCCTTTTCCCGAAACACCCAAAAACTCGACTAAATCGAACATTTTCACCGAAACAAACATATACTCATAAACACCAAATACATAAGAACAATTTAGAACACTTAAACGAAATTTCTACGACGTTCGATTTTTCGATTAAATTTCAACCGTTTAAAAACCAGAATTTTCGAACGTCACCAAATCGAATAAAAAGCACGACATACGACGACCTAACCTTCCTCGATACAACTACGTAATTTATTTCGAATTCTAACCGTGAAAACATCGTTTTCTATCGATTTCCTACAATCGACCTAAACGGAAACAAACGACGGAACCATAACGAAAACTAACCGAAACCTAACCAAACGTCATGAAACTTTAAACAGCAGCTCCCGTACATATAACCAACCAACACCTGTATTTATACGACTTTTCGACCGTAGAAACATCGGTTTCTATCGATTTCGTCAATTACGGCATAAACGGAAACATATTGAAACCAACCAAAACATTCACACAAAACATACACATATACATACACAAGCAAGATATAATTGAAACTTCTCACCCTTACCCGATTATTCGCGCTTTAGACGGAGTTTTCTCGACTTTTCCTCTCTTTTCCTCTTCTCCCTTCTTTCCTTCTCTTTTCTCTTCTCTTCTCTTTCTATTTTTCTGTTTTTCTTCTTTTCTCTCTTTTTCTCTCAACTTTTCTATTTAAACAAAATATCTACCCAAATGACCAAAATACCCCTACACTCAAATATCTCGCAAACGCTCTCAAAATGCGATAAAACATAATAACGATGAAAAATAACATTTTGTCAAATAAAAGTCAATAATAAAATAATATAAAACCAAAACCAATTAAATATACTCTATTAAATAATTCTAACAAAAACTGGGGCGTTACAACTCTCCCCCACTTAGACATTTTCGTCCTCGAAAATATAACCGAGACGAACAACTCCGGACACGACTCTCGCATCCGACAAACAAACCAACATGCCAACAAAAGGCACACCACGAATAACACAACAGACAAACACCTTGCTAACCGTAATTACAACAACACGATACGACGACAACTACAACGACAAGATGCAAAGCCCATACAATGCACTTGACGACCAACTCACAACTCAAGGAAAACCGCGATACCAACACACAGGTTCACTCTAGAACCGAAACACAACAAGATCGTTACCATAACCGTAGGTAACACTCCCCTAATCCCCCACACAGGAATTAGCTACCCGTACTCGAACCAACACAGTGGAAACGAGGCAACAACACAAACAAGAACATAAAGTTCCACGACACAGCAAGATCTCAACAACATCAACAAAACCAGAATACCAACATCCTTGTCACACACCCATGCTACCACAATGCTACGATTCACCAATCGAACATATAACCGAAACATCCATCTACATAGTAGCCCATGGATAACATTTAAACCTTTCACCTAACACTTCCATTCTGAAACGTCCAAAGGTATCATAATTTCTACATATTTCCAATATGCAACTTATGAACTCTTACAAGTCACACACACGCAAATACAAATCATGCTACATCACGCATCCGCTGCGCACTCTGATTACTCGCAACCATCAAAACTACCAATCTCACGACCAAAGTTTAACTCTTTCTCATATTCACCAAAAATCATTGTTCACTTTTAATATATCCAACTTCACACTCTACAATGTTATCTCCCACACCAGACACCAGTCTCGGAACTGCTCAAATTATTCTAATTCTCTGACCATCAAAACCGACATACACTGAAACTTCCGACTTAACTTTTCAGGCACAACAACAGCTTTTCCCCGAAGGATAATCCAAGCCAAATTCATAACCCATCAAGAACTCTAACCATCCTTGTTGTCTCATACTCTATTCCTTTAGACCCAACAAGTACTCAATGTCCTTGCGATTACCAAACACTTCGAACCTAGAACCATAAAAATAATACCTCCAAATTTTCCAACACAATACAACCGCGACTAATCCCAAATCCAGAATAGTATAGATCCTTTTATGAATCCTCAATTGTCGTAAAGCATAAGCCACGACTTTACTCCCTTGCATTAACACACTGACTAACTCCTCAAAGACACCTCACAAACGGTTGAACAGGATCACACAGAATCAAAACTGCAGCCGTAGACAAATTCTACTTTAATCCTCTCAAACTTTCCTCACACTGAACATCCAAAGCAAACGACTTACTCTCTGCAAGTCAACTGAGCCCAAAAGTTTCTAATCTCCTTAACCAACTTCGGAACCTCTCATTGCAAAACCAGATCCACTTCCGATGGATCCATAACAATACCATTACCTGAAATAACATATCCAAGAAACTAACCTTTTCAACCAAAAATTCTCACTCGAATAACTTAGCATAAAGTTGCGTCTCTTCTCAATACTCGTAAGTCAAATCTCAACCACTCTACCTGTTCTTCCTCCGAGTTTATAACAGATTCGAATATCCTCAATTAAAACCACTACAACTTATCCAATTAAATATGGAAGATACGATTCATATACTCCACAAACATTACGGACACATTACTAACACCAAGCAACATCACCGTACTTTGTAATGTCCAACCAAATTCCAAAAGATATAAATTCTTAAAGCTTTTGCAAAACCTTGCACTGGGTAACTGGCTACTCCCACACAAGCTTAACCGAGTAATTACCAGTCTATTCCGATGACTACAACATAACTAGTCACATCAAATCGATCAAAGCCTTAACTCACACAATTCACTATCCTTATCAAACATTTCAAACAATTGCAATTTCACTAAAACTCAACCAAACCATTCCAATCATCCGCTCATGAAAGTGGACACTTATTCTCTATCGTTACCTTATTCAACTGTCAGTAATCCATACACAATTTCTCCTCTTAACAATCCAAATTCCATAAATCCCAACGTGTAGCAACAACCAATCCAAAAGAACTCTCAAATAGTACATCCACACTTAAGGTTTTCTCAAAATTTCCATTAATGCTCTAAAATTCCAAAAACTCCAAACCTCTTCGGAACTCTAAGTTTGGCTTTCCATAGTCTCAATACCATTATACACATCATGCTTGTTATTTCGGTCAATCATCCTTCCTTTTTGTCGCCAACAACACTGAAGCTCTCCAAAACGACACACTTGGCCTCACAATTCTCCTTTCCAGTAAATCTTCCAACTGCTCTTTCAGTTCGGGTACCTCAAATGCTAACATCCAATATTCCATCCGGGAATACATCTGAAAATCACGCACAACCGGTAGCTCATCACTGTGTCCTTCTTGCCAATTTCTAGAAAAAACTATCGGCACAAACACAACAACATCTTAGTTTCACTTCCTAAAAGTTCTCCTGCTTACTTAGCAGATCCAAACCTCAAATCCTTACCTTCGTACAATTTGAGTTCACACTTTTCTCTCTGAGAACCACCATTAACGATGCCCAATCATTCACTCTCAAAACTTCATACTGAACCAACATACCAAAACCTCTAATCCATTGCATCTTCTGATATTAACACCTTCATCGACTCATCAAAACAATCTGTAATCGTTTCCTTAAATTCCAAACACTCATTTCACACAATATCAAAGCCGGAAAGACACGTCTATTCCATCCAACACAATCTCCGTCTGCTATCAACAAGAGATTAAGGGTGATCAGTTCCTCAATTTGTCAATAGACAGCCGACAATCATGATGTGGCATAAACCGTCTTTACCAAACTATAATAGTATGTCTTGCATCTTGTGCACAAAACTACCTAAGGCATAAACCTTACCTCCGCATTCCCTCCGGAACCGGGAACCACACTGTCCAAAGAGCACTTACAATCTTGCAACCAACGGTACACTGAGCCAACGCTCCACACCTGAAACAACATGGAGAAGTACCAACTTCTCCCCCACTCATCTCAAACTCAATCCTGAAAACAAAGGATTAGAAAACCAGAAAGCACTGACAGTGTTCCGCACACCTATCACGTACTAAGGGACAAACAACAACGACAGTATTCAACTGTCACACCAACTAACTCAACAACTTGGCCGGACGGACCGACCTGCTCTGATACCACTTGTAACACCCCAATTCCCATCGCGAAATAAATAACACATAATAAATATCAGAGTAACTAAAATTTTATTTTTCCGACAGAAACAGGGATGCCACATTTAAAGAAATAAAATACAATCCCTGCTCAACATTTTTGATACATAACACAAAGGGAAACTTTTCCTTACCAAAGGATGGTCAATTATGGAATAAAGCGGAAAGATCCATAACCGACTTGTTTTACAAAATAAACTGTTTTAGAACATCAAAATATAAATACAAAATATATTCAACAATTATATACATATAACTAAACGTTCCCCGACTCCCGTGCTACGTATCAGAGCAGACACCAAGACCTAAGCAAACGAAGATCTAACTCTTCCACTTGCTCCACGCCTCTAAAGCTGACAATCTGCACTATGCCATAAAAAGCATATTCCAGCAGAAGGGTGAGAAATAACAACTATAACAAGTTTGCATAATAATATGCCACAACACAGATAATTCACATATGTAATATTTCTCACCGCATACATCACATACTAACACATATAGCATGGCACCAATACATAATATATCACACATAATAAATCGAATCATGATTTTCCACACATAACACATCCCTTCACAATTCACACCACCATTCATCACAACTCACTCATATACATCACAATATATATATCTATACGAAACCAAGCATATAATCACGCATATTCCATTAATTCCATACTTCCACAAAGCATACTTTTCCATATTCATTCATCAATGCAAATATACAAAAGATGATCAATGCATACCATAGAGATCGACCAACGACTCTATATAGATGCAAATGCGGGTACCGACTCAATTGGTGATACATTAGTCCCCCAGGAACTCTTGGAATCATCGCTCGTTACATAGAGTAACTCCCCGTCGGGCCTACGATGTTCCCCGTCGCTATAAACCATTATTTCAGGGCGAACGACGTTTATGGATTGCTTTCGACCACTATTTCAAGGCGCACAATCCGATTGCTATAGTCCACTAATTCAGGACGCACAATCAATCTGTGATTAATCGCTTCTACCAGTATTTCATGGCGTAAGACGATAAAACATGTGATTAATCGCTTCTACCAGTATTTCATGGCGTAAGACGATAAAACTGATTCATCTATGAATCTTCCAATGCAAGAATGCATATTATGATACTTGACACATTAATGATTCATGCCAACATCCCAAATGCTCATGCATATATAATAATCATGCATATCAATCACAATCAAAGTGATATATAACAATGCCCAACGGCCACAAACCATCAACAAAGTATTCCACAACAACCAATTATCATCAAAGAATCATCACACAAGTCATACACATCCATCATGTATATTCACATCATATAAACCACATAAAAGCTCCACGTTACATAACAAAAGCACAACACACGGTAAAACCTCAACCGTGCGCATTTAACGCGATGAAAACCCGACAACTCGACTATTTTCCCAAAAACACGAATTAATTAAATCATCTTTTACCCTCCAAACCATTTTTAATAGAAAGAGCTTTTCATTAGCTTTCCAACGGTATAAAGAACGTCCCATTCCGAGTTACGGATCAAAAGATATGAATTTCCGAAGTTTCCCCGAAAAACAGAATTTTCTGGTGCAGCACATTAGGCATCGATCCCTAACTCGCATGTATCGATCCCTGCTGTAGTAAAATGCCATTTTTCCTAATTTTCACAGTAGGGATCGATCCCTGGGATTATGTATCGATCCCTAACCTTGTTTTTCACAAAAAACCAGATTTTTCAAATTACAACTTTGCTGTCCTTTTCCCGAAACACCCAAAAACTCGACTAAATCGAACATTTTCACCGAAACAAACATATACTCATAAACACCAAATACATAAGAACAATTTAGAACACTTAAACGAAATTTCTACGACGTTCGATTTTTCGATTAAATTTCAACCGTTTAAAAACCAGAATTTTCGAACGTCACCAAATCGAATAAAAAGCACGACATACGACGACCTAACCTTCCTCGATACAACTACGTAATTTATTTCGAATTCTAACCGTGAAAACATCGTTTTCTATCGATTTCCTACAATCGACCTAAACGGAAACAAACGACGGAACCATAACGAAAACTAACCGAAACCTAACCAAACGTCATGAAACTTTAAACAGCAGCTCCCGTACATATAACCAACCAACACCTGTATTTATACGACTTTTCGACCGTAGAAACATCGGTTTCTATCGATTTCGTCAATTACGGCATAAACGGAAACATATTGAAACCAACCAAAACATTCACACAAAACATACACATATACATACACAAGCAAGATATAATTGAAACTTCTCACCCTTACCCGATTATTCGCGCTTTAGACGGAGTTTTCTCGACTTTTCCTCTCTTTTCCTCTTCTCCCTTCTTTCCTTCTCTTTTCTCTTCTCTTCTCTTTCTATTTTTCTGTTTTTCTTCTTTTCTCTCTTTTTCTCTCAACTTTTCTATTTAAACAAAATATCTACCCAAATGACCAAAATACCCCTACACTCAAATATCTCGCAAACGCTCTCAAAATGCGATAAAACATAATAACGATGAAAAATAACATTTTGTCAAATAAAAGTCAATAATAAAATAATATAAAACCAAAACCAATTAAATATACTCTATTAAATAATTCTAACAAAAACTGGGGCGTTACATTTCGCCCTAGGGAACTCCAGTGTTATTGGTAAAGAAAAAGGATGGTGGAATGCGGTTGTGTATTGATTACCTTCAGTTGAATAAGGTCACCATCAAGAACAAATACCCATTACCAAGGATAGACGACCTATTAGATCAATTGAAAGGAGCCTGTGTGTTCTCGAAGATTGATTTACAGTCGGGTTATCATCAGATTCGTGTGAAGAGTTCAGATGTACCAAAGACTGCGTTTAGAACCCGTTATGGTCATTATGAGTTTTTGGTGATGCCTTTCGGTGAGACGAATGCTCTAGCGGTTTTCATGGATTATATGAACCGGATATTTCAACCTTATCTGGATCAATTTGTGGTGATTTTCATTGATGACATTCTTATCTATTCTCGTGATCCTCAAGAGCATGGAGAACACCTAAGAATTGTTTTATCCATCTTACAAGAGAAGTAACTTTTTGCTAAGTTAAGTAAGTGTGAGTTTTGGATGTCTGAGGTTAACTTTCTCGGTCATGTCATATCCCAGGGAGGTGTAGCGGTCAATCCATCAAAAGTTGAAGCAGTGATTAATTGGGAGAGACCGAAGAATGCTTCTGAAGTTAGAAGTTTCTTGGGATTGACAGGGTACTACAGAAGGTTTATCAAGGGATTTTCGCAACTGGCTTTACCATTGACAAGACTTACTCGGAAGGATTATTCATATGAGTGGGATTCGGCTTGTGAAAGAAGTTTTAGAAGTTTGAAGGAGAGATTGACGATCGCTCCTGTTTTGGTTATTCCTGATCCGAGCAAGTCGTATGAGGTATACTGTGATGCATCGAAGAAGGGTTTAGGCGGTGTGTTAATGCAAGAGGGACATATAGTGGCTTATGCTTCACGACAGTTGAAAGTCCATGAAGAGAATTACCCAACGCATGACTTGGAATTGGCGGCAGTTGTATTTATTTTGAAAGTGTGGCGTCACTATTTGTATGGTGTACGTTTTGAGATGTTTATCGACCACAAGAGCTTAAAATACTTATTTGATCAGAAAGAGTTGAACATGCGTCAGAGGAGGTGGATGGAATATTTGAAGGATTACGACTTGGAGTTAAAATACCATCCGGGTAAAGCAAATAAGGTGGCGGATGCATTGAGTAGAAAGGTGTTGCATAATGCCGAGTTGATGATGTTAGAGTATACTTTAATGGAAAAGTTTAGAGATCTAAATCTTCAATTTAACTGGACTCCAAATTGTGTAATTATGGGGAATTTGAATGTCTCTTCTACTCTTAGGGAAGAAATCCAACAAGAGCAAGGGTTAGACGAGAAGTTACAAGAAGTGTTATTGCAACCGAGTTTTGTGCGAGCTACCGACGGAACTATTTTGTTTAACCAAAGGATTTGTGTTCCGGATAGCACGGAGTTAAAACGAAGGATTTTGGAAGAAGCGCATAAGGGTGCTTTTACTATACATCCGGGGTCTTCAAAGATGTATCAAGATTTAAAGAGGGACTATTGGTGGTCCGGGATGAAAAAGGATATTGCGGTGTATGTGTCGGAATGTGCGGTGTGCCAACAAGTGAAGATTGAGCACCAAAGGCCGGGTGGATTGTTACAACCTTTAGAAATTCTGATGTGGAAATGGGATAGTATTTCGATGGACTTCGCAGTGGGATTACCCCGTGCGCAAGGTGGTTATGATTTGATTTGGGTAATTGTGGACCGGTTAACGAAATCTGCACATTTCTTAGCTGTGAAGACTACCTACAAGGCGAGTCATCTCGCAAGGTTGTTCATTTCAGAAATAGTGAGATTGCATGGTATTCCTACTAGTATCGTTTCGGATAGAGATCCAAATTTTACTTCCAGATTTTGGAGAGCTTTTCAACAAGCCATGGTAACGAGGTTATGTTTGAGCATGTCGAATCATCCGCAAATGGACGGTCAGACGGAACGGACAATACAGACTATGGAGGATATGTTGAGAGCTTGTGTACTTGAAAGTGGAGGAAATTGGATAGAACTTTTGTCGTTGATCGAATTCTCTTATAATAACAGTTATCATGCAAGTATTGGTATGGCACCTTATGAGGCGTTATATGGTAGGAAGTGTAGAACGCCATTGTGTTGGGCGGAGGTTGGCGACGATAGAATTTTGGGACCTGAGATTATTCACGAGACCACGGAAAAGATCAGAATGATTCGTGGAAAAGTTAAACAAGCCCAAGATCGTCAGAAAATCTATGCGGACAACCGTAGGAGACCGTTGGAGTTTGATGAGGGGGATCATGTATTTTTGAAGGTTACTCCGAGATTGAGATTGAAAGGACCATTTAAATCGCGAAAGTTAAGTCCAAGATACGTGGGACCGTATCAAATCTTAGAAAGAATTGGAGGAGTAGCTTACAGATTAGCCTTACCGCCTTCTCTGTCAGAGATGCACGACGTTTTTCATGTGTCTCAGCTTCGGAAATTTGTCCCAGATCCTCTTCAGCCAATTTTACCAGATACAATTGAGATAGAAGCTGATTTGACGTTTGAGCCTCAACCGAGTCATATCACAGGAAGAGAAACTAAAGTGTTAATAAATAAAGAGATTCCTCTTGTTAAGGTCCAGTGGGATGAGACGCATCCGGGCGATGCAACTTGGGAATTGGAATCGGAAATGCGGGAGGTCTACCCTCATCTGTTCAGGTAATCTTTTAAATTCGTGGGCGAATTTCTATTTAAGGGGAGGGGGGGGAGGATGTAATACCCCATAAAATTCTGAACGTTTTGGATAATATAATTATGATCAACTGGGTTCCGGTGTACTCTGAGCAATTATTGGATAAAATAATTAGAGTAAACTGATGAACTCGGACGGATTAGATTAATACTATTTAATTTGGAATTTTATTAATTAGTGCAATTGAGATAATTTGGATAATTAGTAGTATTACCAATTAATGTTTCTCATGTCTATTTTCTTTTCCTTTTTCCTTATTTGAAAAAGATAGAAAACTTGGAGAAAGAAAAAGGAAAGGAAGGGAAAAAGAAGAGGAAAATTCTCAAGAGCTCTAGGACTTGAATCATCAACCCATCTTTATCTTTTCATCTCACCTTCACCCTCCTCATCTTGTAATCCAGGTGGGTTCTAGTTAGATACTTTAGAATATAGTTTTATTGGGTTTAGAGTTAGTTTTGATATTGTGAGAAATGAGTAATTTTGCAATAGAATCATAATCTAACTGCTGGAATTCGATATTTGACTGTGTAGTATACTGGTTATCATGTTTATAACATGTTTTGGTGTATTTTGATTTGGAAAAATGGAATTTTGGGGTTGAATTTGAGAAACCCGTAGCAGAACTTTTCTGCAGGAAAAATTCTGGGTTTCCTCTGCCCATACGCGTATCACGCAAGGCAATACGCGTATTGAGTTGGGCAATACGCGTATGGAAATGAAGGATTTTAGGCGTTACGCGTATGGGAGGGGGCAATGCGCGTATGGTTTGAGGTAATACGCGTATTGGAGTTTTAAATGGAATTTTGAAAGAAAAATCAGTCTCTGCCCATACGCGTATGACTTTGGGCAATACGTGTATGGATGGGCGAATGAGCAAGGCAATATGCGTATGGCTTAGGGCAATACGCGTACGGCCAGGAGGGTGTAGAATTGTGTTTTTTCAGGATACCATTTCTCGTTATGTCCATAACTTTTGACTCGTTTATCCGTTTTTAACATTTTGGATACCGTTGGACAGCTAACAAAATGTACTTTCTTGCTAAAATGGTTTTAAGATTATTGACCGATTTAATTATGTTGGGATTTTGGAATAGTGTCGTTTTGTCGACTTTTATCGTTTAATGGTGGGTAATTGTTGTTGAATATGTATGCATGTTAAAATACAAAATAGGTAGAGTGAGGAACATTACCATAAATAATGTCGGAAAGTGTGAATTGTCATAGTGACAACGCTCGCGCATGAAAGGCCGATGCGTGTGTCTAGTAATCATAACCAGTTTATCTTACGGTGTAGTTTCATGAGACTCAAGCACCTCCTCTGAAATGTATGCACAATTACTTGGCAGGTTTGATTCCCGCGTATAGTACGAATGGAACCTATATGGCAAAGAGACTTGTGATGGTTAACAGGCCATGAGAAGTGACGGTTCACGGCTAACAGGCCGATGATCCCGAATCCATTTTGTATGCCAAGTAACTTCAAGGATCCATGACTCGGGTCGTCTTCTAGACGTAGAAGCGGACGGGAAAAGGGGATGCCTTGGTACGGTTATTGATTAGTGAGATTCTTGAGTTAACAGGCTCAGGACGTACTTTGGTACTAGTGTGAGTTAACAGGCTCACGAGTGTGGATACATCTTTAGTGTGTGTACTCAAAGTCATTTCCCTTCCCTTTGACTTGAGTTAGGTTTATTAGAACCTTGTAAAGCCGAAAGGACTTTAAGATAGGGAACTCACTGAGATTTGATGTATCTCACCCCACTGTTGTTGTTTACATCACAGGTACTGCAGGTTCCGCGAAGGGTAAGGGTAAGGCTGTGTGATTATCCTTACTTATCTGATGGCTTTGCTTCCGTTGTGGAGTTTTGAGATCATTATTTGATCTAGTTCTTAGCATTTGTCTTTGGAACATCTTGTAGATATACTATGCCGTAGTTTTTTTGTATTAGGCTTTTTGGGGTATATGTATAATGTGTTTACTAGGAACTTATTGTATATTTCAGTACCAAAAGTGGAATTCATGTATAATATATGTTTTGATGTATGTATATATATATGGGCGTTACAATAATAATAATAATAATAATAATAATAATAATAATTAAAATTATAATAATAAACAATTTTCAAAACAAAGAATATAAAAAATCAATATATATATATATATATATATATATATATATATATATATATATATATATATATATATATATATATATATATATATATATATATAAGCTTTAAAGACTTACTTCAAATCTTAGCCTTCAATTTTGTCTAATCTTATCTTTTTTGTTTAATATATATTTTTTAATTTTTTTATCTAAATGGTCAAATATATTTAAAAAATCAATATTTTAAAAAATGCTTTATAAGTTGATGAAGCAAACGAGTTGAACATAATAAGATGAACATAACGTGTTAAATCGAGTTGTTAGTAAACTTAAAACGAGTAGAGTTTGAGCTTAAAAAAAAGTTTGTGTCAAACTCGAGTCGAATTTCCAGTTCAATCAATTCTTATTGAATCGAATCGAGCCGAAACGAGTTAGACTCGATTCAACATATTTCGAGCACTAGTTAATATGCTTACAAAAAAGTCAGTACGTATTTTAATTGTCTAAATATTTTTAATTATCTTAAATAGATTAAGTTAATGTATTTTTTTATTTGTCATTAAAAATAAACATTAACTCTTTCTCTTTTATTAAATCGCATAAGTATTCTTTTTGATGTTCTATAGTGAATACATGCATGCTCATTAATATCTTTTCTATTTCATAATAAGTGTCATTTTAAAAATAATTTTTTTCTCAAATTTTTTATCAATTTAAAATATTAATGCACCATTTTTTAAATTTTCCTTTATTTATTGTATTTCAACTTACGTAATTATTTCACTAACTAATATTAATAAGAATATTTTAATAATTAAAACGTTGTTTATTTTTTAAATAAATAGAACTATTGTTAACTTAAAATTAATATAAATCCGGAAAACTATTACCAACTTAAAAATAGTATAAAGATAAAAAAAAAAAAATCACTATTAAATTGAAACAACGGGGTTTATTAAAATATCTTCAAATAGATTTTCTATTTCAATTTAAATATCAACTTTAATAATTACACATTTTTTTTAAAATCGTCGGTGATTTTTTAATATCATGTGTATTCTTTTTATAAAAAAACATGTATATTTGGAATTCATTTCAATATTGAAAATAAAAAAGAAAATAGTCAAACTTAAATGCATTTAATAATCTTAAATGCATTAAGTTAAAAAATATTTTTTTTTTTTTTTCATTCAAAATAAACCTATTTTTTTCTTATAGGATTCACAAGTGTTTTTTTTACTATGTTTAATGGTAAACCTTTTGAATAATAATAATAATTTTATTAAAATTGATTTTTTTTAATATTATATTCTAATTTCTATTACTTTGTAGGATATATATACTTGAACATGGTTTACATATTCTTCAAAGTAATTTCGAAAATGAATCTAATAATCTTTCTAGTTCATAGTTTATGCATTACATATTGCAAGATTGATGCCAGAAACAATATTTTACTAGATGAGAAAAATCATTTTACTCTATCCAATAGCCTATTGGTAAGTGATTTATTGTCAATTCTTAATTTCTTTGTACACATGATTTAATTGATTGTAATTTTTATTAGAAATAATAATTTATATTCACAAACTTAGTCATTAAGTTTTTTAGAGGGTATTTTAGTATTTTGTTTGTTGCCTTTTGTAGCCCTAGTTTTTAGCTTATAAATAGACTAGTGGTAGATGTCATTGTTAGAGAGATTTCATTCTTCTATGTATCCGTCATTCTCTTTATAATATATTCTTTCATCCATTAATTCACCTTGTACACCAATAATTGGTATCTAGAGCTCCGGTTCGGATCCACGGGGAAACACGAGTGAAACGTGAGGCGTTGTGTGATTGATTTTTGGTTCTTGAATTCGTGTTGAATCTTGAACAAAAATCTGAACAGAATCACATCTTCTGATTCTGTGGGATTGGAAAACACTGTGTTTGGTGAGGTCTGAGTGACTGTACAAGGTTGAAGATGAACGAAAACGGAGGTATGAACACCAAGCTTCCAGTATTTGATGGCAAAAACTGGACTCGTTGGATGATTCAGATGCGTGTAATGTTCGGTGCTCAAGATGTTCTGGATCTTGTCACTGAAGGTTACGTTCCAGTAGCAGCAGATGCAACGGAGGAACAAAAGAACGTGCAGAAGGATACAAGGAAGAAAGATCATAAAGCATTGTTTTACATCCATCAGTGTGTGGATGCAAATGTGTTTGAGAAAATCGCTGATTCAACGACAGCAAAGGCTGCGTGGGACACACTTGTCAGATGTTACGGTGGTGACACATCAGTGAAGAAGGTGAAGCTTCAGTCTCTACGTAAGCAGTATGAGAATCTCAACATGAAGAACAATGAGAAAGTTTCTGAGTACATCTCCAGAGTGATTCTGATCACTAATGAGATGAAGACGTGTGGAGAAACTCTTTCTGAACAAGTAATAATTGAGAAGGTATTGAGATCCCTTACCCCTCAGTTTGATTACATTGTGGTAGCAATAGAACATTCTAAGGATCTGAGCACCATGAGAATTGAAGAGCTGCAAAGCAATCTAGAGGCGCAAGAGTTGCGTCTGACTGAGAGAACTTCTGAAAGGGAAGTAGAGCAGCAGGCTCTGAAAGCAGTTTCTGATAAAAAGCATCAGAAGTAGTCTTGGTCAGAAACCAGGAGAAGATCTGATGGTGGTCAGAAGTCAGAAACCTCAACTTCTGATAGGCAAAAGAATGCTCATAAGGGAAAAGAGAAGTATGACAAAAAGAAGATCCAATGTTACTGTTGCAAGAAGTTTGGTCACTTTGCTAGAGATTGTTGGTCAAACAAAGAAAGGAAGTCAGAAGAAGCAAATATAGCCAGAAGTTCTGATGATGAATCTGTGCTACTGATGGCTTCTGAATTTGATGATATGAATTTGATAGACTGGTGGTATATGGACACTGGCTGCTCAAATCATCTTACAGGAAATAAGAAATGGCTGGTTGATTTTGATTCTGAAAAGAGGACAAAGATCAGATGTGCTGATGACAAATATCTTAACGCTGAAGGTATGGGAAATGTCAGAGTCGTTCTGAACAATGGGAAAATAACATTGATTCAGAAAGTGTGGTATGTACCTGGCATAAAAAGCAATCTGATGAGCGTGGGACAATTAATTGAGAAAGGTTTTTCAGTTACCATGAAGGACAATCTTCTGAAGCTGTATGACTGTAATCAGAAGCTGATTATGGAGTCAGAATAGGGAAGGAATAGAACATTCAAGGTGAATGTCAGAACTGTAGACTCTGAATGCCTCAGTGCAACAAGTGTTGTGGAGAAAAGTGAGTTGTGGCACAGAAGATTTGGTCATCTAAATTTCAAAAGCTTAGGGCATCTAAATTCGAAGAAGCTGGTACATGGAATTCCTGCAATTAAGAAGCCTGAGAAGTCATGCAAAGTGTGCATGGAAGGAAAGCAACCAAGATTTCCATTTGTGTCAGAAGTAGCTCCAAGAGCAAAACATGCCTTGGGAGTAGTGCATTCTGATGTGTGTGGTCCATTTCTAGTAGCATCGATAGGAGGGAATAAATACTTCGTGTCATTTGTTGATGAATTCACGAGAATGACATGGGTATCCCTTATTATGTTCAAACACGAGGTGTTTGTTGAATTCAAGAAGTTCAGAATGAAGGCTGAGAATCAGAGTGGTCAGACTCTGAAGATTCTCAGAACCGATGGTGGGGGTGAGTATAACTCCAAAGAGTTTCAGAAGTTCTGTGAGGAGAATGGAATTGAGCATGAGGTTACTGCTCCTTATACTCCTCAACACAATGGTCTTGCTGAAAGAAGAAATCGTACTTTGCTTGATATGACGAGAAGCATGCTGAAGGAGAAGAAGCTTCCTCACAACTTGTGGGGAGAAGTTGTTGCCACCGCAGCACATATGCTCAACAGATGTCCAACGAAGAAGCTGAAGGAAATAGTTCCTATTCAGAAGTGGACTGGAGAAAAGCAAAGTGTTAGTCATCTTAAGGTGTTTGGTTCTGTTTGTTACAAACATGTCCCAGAGGCCAGAAGACAGAAGCTGGATGATAGAAGCAAAGTAATGTTACTGGTGGGGTACCACAGTACAGGTGCGTACAAGCTTTATTGTCCAGAAACTAATAAAGTTGAATTCAGCAGAGACGTTATTGTGAAGGAATCATAAGTTTGGAATTGGAATAAGTCTCAATCTGACTCTGATGTGAGAACTTCTGAAGAAAGGTCAGAACTAAGAGTTTCTGAAACTGATGGTGATTCTGACTCTGAAGGAGACTCAGAAGATGAAGGTGACTCTGATGATCCAGATTCTGATGATGATCCAGATTCTGGTGGTGATTCAGACTCTGGGAATATGCCAGACTCTGAAGATGGTCAAGGTTTTGGAGGAAGTTAACCTTCTGAAGCAAGAGCTTCTGAAGGAGAAACTTCTGAAGGAGAAACTTCTGGGGTTTAAGCATCCGAACGAGATTCTGACCAAGGTCAGAGGCCACAAAGAATCAGAAGCATTCCGAGAAGATTTACAGAGTTTGACATGCTGCAAGACATTGAAGTAGATTCTGAAGGAGAAATTATTCAGTGTGCCATGCTAGTAGACTCTGAACCCGTGAGTACAGAAGAGGCTCTTAAGCAGAAAGTCTGACTGAAGGCCATGAAAGAAGAACTTGATGCCATAGAGAGAAACAAGACCTGGAAGCTGACAGAACTTCCGAAGGACAAGAAAGCCATCAGCGTCAGATGAGTTTTCAAGCAGAAGTTAAAGCCAGATGGATCAATTGGCAAACATAAAGCGAGGTTAGTAGCAAGAGGATTTCTGCAGAAACCTGGGCTGGATTATTCTGAAGTGTTTGCACCTGTAGCGAGACATGAAATAATCAGACTCGTGATTGCCATAGCTGCTAACAGGAATTGGCCTCTGATGCATTTATATGTGAAATCTGCATTTCTGAATGGCCTATTACAAGAAGAGGTATACGTGTCACAACCTCCTGGATTTGTTAAAAGAAATTAGGAAGGGATGGTGTACAGATTACACAAAGCTTTGTATAGATTGAAGCAAGCGCCCAGAGCCTGGAATCAGAAGATTGATTCATTTTTCAAGAAGCAGGGTTTTCAGAAATGTGAGATGGAATACGGTGTTTATGTTCAGCATATCTCTGAAGGCAATATGATTCTGGTGTGTTTGTACGTTGATGACATACTGCTGACAAGAAGTTCTGAACAAGAACTAGCTATGTTCAAGAAGGTGCTGATGAATGAGTTTGAAATGACTGATCTCGGGAAAATGACATACTTTATAGGGATGAAGTTCATGTACTCTGAGAAAGGTATCATTTTGCATCAGCTGAAGTATGAACGTGAGATTCTGAAGAGATTTAAGCTGCAGAATTGTAAGGCTGCTATCACACCTGTAGATACAAATCAGAAACTAGATTCTGATTCTGATGCTGAGGATGTGGACGCTACAACCTTCAAACAGTTGGTTAGTTCTCTGAGGTATTTGTGTAATACCAGACCTGATATTTGTTATGCAGTTGGAATGGTTAGCAGATTCATGAGTAAACCCAAGTGGTCCCATTACCAAGCTGATGTCAGGATTCTGAGGTATATCAAGGGAACTCTGAAGTATGGAGTGTTATCCCCTTCTGGAAGAAAGATTGAATCAGAACTTCTGAGTTATTCAGATTTTGATTGGTGTGGAAACAGAGTTGATAGAAGAAGTACTTCTGGGTACTTGTTCAAGTTCCTGGGAGGCCCTATTTCTTGGTGTTCCAAGAAGCAACCTGTTGTTGCGTTGTCAACCTGTGAAGCTGAATATATTGTAGGTGTTGTTACTGCAAGCCAAGCTGTGTGGATTCTGAACTTGCTGCAGGATCTGAAGATCAAGGTAAACAAGCCTCTGGAGATGATGATTGATAACAAGTCTGCAATCAATCTTGCCAGAAACCCAGTGTTGCATGGGAGATGCAAGCATATTGAGACCAAGTATCATTTTCTGAGAAATCAGGTTCAGAGTGGAGTGTTAGAAGTTGAGCACTGTAGCACCCAGAAACAGTTGGCAGATGTTCTGACGAAGGCTATCAAGATTGATCAATTTCTTCGCTTAAGGGATGGAATTGGTGTTGTTAGTTTTGAGGAAATATAAATTAAGGGATGATATTAGAAATAATAATTTATATTCACAAACTTAGTCATTACGTTTGTTAGAGGGTATTTTAGTATTTTGTTTGTTACCTTTTGTAGCCCTAGTTTTTAGCTTATAAATAGACTAGTGGTAGATGTCATTGTTAGAGAGATTTCATTCTTCTTTGTAGTCGTCATTCTCTTTATAATATATTCTTTCATCATTAATTCACCTTGTACACCAACAATTTTGATTTAGAAAATTCAGCATCAAGTGGAGGGTGATTTTGACTGTATTGATATCTACAAGCAACCCGCTTTACAACATCCTTTACTAGAAAATCACAAAATTCAGGTATATTAGTTGAGCAACAAAATTCAAGTATATTAGTTTAGCAATTTATAATATTAAATATCGTAATGAATTGTGAAGTGAAAAATAATTGTTATTTGATGAAGTATAAGAGAAAGATATATAACTATAGTTAACTAAATAATATAGTATTTAATGTTATTATTTCAAATTTAAAATCTAAAATATTCAGATTAGTTTAATTATTCATTTGTAAATAATTTCATCTCCAATTATCTTATATTGTTGATTGAACCTTGTTTTATTTCCTCTTTTTTTGCAACTTATGCAGCTTTACCCAACCTTTGCAAATAATACTGTTGTACCCTAAATTTTACCCTTCGATATTTTGATCGTTTGCATATCCTTTTCATTGGTCTCTGTTTTCGCATTTTAGTAAACATATCAATAATCATGCATTTTTTGTTAGAATTTAATTTGTTTTATTTCTTTTTTTCACTAACTATTTTCAATTATCTTTTTTTATTATTTTTAGTTTTATTATTATTATTATTATTATTAATTTTATTATTATTAGTTTTATTATCATTATTAGTTTTATCATTATTAGTTTTATTATTATTAGTTTTATTATTACTAAGCTTTATTATTATTATTATTAACTTTATTATTATTAGTTTTATTATCATTATTAGTTTTATCATTATTAGTTTTATTATTACTAAGCTTTATTATTATTATTATTATTATTACTTTTATTTTGTTTATCTTCATGGTAAGTGAGGACCACTCAATCATTCTAACACTTCACATGGATTGCCAACTTGGATTTATCAATGACCAAAAATCATTCTCACACTTCACTCATCAATGGCCAAGAATCATTCTCATAAAGTCACATGGATTGCCACATCAACACTCCCACTTTATTCACACTATAAATAAGATCTCTTTTTCTCTCATTTGACACACCAGATTCACCCCACACAAAGGCTGAATACTCTCTTAATTTTCTCCCTCAATTATTCTTGCAAATTTTCTGGAGAGAAGGCTCGTCTTCATTTTTCCATAACTCATGTCATTGAAGAGGCAGTGGACCGTCCCCACTAGGTAACATTCACCTCTTTTATTTCTCCGTTTTCAAAGTACCATGATCATTTATCTATGTTGTTATCAAGTTCATTAGCATGTTAATATTTTTCTGGAAAAAGTATTGTAATATCCTATAATTTTTGTTTGGTTTTATTATGAATGATGTTTAAAAGATAAGATAAAAATTCAAAAAGACAAAAAACATGCTTCATCACCACACTTTTATTATTTCATACTATTTTTATTTTATTTTCCATTTATTTCTTAATTTTGTTTCTCTAGTTTTTATTTTAGGAGCACTTTGAATTTTTAGTTTCAATTTATCATGTTATTTCTTGAATTCATAACTTTTTCTTTCGAATTTTGTTTTGATTTTTATTTTTCGCTTACGATCTTTATTTAGATTTTTAGGGCCAATGATATTACAAAATCATGACTTAGTTGATTTATGCAAAATGACTAAAAAGTCTTGATATGTATGAGGCTCATTTCTTTATTTTTGTTGGTCAATGAAAGTCGAATATCAAAAGATTATCGATCCTCCGATTAAATCTTGATCAAGACGAGACTAACTTTATTCTTCATTTCGAGTCCATTTTCTTTACTTTAGGCCGATGACATTGCACAAATCTTGACTTTGATTATTTCAAATCAATAAAGTCTTGAGAAATATGAGGCCACTTTTTACTTATTTTTATTGGTCGATGAAAGTCAAAAATCTAAGATTATCGATTTATCGATTTAAATCTTGATTAAGACGAGACCAACCTTATTTTTTTCATTCCGGTTTCATTATCTTTATTTTGGTCGATGACATAACAAACTTCATGGTTTGGTTGACTTCATTGAATCAACAAAACTTTGACCAATATGAGACCGCTTTCTCTTTATTTCAGTTTCATTCACTTTTTAGTCGATAAAAGTCAAGAATCATTGATTATCGATTCCTCGATTAAACCATGATTAGGACGAGATTAATTCTATTTCGTGTTCTTAGCAAGCAAACATAACATAACACAAACTTAGCAAGAGGTTCCTGTAGAGTACTACAGATACTTAGGGTGCTAATACCTTCCCTTTGTATAACCAACCCCCGAACCTTAGATCTCCCCCCTTTAGGTTTTTTAACGACTTGAACCTTTCCTTTGGATAAATCAAAGTCGGTTGTAAAAGAAAATGATGCAAGTTAAGTAATAGCTTGTTATCCGATTTTCACCGCAACAGAAATGGCGACTTCACTGGGGAATCAGTTAGACCTATTGCTGGTCATTTCCTAAGAGGGTTAAGCCAATTTTGTTTTTATGTTATTCATGTTTGCTTATTTACTTGTATATGCTTATGTATGTCATATTTGCTTATATACTTGTATCTTTGTTCTTGCTTTATTATCCTGTTTATTTTGGGTTATCATGGTATCTATGAGTGAGATAAGTCCTAACCCGGACTTGAGAGAACACATGTTTAGGAACTGTGGACATAGTCAAGGGAACTTCGAGGGAGAAATCTCAAAGGAGGGAACTTGAAGTCCACACTCAGTTGAGGCCCTCTTGGAGGTGGTAAATGTTGAACGAGCAATCGTGAATGCATTACTACTTTCGACCTAGGAGCCAGAGATATTGATGACCATTAGTTACCCTTTTCCCCACCTGACCTATTTAGGATGTAGTGCGATGATTATGAGGGAGTAATCCTAAATGATTGCTACGTGATACTACGCTCAGACGAGACTCTCTTGAGGATTTTATTGATCACCGAACAATTGGGAAGTTGATAAAATCCGAAAGATGGGTTGTTGACTCTGGGAACTCTTTAGAACCTTGCTCTACAGATACAAGAACCCTAGTACACACCATGTGGTTGGTTCTTTACCCAGACTTCATGTTGGGATCTCGAACCCTTGATCCTGTTGCATGTGTTTTTACATCATGTTTGCATCGCATTGCATATCATTTTCATCTTTGCATAATTCATTGCATGCGTCTGTTTACCCAGCTACTCATTTCCAGTGGTCTCTATCTTCCAGTGTCATCTGTGAATCGTCAAGCTGATTCCTCGACACCAATACCGGACTAGAGCTAACTACAGACGAAGGATGTCAGAGCAAGAGGTACACAACGCTGAGGTCTGAATGGAAATCGATGACCTTAAGTCAAGCGTGACCAAACTCACTAAGATGATTCAAGTCTTGATTGCTAGAGGAGAGCCTCCCCAAAGGACAGTCATCCAGGAAGTTTCAAGTGTTGATCCTCCACCGGTTCAAGTGCCACCTTCAACCTGGCCCGAGTTTGGTTTGCCACACAACTACTCTCCACCGATTGCATCTACTGCTATGGTTGGTCAGAATATTATGCCTGTCTTTCAAGATCCTGTTTTCGCCGAGCCCAGGCCTGTGGTTCATGCTGTTCCACGGACTGTTCGAGCTTCTTTCGAGAATCCCCTTTATGAGTACAATGTTGCCAGTGCTCAAGGTGAAGACCGTGAAGACTTTGTTGAACCTGAAGTTGTCCGAGAGCAGTTTCAGAGCATAGAAAGGAGACTCAAAGCCGTTGAAGGTATTGATTTCTTTAATGTGGACGCAGACAACATGTGCTTAGTGTCTGACCTTGTTATACCTCCTAAGTTCACAACTCCAGATTTTGTGAAGTACAAGGGTCACTCTTGCCCAAGAGCTCATTTGGTCATGTATCTTCGCAGGATGACTGCTCATGCCAAGAATCAGAAGTTGCTTATCCACTGTTTTCAAGACAGCTTGAGTGAAGCATCACTTAAATGGTACATGGGTCTCGAGCAAAACTCTATCCATAGCTTCCAAGACCTCACAAATGCCTTCATGAAGCAGTATAAGTATAACCTCGACATGGCTCCTGATCGCCGTCAACTGCAAAACATGTCTCAGAATGATAAAGAGTCTTTCAAGGAGTATGCTCAGCGCTGGAGAGAGTTGGCTTCCCAGGTTGAACCTCCTTTGGCTGAGAAAGAGCTAACCGGAATGTTCATGGATACCCTGTCCCCATTCTATTGGGAGAAGATGGTTGGAAGTGTTTCCTCCAATTTCACTGATTTGGTTACTATTGGCCAAAGATTAGAGGAAGGTCTTAAGAAGGGAAAAATATCCAAGGCTGTTGAATCTTCCAATGCTGTGAAGAAATCCTATGGTAACTTTTAGAAGAAAAAGGAAGATCATACTAACATTGTCATGGTTGAAACAAGAAGGCCTCGTCCCCGACCTCAGTATGTTGTTCACCCTACCGTTGCTGCTGTTACTCCTGTGGTTGCTGCACCACGACCAACTCAAGCTTTCCAACGTCCGGCTGCAGGACAGAGCCAGCATCGTAATAGGGGTCAATTTGATCCTATTCCCATGACTTACACTGAACTTTATCCTGGTTTGGTTCAACAAGGTTTGATTACCACAAGGCCTCTGCCTCCTCCTCCAAATCCTCTTCCAGCCGGCTATAGGGCTGATCTTCATTGTGAATACCATCAAGGTGGTGCAGGCCATAACTTGGAAAGTTGCGTTGCATTAAAGGCTAGAGTACAAGAGCCGATGAGGAACAAAATCCTCTCCTTTAAGGACAATCCCAATGTTTAGAGGAATCCTCTACCAGGGCATGCCAAGTGAAGCCTCAGTCAACTTCGGCTCAGCTACTTCTTGAAGACAGGACAACTCATCCTTGTGTTTGATTAGTCACTAGGCCTTGTTTCTTGTTGTTTGCATTTCCCTCATTTTGTAATAGCTGTTTGTTTTCAAATTATGTTTGTACTTTCACAATTAATGAAATGAGCACTACAACTTTTGATTCAATTCATTTGTGTTTGCTATTTACTTCTTATTGCTTCCTCTTTCATGAAAAATAAAATAAAAAATTCTCTTGTCCACTTTCTTCTGATTATGCAAAGATTGGAGGGAGGATGATGAAAACGTTATACCCATAATTGTTGTTGGTATGCTTTTAAATCAAAACTTTGCTGACGATGTAAGGCATTATTTCAGTTCCCCAAACACTGGAGAAATAAGGAAGTTAACCCCTCTTTAACCCCTTCGAGCCTAGAAGTAGGAGTTTCTTTCTTTACAAATAAAAACCCGCAATTTTAACCTGGGGCAGGGTAGTTCTCAGTTAACTGGGTTGTGCATTCAATTACAAGAGCAGCATTCAAGACGCCTCTCAACAAAGTTCACAAATATTCCTTCGCACACAGCAAGCAAGTGTCAAAGATGTCTTTCAAGTCAAACGCCAATGATGATTCACTGTAATCCTTAAGCCAGGCAGTCACTAAAAAAAGGACACAAAAAGAAAAGAAAAGAAGAAAGAACAAGCTTGTATGACAACCAAAAGTTGTAAGGAAGCAGTGATCGCCATCTCAAGTCCATTGAATTTTGAACCATCATCGCTATCATCAGTACAATTCCTAACTCATGGGAATTTGAGTGCATAGTTTGAGTTAACTGAGCATAGGACTGAATTTTATCACGTAGATTGGGTGGGTACAAATAAACTTTGAGCATTTATCCTTTGTTTCTTAAACCGTGAACCAGGCCACGTTATAACCCTCAAAAGACCTAACTGAAGCAAGGTTATTTTGAAAGTATACTACAGCAAGGTTGCGTAAACTAACTCCAAAAGATCTTTGCAGGTCACCTATTTTGGGTATTACACCCTTTGCTTAAACGTTTCACTTTAATGTCTTGAACCACCGTGTTCTGACCAGTATCCCATATACTTTGCACCTCTTTCAAAATGATTTTGATTTCAAAAGTTGCATGAACTTTTCATTTACCATGTTTGTACAAATACTTTTGTTTGCAAACTAGCTTTCTTCTTAAGGAATTTTCAAACAATTGAGAAACTTGGTCGGTGATCCAATCAGGGGCAAGTTCCTTCCATATTCTGTTGAGAATCAGTTCAAGATTTGAGGTTTAATGGCGACTTCTCAAAATCGGTTTATACATAAGATTTTTCAAGACTCATATTGGGGCAAGCTTTCCCAGTGTACAGTAAAACAATTATTTTCAAGACTCATACTGGGGCAAGCTTTCCCAGTGTACAGTAAAACAATCATTTTCAAGACCCAGACTGCGGCAAGCTTTCCAAGAGCACCATGAAACAGTCATTTCCAGAATCAATCAAGCCGAAGCAATAATCAGCTCATCTACAATAATCAGCTAATATGGGGCAGTTTACTTGAAGAATCCCTAAGCAGCTCTCCATCCTTCTTTACAAGGATCATCACTAGATACAGTTTATTAGTGTGGCAAAGATGTGTTCAGCAGAAGCATCTCTAGTCCCAAGCAGAATGGCAGTGATCTCCGTGTAGAGGAATCAGTCTTCCAGTCTTATCTTCCTAGAGAGTCGAGCCATGTCGTCGACATCTGCATTCGCATTTGATCATATATCATCTGCATAATTTATACCATATGCATAACATGAGTGTTTTATCCTCATTTGCATTTCTCCCGAGGTCGTGTCGTTATCCACGTCTTACCAAAACGTTACCTGTCCTTTTCATTCAGTGCCATTCTTGAATGTTGTCATTCTCTTGCGCATCTAATTTTGTTGATAGATGTTGGTCTTCTCTCATTCCAATGCTATTTCTGGATCTTTATATTCTCTCACTCCAGTGCCATTCCTGGATGTCTGTCTCTTGTGATCTCCAGTGCCATTCCTGGATGTCTGTCTCTTGTGATCTCCAGTGCCATTCTTGGATATCTTGTTCCCCTTGTTTCTCCCAGTGCTATTCCTGGAAGTTTTGCCTCTCTTTTGTAATCCTCATCAAATTTTCTTGGATATCTTTCAGTGCCATTCCTGAAAGTCTTTTTTGTCCATTCAGTGCCATTCCTGGATGAGTTTTCTCCTTTGCATTCAGTGTCATTCCTGGATGTTTTTCTCACAATCATTCGATACCATTCCTGAATATAGTGATCTACCTTTACTTTCAGTGCCATTCCTGAAAGTTCATAGTCATCCAATGCTTTTTTGGATTTCACCTTTGTTCACATTCATTCAATGCTGTCTTGAATACTGTGGTTCCTTTTGTCCAATGCTTTCTTGGATTTCTATCTTGTTCACTTTCATCTGATGCCTTCTCAGATATTATGAGGTATACCTTTCATCTAAAGCCATTATTGGACGACTGGTGTTTTTTTACATTCAATGTCATTCTTGAATGTAATCTTTGTTCACTCATCTAAAGCCATTATTAGATATTATGATTTATATCTTTCATTCAAAGCCAGTATTGGATGTCCGGTTTCTCTACCATCTGATGCCTATCCAGATGTGTCTCTCTTTCTGATATTTTTCAGATAGAGTCTTTGTTCACTTTATCTAAAGTCGTTATTAGATATTGTGATTTATACCTTTTGTTCAAAGCCATTATTGGATGACTGGTTTCTTTGCATTCAAAGCCATTCTTGAATGTAGTCTCTGTTCACATTCATCTAAAGCCATTATTAGATATTATGATTTGTACCCTTCATTCACAGCCATTATTGGATGACTGGTTTTTTTTTTGCCATCTGATGTTTTTCCGGATGTGTCTTTCTCTGTCTTTTCTGGTTTTTCTTGAAGATCCCGTTTGAACTCTTCAGTATAAGAAAATCCCAAAAAATCTTTTGTTGGTGTCTATCCTTTTATTCCAAATTGATCCCCAGGGGAGATCATGTCTTCTTTCTGGTTCCATGCCCAGTAAAGAGTGTACTTTCATTTCCCCAGTATCGTTCGGTCACCTATAAACCTGTCGTCCATCTCCTTGGACTTTTCCCTAGTGGAGAGCCCCTCTCTGGCTCCCATCCCCAGTGAGGGCCTGTAGGATTTCCTCTTTATTTTTCTATCCCCGGTGCATCCTTAGAGTCTCCCCAGTGAGTCTATCGTTGGACAGTCTGTATCCCCAGTGAGTCTTTCTCGTGAATGCTAACCTTATCCTTCCCAGTAAGCTCACCTGTGGTGGATTGCCCTTCATCCTTGGTGTTTTGTTTGTCTGCCCCTTTGCATTTAGCATTCCATCATTTTCATCATATTAGAGTTCATTGCATGTCAGCATTTTTGTCCATAGCATTGCATGTCAGCGCGTCTGAGGGAAAAATTTTCGGTTATCTATATTTAAATACCTTCCACCATGATTTCATGAAGACTATCATCACTCATGTCATCCGGTGAAGATATTTAAATAGGGGCAACTGTTGTACCCCAAATTTTACCCTCCGATATTCTGATCGTTTGCATATCCTTTTCATTGGTCTCTATTTTCGCATTTTAGTAAACATATCAATAATCATGCATTTTTTGTTAGAATTTAATTTGTTTTATTTCTTTTTTTCACTAACTATTTTCAATTATCTTTTTTATTATTTTTAGTTTTATTATTATTATTTCTTTATTATTATTATTATTATTAATTTTATTATTATTAGTTTTATTATCATTATTAGTTTTATCATTATTAGTTTTATTATTATTAGTTTTATTATTACTAAGCTTTATTATTATTATTATTATTATTAATTTTATTATTATTAGTTTTATTATCATTATTAGTTTTATCATTATTAGTTTTATTATTATTAGTTTTATTATTACTAAGCTTTATTATTATTATTATTATTATTATTATTATTATTACTTTTATTTTGTTTATCTTCATGGTAAGTGGGGACCACTCAATCATTCTAACACTTCACATGGATTGCCAACTTGGATTTATCAATGACCAAAAATCATTCTCACACTTCACTCATCAATGGCCAAGAATCATTCTCATAAAGTCACATGGATTGCCACATCAACACTCCCACTTTATTCACACTATAAATAAGATCTCTCTTTCTCTCATTTGACACACCAGATTCACCCCACACAAAGGCTGAATACTCTCTTAATTTTCTCCCTCAAACATTCTTGCAAATTTTCTGGAGAGAAGGCTCGTCTTCATTTTTTCATAACTCGTGTCATTGAAGAGGCAGTGGACCGTCTCCACTAGGTAACATTCACCTCTTTTATTTCTCCGTTTTCAAAGTACCATGATCATTTATCTATGCTGTTATCAAGTTCATTAGCATGTTAATATTTTTCTGGAAAAAGTATTGTAATATCCTATAATTTTTGTTTGGTTTTATTATGAATGATGTTTAAAAGATAAGATAAAAATTCAAAAAGACAAAAAACATGCTTCATCACCACCCTTTTATTATTTCATACTATTTTTATTTTATTTTCCATTTATTTCTTAATTTTGTTTCTCTAGTTTTTATTTTAGGAGCACTTTGAATTTTTAGTTTCAATTTATCATGTTATTTCTTGAATTCATAACTTTTTCTTTCGAATTTTGTTTTGATTTTTATTTTTCGCTTACGATCTTTATTTCGATTTTTAGGGCCAATGATATTACAAAATCATGACTTTGTTGATTTATGCAAAATGATTAAAAAGTCTTGATATGTATGAGGCTCATTTCTTTATTTTTGTTGGTCAATGAAAGTCGAATATCAAAAGATTATCGATCCTCCGATTAAATCTTGATCAAGACAAGACTAACTTTATTCTTCATTTCGAGTCCATTTTCTTTACTTTAGGCCGATGACATTGCACAAATCTTGACTTTGATTATTTCAAATCAATAAAGTCTTGATAAATATGAGGCCACTTTTTACTTATTTTTATTGGTCGATGAAAGTCAAAAATCTAAGATTATCGATTTATCGATTTAAATCTTGATTAAGACGAGACCAACCTTATTTTTTTCATTCCGGTTTCATTATCTTTATTTTGGTCGATGACATAACAAACTTCATGGTTTGGTTGACTTCATTGAATCAACAAAACTTTGACCAATATGAGACCGCTTTCTCTTTATTTCAGTTTCATTTACTTTTTAGTCGATGAAAGTCAAGAATCATTGATTATCGATTCCTCGATTAAATCATGATTAGGACGAGATTAATTCTATTTCGTGTTCTTAGCAAGCAAACATAACATAACACAAACTTAGCAAGAGGTTCCTGTAGAGTACTATAGATACTTAGGGTGCTAATACCTTCCCTTTGTATAACCAACCCCCGAACCTTAGATCTCCCCCCCTTTAGGTTTTTTAACGATTTTGAACCTTTCCTTTGGATAAATCAAAGTCGGTTGTAAAAGAAAATGATGCAAGTTAAGTAATAACTTGTTATCCGATTTTCACCGCAACAAATACCGTGCAAAGTAAACCATCTTATGGTAAAATTGTGGATGGATGTTCACCGGGAAAAGTGCCTATTTATAATAAAAGAAAAATTCATCAAATTATTTCTAATTCATCTTCAAGATTACAAATGGATCATTTTCAGCCGTATTCTAAAAGCTCTTCTGGCTATCATGTAAGTGATTATTTTTAATAATTACATATTACATGAAATTTAATAGTCCTACTTTGATGTAATAGATAATAGTTTAATATATATTTTAAAATTTATTTTTAAATATTTTAGTATTATTTATTATTTAAATACTGAAATTAAATATAATTAAATTTCAAATGAATATGGCTAATTTTTTTATACTTATTATAAGATAATACCAATATAAACAAAATAAAAATAAATAATTATATTATTGTATTTTTTTTTTATTCTTTAGACAGTTACTCTTGATACAACCCAAAACATGATATTTCACGGAGCATCCGTAGGCATAGGCACATATAATCTATCGCTTCAAGCAAACCAGTATAGCATATCTTCAATATGGATAGAAAGTGGACCCCCAATGGAACTTAATAACATAAAAGTCGAAGTCGGGGTAAGTTACTTTATATTGATCGTTTCACAAAGAAAACTAATTTATTCCTCGATGTCATTTTACAAAAATGTATTGATGGTTTCATATTCTTGTGTCTATTCATCTATGTAAATATTATACAATAAAACTCCATTTTATAGTATACTACTCACATCCATTATTTGTTGTGCAAGGTTCATCCAAATTTATATGGAGATAGCCAACTTCGACTAACTAGTCATTGGACGGTAAGAATGTAGATGTAATACATTAAATAATTAAAAATACATTATGTGATGAAAAAATACATAATTTGATTATTTTCAAACTCACTTTGATATAAACATTCAGGCTGATAGTTATAAAAAAACTGGATGTTACAATATTGTTTGTCCGGGTTTTGTGCAAGTCAACTTATCGTACCTGGATCAGACAGTATCTGGTGGCCAACAACGACGTCTGGGCTTCAGCTCCGGTGAGGTTGAAAGACGGCGAGGGGGGGTGTACCTGCAAGGTACTCCGACGCTCAAGTAAGGTAACGGTCAGAGAATAATAGCAAGTACTGAGATGAGAATAAGAAAGTGTGTGTAACCTGACCCTCTCAAGTGAAAGGGTATTTATAGAGAGCCCCCAGTGGGGGGCCAACGGTTACTTGCATTGGGCTGGATTTACAGGCCCAATCCAAGTAACTGCTAGGGCTTACGTGGCGTAGTGAAGACCAACACGTGGTCTTCGCCTTGGGGTAACCGTTCCTAGATCTCCAGAATTAGGGCAGACCGATTCCATCGGGAGTGGGTGGTTACATGAGAACGTGTCCTCGCGGGGAGGAGTCTTGCGTGTCGGGGAGAGACGTGTCCTCGCGGGGAGGACTTGCTTATGGACGGAGATGACTCCTCGCGGGGAGGGGCACACGGGTGTCGAGGAAGATCGAGCCCTGGGGGGGCTCGATGCCTCTGCTCGACGGACTCTGCTGAGCCCGACCATGTTAAGGTGTGGCACGTGCCCGACAATGGTCTTGTAAAGAGGTCCTTGTTGGGTCATCCCATGTCCTGTGGGTTGGGCCTTCTCGACTGAGGGGCAGACCCTGGCCCAGTCCAGAACAAGAGCCCCCCAAGTCGTTACTCTGAAGTGTCGGAGCAATGACTTAAGGGCCAACAAGCATGTCGGGGAAGTATCTATCGCGTAACCACGACGAGGAGAACTTATTCGAGGTCCACTGGTCGTGTAGTCGGTGAGCCAAACATTCGTTGGGTAGAAATCAGCGAGCAGACTCGAGCGTGGGAGTTCTCGGACGGTCGACTAAGCGGGGATGCGAGAAGTTGAAACTTGGGTGTTGAAGAAAATGGAGAGACGCGTGTTGGAGAGCGAACGGTCGCATGTATGCCACGTGTTAGACGTCATCATTGCCTAGGGGCGACTAGGCTAGGGTAGTGTACTCTAGTAGTCTAAAACCCTTCGAATTCTGTGAGGATCCTATAAATAGGCCTCACCTCATTTCATTTGCACCGTTTTCTCTTTTCCTCTCTGACTCTCCGTTCTCTTCTTCTCCGTTTTTCCGCCGCTGCCTTCCACCGTTCTCCACTGTTCTCCACCGACGACTGTCATGCCGGAACCCTAAAAATCGTATTTCAAGTAAGTTTCTTTCTTTCTTTCTCCTTTCGTCTGCATTTGTAGGGTGGATCTTATAGTGAATTGATGAAGTTCCCATGGAAATCACGAAATATCCGGCAAAAACGGCAGAATTTCATAGTTTAGTTGTTGAATTTAACGGGGAGAGGCGATGAAATTTCTTAGGACACGAAGAATATCCCATGGTCGTGAGATGAACGTTTCTCAGCTCTTTGTTGAATATTCCGGGGTTCAAGGGTGGAATCCCCGGGGAGCCGGCGCTTATCTCGGGGATATGGGTCGAATACCCCAGGGTCCCGCCCAATTTCGTTCCTGGTGGACCCGAGGATGGTCGCGGATTCGCGTTCCCCGACGTTCCCTCCTCGCCCCTTTACTTGATCAGCGGTGGAAGGGGTGGATTTGATATGGGTCATCGAATTCACCATTTCCTTCTGCTTTTCAGGTAAATGGACGTATTGCCCGTGGCTGAGGGATCTTTGGACGTCGACGACCAACCCGACTCTCCAATGGTGCCAATCGCTAGGGTCGAGGAACGTCCCCTCGAGGAATGGGTCAACGATGAGTCGTTGAACATTGCTTCCCATTTTGTTGACAAGGACGAGGACATTATTTTTGTACAGTCGAGCACCAAGGGATGAGGTTCCCTCTTTACGAGTTCATGTTCGACAAGGCGGGGGTGGCGTCTGCCCTTTACAGATTTTCAACAGGCGGTATTCATTTGGTTGCGCCTGGCGCCTTCACAGCTCCACCCCAACTCCCTCGCTTTCATTCGAGCTTTCGAGCTCGTCTGCAAATATCTCTGAATCGGGGCAACCGTGCCCCTCTTCTTTCGCATCTTCCACCTCCAGCGACAGGCGTCCGATGGCAGACATGGCTGGGTGTCTTTCAAGCAAGTGAGCAGCCTGTTTCACACATATTTGGATTCCGTTCGTGACTTTAAACACCGGTATTATATCGTGAGGCCGGTCACTCTTGAAGCTATGAATTCGGTGTATTTTTGAGTTTCCCGTGAAGTGGATGGGCAAACGGAGGAGGTCCTCGAGCCAAGATTCCCCTTGTTCTGGACGGAAGAACACTTCAAAAAGGGGACGGACAACTAGAAAGTCAGTCCTGGCCGTTTGGACGAGGGGGATCGCTTGACTTACGAGAGAATAGTCACTTTCGTTAACGGGTTTAATAGATCCAAGTTCGTGACACCGAACGGGGACTTCCTTTTGGGAGATGATGGGGAGGTCTTAACGAAGCGTCGATTGATCAACACTAGGGCTCTCCTCGAGACGTTTTCTGATGAGGAGGCTCTCGAGCTGTTAGGTGGGGTGGCTTCCCCGACCCTTTTTTTCCCCTGGTTTTTCTTTTCGAATTACTGACCTCTTTGTTTTCTGTGCAGGTAAGATGTCGTCTGCTGAGGAGCGCCTCAAAAAGTTGAAGGCTAACCACGCTGCGAAGAAGGGAGGTAAAAGCCGTCTCGAGCATATTCGAGGGCAAGAACCCGTTCTCACTCTGACAACCGGGGGTTCTTCTGGCTCTCACCAGGATAGTGATTCTCCCAGCCCCCAGGTCTCCCCGAAGAGGCGGCGGGTTGCAGACACAGTGGCCATCGACCTTACTGAGAATGAGGGTCCTCCTGCTGTAAAATTCGTGCTCCCGCCGTGTCACTCGAGGCCTAACTTTTTCATGGGGAATAATTCCCTTTGCGTGGGTGCCCCCGAAGCTCAGGCCATCCTAGGCGTCGACAAGGTCTCTCGGAGAAAGGCGCTGGTGGAGGATGTGTCCGTTGTGATGCGGGTTTGTGCGGCTGCCCTGGTTCTGAACGACGAGGCGTGCCCGGAAGGCAAACTGAACAGGTTGCGCGAGAGTTTCCAGTCTATTTCAGCTGAAATGGAGAAGGTGGGCAAGGAGCTGGCCGACTGTAAAAGCCAGAACCAAGCCCAAGTCGAGCCTCAAGGGCAGTTGGAAGAAAAGTTGAAGAATGCTGAGGAAGAGCGAAGATGTCTCGTCGGGATTGAAGAGGAGAGGGATCGTCTCTTGGCGAGGAATGCCAAGTTGGAGGAGGTTGTCCACCCTGCTGATGAGGAAACCGAGGAAGATAGGTCGTTGACCTCGCGGGCAGCGCTCATAGCGAAGCTCCGGCAGTCCGAGGAGGACAACCTCGAAGTGGCCGACATAGGATTCAAAAATGCCGTGCAGCAACTTTGGGTTCTGAACCTTGACCTCACAACCAAAGGGATTGACCCTGACTCCGAGGTGGTCGACGGTCAAATCATGCAGCCGATGCGGGTGGACGAGGTTCATGAATGCGAGGAGCCCGAAGAGACTGTCGTCGAGTAGGCTTTTCTTCTTTGTTTTGTTTGGCCTGCGAGCCGTTTTATTTATTTTTCAATACGTATGCCCGGCCTGCGTGCCAGGGGCCTTTGATACTTGTTTGTAATATTTGTACAATGGGCTTCTGCCCGCTTTAATGCAATTTTGCTTATCTGTTCGTGTGTTGTTTGTATTGTTTATACTGTGTGTGATGTTATACCATTTGTTATACTTTGTTTTTGTCTAAGTAATAAAGACCTTGGGATTTGCTCGACCTTGATAGTCCCTGACGGCGTGGAGAGCTGGTTGGGTGATCGGAGACGTATTCCGACCTTCAACGAGGCTAAGAGCTCGATCGAGGTCTTAGCTTCGTGGCGTGAACTTCCCATCGCGAGCTAGGTGTTCTGCCTAATTGGTACAACGATGGCGGAGCTCGATCGAGGTATCCCCGTCGGATCAAAAGTCCTCGCGCACACACGACGCGGCCTTTGATCATCGTGTTCTGTATAGGGGTGACGCGCTCGTACCTTAGTGCGTCCCCATAATCGCGGTGTTCGTGAGTCGCGGGCAGTGCTTAACTGTAGTATTGTTTGAGCTTCTCAGCGTTCCATGGTCGAGCAAGTTCTTTCCAGTGCAGATTTTTGAGGAAATAGGCTCATGTCCCCGTTTTCGCGCGGACGCGGTACGGGCCTTCCCAGTTCGCGGCGAGTTTGCCTTCTCGCGAGTCTTTCTGGTTCCTTTGTAGGACGAGGGTGCCCACCTGAAAATCACGTTTGATAACTTTGTCGTTATAACGTAGTGTTATTTTCTGCTTGAGTGAAGCTTCTCGGAGAGAAGCGCCCGAACGTGTCTCCTCGACGAAATCGAGTTCTTCCCTCAGGGCTTCGTCGTTCGTGTCCCCGTCGAGGGGGGCTTCTGTCCTCCTCGAGTGTTCCCTGATTTCCACAGGGATCACCGCTTCCGTTCCATAGGTCAGACGGAAAGGGGTCTCCCCGGTCGTGGAATGTGGGGTCGTTCGGTAGGCCCAGAGGACGTTGTGTAGCTCCTCGACCCACCGTTGTTTGGCGTCGCCTAGTCGACATTTAAGTCCTCGTAGGATTACTCTGTTCGCCGCCTCAGCTTGTCCGTTCGTTTGAGGGTGCTCGACCGACATGAAGTGCTGCTTCGTGCCTAGCTTGGAGACGAAGTCTTGGAAGTTCTTGTCGGTGAACTGTGTTCCGTTGTCGGTGACAATAGCTTGAGGCACGCCAAATCGGGCGAGGATATTCCTTTTGTAAAAACGCAGTATGTTAAAGGCTGTGATTTTGGCCAATACTTCCGCCTCAATCCACTTCGTGAAGTAGTCCACCCCGACGATGAGGTATTTGTTTTGATATGACCCCTGGACGAAAGGTCCGAGGATATCCATCCCCCACCACGTGAACGGCCACAGGGAGGACAGTGTTTTGAGCTCGTTGGGAGAAGCAAGGTGCATGTCCCCGTGTCGTTGGCATCTGTCGCACTTCTTGACGTGTTCCTTGGCGTCCTGTTGCATGGTGGGCCAGTAATACCCTGCTCGAAGCTCCTTACGGGCTAACGATCGCCCGCCGAGGTATTGTGCATTGATTTCTTCGTGGATTTCCTGGAGGATGTCGGGGACCTTGGTATCCTCAACGCACCTGAGGAGGGGGATAGAGAACCCTCACCAGTATAGCTTATCCTCGACTATCGTGTATGAGCATGCCCGCCGCTTGACCGTTCCGGCTTCTTTGGGATTTTTGGGCAGTTTGCCCGTCGTGAGGTACTCGTACACGGGGGTCATCCAGCAATTGTTGTCACCAATGGCGTTTATGTCCGCCACTGGAATGGGTTTGTCGATGGTCGGTCAGGAAAGTACTTCTTGTATGACGGATTTGTTCCCACTTTTCTTCTTTGTGCTTGCCAATTTGGACAAGACATCTGCTCAGGCATTGTGCTCGCGGGGGATGTTAGTTACTTCCGCGGAGGTGAACTTTTTCATCTTTTCTCTCACCAAGGCCAAGTATTCTATGAGGTTGTCGTTCTTGGCCTGGTACTCTCCTCAGACTTGCGAGGCCACGAGCTGGGAGTCGGTGAAGAGTTTGACCTCCTTGGCCCCGAGGTCCTCGGCCAGCCGAAGTCCGGCGAGGAAGGCCTCGTACTCCGCTTGTTTATTCGACGTCGGGAAGGATAGTTCGAGGGATACCTCGATCAGGATGCCTTCCTCGTTTTCGAGGATGATGCCCGCCCCGCTTCCCTTCGGGCTGGATGCTCCGTCGACATAGATCGTCCATTTCTGGGATCCGTTGGTCGAAGGTTTCGGGACGGTCATCTCCGCTACAAAGTCGGCCAATACCTGAGCCTTCAGGGCTTTCCTCCCTTTGTATTGGATGTCAAACTCGGTAAGTTCGAGCGACCACCTGAGCATCCTCCCCGCCATGTCCGGTCATCCAAGGAGCAGCCTTATAGGCTGTTCGGTCCTTACGATGACAATGTGGGCAAGGAAGTAGTGGCGTAGCCTCCTGGCCGCCGTGACGAGGGCTAGGGCGACTTTCTCTATCTGCTGATACCTAAGCTCGGGGCCTTGGAGGGCTTTGCTCGTGAAGTAAATTGGCTTCTGCCCATCTGGGGTTTCCCGAATGAGGACGGCGCTGAGTGCTTCACTCGTGATTGCAAGATACAGGAAAAGTGTCTCCCCGCCCTCAGGCCGTGAGAGGACGGGGGGTTGCGATAGGACTTGTTTTAGGTGGAGGAGCGCGTGCTCGCATTCTTCGCTCCACTCAAACTCCGCTTGTTGTCGAAGAAGTTTGAAAAATGGGAGTTCGTACTGTGCAGACTTAGCGACGAAGCGGGAGAGAGCGGTGAGCATCCAGTTCAATGATTGTATAGACTTCTTTGAGTCCGGAGTAGGGATCTCGGAAAAGGCCCTACACTTGTCGGGGTTGGCTTCGATTCCTCGCTCTGTGAGGTAAAAGCCGAGAAACTTACCTGCCCGGACGCCGAAGGTGCATTTGTCGGGATTGAACCTCATGCGGCATCTCCTCGTCGTGTCGAACACCTTCTTGAGGTGCGCGGCGTGGTCGACTTCTTCCGGTGATTTGACGATCATGTCATCCATGTAGACCTCGAGCATGTCGCCGATTTTAGCCCGGAAAACTTTATTCATCATCCGTTGGTAGGTCGCACCGGCGTTCTTCAGACCGAAGGGCATCACGTTGTAATAGTAGTTGCCTGACGCGGTCATGAAAGCCGTGTGCTGTTTGTCGACCTTGTCCATGGGAATTTGGTTGTATCCCAAGTAAGTGTCCATAAAGGATAATAGTCTGTAACCTACAGAATTGTCGACCAGTTGGTCGATGTTAGGCAAAGGGTAGCAGTCTTTCGGGCAAACCAGGTTAAGATCAGTATAATCAACGCACATCCTCCATTTTCCATTATTCTTTTTAACAAGTACAATGTTGGACAGCCAGGTTGTGTACCTGGCTTTCGAAATAAAATTTGCCTCTAGGAGGTCTTTTACAGCTTTTTCAGCAGCCTCCGCTTTCTCGGGAGACTGCCTACGCCTACGTTGAGCTATGGCCCTAGCGGCCGGATCTACTACGAGCTGATGGCAAGCCACCTCGGGGTCAAGGCCAGGCATCTCGGAGGCGCTCCATGCGAACAGATCAGCGTTCTCCCGGAGACATGCCTTCAGGTGCTCCTTCGCCAGGTCGGGGATTCCGGTGCCAATCTTCACGTTACGGTTTCGATCGTCCCCGAGTACCACGAGCTCAAAGTCTCCGTCGGTGATGGAGCGCATTGGGTGGAGAGGGCGCCCATTGTTTTCCGCCTGGAGGTCGAGGTCTTCTGTCCCGTCTTCATCGGGTTCTCATGGGAACCTGATGTCAAGTTCGCCCGCGTTGACGCGCAGAAGAGGTACCTGCTCGGCGTCCGGGGGTGGCTTGGCCACGGTCTTGGGTTTGGCGCAGATGGAACTCATGCCTTTGATGGCGGCGTCGAAGCATCTTCTGGCCGCGTCTATGTCCCCGTGCATCATTACCACTCGTCCCCTGGCCGTGTAGTACTTCATTTTGAGGTGGACTATTGATGGCACCGCCGTAAGCTCAGCCAGGGTGGTCCTCCCGAGGATGCAGTTGTAAAGGGATGGGCATTCGACCACCAGGAAACGGATCTTCACCTGTCGGGCAGTGTCTTCGGCCCCGAATGTAACCATCATCTCAACGTAACCCCATGGTCTAGTGGTGGTTCCGTTGAACCCCTACAGATCTAAACCGATGTATGGGGTCAGATGTCTCTCGTCGAGCTGAAGGGTCCTGAACAGATGGGCATACATGATGTCGACCGAACTTCCCTGGTCGACTAGGATCTTTCGAACGTCAAAGTTCGCCATCTGTGCCCTGACCAGGAGGGGAATATTGGCATTAGCGCTCCCTCGGGGAGTTCCTCGAGGTAGAAAGTGATAGGGTTGGAGTTTCCCCGCACTTTCTCGAGAGTGGTTGTCTTCGCCGATGTTGCGGATTCCAGCTCATCAAATTTCCGCTTGATCAATCCGAAGGACAACTTCTCAGGACCACCCCCGGAGATGACCATCTCTTTGGGGAAGCTTTCCCAGGTGCTACGGGCAGCGACGGGGTCCTCGTGGGGGAAGGTCGCCCACATGTTGCGAATTGCTTCTTGGCCTTCAATGATTTGGGGGACAAAGAAATCTTCGGGTCGAGTGACACTGAGGGCAACCTGAAGCCGACTCTCGTCGGGAGGAGGTGTTGTCTCCTCGACGTTCTGGGCCTTCCGGGAGCTGGGACGAGGAGTGTCATTCTTTTGGGCGTATTTCTTCAAGTGTCCTTCCTTGATGAGAATTTCAATTGCATCTTTGAGATGGATGCAGTCTTCTGTTACATGCCCGTGGCTCTGGTGGAACCTACAGTATTTTGACTTGTCAACGTTCGATTTGGGGGCAGTGGGCTTCAGAAAGCAGACTCCTCCTTTCATAAATTCTGAGTTCTGGCATTCAGAGAGGATTCACGCGCGGGGCGCGTTGAGTGGGGTGTATTCCGTGAACCGGCCAGCTGGTCCGCGTGGTTCACGAGGTTCCCGGGGGCGATTATCTCTCTTTCTTTCTCCTCCTCGTCGGGGGGGGGGGGGAGTCTTCTTCTTTGTGGCCGCGGGGGCCTTCTTTGCGTCTCGATTCAAGGGCGAACTGTGCTGCCTCCGACTCCTCGAGCTCGATGTACGACTGAGCCTGTTGGAGGAGATCCTCGAGACGGCGGGGTCTGCGGAGGCCCACGGACTTGGCAAAGTCAGATCCAAAATGTAGCCCATGAATGATTAAATACTTCTTCATGTCGTCGGTTGTATGGACCTCGACAACTTCTCTGTTGAATCTCTCAATGTAGTTCCGGAGAGATTCGTTCTTCCTCTGGAAGATGCTTTCTAGGGAAGCTTCCATCTTCGGGTGTCGACGAGATGTAGTAAAATGTTTGGTGAAGCGTTGTCTTAGTTGCTTCCAGGATATGATCGACCTGGGTGCCAGACCCTTGTACCAAGTCATGGCGCCCTTCCGCAAGGTGGTGGGGAAAAGCCTACACTTAATGGCTCCCCTGACGTTTCTGAAGTCGAACATGGCTTCGAAACTTTCAACGTGGTCGTCGGGGTCGGCCAAGCCGTCGTAGTTCCCTAGTTGCGGAGGTTTCTCCATGCCCGCAGGAATTGGGGCATTCATGATCTCCCATGACAGAGGGGGTTCTCTGGTCATCGCCGTCACTTCCTGTCGGGGACCTCGAAGGGGATCGCTGATGTCGTGGAGGGGAATTCTGTTAGTTTCTTGGATTGGCTGGAATTTTGGTAAAACAAAGTATGTTCAATGTTTGATGTCAAGGTGGTGATGTTACAACATTGAGTCTTAACACTGGGTTGTGTTAAGTGTTTAAGTTGGATGTCTGATGTCACATGCGATGTTGTGACATCAGGTCTACAGAATTAATAACATCAAGTTTAGTGATGTTGTTAGGGTTTGCGTTTTAGCTGGAATTGTGGAGAGCAGGTAGTCTCATTGGTTGTGAATATCTTGGGTTAGATATTCTCTGTTGCATAGAGATTTGATGCAGATTTGTAGGAGGTTTAAAGGCTGAAGATTTGAGAAGATTTTGGAGAGAAAATCTGTTTTAAAAAGATTCAGTTTTAAATAACAAATCAGGTTAGATATTGTAGCAGGTCCAAGTCCAATTAAAAGAGCTATATAAAGTGCAACAATCCTGAAGGAAAAGGAACGAAGAAAAAGAGCTAAAGACTGAGAGTCATTTGTGTCTTCGTGTATGTTTTGTAAACCATTCTAGTGTGAATTGGTGTTGTCTTTTTGAGTTGTTCTTGATCAAAGCTGTGAAGCAGAATCAAGTAGTGTTATTCAAAGTGTGTGATCTTTGAATTGTATCACTGAAGTGTTTTAGGGATTGAGTAGTGTTCTCATACTTAAGTGGTCTCTTAAGTAGAAGGTTCATTAAGTAGTGATTAAGTTTAGGAGATGTCAACTGGGTTGTTGAGTCTGTAAATTAATACTACTGATAGTGAAATTCATCCCTGGCTTGGTAGCCCCCAGACGTAGGTAGTTAGACCGAACTGGGTGAACAATTCATTGTGTTGATTTATTGCTTGTTATTGCATTGTCCATTGCAGAGTGTGTTGTTGTGACATCGCACGTAACATCGCACATCTGGTACTAGAATTTCAAATTCCTCGAACGGTTCCTCAGCCTCTCCTCGGTCTGTTTGGACTTCTTGGTAGTGGTGGAAGCCCTGGGTTCCTTCTGAGGCGGGGAACGAGGGCGTTTCTGGGAGATCGTCATCTGGGGGCGCTCAAGACGTGGTCGACGGCCTCCGCGTACCGACGAGGGGGTTCGGGATTCGTCGAAAGGAGTCCTTCGCGGGGAAGGAGAACGGCGAGGTGACGGTGGACGAAGATGTCTTCGTGAGGAAGATTGTCGTGCCCGCCCTTGCTCCAGTGCTTCAATTCTGGTATTCTGGTGCGCGATTAGCTGGTTGGTCTAATTGATCAAGGTAACTAGGGCCACGGTGCTTGAATCTGCATTTGGCGGAGGAGCAACTGGCTGAAAGATGGCTTGCTGATCGTCTTGGCGGGCAGTGTTGTTAGCCATGTCTTAGGAGTCCGGGGAGGCGGTATGCCCATCTCTTACGTCGCCTTCATCGCCGTTGAGGGTAGCAGCGTCCTCGTGGTGGTTTCCATTCTCGAGTTGTGCGAGGACGGTGTCCAGAGCTTTGTGAGCGGACGGATTGGCCATGCTGGTGATGAATGAGAGGATTGCTTTGGTTTATCGAAGGAAAAACAGGGAAGCAAAGGTTTCCCACAGACGGCGCCACTGATCGTACCTGGATCAGACAATATCTGGTGGCCAACAACGACGTCTGGGCTTCAGCTCCAGTGAGGTTGAAAGACGCCGGGGGGGGGGGGGGGGGTGTACCTGCAAGGTACTCCAACGCTCAAGTAAGGTAACGGTCAGAGAATAATAGCAAGTACTAAGATGAGAGTAAGAAAGTGTGTGTAACCTGACCCTCTCAAGTGAGAGGGTATTTATAGAGAGCACCCAGCGCGGGGCCAACGGTTACTTGCATTGGGTTGGATTGCCAGACCCAATCCAAGTAACTTCTAGGGCTTACATGGCGTAGTGAAGACCAGCACGTGGTCTTCGCCCTAGGGTAACCATTCCTAGATCTCCGGAATTAGGGCAGGCCGATTGTCCTCGCGGGGAGGAGTCTTGTGTGTCGGGGAGAGACGTGTCCTCGCGGGGAGGACTTGCTTGTGGACGGAGATGGCTCCTCGCGGGGAGGATCACACGGGTGTCGAGGAAGAGCGAGCCCTGGGGGGGCTCGACGGACTCTGCAGAGCCCGACCATGTTAAGGTGTGGCACGTGCCCGACAGTGGTCTTGTAAAGAGGTCCTTGTTGGGCCATCCCATGTCCTGTGGGTTGGGCCTTCTCGACTGAGGGACAGACCCTGGCCCAGTCCAGAACATCAACCACAACAAAAACTATGCTCTTGGTTCTGTCTCGCATCCTACTAGTTCGATTGGATCATTAGACAAATTCATTGGTCTTTTCAAAATCAAACAGGTAAAAATTTGATTTTGAATGTATTTAAATATATTATAATATGTTTTTACAAATTATTACAACAAAAGTTACAATGTTTTTTTAAATTATATATATATATATATATATATATATATATATATATATATATATATATATATATATATATATATATATATATAATTTTAAATTGAAATTGAAATTTTTATATAAAAAAGTGATAATTAGACTAATTGAAAAGAGTCTTAATTAAATAGACGACCTAAAATATTTACAAATTATGATTTAAACGAGACCAACTTGATTTTTATTCCGATTCTATTTTGGTCTGTGAAAGTTAAAAATCTAAGATAATCGATTTGTCGATTAAATCTTGATTTAAACGAGACCAACCTGTTTTTATTCCTATTTTCTTTATTTTGGTCGATGAAAGTCAAAAATCCAAGATTATCGATTTGTCGATTAAATCTCGATTTAAACGAGACCAACCTATTTTTGTTCCTATTTTCTTTATTTTGGTCGATGAAAGTCAAAAATCCAAGATTATCGATTTGTCGATTAAATCTTGATTTAGACGAGACCAGTGTTATTTCTATTCCGATTCTATTTTGGTCGATGAAAGTTAAATGTCAAGATTATCGATTTACCGATTTAAATCTTGATTAAGACGAGATCAACCTTATTTTTATTTCATAGTCTTCATTTAGGCCGATGACGTTACATAAATCATGACTTGTGGATTTTTTTCAAGTCAATAAAGTCTTGATAAATGTGAGGTCACCTTTTTTATTTTTGTTGGTCAATGAAAGTCAAAGAATCAAGATTATCGATTTCCCGTTTAAATCTTAATTTAGACGAGACCGATTTTATTTTTCATTTCGATTCCACTTCCTTTATTTTGGTCGATGACATAACAAACCTCATGGTTTGGTTGATTTCATTGAGTTGACAAGACTTTGATCAACACGAGACCATTTTCTCTTTATTTCAATTTTATTCACCTATTTTAGTCGATGAAAGTCAAGAATCATTGATTATCGATTCCTCGATTAAATCATGATTAAGACGAGACTATTTCTATTTTATTGCATCTCATATGTTATTCATGTCTCTTGCATCATCATATTTGCATTATTAACTTGTTATCTTTTAGTATCTTTGTAGCTATCATCTTTCCCCCCATTCCAAAGGGAGAACACTTTAAATTGACTCTTGAAGTCACTAAACAAACCATCTTACCTTATCCTTCTAGGTTCACCCCTATTTCTTGGCTATCGTGAGCCAATGAAATCATAACTAGAAGTAGGTTGGAGTTCTTAAACTCCATGTGATTCTCATCATCATGAGAACTCACTTTCCCCTATAACGTAGATTTAGAGAGTTATCGTGAACTCTAAAATGAGTCATACTCATTTCCCTTTGGAACTTTGGCCATAGTCAATGGTTCCTATTCCTTCACCCTTAGATCGGTGAACTACGGATACTCTGATTCCACTCCCGTAAGGATACGTAGGCGCAAAGTGCGATGCTTTGTCAAGTATACTTAGAAATAAACCCCCTAGGGTTTCAACCTTTAGCATAACACCCTTAGCAAGCGAGTGAGATATAACAAGTAAAACAAGAGGTTCCTGTAGAGTACTACAGATGTTAAGGGTACTAATACCTTCCCTTAACATAACTAACCGTCGGACCTTAGATCTTCCCCCCCTTTAGGTTTTTCTCGATCTTGAACCTTTCCTTTGGATAAATCAAAGTCGGTTGTAAAAGAAAATGATGCAAGTTAATTAATAGCTTGTTATCCAATTTTCACCGCAACAGAAGGCCGACACGAAGGTGGACTCACATCCCAATAGAGGTTTACCAGCCGAAGGCGGGTTCGCAACCAGAAGTAGTAGAATCAACAGATCTACAAAGATGACTCCACTGGGGAAAAGAGAAGCCTAAGCAGACAACTCTACAGGGGAGTGCAAGCATGATGGACGAAGTCATCGTCAATTTCACAGGGGATAAAGTAATATTGAATCTCCTAAAATATGCCATTGTTTGCTGATAAACGTCGGGCAAAGATAATATCAAACCTGGCTTATGCTGCGAATGCATATGTTTGAATTTTTCTATCGCGTAATGCTTCATACGAAATGGAAATGCTACGCACTTGGAGGATGCGATGCATCGATGCTTATGCTGTAATACCCCGTATTATCTAAATGCTCAATTGGCTACCAGATGAGATCAGATGAGTATCTACGTGCTCCATCCTTGGTAAATTGGATTAATGGAATCCTCTAAGTACTTTAAGTATTATAAATTGGGATCAATAGAGCAACTATTGAACTCTGAAGAGACCAATTTATTATTAGTTCAAGAGAGACTTTTATGATAACTCTAATAATTGATCAATTGGTTGAGATGACAAAATATCAATTGGAGATATTTTACTCTATTGGATTATATTATATTATATATATATATATATATATATATATATATATATATATATATATATATATTTGTTAAGAAGAAAAAGATAGAAAAGGAGAAGAAGAGGAAAGGAAGTGAAGAAGAGAAGAAAGAAGGGAAAGAGAGGAAAAAGTTCAAGGAAGAAGAAGAAGCCATGGATCATCATCATCTTCTCCAAACTCCTCTTCGATTATCAGGTGGGTTCTAGTTAGACACTCTAAGTTCTAGAAATAGATGTTTGGAACTTAAGTTAGAATTGAGAGAAAATGATTAAGCGGATAATCGATGAAATCTAATGGATGAAACGTGATATAAAATGTGTGGAATACTTGTTGTATGATTGGATTATGTTCTGGTATGATTTGGATGAGTTTTGGTTGAAGAAATGTTGGATTTTGGCCCAAATGACCCATAACAGCGCTGCTGGAAAACCCAGAATTTGCAAGTTCACACTGCGAATCCCCTAGCAAAGGGGAAATCGAACATTCGCTGGTTGTTCGCATGGCGAAGGTGAAGGCGAGCATTCGCCAGAGATTCGCCAGAGGTTCGCACTGCGAACATTACCCTGTTTTGGTTCTGCCACGATTCGCCAGACGTTCGCATTGCGAATGGGACAGCGAACCCAGTGTATTTAGGAATTCACTGGGAGCTTCACACTGCGAATAAGAAAGCGAGCATTCGCTGGCTGCTTCGCATTGTGAACATAGCAGATCCTCCAACTTGTTTCTTTCATAACTTTTGATCCGTAACTCGGATCGGGACGTTCTTGGTGTCATTAGAAAGCTATTGGGTATGATGTGGGATATTTCATTTAGTGGAAAATGAAAGAAAGTGATGTTTTATGTAATGTGTGATTATGTGTGTTTACTTGTAATAATTGTGATTATACCATGTCCATCTAATTGTGAATTGTGAATGAAAGATACATGCATGCTTAAAATGAATTAGGAAGAGTGAGGAAACTTTACCCCAAAACAAATGGTAGAATTCTAGGTTGTGAGTAGAATTGTGATTTATGAGAAAGGCGAATGCGGCCTTAAGGCATTGTGGCCTTGTGATTGTCGAATACAATCACATCGTGTATATGATCACGTAATCGTAACCAGTTTATCTTGCGGTGTAGTTTCATGAGACTCGAGCTCCTCCTCTGAAACGTATGCACAATTACTTGGTAGGTTTGATTCCCTACGTGTAGTATAATTGGAGCCTATGCATTGGGTAGAGACTTGTGATGGTTAACAGGCCATGAGACGTGACGGTTCACGGTTAACAGGCCGATGATCCCGAATCCAATTTGTATGCCAAGTAACTACAAGGATCCATGACTCGGATCGACTTCTAGACGTAGAAGCAGACGGGAAAAGGGGATGCCTTGGTATAGGTTATCGATTAGTGAGTTTCTTGAGTTAACAGGCTCAGGACATATTTCGATTCATAAGGAATCTTGAGTTAACAGGCTCAGGACGTAATTCCTTCCATGTGATATTCATGAGTTAACAGACTCATGACATGTTTCCATATAGTGTGAGATTGTGAGTTTGTGCACACAAAGTCATTTTCCCTTCCCCTTGACTTGAGTTAGGATGATAGAACCTTGTAAAGCCGAGAGGACCTATAAGATAGGGAACTCACTGAGATTTGATGTATCTCACCCCACTATAGTTGCTTTATTTCAGGTGCAGGTTTGGTTACAAGTGGAGCGATGCTCGGATGTTTCATGAGAAGCTTAGTTAAGCTTATTCCGATGTGTATTCTTTTGTTGTATACAATTGAGGATATTGTATATCATTCTTAGTTTTATTATTTTTGGCTAGTTTCCATGACTTGTGCCATGTGTTGTATTTAGGTTTTAGAAATGGACAAGTATGTGAACTATGCCTTTAGGTACTTTTGATGTGTCAGTACCAAATAAAATGCTTGTATGGTATTATTCTAGATATATATTATATAGGGCATTACATATGCTATGCAAAAAACACTCCACCGAGAGAAGTGCTGAGAAACCCGGAAATAAACTCTACTGGGGAAGACAAACTGAACGGCCTTCCTGATCAAAACCTCTACTGAAGATGAAACCCAAAGGGAACTTCCCCACCGTCGGGGATTATGAATAACCCTTGCTGAAGATACAACTCAGAATGACTTCCCCTACACTGGGAATCAAGAATGGCAACTGCCGAAGATGGAACCTAAAGATCTGATACGGAAAAGGTGTCAATAACCATTAGACTTGGAATCTGGCGGGGATGTCAACCACTATTGATAAAATCGTTGAGAGGATTAACACCAAACTCTGCTTGGGGATTAAAGTCAATGATACCAAACCGGTTGTGGAATATCATTGAACTTAACTTGCTGCTGGGGAAACAAATTTAACCTTACCCTGCTGGGGATAACAGCATACCGTTGCTGTCGAGATTACATTTCTTGGCCTGATGAGGAAAGTAGACACCACGAAATTGTGGGGAATATAAGATCTCTACCAAGGAGAGACATCAAAAAATCTCCTGATGGAGATGCAACATTATCTTGTCTGAGACGGTAGACTTCTGCATACTCACTGGGGAGTAATAAACTACTCTGACTGGGGAAAGCAATTCTCTGTGCTCTTGCTGGGGAGAGAGAAGTTCTCAATGCTCTGATGAGGATGTCAGATCTTTTTGTCATACCCTAAATTTTGACCGCAATATTTCCCATCATTGTGAAAATCATCACCACAATATATACGTACCTTCATGCCTCATCACTCCTCTCAAAGATTATTGAGCATTCACTCCAATCAAGAATTAGGGTTATTGAGCCCTCTCAAAGCATTCAAGAAAAGGATCAATCAAAAACTGACATGTTACTCAACTTGTCAAGCCTCTTAAATATCCATGAAGGATCAAGAGGTCTCCTACATCAAGAAACAAGCATAGAAATGCAACATTTCAAGCTAATCAAGTCTCAAGATCACCAGTGTCACCAAATTAGGGCTTTGGTCGACTAGGGCCTCCAAAGAAACATTTTCATCTGGGCATGAGCCAATATATCAAAACATGATACAAGAAGCTCAAAGGGACCTCATGGGTACAATCACAAGTTAAAAATAGCCTCAGGGAATGCATTCATCAAAGAGGAGCATTATTCTCGGTGAAACTGCTCTTAGACCACTTGGGCCTCTCTTTGAGTTATAAGCCTCAAACATTCTTTTCCTTTCAAACAACTTGTTTTTAATTCAAATTCAAATTTAAAGTTTTCTTAAAACTTCCTTCGATTTCTTAAAACCCTAATCATTAGTTGTAGTCAATACAACAGATCACCATACACTCGGGCCTCTTCTCAGAGTATAAGTTCCAACATCTTTTCAAATTCATTGCATATTTGTTTATATACTTGTCAATTCACTTATCTGTGTGTGTGTGTGTGTGTGTGTGTGTGTGTGTATATATATATATATATATATACTTGTGCATATTTGTTTAGAGTTTCCTCAGTAGTTAGGTCTACACTTAGGTCAAACCAGTGGTTACTTTCTAAACTTAGTAAAAAAACTAGTTCCCTCATAGGAAATTCCTTATACAATCTGCCTCCTCTTGGGCTTATTCAATATGGAATAGAGAAAGGTATTATTCCCGGTGAAACTTTTCTCAAGGCTGTCAAAACATAGAAATATATATGTACACAAGAAATTCATTTCCCTAGAGATGATTAATTCCCGATGAAACCTCTCCTGAATTTCTTCAAAACTTAGAATTGTTCAACAAAGAAAGGATTATTCCCGGTGAAACCTTTCTTGAACCTTTTTTAGGTTGGGACCCACAGGCTTCCTAAAATCATACATAGCCTTATCTTGGGCTTAGTATAAGGACCAACATGCTTCTTAGAAGTTCCCCAACCTTCTTTTAGGCTTAGTACAAGGACCCAAATTCTTCCTAAAATCATAGGATATAATTTAGTCATCAGTGCTAGTTCAATCCCCAGGGGAGTCAAAATTCCAGAACATCATACCATTCTAGGGTTGATCTTTATCCCTTAAACCAAAAACCTCCTCTTGGGCATTATACAAAGACCCCTCTTACACCAGAGCCTATCACTTCTTGGGAGACTTGGACAGTCTCAGCCTCCTCTTGGGCTTTATTCAAATAAGACTTGGAAAGTCTCATCTCCTCTTAGATCTCATACACAAACTCTCAAGTTTCCTAAAAAGCACAGGAAAACCCTGATCATTTTACCAATACACTAGTCTCCATCAGAATTGAAGACTTCATAGGTTTTCAAACTCATATTTAAACTCCCATAATACCCACAAGGCTTAAGCTTTCATTTCTGAACATCCCAGCCAGGGTCAATTTACCATTAATAAATCCCTAACAGAATCAGAGCCTCATGGCATCTGGTACTTCAACTCTTCCGTGATTCCCAACAAGAGTAAATCCCTTGGAATCCCTAATAAAATTTGGACCTGCTCCTGGATTTCAATAAATCCTCAGCAAAAAGACAGCCTCCTCTTAGGCTTCATATAAGAATTCCCTAGTCAGCCTCAATATTGGGCTTTGTACAAGACAGATAAAACCCTCCCCAGTGGAGTCATTTTTCTTTTAGCTTCAACCTTGGGCTTTGATCAAGGCACACAAAAAATCAACATCCCCTCCGATGAGACCATGAATCCACTATGTAGGAGAAGATACCCTTTCTATACATCACATATCAAAACAAACAATAAAACCTTTTTCCAGATAATTGTTGTAAGTGGCACACTTGTTGATTCAAAATCCAAGCTAGAGTGCCTCTTTTATCCTGGCTAAATTTTATCTTTCATCTAACTGCTGTAAGTGGCATGCCTCTGGATCCCTAACATCCAAGCCAATGTCCCTATCTTAGCATGAAAGATTCATAAAGGAAAAAGTGGCATTACTCTACACTGAGTTAAAGCTTTCTTCATTCATGACATCCCTCTTATAAAGGAAGTTATGGCATTGTTGGATTTCATAAAACCCAGTTAAACAAGACACAAATACTCAGATAGCTTCAATCTTGGGCTTTAAACAAGACACCAAAAAATCCTCTTCCCATAGAATAGGAGGAACTACGATTGCTCTGATTTCCCAAATTTCTTTACGGGAATACGTAGGCATAAGATTGCGAAATCTTATCGAGCACACAAATAAAAAACTTTAGGTCCAGTACCTTTCCAAAAACAACGGAAAACCCGAAAACAACAAAAACATTATCTCAATTCTCCCAAAGGAAAAACTTTCCCAAGCCACTGCAGATAAACACAAGAAAGCATTTCAAATAAGCAAAAATACATGAAAAAAGAAGGTTCATATGGATTACCATAGATACACTGGGTGTTAATAGCTTCCCTTTGTATAACCAGACCCCGATCCCTGGTCTCTTAACATTTGTTAATGAAAACATTTGCGTGTAGGGTTAGTTTAAGATATTTTCCCCTTCGTTAACCAGCTTCATAGGATAAATACAGAAATCAGAAAGTAGCACCCAAATCCCAATCCCGCGGTAAGGTGGTCGAGTCACCGACAAAAACCACACGCTACAGAAAAATGGCGAATCTGCTGGAGAGTTTTAGGATTAGATTTCATAAGTGGTCTACGCCTAGCTTTATGTTAGATGTCAAGCATGCCTTATATTTCTTATTGATACTTGGCATTTTTCAACTCTTTTATGTTTAATTGTGGATTTTATTCTTGAATGGTTGTTATTCTTCAAAACTTTGTGAAAATACCTTTGGTGCTTGTAATATGTGTGTTATTATGCAGGAAAAGGCACTAATTTATCAAACAAGTAAGACACAAAGAAAGGATCCAAGTTGCCAAAGAAAGGAAGAAAACATCAGCAAGTTCGCTTTGCGAACTTGCCAGCGAATGTTCGCTTTGCGAACTTCTGGTGAAGCTCTAGCGAATGGTCCCAGACCTTGGGCAGTAAGAAAAGGGACGAAATTTCACTTTGCGAACTTCCCAGCGAATGTTCGCTGATTCATCACTTTGCGAAGGCCTGGCGAAGGACTCCTTGGATGAGGCAGTAGCTAAAGGGGCCTAAGTTCGCTTTGCGAACTTGTAGGCGAATAGTTCACTTTGGGAATAAAAGTTTGCATTGCAAACTTATGCATAACTTCTGAGGCGGTTTAGCTTATCAGAGGCACCTTAGGTGCCAATTTCATAGTTTTCTAGGCGAACAAAAAGTTCGCAGTGCGAACTGGTCTGATTTCAAGTATACTATTTAAGCACTTTATGTATTTTCTTGGGATCATAACCTCATTTTATCACACCAAAACCTAAGTTTCTGATATTTCTTCATCTAAGAGAGATTCTTCACATTGAGAAGCTGGATTTGCATCCGATCTCGATTATTCGACGGGGATGCTTTTTCATCTCCTCACGAAACTTGTGAAACAAGCTACCATGAATATGTGTAGCTAAACACATCTTTTGTCAAGATTAGTGGTAGGTAATCCTTCATTTTGTATGTATTGATCTTGATTGTAGTGTGTGAACTTTGTTTATGATAAATATAGAGGAAAAACTTTGTTTATATGGTTTATATTTTGTTTTAGTTCATGATTGAGAAATATGTTCTAAAACTTGACCTAAGTTTTAATCCATCAATAATCATGAGGCTAGAGATAGTTTTGAAAGTTGATGTTCATAAATATTGATCTTGAATGTTATCATATTGATAGTTTGAGTGAGAGATCATCTAAGGATCAATATGGTAAATCCCACAACAAGTGTTAGAGATAAACTTGTTGAGAGGATATGTGGTTATATTCATCGTTAGCAAGTTCACATCCTTTATCGAGTAAATACGTATGAAACGGATTAAAGGACCCTAATCTTGACATGCTTTTACCAAATCTTTAAAACCAATTTCTTTACCGTTGATTACTAAATTATTATGCAAACGATCTGATACAAAACAACCAAACTCTTTGTTACTTTATAAGTTTAAAACGATTTCAACTATAGAACGACGACAATATACATACAATCCTTGTGGATACGACAAAACACCCCTCCGAAATACTTTTCAACGAAATGGCGTCGTTGTCGAGGATTGTTGTTATATTGCAAGCATTGCAATAGTAGTTGAATTTTAAACTTGTTTAACTTTTTCTTGAACTTGTTAATTTGTTTAGCTAAGTGTGCAGACTCTGTTTATGCGAGGGAAGTTACCCGCAGATCAACTTCTTTTCGATCCTGAGATTGAGAGAACTGCGCGTAAGTTAAATAGAAAAACTAGACGAAGGAGGTAACTTGCTAAAGAAAGACGAGAAAGACGAGAAAGTTTAAATTTTACACCAACACCGGTTACGCCAATCATGGCAGCACCACCACCATTACCTGCTTCAGTTCCTTGTGTTAATAGTCTAAGGCATACAACTCAGTCCGCACGAAATGTACATAATGGTCGGCACTCTGAAATGAAGACGGGTATCCTCGCTCTTCTATACCAAAATCCATTCACCGATATGGATCACGAGGATCCCTTTACTCATTTGACCAAATTCTATGAAATTGCGGGTGCGACTGGGGCACCTGAAGCTAAAGAAGAGTCTTTGTTCAAGAGACTGTTTCTGCATTCCCTAATTGGGAAGGCAAAGGAATGGTACCTTGACCAATCAACTGCTATTATGACAGACTAGAACATGTTAGAAGAGAAATTCTTGGAACGATTTTTTCTACATAATCGTTTCATGGAAGCAAAAACAGTGATTGCGGTTTTCTCACAAGGTGGAAATGAGTCTCTCAACGAAGCTTTGGAGAGATTCAAGTCCATGCTTAGAAAATGCAAAGGACGCAGTTTTGATGAGCTCACGTAAGTGCATATTTTCAGAAATGGTCTTCAAATGGTTCACAAAACAGTGTTAGATGCTACTGCGGGCGGATCATTAATGACTAAAAGCATCGAGGAAGCAATTTCTATCATTGACAAGATGGCACTAAACGACCATCCAGGGAATCATAATTGTGGCCAATCTCAAAAGAAATCGGGAGTGCTAGAATTGGGGACAAATGATGAAATTCTCGCTAAAAACAAATTGCTATCTCAATAAGTTGAGTTGTTAACGCAAAAAATGTCAAAGCTCCCTCAATAGATTAAAGAGATGCAAGAGTTACCGAACAAGAATGTGCAAGTAGCTGTTTGTGAGCTATGTAAAGGAGATCACCCCACCGGCTATTGTCCTCCTTGTCATCCGGTTGATGAAGAAGCAAATTACATGAATAATCAAAATCAACAACAAGGTTATCAAAGGCAACAACAACCTTATCAAAATCAACAAGGGTACCAACCAAGAGGAAATTATCAAAATCAACAAGGATATCGACAAAATCCTTATCAACCGGCACAACCTCAAGGCGGGAGTTCCAATCTTGAAGAAACTCTTAACCAATTCATTCAAATGTCCATGGAAAACCAAAAGACTGATGAAGCATCAATCAAAAATCTCGAAAATCAAGTTGGCCAACTTGCAAAACAAATGGCCGATCAACAAGCGGGGCCATATTTTTTCGCAAATACTCAAACAAACCCGAAGAAGCATTGCAAAGCTATTGTTACTAGGAGTGTGAGAGAGTTGGGAGAAGGAGAAAAAATGAGAAAAATGTTGATGTAAGAATTGAGGAGGTTGTGGAGGAAGAAAAAGTTGATGATGTTGTAGTTGAAAAGAATGAAAAGGAAGAAGTTGAAAAAGAAAATGAGAAGTTAGTTGAAAAAGATAACCTTGAAAAAGAAAAGATAGAAGAAAAAGAGAAGAGTCAAAAAGGGGAAGGAGATAGTTAATCCTATTCCTATCCAAACTCTACCTTACCCTCATGTGCCCACCAAGAAAGACAATGAAAGACATTACACTCGTTTCATGGACATATTCAAAAAATTACAAATCAATATTCCGTTTTCCGAACCGCTTGAGCAAATGCCAAAATATGCTAAGTTCATGAAAGATGTTCTTACAAAGAAGCGAAGATACTCGGAGCCAGAAACAATTATCCTTGATGCAAGTTGTAGTGCTATAATTCAAAGAACTTTACCAAAGAAAGAAGTCGATCCGGGGCATGTTACTTTGCCGGTAACGATTGGTGATGTGTATGTTGGCAAAGGCTTAATTGATTTGGGCTCAAGCATCAAATTAATTCCATTTTCTATTGTGAAGAGGCTTGGGAACATTGAAATGAAGGAAATTCGAATGACATTACAATTGGACGACAAATACAAAACACATCCTCATGGATTGGCTCAAGATGTCTTGGTTAAGGTTGATAAATTTTTCTTTTCGATTGACTTTGTTGTGATTGATATAGAGGAAGATAAGGATGCTCCATTGATTCTTGGATGCCCTTTTATGAAGATCGCTCGAATGATGATTGATGTTGACGACGGCCTTATGAAAGTTAAAGTTCAAAATGAAGAAGTGTGCTTTAATCTTTTTGAAGCAATGAAGCATTCCCATGATAAACATGATAGTTTCCGTATTGATGCAACGGAAGAAGCCATAATGGAAGTCTCAGAGCAAGTTCATATAGTATCTAACTTGGAAAGAGCTCTTGATGACTCATTTGAAATATTTTCCATTGAAGAAGAAAGGGCACTTGAAGAGTGTTTGAAGGAACTTGAATCTTTAAAAGAGTTACAACCATGGGAAAGTGAAATAGAAGTGTTGAAGAAAGAGGGGAATGAAGATAAATCTCAACTTGAATTAAAGGTGTTTCCTTCTAATTTGAAGTATGTGTTCCTTGATGACGGTTGTAACAAACCGATTATCATTAGCAACATTTTATTCGACAACGAGGAAGACCGTTTGATTCAATTTTTGAAGAAGAATCAACAAGCTATAGGTTGGGTTCTTTCTGATCTAAAGGGAATTAGTCCAGCCTATTGCATGCACAAAATCTTAATAGAAGAGGACTTCAAGGCGGTAGCTCAACCACAACGCTGTTTGAATCCTACTATGAAGGAAGTGGTGAGAAAGGAAGTTGTTAAGTTATTGGATGCCGGAATGATTTATCCAATATCCGATAGTCCATGGGTGAGTCCCGTTCAAGTTGTGCCCAAGAAGGGAGGAATGACCGTTATTAGAAATGAGAAAAATGAATTGATTCCAACGAGAACTGTGACGGGTTTGAGAATGTGTATCGATTATAGGAGACTTAATACTGCTACTAGAAAAGATCATTTTCAACTTCTGTTTATGGATCAAATGCTTGAGAGATTGTCGGGTCAAGAATTTTATTACTTCTTAGATGGCTATTCCGGTTATAACCAAATCTCGGTTGATTTGGAAGACCATGAGAAGACAGCGTTCACATGTCCCTTTGGAATTTTTGCTTACTGGAAGATGTTGTTTGGCTTGTGCAACGCACCGGCAACGTTTCAACGGTGTGTACAAGCAATTTTTTCCGACCTTATTGAAAAAATGATGGAAGTGTTCATGGACGACTTCTCCGTGTTTGGAGCATCTTTTGATCTATGTTTGAAAATTTGGAGACCGTTCTTGAACGGCGTGTGGAAACAAACTTGGTGCTAAATTGGGAGAAGTGCAACTTCATGGTAACGGAGTGGATTGTGCTCGGCCACAAAGTCTCCTCTAAAGGCCTTGAGGTGGATCAAGCTAAAATTAAAGTGATCGAGAAGTTGCCACCTCCAACCAATGTCAAAGGAATCCGGAGTTTTCTAGGCCATGCGGGATTTTATAGGCGGTTCATCAAAGACTTATCCAAAGTTGCAAGACCTTTGAGTAATCTACTCAACAAAGATAAGTTTTTCTTCTTTGATGATGAATGTTTAAATGCCTTTCAAATTTTAAAAGAAAAACTCATCACCGCACCCATAATCGTTGCTCCAAATTGGACTTTAAATTTTGAATTGATGTGTGATGCTAGCGATTATGTCGTTGGTGCAGTACTTGGGCAAAGAAAGACCAAAATTTTTCATGCCATACATTACGCGAGTAAAGTTTTAAATGAGGCACAAGTGAATTATGCCACCACAGAAAAAGAATTACTCGCTATTGTATTTTCTCTAGAGAAATTTTTGTCTTACTTGATTGGTTTAAAAGTTGTAGTCTACACTGACCACTCGGCCATTAAATATCTGCTTACCAAGCCGGATTCAAAGCAAAGGCTAATCTGGTGAATCCTTTTGTTACAAGAATTTGATTTGGAAATCCGTGACAAAAAGGGATCTGAAAACTTGGTAGTGTGCCATTTATCCCGTTTGGTTAATGTAGAGGTAACACACCGAGAAAATTAGGTCCGAGAAGAGTTTCCGGATGAAAAACTTTTTCGAGTACAAGTTAGGCCTTGGTTCGCAGATTTTTCTAACCATAAAGCAACCAAATTTATACCGGAGGACATAACTTGGAATCAAAGACGGAAATTCTTATCGGATGCTAACTTTTATGTTTGGGATGAGCCATATTTGTTTAAGTTAGGAGGTGATAATTTGTTGAGAAGGTGTGTCACTCTTGAGGAAGCTAAAAGTATCCTTTGGAATTGTCACAGCTCGCCATATGGAGGGCATCAAAAGTCCTCCAATCGGGCTTTTATTGGCCAACAATGTTTAAAGATGTAAACCTCCATGCAAAAAGTTGTGACACATGCCAAAGAAGTGGCGGGATTGGAAAAAGAGATGAAATGCCCTTGTAAAAAATTTGGAAGTCGAGGTTTTCGATTATTGGGTATTGATTTTGTCGGACCATTCGCCCCATATTTTTCAAACGAGTATATATTGGTTGTGGTTGACTATGTTTCCAAGTGGGTGGAAGCAATTGTGTCACCGAGGGCCGATGGCAAAACGGTGATAATTTTTTTAAAGAAAAACATATTCTCCCGTTTTGGCACCCCTCGTGTGTTAATTAGTGACAGAGGTCCGAACTTTTGCAATGCATCGCTCGAAAAGGTCTTAGAGCATTACGGTGTAAAGCATAAAGTTGCAACTCTTTACCACCCACAAACCAATGGTCAGGCCGAAGTCTCAAATAGAGAGGTAAAAAGGATTTTAGAAAACACCGTGTCAAGCTCACGAAAGGATTGGTTGCAAAAGTTGGATGAGGCTTTGTGGGCGTATCGCACCGCTTACAAAGCTCCAATTGGTTTAACTCCTTTTCAAATGGTTTATGGCAAGACATGTCATTTACCAGTTGAATTGGAGCACAAAACTCTTTGGGCATTGAAACTGTTAAATTTTGATCCGAGCTTGGCCGGCGAGAAAAGGAAGGTTCAATTACACGAATTGGAAGAAATGAGAAATAATGCGTACCATTCGAGCAAGCTCTATAAGGAGAAAGTAAAAGGATATCATGACAAGAAGGTTTCTCAGAAAGAATTTCGGGTCGGCCAAATGGTTCTTCTATTCAATTCCCGTTTGAAACTTTTTCCGGGAAAATTGAAGTCCAAATGGTCTGGACCGTTTTTTATTAAGGATGTCAAGCACTATGGTGCCATAGTGATAGAGGACTTGCAGAAGAAGGAAAGTTGGATTGTGAATGGCCAAAGACTTAAAATCTATCTCGGAAGAGAAATTGATCGAGAAAATTGCACAGTGTTTCTAGATGATCATTGAGATCATCTTGGACCGTCGAGCTCAAACGACGTTAAACAAAGGGCTAGTTGAGAGGCACCCCAACATTGTAAGTATTTCTATTTTTTTTACTGTTTTGATGTATTAAGTTGGTTAGAATTGGCATGTGGTGTGGTAGTAGCTTGTAGAAAAAAAATTCAAAGTTCTGCCTTGTTCGCTGGCAAGTTCAATTTGCGAACCTAGGGCGAGCTTTCGCTGGCCAGTTCACATTACGAACTTAGCAAGACAGACACACTTTGGTATGCTGCCACCTCATTAAAAAAGGGGTTTTTTTAATGTGTGGGCCAGACACTTGGGCCCATGACCAGCTTGTTCTGATTTTGAGAGATAGCCCTACACTCACATTGCCACTCTCGCATTCTCACTCTCTCACAAACACTCACAAGAATTTTGAACTCTCACGTGCTCTCTGTTCCTACATCTCTCACGAATTTTTCCAAGTTCTCAAACAAGTTCAGGTTAGATTCTTTTTCTCTCTGTATTTTTTATTAGAATATATGGTTAGGTTAGGATAGATTGAACATTAGAGACATTTGATTCTAGGTTTTATTGGTACCAATGCACCTCTGGTAATAATGCTTCTTTGTTACTGCATGTTAAAATTTTATCAAGCATTATGAGTAGATGTGTATTGTGAAAAACGTCTGATGTTGGAAAAGTTGGGAAGCTGTTAAATTTTGAAAAGAATCGCAGGTTCGCCACTAGTTCGCTTTGCGAACCTGGGGCGAACATTCGTCAGAACTTCGCTTTGCGAATCTAGGGCGAATGTTCGCCAAGACTTCGCTTTGCGAACTTCTGGGCGAACAGACCAGATTTCTAAATTTGTTTTACTATTTCTGTTTGGGATTCTGATCTACTGCTTTGTTCCTTATCTAATGAACTGTTTTTTGGCTGGTTGTTGTTTGTCTGATGGTTTTTGCAGATGGCACCCAAAATCATTCCTTCGAAAAGAAGAAAGACCAGAGGCTCTTCAAGACCGGTTCCAAATCATTCCTTTGATAATTCTGTGTATTTCTGTGTATGGTTTTTGCGTGAATTCACTGCTGCGAATGGTTTTTCTCTTTTGTGTGCGTGATGCTTTCTGCTGCGATGTGTCTTTGATAGGAATTTTTTGTGAGTTTCTTTTGTGCTTTTGTTATGTGAATCCTCTTTTTATAGGCTCAGAACTTGAAAATACTAATTCATGAAATTAAATGCCTATTATCATATGGATGTCTGTTTTGGAAAGGAACTAAACTTGTCTGGATTGTGCTTTGGACATGTTTGATGAATTTCTACTTTTGCTTGATTATGTTTGTGAAATTTCCTTTTTTAAGCTGAACATGTAAAATTGTGTCTGCTGAATCAAAGCTTGCCATGATAATTGCTTGATTGTGTTTTTGCTTGCCATGATTGTCCTTTCTTAATTTGTGCCATTAACTCTAAACATTCTTTCCTATCCATGTAACTTTTGAGATATTGCTTTTCGTCTGACATGGATTTTTGTTCTCAAAACTCAGGTTTCACAGACATGGCGAAAACCTATTCTATATGATTTTCGTCCAAGGCTTCAACACTACACCAACCTTCGTGCTAACGTCCGTGGATTCATCTGCACTTCCAGCCGTAACTTGTCGTAAAGCTTGTGTGTCTCTGACAACTTAAGACAGTGGTAATCGCAAGACTCCTGCCAGCCCTTTTTGGTTGCAGCGTCAAGCTTGATCCTGCCGCGGTTTCACGAGTCGCGTGGCATTTTCTGCTCATGTGATTATGCTTTTGGACTGCTTGGGAAGGTATCGACAGTTGCTCTGATTTTGGTTCAGCATGCTTTGATTTTTCTTTTTTGACAAAATTGGTTGTTTACGTTTCCAAGAATCCCACATAAAATTGATTTTTCTACACCATACACAAGAATCCCGCTGAGTTTATGGTGTACATTTCCAACCAATTTTGTGTATAGCAGGGTACAGATGTGACGCAGTCTTGGCTTGCACTGGCTTTGGTACTGGTGGTGAATTGCAAGCATTGAGGTTGAATTTTGGTGCAGGAATGAGTGGGAGTAATAGGGTGTGACGAGAAGTTGTTGCCAATGTCTTTTGTTCATGTTATGCTGAATTTGGTTTACAGATTTTGGTGGTATTTGATATTGTAGTTGCTTTTGGTTAGGATAATAATCCTGCTGCAATATTTGGTGTATATGGCTAGTACTAACAACTTTGGAATTATTTTTGTTGCAATTGTCGCAACCTTTCAGTCACGTCTTGTGAAACATACACCCTTGACAACGCTATGACGTACGATAACCACACCGACAAGTCCTGTTGTGCCAAGCTCAGGGCCTGTTATTGTTTACGTTTTTTTTAGTTTCGATCTCCTCAGAGCAGCTTATGGCCAAGACATGTGCGGAGCGGTTACCATGATGACCACGCGCAAGTCCAAATTCCTGCTGATTGTACTTGAGCTATCTGTAAAGCTAGTAACTATTTTGTAGGTACCTGGAATAATATCAATGTAATACTTTTTGCTAGCAAATGTAATCTCATATGCCTAAACAATAGTTGTTAATCAAGGCTTCTTTTCTTTAGCACAACCTTGCATCCTCAAGATGGTGCATTAACGTCTCGTGATGAGGGTTGAAGTTTCCTTCCTTTTAATTGGCAGTAACAAAACGCAAAGTTCCCATGACATTCTAAGTTAATTTTTATTCAATCCGACTAATATGAACTATATGAAGCAATCACAACCTCTGGTACATCCCATAAACAAACAAGTTGCTCTTCAATTATTAATCCTATAACCTTGGATCCTCTTTAGTTTAACACATTTTGTAACCTTGACTTGAATGTGAATTCTTGGAAATATTGAACTTGGTTTTCTCATGATGAAAATTATTTGCAACTAATCTTGAATGGATCATGATCTTTAGATTTTGAAATTTGGCATACGGATTTGAAATTAATCTTTCTGATGAGAATGATTTGTGCTCAACATATGAAGTCTTTGAGTTCTTATATGGAAAGGGATGTTGGAGACCTTATGCTTTGAATTTGGAACACCTTGATGGAGCTTATTCTCCTTTAAATTTGAAATAACACCCTGGACATTGTAACCTTGTCATGAAGTTCTTGAACTTTTTTGTCACCAAGATTAAAGTGTGAACTTCAAACCAATTCAAACATTATTGATCACAAACTATCGTCGAGAAGATCCAAACTTTTTCTCTTAAACTCAAAAGGACTTAAATGATGATCCAACTTTAAGAGCAAAGTCTATCATGACTTTTGTTACCCGCACAACCGAAAATTTAGATGATGAACCACGAAACTCCAACCGTTTTTTCTCAAATGACCACACTCTAAACCAATGGACGGGAAACCCTAATCCTCTTGGGAAAACCTCAGAGAAACCTTGAGGGAGATGACCATTAGAAAGAAGAAAAAAACCTAGGATCTTGTGAATTAGAATGATTATGCCCTGAAATGCTCGATCGTGAGAAAGAATAATATCTCCAATATTCCTGCACAAACCTGTTAGTAATAAAGCACACAGATATGCGGGATGATGCACAAAAGAGGTGGGATCTTAGGGTCAAAAATTAGGGTGTGACAGATTTTATTCTTGAATGGTTGTTATTCTTCAAAACTTTGTGAAAATACCTTTGGTGCTTGTAATATGTGTGTTATTGTGCAGGAAAAGGCACCAATTTATCAAAGAAGTAAGACACAAAGAAAGGATCCAAGTTGCCAAAGAAAGGAAGAAAACATCAGCAAGTTCGCAAGCGAACTTGCCAGCTAATTTCATTTTGCGAACTTCTGGCGAAGCTCCAGCGAATGGTCCCAGACCTTGGGCAGTAAGAAAAGGGACTAAAGTTCGCTTTGCGAACTTCCTAGAGAATGTCCTTTGATTCATCGCTTTGCGAAGACCTGGCGAAGGACTCCTTGAATGAGGCAGTAGCTAAAGGGGCCTAAGTTCGCTTTACGAACTTGTAGGCTAATAGTTCGCTTTGTGAATAAAAGTTTGCATTGCGAATAAAAGTTCGCATTGCGAACTTATGCAGAACTTCTGAGGCGGTTTAGCTTATCAGAGGCATCTTAGGTGCCAATTTCATAGTTCGCTAGGCGAACAAAAAGTTCGCAGTGCGAACTGGTCTGATTTCAAGTGTACTATTTAAGCACTTTATGTATTTTCTTGGGATCATAACCTCATTTTATCACACCAAAACCTAAGTTTCTGATATTTCTTCATCTAAGAGAGATTCTTCACATTGAGAAGCTGGATTTGCATCCGATCTCGATTATTCAACGCAGATGCTTTTTCATCTCCTCACGAAATGTGTAGCTAAACACATCTTGTGTCAAGATTAGTGGTAGGTAATCCTTCATTTTGTATGTATTGATCTTGATTGTAGTGTGTGAACTTTGTTGATGATAAATATAGACGAAAAACTTTGTTTATATGGTTTATATTTTGTTTTAGTTCATGATTGAGAAATATGTTCTAAAACTTGACCTAAGTTTCAATCTATCAATAATCATGAGGCTAGAGATAGTTTTGAAAGTTGATGTTCATAAATATTGATCTTGAATGTTATCATATTGATAGTTAGAGTGAGAGATCATCTAAGGATCAATATGGTAAATCTCACAACAAGTTTTAGAGATAAACTTGTTGAGAGGATATGTGGTTATATTCATCGTTAGCAAGTTCACATCCTTTATCGAGTAAATACATACGAAACGGATTATCGGACCCTAATCTTGACATGCTTTTACCAAATCTTTAAAACCAATTTCTTTACCGTTGATTACTAAATTCTTATGCAAACGATCCGATACAAAACAACCAAACTCTTTGTTACTTTAAAAGTTTAAAACGATTTCAACTATAAAACGGCGGCAATATACATACAATCCCTGTGGATACACTAAAACACCCCCCGAAATACTTTTCAACACTTCACATTTATTTTTCTCTTTATTTTCTTGCTTTCTTATTTTTTGCTACATATATATATATATATATATATATATATATATATATATATATATATATATATATATATATATATATATATATATATATATATATATATATCATCTGCTGTCATATTATTTGATACCCTTGTTTAAATTACTGTTATTTGGGAATGCGATTAATTCGCATGTGGTGAGTCCGAGAGAACATTAAGATAAGTGGCGGTGTCTCCAGGAAGGCTTATAGGGAGTGAATCCCGACCAAGCTAACTTGACAGTCCACCGAATCAGTGGAGTTGCCCGCGTGATTTACCAATGTTGAACGAGCATGTCGGGAAACATTGTTTTATCCCATTGGGTTACCGTTGAAGCTGAGGATTTAGTAGACATTTAACCATATAAACAATTAGGTAGTGCGATGACTATCGGGAATAGTTGATACGCGATACTACACTCAAAGGAGATTCATCTTAGGATATTACAGCTCTTCTGAGTAAATCGATTTGTTGTTAATGTCCCTAAGAGGGGTCATTGATTTTGGGAACCTCTGTTAGAACCCGTTCTACAGGTACAAAAATTGACCTATTAGTACACACCTTTGGGGATGGGTATATTCATGGCTCGATGCTCGTGACGATGAACTTCGAAACCCGTGTTTTCAAATGTTTTTGTTTGCTGCAGTCATGCATCCATGCATTCATGAAAAAAACCTTTTTAAAACTGTTAGTTCTTGGATTGGCTAGAATTTTGGTAAAACAAAGTTGTTCAATGTTGATGTCACATGGGTGATGTCTTAACATTAAGTCTTAACATTGGATAATGTTAAGTGTTTAAGTTGTTGAAGTTTTGAAGTCTGATGTCACATGCGATGTCATGACATCAGATATGCAGAACATTAAAACATCAGGTTTGAGATGTTTTTAGGGTTAAGCGTATTAGCTGGATTTTGGGAGAGCTGTTAGAGTTATTGGATGCGAATATCTTGGAGGAGATATTTTCTGTTGCAAACAGATTTGATGCAGATTTGTAGGAGTGTTTAAAGGCTGAAGATTTAAGAAGATTTTAAGAGAAAATCTGTTTTGAAGATTCAGTTTTAAATAACAAATCAGGTCAGATATTGTAGCAGGTCCAAGTCCAATAGCTATATAAAGCGCATCAATCCTGAAGAAAAAGTAACGAAGAAAGAGAGCTAAAGACTGAGAGTCGTTTGTGTCTTCGTATATGTGTTATAAACCATTCTAGTGTGAATTGGTGTTGTTGTTTTGAGTTGTTCTTGATCAAAGCTATGAAGAAGAATCAAGTTGTGTTTTTCAAAGTGTGTGATCTTTGAATTATATCACTGAAGTGATTTAGGGATTGAGTAGTGTTCTCATACCTAAGTGATCTCTTAGGTAGAAGGTTCATTAAGTAGTGATTAAGTTTAGGAGATGTCAACTGGGTTGTTGAGTTTGTAAATTAATTCTACTGATAGTGAAATTCATCCCTGGCTTGGTAGCCCCCAGAGTAAGTTGTTTAACTGAACTGGGTGAACAATTCTTTGTGTACTCTTTTGTTGTTTTATATTGTCCATTGCAGAGTGTGTTGTTGTGACATCACACGTAACATCACATATATGGTACCAGAATTTCAATTGGTATCAGAGCAGGCATCCTGCTCTGCATCTGGGTGAGATCTAGGGCTGATACTTTCTGGTAAGATGGACAAAGAAGTTGGAGGATTTGTGAATAGACCCCCTATTCTGGATGGATCTAATTATGACTATTGGAAACCAAGGATGGTTACCTTCTTAAAGTCATCAGATAGCAGGGCTTGGAAAGCTATCTTAAAGGAATGGAAAGCTCCTGTTGTTGTTGAGAAAGATGATGCTGGGAAAGAAAAAGAAGGCAGCTCTAAACTGAAACCTGAAGAAGAATGGACCAAGGAAGAAGATGAGCTTGCTCTTGGTAATTCTAAAGCCATAAATGCTATTTTCAATGGAGTTGATAAGAACATCTTCAGGTTGATCAACACTTGTGAAGTTGCTAAGGAAGCATGGGATATATTGAAGACAACACATGAAGGAACATCTAAAGTCAAGATGTCTAGACTTCAACTTCTAACATCAAAGTTTGAAAGTCTAAAAATGAAGGAAGAAGAGACTATTCATGATTTTCACATGAATATTCTTGAGCTGTCTAATGCTTCTAGTGGTCTTGGAGAGAAGATGACTGAAGAGAAGTTGGTGAGGAAGATTCTTAGATCCCTTCCCAAGAGGTATAAGATGAAGGTGACTGCAATTGAAGAAGCTCAAGACATCAGTAAAATGAGGGTTGATGAGCTTCTAGGATCTCTTCAAACTTTTGAGTTAGGGTTGAATGAGGATGAACCTGAAAAGAAGACCAAGAGTATAGCCTTGGTATCCAATACTCAAGAAGAGAAGAAAGGGAATGGTGTTGAATCTCAGGAGGAGCTGTCTCAGGCCATTGATATGCTGGGAAGACAGTTTAACAAGGGTTTTAAGAGGATGAATAAGAACTACAAACCTAATGTTAAGAACATCTCCTCTGACATCAGCAAGTCAAAAGAGAAGGATGAAGAGAAGACTGCTCAAGACAAAGGGATTCAATGCTTTGAGTGTGAAGGTTATGGACATGTCAAGAAAGAATGTCCTACATTCCTTAAGAAGCAGAAGAAGGGCATGACTATTTCCTGGTCTGATACAGACAGCGAAAGTGAAGAAGAGTCAACCAAGCATGTCAGAGCATTGACAGGAACTTGTGTTTCTGATGGAGAATCAAGTGATGAGGAACTGACTTTTGAGGAGTTAGCAACCTCCTATCAAGAGTTGTGTCTGAGGAGTGTAGAGGTTTGTCAAGAAAGTAAGAAACAAAAGAAACAAATTGTTCAGCTTGAGACTGTTAAAACTGATTTTGAAAATGAAGTCTTGTTGGTTAAATATCAACTTGATCAAATGACAAAATCTGTTAGAATGTTGAACAGTGGATTTGATACTCTTGATAAGATCCTTCAGGCAGAAAAGGTAGCAGGAGACAAATCTGGCTTAGGATTTGTTGTTGAGGAGAAGGTTTCTGCTGAAGCTAGTACTTCAGGAACTAAAAAGGACATGTCTCAACCAATGTCTCAACATAACAAAAAGAGACATAATCCTAAACCCAAGCAGGTTGCTCACCAACAACCTCAAAATGTTGGGAAAAGGTATGCTCATGGTCCTCATCAAAAGAAGGTTCATACTTCTGGAGCTAGGCAGTATATGCCTCCTCAATACCATAGGAGTATGCAGGCTCCTAGGTTTAACATGTTCCATCAGATGTCTCAACATCAGGGGAATATGTATGGCTTTGAATATAATAATGTTGTGCCTCATTATTATGGAAGAAGGAAGCCACATCACCATAGAAGACAACCTAAGAGACAGAATCCTCACTACAGGAGACAGGCAAACTATGGAAGAAAACAGCACCAGTACTATGGATGGCAGCCACAGCAGTTTCATCATCAAGGTGGCAGGAAGTTTAACAACTTCAGAGAAGAGAGAGTAAGGTGTTGTGCTTCTATTGTGGAAGATTTGGTCATATGCAGTTTTCTTGCTTTAAACTGCATGGATATCCCAAATTTGTCCCTCAACCTAGACAGAAGGAGAACAGGACTAAGGTTGTTAAACAATGGGTTCCTAAAGCTGAGGTTACATGTCTATTGGCTCACACATCAGATAGACATTCTGTTAAGGATGGATGGTACTTTAACAGTGGATGTTCAAAGCATATGACTGGGTCCAAAAATCATTTCGTGGAGATCAATTCTTGCTCCTCAATTGATGTTACTTTTGGAAATGAAGAGAAAGGGGTGGTAAAAGGTGTTGGAAAAGTGAAGTGTCATGATGGACCTGATGTTGACAATGTGCTTCTTGTCAAAGGTTTTAGTGCTAATTTGATTAGCATAAGTCAGCTTTGTGATGAAGGACACAAGGTCAGCTACACTAAGGATGAGTGTTTGGTGACTAATGAGGTAGTTATGAAGGGAGTCAGATCCAGAGATAATTGCTATCAATGGGTACCTCAAGAGTTCAGCTCATCAAGTGATGTTGAGGATGATGTTATGACATCTGACTGTGACATCAGAAGGATCACCAAACAACCTAGTGTTATGCAATTGTTCACAGGAAATCTTGAGGAACCTAAGGTCATAGAGGATGATCACTTAGATATGAAAAGTAATTATGATTTCTCTGAAGATATGGGTGCTGGTAGTGGTGATCTTAAGAAGTTTTGGAAGCAAGGTGATAAGCAGACTGATAACTCACAAGACAACCATCACAGGTTGGCAATCTCTGTTTTGGAAGATGGAGATGTTGGAGTTAAGGTTGAAACATCTCCTAGCCTTAAAATAAAGAAGAATGTTGAAGTGGTTGATCTGTCTGACAATGAGCTGATTGCAAAAGTAGTTCCTGGGGTTGCTAAAAGACTGAAACCAAGGAAAGGGAAAGCTATTGAGTCACCTCCAAAGGACATCTCTCATATGAAGAAAGCTGTTGTTGTTAGAACTTCTGAGAAAATTCAAAAGGCTTCGCTAGATAACATTCCTTTGCATTTCATAAAAAGGTGGAAGTATGTTTTTCAAAGAGGGCTTAATCTGGAAAAAGAATTTGGTAAAGATGCTCTGAATATGATTAAGTTTGCTAGGCTGATGGAAACTGGTCCTAGTTTTTACAAGTGCTATGAGAGACTTGTCAATGAATTCAATTCTGTTGACATTGCTGATAAAAGAAGTGAGAGAGATGAATGTGAGTTGAAGGATACAGACATATCCGCAAAAATTTGGTTCCTAAAGGGAAAATTATCTGCTGGGCGTATTAGTATTAATCATGTTATCGTTCTCAAGATGGCTGCTGCAAAATTGGTCCTCATTAATCACAAAACAACTATTTTTGATGGACTAGAGAAGTCTCTTTATGAGAATAGATCTAAGAAGAATTACAATCATGGATCAGGGACTGAGCTTATAGGTTATGGTAATGCAAAGTACATAGCAGCAGGGAGTAGTTGCTCTCAACTTGTTTGGATGAAGAAACTGTTGACTAAAAATAATGTCAAGCAAGATGTTATGACATTGCACTGTGATATGAGTATCTCCAAGAATCCTATTCAAAACAGTAAGGTAAAGCATATTGATATAAAGGACTTGGTTGAAGATAAGGTGGCTTTGGAACATGTGGCTACTGAAAAGCAATTAGCAGATATTTGTACTGAGTTCTTAGATGCAAACCAATTTGATAGTTTAAAATTGGGGAGTTACATATATAAGGATTAGTTGGAAGATGTGTTAGGATGCAGTTGTCTTATGTGTGTGATTAAAGATAACAATTATTCAACTGCATAAAGTTTACAAGATTGGAAGTATTGGTTCATCTAAAGCTTTAAACATAGAGTTTTGTTTCTTCTTCTTATTCAATCTGTCCCAACCTTCTGAGTTTTTAAATGTAATCCAGTCCTCATCACCATCTCCTTCATCGGAATCATATTGTTGCACTGGAGGTTTCTTGATGGTCTTTATCCTTGTCTCAGATGTTTTTCCTGTTCATGTTGCTCCTGAAGAAGTTCCAGTTGTTGTCTGTGTTTTGCTCTTCTTCTTCAGTGGATCTGGTTTCTTGTCCTCCTGCTTGAGGTTCTTTGCTGCATCTTTAGAGTTTGACTGGCTCATTCTTGGTTGTTGTGTGGTGCTGCTAGAAGGAAGAAAGGCTTGTTTTTATAATGCAAACAAGGAGCATTGTTTGTATCGCCTGACCAGTCAAGGAGTTGGAACTTATTTTTTTGGGGAAAGCTTGGTGTTTGACTGTGTCATTTATTATGTCAGGACATTGTGTTTGGTGTTTGTCAAATTGTGGCTAAAAAGGGGGAGAGTTAGCCTAGCCTTTATGTGTAGAGTGTGACATATCTCAGTTCTGGTGTGGTGCAGATGGTGAGGGGGAGTGTGCATGTTGAACAGCTTTTTATGCTGGTTCTGGTTTTTAGGGGGAGTTTGCCCTTTGTTGATAGGTGGTGTGCAACATTTTGTAGTGGGAGCTGTTTGTTTGCCCTTTGTTAATAGGTGGTGTGCAACATTTTGTAGTGGGAGCTGTTTGTTTTAAAAATTTTATCCGCTGCTGAAGTCTCTGATGTTGCAGAAATTGTTTTAGCCAAAATTAGCCAAAGGGGGAGATTGTTAGTTCTTGGATTGGCTAGAATTTTGGTAAAACAAAGTTGTTCAATGTTGATGTCACATGGGTGATGTCTTAACATTAAGTCTTAACATTGGATAATGTTAAGTGTTTAAGTTGTTGAAGTTTTGAAGTCTGATGTCACATGCGATGTCATGACATCAGATATGCAGAACATTAAAACATCAGGTTTGAGATGTTTTTAGGGTTAAGCGTATTAGCTGGATTTTGGGAGAGCCGTTAGAGTTATTGGATGCGAATATCTTGGAGGAGATATTTTCTGTTGCAAACAGATTTGATGCAGATTTGTAGGAGTGTTTAAAGGCTGAAGATTTAAGAAGATTTTGAGAAAAACTCTGTTTTGAAGATTCAGTTTTAAATAACAAATCAGGTCAGATATTGTAGCAGGTCCAAGTCCAATAGCTATATAAAGCGCATCAATCCTGAAGAAAAAGTAACGAAGAAATAGAGCTAAAGACTGAGAGTCGTTTGTGTCTTCGTGTATGTGTTGTAAACCATTCTAGTGTGAATTGGTGTTGTTGTTTTGAGTTGTTCTTGATCAAAGCTGTGAAGTAGAATCAAGTTGTGTTTTTCAAAGTGTGTGATCTTTGAATTATATCACTGAAGTGATTTAGGGATTGAGTAGTGTTCTCATACCTAAGTGGTTTCTTAGGTAGAAGGTTCATTAAGTAGTGATTAAGTTTAGGAGATGTCAACTGGGTTGTTGAGTCTGTAAATTAATTCTACTGATAGTGAAATTCATCCCTGGCTTGGTAACCCCCAGAGTAAGTTGTTTAACTGAACTGGGTTAACAATTCTTTGTGTACTCTTCTGTTGTTTTATATTGTCCATTGCAGAGTGTGTTGTTGTGACATCACACGTAACATCACATATCTGGTACCAGAATTTCAAAAACAAGAAAAAAAATCTTTTTCTAAAAGAACTAAAACAATAATTGCAAATATCAGAAGTTGCGTTATGGATTTCGGTAGAAGAAAAACGCACAAGTACACCTTCAAGGTTCCAAAACTGGAAGACCTAAGGAAATTGGGAAGGATGATTACTAATCCCGAGGCTTTCAGAGCTAAGCACGGAGGAGTGTTATCTCTTTTGAAGGTCAGCATGGTTGAAGGAATCTTGTCTACACTGGTTCAGTTCTACGATCCGGTTTACCATTGCTTCACTTTCCCAGATTACCAGCTCACTCCAACACTAGAAGAGTACTCCCACCTGATTGATTTACTTATCACTGATTAAGATCCATTTTCTGGACTGGAATAAATTTCAAAGGATCAAGCCATTGCAAGAGCAATCTCCTTGGATGAGTCAGAAATCAGGACTCAGATGACCACCAAAGGAGGAATCCAGGATTTACTAGCTAAATTCCTGATGGAGAAAGCTTTATACTTTGCCAGTATAGTAAATATAACCGCTTTTGAGGATGTCTTTGTTTTGCTTATATATGGGTTATTATTTTTTCCAACCATTGACAACTTCGTCGACACTAATGTTGTTAAGATATTCTTAATTGGGAACCCAGTTCCAACCCTGCTCGTAGATGCTTATCATTCTGTACACTTAAGGAATTTGTACAGTGGAGGAATGATCACATGTTGTGTACCATTACTTTACAAATGGTTTATTTCCCACTTTGCCCAAGTCTGCTGCTGTTTGGGATCACAAGAGTAGTCGGCGATGGTCGCAGAAGATTATGTCTCTTACCAACTCCGACATGGATTTGTACAATCGGATATATGACAGAATAAAATCATCGAGAGATGTGGAAATTTCCCCAATGTACCCCTCATTGGTACTAAAGGAGGGATCAACTATCATCTAATTTTAGCTCACCGTCAACTTGGATACCCGATGAAGAATATCCCTCATAATGTTCATTTGGAAGGTCTTTTCTTCAAGGAAGGGAAAATGACAGGGCACTAAAGAAAGAAATAGTGCATATCTGGCAGGACATTCACAGGAAAGGAAGAGAGTCCCTAGGAAGACCAAGTTGTACCTCTGCAGAACCTTACCTCCACTGGGTGCAAACTAGAGCCATCAAATTGAGGATGCCTTACCCTCGTCAAGAAGTTTTTCCCTTAAAGGAATATATCCTTTATTTCATGTATGATACATAAAAACTCCAGATCGCTCTCAACAAGGTCCAACGTGAGAGGAACTCTTGGAAGAACAAGTACCAAATTATTAATTTGGAATGCACAAAGATCCAATAACTGCTAAAGGAAAAGGATGCTCTGATTGAGATATTAGAGCAGCATGCTATAGAAAGTCAGGAGGAATGAAGAAATTTGCTCACTCCTTTCACTTGGCAAAGGATCTTCGACCCGACGACAGCTAAAGGAACCCAATCAAAGAAAAGAAAAGTTCAGGAACCAGTATCTGAGCTCTCCTCAGAGAGAACTCAGGATCCATAGGCCTAATTTCCTTTCTAGCTTTGTAAAATACTGTACTTTTCCTTGTAAAATACTACAATCTTTCGAGTTCAATAAAAGGGTCTCCCCCGCTGTGTGATGTTTGCAATATAATTGTTAAAAGTTCTTTTGAAAACAAAAACTAAAAAATATATATATCATTCTTTGCATATTATTAATCATTCTCACATAGCACATCTTTGTCTTTAAGTCTCACATATGTGTCGCACTCTAGAGTCAAACTGTCTCATTCATACAATACTCGGGCCAATCGACAAACGAAAATGGACGATCTCGAGGAACAAAGCAGAGAGCTGAGAGAAGAAATCAACGCTCTAAAGGAGAGTTTGGAGAAACTCCACAACACCATGTAATCCCTAGCAGCAGCTCGGGAACAACAACATCAGAGGACTGTGATCTCGGAGATTACATCCACACCAGCATTTGAGACACCTGGCAGTCATCCTCAGTGCAACATGCCTAAAGGTTTCCCCTGGGACATGCCTCTGAACTTTATACCTGAAGAATACATCCCACCGGTCACTGAAGACCCGGAAGTCGTAGCGGGAACCGCCAGACCTGAAGGTTACAAACTTCAGGTAAATGAAGATGCAAGGGTTACAACAGAAACTCCTGAAGGTTAGAAACTTCAGGTCACTGAAGCGCCAAGATTTACCTCCGTAATGACTAAACCACAACCAGTGGTACACGCTATCCCGGAGGAACAGATTCTGCAGGTCACTTCTGGCATAAACGAAGAAGTATATGAAAAGATGCCTCTGACCTCTGCTTGGTCCCTAATGTAAAGATACTGCACAAATTCAAAGTGCCTAACTTTGAAAAATACAAAGGCAACTCTTTCCCTCAAAGTCATTTGGTGATGTACGCTCGGAAAATGTCTACCCAGATAGAATATCAATAGCTACTAATCCATTACTTCCAAGACAGTTTAACCAGTGCCGCACTCAAGTGGTACATGGGTTTAAACCGCACCAAGATCAGTAGTTTCAGAGATCTCGGGGCAGTTCAATTGCTTTACCTCGTGGTCTTTAATCTGTATTGGTAAGGCTTTAACCGTAAGATTATATCTTACTTCCACATCATCCATCGGAATCACATGCGACAAATCTGGAACATACTTCCGAAGCTGTGACACATGGAACACATCATGCAAATTCGAAAAATTGGGTGGCAACGCCACTCTGTAGGCAACAGGTCCAACTCTTACAGAAATCTGATACAGACCAATAAACTAAGGAGTGAGCTTTCTCGACTTAAACGCACGATCAACACCGGTCACTGGAGTGACTATCAAAAACATATGGCCTCCTTCTTGGAACTCAAGATCTTTCCTCCTCTTATCATGGTAACTCTTCTGCCTACTCTGCGAAGCTTTCATCTTTTCCCAAATCAGCTTCACCTTTTCGGTAGTCTGCTGAATAATCTTCGGTCCGAGTAGTACACTATCACCAGATTCATGCCAACACAAAGGCGTCCGACACCTCCGACCATACAAAGCTTCAAAAGGCGCCATTCCAATACTAGAATGATAACTGTTATTATAAGTGAACTCGATCAATGGCAAATGGCTATCCCAAGCACCTCCTTGTTCAAGCACACAAGCCCTCAACAAATCCTCCAAAGATTGTATAGTTCTCTCCGTCTGCCCATCCGTCTACGGATGATAGGCGAACTCAATCTCAGTTTCGATCCCAAAGCTTCTTGCAAACTCTCCCAAAATCTGGAAGTGAACCTTGGATCTCTATCCGACACAATACTTAACGGAACTCCATGCAACTTCACAATCACCCGAATATAGATCTCTGCTAGCTTATGCAAAGGAAAACTAATATTAATCGGAATGAAATGTACCGACTTCGTCAGTCTGTCCACGATTACCCAAATGGAATCATGTCCTCTCGGCGTATTAGGCAACCCGGTCACAAAATCCATAGAAATGATGTCCCACTTCCACTCTGGAATATCTAACGGTTGCATCAAACCAACAGGTTTCTGATGTTCCACCTTTGACTTCTGACAAGTCAAACAAGCATACATAAACTGAGCTACATCACGTTTCAATCCAGACCACCAAAATATTTTCTTCAGGTCTTGATACATCTTCGTAGCTCCTGGATGGATACTCAAACTACTCCTGTGACTCTCTTCTAGAATCATTCTTTTTAACTCAGGATCATCAAGAATACAAATCCTATCACAGAACCTCAACACACCTTGTTCATCCACTTTGAATTCGTTACCTTCTGCTTGGTCATTTCCAATCATCAAATCCACCAATTTCACATCCAACTTCTGACCTTCTCTGATACTATTAAGAAATTCATTGTTGATCTTCAGCATACCCAGCATCACACTATGCGGTGTCTGTTCATAAACTAAACTCATATCTCTGAACTGTTCAATCAATTCTAACTCTTTAACCATCATAGCAGACATATGCAACGTCTTTCGACTCAAAGCATCAGCCACGACATTAGCTTTACCGGGGTGATAGTTCAAGCCGAAATCATAATCCTTTAAGAATTCTAACCACCTTATTTGCCTCATATTCAACTCTTTCTGATCAAACAGATACCTCAAGCTCTTATGATCACTATACACTTCAAATATGGAACCATAAAGAAGTGCCTCAAAATCTTCAGTACGAATACCACTGCAGCTAATTCCAAATCATGAGTTGGATAATTCCTCTCATGGACCCTTAACTGTCGTGAAGCATAAGCCACCACCTTACCATCTTGCCTTAACACACCTCCCAAACCCATCAAAGAAGCATCGCAATACACCATAAATGATTCATTTGGTTCGGGTAGAATCAAAATTGGAGTTGTAGTCAATCTCTTCTTTAGCTCAATGAAACTCTTCTCACAGTGGACATCCCACACAAATGCTTTACCTTTACAAGTCAACTGAGTCAATGGAAGTGCCAACTTCGAAAAGCCTTCAATAAATCTACGGTAATAACCAGCCAACCCCAAAAAGCTTCTAATCTCCGTCACCGACTTCGGAGCCTCCCATTGTAGAACTGCATCTACCTTGGACAGATCCATAGCGATATCATCACCTGAAATAACATGACCAAGAAAACGCACCTCTCTCAACCAGAATTCACACTTGGACAACTTAACATAGAGCTTCTTCTCTTTCAACACTTGTAGCACGATCCGCAATTGTACAACGTGTTCCTCTTCTGACATAGAATAGATTAGAATATTGTCAATAAAGACAACCACAAATTAATATAAGTAAGCATGAAAAATACGATTCATATATTCCATGAATACACCAGGTGCATTAGTAACTCCAAACGGCATCACTACATACTCATAGTGTCCATATCGAGTCCTGAAAGCTGTTTTCTGAATATCTTCGTCCTTTACCCGTATCTGATGGTAACCCGACCTCAAGTCAATCTTGCTAAACACACGTGCACCGAATAACTGATCCATCAAGTCATCTATTCTTGGAAGCGGATACTTGTTCTTAATCGTTACTTTATTCAGCTGTCTGTAATCGATACACAACCTCATACTCCCGTCCTTTTTCTTGACCAACAACACTGGAGCTCCCTAAGGCGACACACTTGGCCTCACAAATTTATTTTCTAATAATTCTTCCAGCTGCTTCTTTAACTCTGTTAATTCTGATGCCGACATCTTGTTTGGTGCCATAGAAATAGGTCTGGTACCAGGGACACAATCAATGGAAAACTCCACTTCTCTTTCTGGCGGTACATCAGTAATATCATCCGAAAACACTTCTGGAAATTCACGCACCATCTGCAACTCGTTAATCATCGACTCACTCTCCACTGACAAGGATACAAACAATGCAAGCACCTGTGCTTCTTCTTCTAAGAGTTCTCTCAACTCTCTAGCAGATAGAAAACCATCTTCCTCTCCTTCTTCCGGTTCAAGGAATTGCACCGACTTATTGAAATAGTTAATATGAACATGATTGAACTCCAACCAGTTCATACCCAAAATCACATCGAGACCTCCTATCGGTAAGCAAATAAGATCCACACCAAAATCCTTATCAAAGATCGATAGTGGACAATTCAAACAGACTAAAGAAGTGGTCACCGGTCCCTTTGCAAGAGTTTCGACAACCCTCTATCCCTTCATAGGAGAAACAACAAGGCCTAGCCTTCTCACACAATCAGCGGCAATAAAAGAATGAGTAGCACCAGTATCAATAATAGAAAACAAAGGTGTATTATTAATATAACATGTACCTTTGATCAGTCTGTCATCACTGAAAGTCTGAGTCTCTGTCAAAGCGAACACCTTTCCTCCAGTCGAAGCTTGTTTTAGTTTTTGGCATCAAGTACTAATATGGCCCTGTTTTCCACAGTTGTAACAAGTCACCACATTAACTTTGCAGTCAGCAATCAGATGTCCTGCCTGTCCACACTTGAAGCATTTCTCCATATCACTCATGCACTCACTGACACGATGACCCAACTCACCACACCTATAACACTTAAGAGGAGTAGGGGCACCTCCCTCACTTGGCTTCTTGCCATCAGCGTGCTTCTGTTTACCTTTCTCAGTTGGAGCTGCATAAGGCTTCCCACGGTTCATCGGTTGTTTTCCCCTCCACTCGGCCAACCCTTTATAGTGAGCCGATCGAGCCTTGTTATCTTCTTCAAAGATCCTACAACAATCCACCAAATTTGGAAACCTTCTGATCCGCTGATAACCAATCACCTGTTTGATCTCAGGCCTCAATCCGTTCTCAAACTTGACACACTTTGAGAACTCAGCAGTTGCCGCACTATAGTGAGGATAAAACTTAGCCAGATCTGAGAACTTGGCAGCATACTTTGTAACCGTCATGTTACCCTGCTTCAGCTCCAAAAAACTCGATCTCTTTCTTTCCTCGGACATCTTCAGGAAAATATTTCCTCAAAAGCTCCCTACTGAACACAACCCAAGTGATTGCCTCTCCTGTTGCTCCCAATAGTTAACGAGTGATAACCCACCAATCACCAGCCTCCTCAGCCAGCATGTGAGTACCTAACCACACCTTCTTTGCCTCAGGACATTCCATAAATCGGAAGATTCTCTCGATCTCCTTGAGCCAAGTCTGCGCTTCATCCGGATCATATCTCCCCTTGAAGGTAGGCGGTCTGTTCTTCCGAAACTCGTCATTCTCACTAGCGTGAGGCGGGTTCTGTACCGCTTAAGCAACAGCTTGCAACGCAACAGTAATAACAACATCCTTCCTTCCAGCCATTCTAAATATGTTACACGTCAACAATAGAACACAATGGTTATGGGAACGACATCGACAGTAATCAACTGTCACACGACAACGACTCGACAACTTGGCTGGACGGACCGACCTGCTCTGATACCACTATGTAACACCCTAAACCCTCGCGAGAATTAAAAATAAAACATCAGAGTAAAATAAAACACAAAACATTTAGAATGCTACTTTCAACCATTCAACTGCTCATGCATACGATAAGTAACACATCAACATCGCAAGAAAACATATTTAAATAACCATCTCTACAGCAGCGGAATTTCAACGAAATCATAACATGTTTAGTACCACATAAACATCATCAAGTAATTAAGTAAACAACTACAAGCGTTCTGACAACCCAGTGTTACAATCAGAGCAGACGGGACACGACAAAATAAAATAGAAGACTCCATCTTGACTAACTTCAAACTCCGCACTAATCCTGCTTATCTGCACGTTACCCACGTATAGGTAACATTCAAACAGAAGGGGCGAGATTCTCAAAATCACATAAGAAATGCATAATATAAGTATGAAAGCATAAAAACATTACACAATCTACCCTACCATCACAACATCATCACAATTAGCATTTCCAACACAAGCAGATAATCAACACTACACAATACAATGCAATAAGACCCACGACTTGACTCAATGCATGTGGTACCAATTCGATCCCTGTTTCATGATCATAATTCCCGTCGGAATTTCCATAATAGTCGCTCACACCCCACATGGGCACACGACATCCGTGATCGCTCACACCCCACATGGGCACACGATCACCATCAACAAAAACAACAACAATACAATTCTTTTATCAAAGAACCCCGATAAGACGCTCACACCCCATAAGGGCACACGACTTATCATACAACTTATGCAACATGGCATGCATACAACGACAACATACAACAACAACATACAACGACAATTACAACGAAAATTACATGCATATGACCATCAATGCATCAATACATCATACTACAACTATACAACATGCAGTTCATACCTGCCAATACATACAACAACAACAATCCACAACTATAACACGCATACACACCAACGAATCCATCATTTCAACTTATAACACATAACAACATACACAAAAACCAATTAATGCGTTAAAGGATTGGAATTCTAGTATTGAAAGCAATTTTTATAAATAGTATGCGAAACCAGCTTTCCAACACTTCGAACGGCGACTGAAACGGACCTACGGATCAAAAGATACGAATTTTTAAAGTTTCGGAAAGTTCGGTTCGTCTCAGCCTTGTTCGCCTGATGTTCGCCTAGCGAAGCACCAGCGAATCCACTTTCGCATGGCGAAATCCTCCTTCACCTGGCGAATTCCCTTTTTTCCTCATGCTCGCCTGGCGGAGCAGTGGCGAATCTCCTTCCCCCATACAAAATCCAGAAACCCCTATTTTCCACCCTTCGCTCGCCTCTCAATTCGCCTGGCGACCATCAAGCGAATTTTCCTTTCGCCTGGCGAATCTGCACAAATCAGACCCCAAAATTCTTACGAATTTGACACCATACAGTCCAGAAACACGCATATAATCATGTTTTTATAATACAACAACAACCCTTTCAACACAACATCACAATTCCACTATTCAATTCATACATTTCACATATTATAAAAATCACCGACACGCAGAACCTCAATTCGATCGACACAAACAATACATAGGGATGATCCTAATGGTTTATCTACCCTCATACAAACATTATGCAACCCTTAGAGATTAAAGAACCCCACCCTTACCTTAGATGAAGATTCTTCAGATGTCTCTAAGCCCTAGCTCTGCTTCTCTTTCCTTTTCCTCTTTCTTCAGAATTTGATCGATCACAAATGATTATCCCTTTCCAATTTCCTCATTTTCCTATTATGACCCTTGGACCCCAAATATGTTTTTCCCTCTTTACCCTTACTAATCCTCATGAATGGACCACCTTGCCCTTATCATCTCTCCACTCATATTATCCAATTTTAATTAAATAAAATAATTAAATTAATTATTTTAAATCTAAATAATTCCAACTAAATTATTTAAATTAATAATTACTTACTAACCACACCACATATTTCTATCTCAATGGTCACACATGTAACGCCCCGTTTTGTCTTATTTATTTAATCGAGTCGATTTAATTATTTTCGTTTTTATATTATTTTATTCTTGACTTTTATTTGACAATATATTATTTTTCATCGTTATTATGTTTTATCGCATTTTGAGAGCGTTTGCAAGATATTTGAGCTGAGGGGTAAAATGGACATTTTAGGAGTTTAGATATTTGTTATTATAAGAGAGAAAAGAGAGAAAGGAAAAGAAAGGAAAGAAAAGGGAAAGAAGAGAAAGAGAAAGAGAAGAGAAGGAAAAAGAGAGAAGAGGAGAAAGAGGAAAAAGTGAAGAAACTCCGTTTCAATCGCGATTAATCGGGTAAGGGTGAGAAGTTTCGATTATATTGTGATTGTATATGTATATGTGTGTGATTGTGGGAATGTTTTCTTGTTTTTATAATATTTTTACATTTGATAAATTGATGAACAATTGATGGAAATCGATGTTTTCACAGTCGAAAATTGATATAAGTTGCGTTGTATGATCACCCTATGCATATGAACATTTGTTGATGCTTGTTTTGCTGTTTGGAATTGCTTGGAGATGAAATGGTGAATTTTTTGGTGTTAGGAACCCTTAACCCGCAGCAGAAAATTCTGCTTCTGGTGCAGAGCGCCAGGCGATGCTTTGGGCGTCGGGCGATTCGTTGCTTCGTCGGGCGATGCCCAAGAGGCGCAGCATGTCATGCTGCTGACTCTTTTAAGTTTTGGTTGGGGGTTTTACGCCGCTGCACTGCCGGGCGACGCAGAGGCGAAGGGAGCACCTCCGGACGAAAATATGTACCGCCGGGCGCTCTTGGGGAATTCCAATGAATTTGTTTTCTTTGAAAATGCATAACTTTTGATCCGTAATTTGGACCGGGACGTTCCAAGTATCGTTGGAAAGCTAATGAGATGTTTTTTCTTATAAAAATGGTTTTGAGATTGGTGGCCAATTTAATGGTGTCGGGAATTGGGAAACGTGTCATTTTGTCGACTTTTACCTTCGTAATTGTGTGCGATTGATGTGTTATCATGTGATATGCTTTTGATATATATCGTATAGCTTCTGTGCTGTTATATGAAGTGAAGCATGTGATAAGTTGTTGTAATTGTTGTGGCCTTATGTCAAAATACTTTTGTTGACTTGAATACAAATGTATGGTATTAATGTATGTTGTGGTGGGTAGCCTTCGTGGCGTGAATCCTAGTGTTGTGAGTATGATTGTATGATTATAGGGTTGTTGTGGTTGATGGTGAGTAATTCTTGATGTGAAATAATATGAGTGTATATGCTAAAATGCTAATTGTGGTGGTTTGTGGATTATGAGGAAATGCATTGTTTATGTGAAATTCAATGTATGTTATTTGGTGGCCTTATGGCAAGTAAGTGCATTGTTTGAATTGATTTCCAATGCATGAATAATGATGATGAGATAATCCATATTGTTGATTTATGAAGATGCATTTGATTTTCATGAGTCATTGTATGCCAAGCATCATGATATGCATCTTGTGATGTCGTGTGCCCTAGTGGGTGTGAGCGACGAAACGATTCCAGAGGGAATCTGCTATCGTGAGCCTTATACCGAGAGGACCTAAAGCGATGTTATAGACAATCGTGAGCCTTATACAAAGAGGACCTAAAGCGATCGGATCATGAGCCTTATACAAAGAGGACCTAAAGCGATCCATAAACTTCGTGAGCCTTATACCGAGAGGACCTAAAGCGACGGGGAACATCGTTTGCCCGATGGGGAGTTACACTAAGTAACAAGCGATGATTCCAATAGTTCCTGAGTGAACTGATGATGAGAATGATGGATGGATGGTACCGCATTGCATTGCATAGAGTTGTTGTGTCGGTCTCTGTGCATATGCATAAATCATGAATGGATTGATTATGTGTGAAACATCATGAATGGATTAATTATGTGTGAAGCATCATAAATGGATTGATTATGTGTGGAAAATCATGAATGGATTGATTATGTGTTGAGCTTGTGATAGAATTGGTGATTTGATATGAATTGGTGATAAATACATTGGTTGTGGATAATATGTTTTATGTATAGATATATGCTATGTGTATTAGTATGTGATGCTTGTGGTGAGAATAATTGTGCATGTGAATTAATATGTGTTTGCATATTATTATGAAATCTTGATTTAGTTGTTATTTCTCACCCTTCTGCTGTGGTTTGTTGCTCTATGAGGCAATTGCAGATTAGTATCTTGGAGGATTTTGTGAAGCTTAGTCTCGATCCTTTTATCGGTCTGTCTGCTCTGATACGTAACACGGGAGTCGGGGAACGCTTTTGTTATATATGTATGGAATTGTTGGATCTATTTTGTATGAATATTTTGATGTTATAAAATAATTTATTTTGTAAGACAAGTTAGTTATGGATCTTTCCGCTTTATTCCATAATTGAACTTCATTTTGTTGGAAAAAGTTTCCCTTTCAGGTTTATTCCATTTTGTGTTATGTATCAAATTTATGAGCATGGATTATGTTTTCTTTCTTTAAATGTGGCATCCTTGTTTCTGTCTAAGAATAAATTTTTATTTACTCTAATTTATTTATGTATTATTTAGTGCGATGGGAATTGGGGTGTTACAACACACCCTCTGATACCTTATTTTCTATAATTCTATGGTCTCTACTCCATACTAAGGCAACCCAACCTCAACCAAAACACACATAATCATACACAAACACACAACATCATTCAATTTAATTACGAAAATAATTAAAATAAATCAGGGGTGTTACCGTTGCCGCACTGTAGTGAGGGTAAAACTTAGCCAGATCTAAGAATTTGGCAGCATACTCCGTAACCGACATGTTACCCTGCTTCAATTCCAAAAACTCAATCTCTTTCTTTCCTCAAACGTCTTCAGGGAAATACTTCCTCAAGAACTCCCTACTGAACACAGCCCAGGTAATTACCTCTCTTGTTGCTCCCAACAATTGACGAGTGCCAACCCATTAGTCATCAGCTTCCTCCGACAGCATGTGAGTACCTAACCGTACCTTCTGCGCCTCTGAACATTCCATAACCTAGAAGATTCTCTTGATCTCCTTGAGCCAAGCTTGCGCTTCATCCGGGTCATATCTTCCCTTGAAAGTAGGCGGTCTGTTCTTCTGGAACTCATCATTCTCACCAGCATGAGGCGGGTTTTGTACCGCCTGAGCAACAGCCTGCAAAGCAGCAGCATCACAACATCATTCCTCCCAGCCATTCTATATCTGTTACACACCAACGACAGAACACAATGGTTAAAGAACCTACATCGACAATAATCAACTGTCACACAACAACGACTCGACAACTTGGCCAGACGGACCAACTAGACTTTGATGCCACTATGTAACACCCTAAACCCCCGCATAAAATGATACAATTATCAGAGTAAAATTCACACCAATTTAGCACTTAGGATGTTACTTCCAACAAACACCTGCTCATGCATACGACATGAGACACATGATTATCACAAATAAAACATACTTCATTAATTTTCAATATAGCAGCGGAATTCAACGAAAATATAACATGTTTAATACCACATAATCATCATCAAGTAAATAAAGTAATAACAAATAAGAAAATAAATGACGACAAGCGTTGCAAATCCCTAGTGTTACACATCAGAGCAGACGCCGACTCAACGAAATAAAAGAGAAGACTTCATCTTTACTAACTCCAACTCCACACTAATCTTGATTATATGCACGTTACCCACATAGAGGTAACATTCAAACAGAAGGGGTGAGATTCTCAAATCAACATAAGAAATGCATAAGATAAGTATAAAAGAACATAATTCATATACAGCTCACCCTATCAGCACAACATCAACGAAACTACCATTTCCACACACAACATATAATCATATGATTCACAATACAATACAATATAATGTAATGCAATGAGACTCACAACTCGACTCAATGCATGTGGTACTAATTCGATCCCTTTTTCATGATCATAATTCCCGTCGGAATTTCCATATAAGTCACTCACACCCCACGTGGGCACACGACGTCCGTGATCGCTCACACTCCACATGGGCACATGATCACCTCAACAACAACAACAACATTAACACGATTCTATCTCAAAGAATCCAGATGAGACGCTCACACCCCACATGGGCACACGACTCATCACACAACTTATGCAACATGGCATGCACACAACGATAACAAAATGCATATGACTGAATAATACGCCAATACATCGTAACACAACTATCCAACACGCATCATATACCTGCAAAAACATGCAACACATACAATCCACAGCTATAACGCGCATTCACACAACCAATATCACCATTTAAACGTACAACACATAACACATACACGAAAACCCGACTAATGCATCGAATAGTTGGAATTCTGGTATTGAAATTAATTTTATCAAAAAGTATATGAAACCAGCTTTCCAACGGTTTGAACGGCGACTGAAACAGACGTACGGATTAAAAGTTATGAATTTTTAAAGATTAGGAAAATTATGTCCGTACAGCAGTAAAACAGCACTGTCATGCTCGCTACAAGTTCGCTCAGCGAACTATCATTCGCTAGGAGTTCGCCTAGCGAAATCCCCAGTGAACAACCCCTCCCATACAAAAACCCGATACATACTTTTTCTCTTCTCCATTCGCTCTTCATTCGCCCAGCAAACTTGTGTTCGCCAGGAGTTCGCTCAGCGAACCTGGGGCGAACTTCCCCACCACTCATTCCAGAATTTCTCTTCTTTCCCTTCGCTCGCTGCTTTATTCACCTTACGAATCTGGGGGGAACATTCGCCCAGCGAACATTCATTCGCACGGAGAACAACGCGATTCTCCAATTCTGCAGTTGCGATTTCAGCACGATTCAACCCCAGCCCTTCTCCGATTCTTCTCCCAAACAGCCCCAAAAACACATATAATCACAGATTAACATACAACCAAGTAGGAATACATAAGCCACAATTCAACCGGTCAATTTAGACATTTTTCCTCTTATCTAAGCCTCCGACATATAAAACCCCAATCCCTAAATCAACACAAACAACACATAGGATGATCCTAAAGATTTATCTACCCTCATACAAATATTATGCAACCCTTAGAGATTAAAGAACCCCACCCTTACCTTAGAGTTCTTGACAAAAACCTCGGCCTCAACAATGGCTTTTCTATTCCCTTTTGCCCTAACTCTCCTCTTTCTCTTTCCTCCAAAAACACGTACTGAATGGTTTTTCTCCCATTATTCCCTTTTCTATTTTATATTATTCTTCTATTATTAATATTATTATTATTCTTATTATTATTATTATTATTATTATTTCAATATTATTATTATTATTATTATTATTATTACTATTTTACTAATTAAATAATAATAACAATATCCCTTAATAATTTAAAATAATAATATTAACCAAATAACCATTCTCACCACACCACCAAGTTCTACCTAATTGGTCACACACCCCAACATCTTAATCCCTACAATTCTAAGGTCACTACCCTATACTAAGGGAAACCCCAAACACAACCTCGCACAAATACACAACAATATATAACTCCAATTACGAAAAACAATAAAATAAATCGGGGTGTTACACCTGGTGCAAGCATAATCCTTAAAATTACAACGAAGGCAAGTTTCTGCTCATGGGACGAGCAGACTCCGTGCCCAACGGGGATACCTCAATCGAGCTCCGTCGTTGTCGTACCAGCGTGGCAGGACACCCAGCTCGCGATGGGAATAGTCCAAGCCCTGTGTGATCAGGACCTCGACCGAGATCCTAGTCCCACGACTGGTGAAATAACTTTGCCTCCTCGACAAGTTCCCCAAACTTTCAAGCATCAAAACAAGTCGAGCAAACTCCTACATCTATCGAGCACAACTCACAAATATCAAAGCATACACAAAAAATAATATGTAAGACATACAATGTCGAACACAAATATATATATATATATATGAGTCTGACCACCAGGCCGAAAAATTGTTAATACATTACAAAACGTGGGCCAAGCTCAATCATCAATTACAACCAAAATGGCACGCAGGCCAACAAAATACTAAGGTACAAAAAAAAAGCTAAACTTCATTGGCGGGAAGCTCGGAAGGAACCACCTGACCGTCAATAACTTGGTTCAAAACGCCCATTCCCTCAGTGATCAGCTGGACATCAGAATTCAAGGCCTTCATCTGCTCCACGGAAGCGTTAAATCCGAACTCAGCCGCCCCCAGGTTGTCCTGCTCAAGAACGCGGATTTTCCGAATCAGGTCTGCTCGGGACTTCAAAGTTATTCCTTCCTCAGTCTCATCTTGGCCGATAATCGAGGAACCCTCCAGCCCAGCAATCTTTGCCTTCAGCTTGGCGTTCTCCTCCTTCAAGCATTGTGTCTCCTCCCGAGTCTGATTCATCTCTTTTAGAAGTTCGACCTTGGCCTCGTAATTGCCCTGGAGGGTCGTCAGCTTGTTGAACAACTCAGCAGTCTCCAGCTCAAGCTCAGTTTCCCCTGCCTTGACCTTCTAAAACTCTGCAATCAAAACTGTCTCCGCATCCCCAAGGGCCAGCGCCGCCTCCAGCACTCTCATCACAGTTGTCGCATCCTGGCACAAGAGTTTCCTCCTCACCTTAGGATCAGCAGACAGAATGGCTGACGCATCAAGGTCGGGGACAACGACTGACCCCTCCCCGTTAAAAATATTTCCTTGTAGATAACAGGGTGGTAGAACAAATTTACCCCTGACGAAGCCGCTCGAACCATCAACCGGGGGAGAGTTGATATCATCCCGCTTCCTTTTCTTCTGAGTATTCGGGGTAGGAGGATTCGAAGTGCTGCCCGAAAAAGAGGAAGAACCGCTGACAAACTTCTCCACCGTCGCCTGCTGCTTAGACGCGTCGACCTTCGGCACCAGCGCCTTCTTGAGATTTTTGGTCGCTGCGGACCTGACCAGGCGCTCACGCATGTTCGACATTTTCCCTGCAGAAATAAATAAGGATTAGCACATTACACAAGAAATTAATAGTACGTGCAAAAGGTTAATCTATACCAAGAAGCTCGAACGCGACATCCTCATTCTCACATTCGATGAAGGCCTTGGTATTTATGTAGTGGGCTGCCCGAGCAGGCTCACCGTCCTCCCCGTACAACGCATTGCCGTCCTTGTCTACTACAAAAGCAGGGATAAAACTCTCCACGAACGTCGTCAACACTCGAAAGGATATCTTGTCCTCAGTGTTCAGCTGGTCATGCTTAACGAGGAACTGATCGGTCCTATATCTAAAATGAGCAAACACCCATTCTAGTGGGAATTTAGATACCGGTATCATTACTTCCCGACCATTTTCCTCCATGGCTTCCATGGTGGCCAGAGATTCCTTGGTCGCCTCCGAGACAGGATTCACGACCAATAACCTAAATTTAAAGTTTCAAACAGACTCTGAATATGGCTAGAACAAACTGCACTGTTGTTTAAAAGACACCCAACTTTGCCTTGGACCAGTCGTGCTCCTCTGAATCTGAAAGATGCAGAAAAAGAGCTCCACCGTAGCTCCGATCTTCAGATACCGGCACACCAGCTCGAAGGCCCGAATAAACGCCAAAGTGTTCGGGTGAAGCTAGGCAGGACACAACTCGAGGTGACAAAAAATAGCCCCTTGAAAATAAGTTAAGGGCAGACGATACCCCGCTTCCGTAAAAGCGAATTCGTACATCGAAAATTTCATCCCCGAATACACCGAGCATATTCGGTCATCCTCCGAGGGGCAGATCGCTTTCTAGCCCGCGGGTGTATCCTCTGCCCGATCCTCAAGGAAAGGGAACGAACAGGCCTCCTCCTCGGTAAACATTGATCTCGTCACCAATGGCTTTTGGGCGATCTAGCTAAGATCCCCTTCTGCTACCCTGACGTTGGCATGCTCGACAGGTTGTGCATCCTCCCCGTTAGCAACCCCAGCGTCGGGGACGACTTCTTCATTCCTACTGGCCATTTCACCTAAAAAGCAGAGGAAGCAAAAATGAATTCGACGAAAGATCAAATCCACCCTTCCACCACAAATCAAGTGAAAGGGCGAGGAATAAATACGAGGATGCCCTTAAGCCCTAGTCGACAGAACCGGGACGCGGCGAAATCCTTTCCCTCGAAGAAGGGAGACGAGTCTCCGCGACTCTACGAAAGGCTCCCACGAGGACGAGTTTCCTCGACAAATAAAACTTATCAACCATGTGAAAATAATTCTCGCACCGAGGAGGCTTAATGCCCAACTACAAACATGAACTACTTCTAACAAGAAACCTAGGAAGATCTACACAGTTCTACACAACATTCAAAAACATTCATCCTAGGTTCATCATGTTCTTTAGGATCTTCATGAATTTCCCAAAAAAATCATGTGTTTATCGAAGAACACATGAACTTCAACCGGAAAATCCATGCGTTACCGGGAAATTCAAACTAATTTCCAGAAACCCAAGAACTATCCTAAAACTAACAAGCAAGGATGAAGAACTTACTTGAATCTAGAGGTTGAAGATGAAGATCTGGAGGTAGAAGATGAAGGTTGACGGCAGTGAGATGAAATTCGACGAAGAAATAAGTTGCAGAGCAAAAGAGGGTGGGGAGAGAAATTTGCGCGAAGTGTGCAAATGAATCCTCGTTCCCCCTTTTTATAAGCAGTTGCTCGCATGGAGAAGCGCAAAAGGCAAAGCCATCATTGCCTAGCTATCCTAGACCTCCTAGGCCTTGACAAAAATTAATTACACCGTCACGTGTCAGAAGGGAATCTTCTTTTGGCGTTCTCAAGGCTAAAACGTTGCATTCCCCAAGGCAAGTCCTCTCCAGCTCTCCGCGGGCATACCTTCCTCGACAATTCATACAAGTCACCTCCTCATCAGGGCCGGTCGACATGAAAAGCGTCTTTTTCTGCGGACACATCCTCATCAAGGCTGGTCGACATAAAGCGTCATTTTTGCGGGCTCATCCTCACTAAGCCTGGTCGACACAAAAACGTCCTTTTTGCGAGCACGCCCTCGCATACTAAGGAACTGTCGGGCTCATAAGCGACCAGCTGTCGACCATGCTTACCATAGACAAACTAAGGGCATGTCCCCGAACATTTTCATTTGAAAGTAACGACCTCAAAATGCTACCCCGCTTCGCAACTCTTGCCCCTCGGTCGACCAACAAGGCTATCTCAATTCATTAATCTTCACCTTAGAGCAAAGACTTGCGGGGCTCCTGTTCTGTACTGGACATGCACATGGTACACAGTAGGGCAAGGCCCAACCCAGTCCAGCCTTTAGCAAGGTCCAATAATGAGATTCAACCAATCTAGCCGTTAGGCACAATATATCAGTTGGGCACGATATAGCCGTTAGGAAGAATATAGCCGTTGGGGACGTCCTCCTCACGCGCATGACGGTTCACGCGACCAACTGCCCCTCCGGAGTTCACGGGGATAGTTGGATCAGGTCATAAGGTCACGCGCTAGACCTTCCACTTGGCAGTCTCCCATTGGTCGACCAGATATTTCGGCCACATGGGAGACCTTGGCCCCGCACTGAGGGTTTTTCTATAAATACCCTCTCACTTGAGAGGGTCAGGTTTGATCAATATCCAATATTCAATAACTCATACCTAAACGTTTTGTACTTGCTTTCTCTAGCCCCAAAACTTACTTTGACATCAGAGTACCTTGTATGCACACCCCCTCCTCTCCTACAACCACCATCGCTGCCCTACACGGAAGGCCACGAAAATCCATTCTGATCACCTTAGAACATATACCTTTAATTCATTTAATTAATAAAATATTTTTTTTACAATTATTCCACTAACTAACTATTTTAAAAAAATATTCATTAAATTCCCACTAACTCACATTCTATAACTTAATTAATTAAATAAATAAAAATGATCAATTATTTATTTATAATAATTAATAAAATAAATATAGCTAAAAAATGAGACATATTATTAATTTATTAAAAATAGCTAAAAAAATAAGACACTTCATAATTATTCATTAATAATTATTATTAATTGAAACTGGATAAAACGAGAAACCTAAGATTAATAAATCATAAATAAAAATAGTCAATTATTTATTTATAATTAATTAATTGAAAATGGTTTAAAAAATGGGACACATTGTTCTACTAATTCTTCTTTTTTTAGTATAATTCTTTCTTTGTATAACCAACTAACTCTACTAACTCAAAAAAAAAAAAAAAAAACTCCACTAACTCATACTTCTCATTCTCAATTTACTAATTCTTCATTTGTATAAGTATAACCGACATTTTCCACTAACTCATAATTATTTAATAATAAGAACAAAACTTCTTTTCCATAATTGTTGTAACTTCCTTTTAGAAATTTCACCCGTTTCATTAACTGCTCAAAGATACTCTTTATAGCTATCGCTAAAAAGATATAAAAATATCACTCACATTTTAAATAAGATAAACCTCTTCACTCCATGTGGGTACGATATCCTTACTATTATTACTTTCTGCAATGAAACATTCACGTATATATACTTGCATGTGACACCATAATAGTTTTATTTATTCGCGAACAATTTTTTGGCGCCGTTGTCAGGGAGTGCCAAGAAGTATTTTGAACCATTGTATTGTTTATTTTTGTTCAAAAGTAGTATTTGAGCTTTTTACCGTTTCCTGTACTCTGGTGTCACGACAGGTGTAGAGCTTCTGCATGCACATGTTGTTATTCCCAGAATACATAGAAGATCCTGAATCTGAAAGAAAATTTTGCATACGAAGGAGATTGATACGTTCTATGCAACAACCAAAAGAAGGGAATTTTATTCCTGAACCTCAAGGACTTCTATAGTGGGTATAAGAAGATGCAATCATGATTGAGCCCGACATCATTGGCATAGATAATGACAAGGCTCGTAACATCAAAGACTATGCAATATTTGATCCCAGTGTTATGAATACTGGAATCATCAAGCCTGAGATAACTGTTGCTCAGTTTGAATTCAAGCCTATGATGTTTCGGATGCTACAAGCTATTGGGAAATATTCTAGATCTGCTCATGAAGATCCTCATCTTCACTTGAGATAATTTCTAGAGGTGTCTAGTAATTTAAAAATCCCAGGTGTGACGGCCGATGCATTCAAGTTGAGGCTCTTTCCATACTCTCTAAGGGATATAGCCAAAATTTGGTTAAATTCCATATCACTCTTTTCCTCGAGTGTTTGGATACAAGGTGTATATCTCGACCATCCGAGTATTAGTCTTCCAACCAAAAAATGCCTAATCATATCTAAAATTTTTACAATTAATTGGGTGAAAAAGGAATGGTTTGGTGTATGTTGAATACTCGGATACGAGGTGTATATCGCGACCATCCGAGCATTCATCACCCATCCAAAAACAATCCAACTCATTTAAACCCTTTTGCTTTTTGGCTTCCAAACTCAAACCCTTTTCATAAACGAGATGCTTCGCCGATTCTGAGATGATGCAACCAATGCTTTGTTCCTACCATGTGTAAGAAGTTAGAACGCTTTTCGCTCAAATGCGATGAGAACATAACTCTGTGAGATTTCAAGTTATGTTGTCCATTCTGACACGATGTCAATGTTCACTTCCTCATGTTTTGGGTAGTAAGCAGGTGTTTTCAGCTGGAATGTGACTGAGTAATTTTCGCTAAAATCAACCAACCCACAAACATTTGCTACCCAGAACTATGTAGCCTTGAGTTCTCCATCGTACCTGGAGATAAGTATGAGCAAGATTCAAAGTCTCATCAGGCACCCAATAAAAAACCTATTTTTAGTTTATCTCTCTTTTTCTAAAAACTTTTAACAAGTAGAAGAAAGCAAACAAACAAAAGCTAACACTTAACGCAAAACTAACTAAATGGTTCCCGTTGAGTAAAACAGATATGGGGGGTGCTAATATCTTCCCCTCGCATAACCGACTCCCGAACCCGAATTTGGTTGTGAAAACCTTTTTATTTTTCTTTTAAGAGTTTTATCAATATTTTCCCTTTCCTTTTGGAATAAATAAAGTTCGGTGGTGACTCAGTTAGTAATCCGCGAACGTGTGATGTGCTCATAAGGTCGTATTTTTTGAGATGCGACAATTATCATGCATACATGTATATTCAAGTTAGGTAGAACTTCAGTCCAGTGAGGCCAGGTTCAAAGAGGAACCATGACAGTCTCATGTCTAGAGAGGGACACAATTTAGAGAGGAAACGAAGGTATGGACAATCAGTAACATACCTCTGGTCCCAAAAACCTGGTACCACATGCACACTTGGAGGAGAAGTTGTTGCATTCACATTTTCATTATAAATTTTTTGGTTGTTGTTGTTTGAAAATGAACTGTGTAATTATTATTACTATCATGTTGTTTATTTTCTTCGCTAACATTTGTAAGGTTTATTCCCACCCCTTTCTTGTTTGTTTTGTGTGGCTTTGTGAAATGTTGTACAAATACTCAGGAGGAGTAATTGCTATTGTGATTTGAAATATGGCTTTGTAGCTCTCTTTCTTATTTATTTATCTTTCACTATTAGATGGACATTTCTCGGATTTTATAACATCAGGGAATGAGACGTTATTTGCTATTAGTTGATGTTGGATTTTGTTTATTTCTTTGAGTATTTCAATTGAATAACTTTTCGGAGTTATGTCATATTTTGAGTTCTACTGAGAGTTTGTTAACTTTAATTGATGAAAGTATGTATGTTTTATTTGATTAAAATCCTACAATGTGAATTTCTCTTTTATATTAAGAGTCAGGGTTTAAGGTGTTACACTAATAATCCCTAAAGGCATCCTAAGGGTTTCAATGTCAAAGGGCAAAAGAAGCTAGTTGAGGATCAGGATCTAGACTCATATGACGCGAAAGTTCAAAGGCCAGAGGAAGGATTCCACTTCAGGTTCTATTGAAATGATAACCTCGATGCGAGGAAAGGATTCCACTTGAGGATCCATCAAAATTATCGCCTTTATGGGCAACAAGGATCCTACTTAAAGGTCTAGCAAAATGATCACTTCTATGGGCGACAAGGATCCCACTTGAGGATCCAGACAATTAATCTCCTCTATGGGCCGCAAGTATCCCACTTGAGAATCCAACGAAATGATCCCATCTATGGGCGATAATGATCTCCTTTGACGACTCGTCAAATTAATCGCATCTATGGAAGAAAATGATCCCACTTGAGGATCCAACGAAATGATCCCACTTGAGGATCCAACGAAATGATCGCCTCTATGGGCGACAAGGATCTAGTGAAATGATTGTGTCTATGGGAGGCAAGGATCCCACTAGAGGATCCAACAAATTAATCACATCTATGGGAAGTAAGGATCCCACCTTTATGAAGTTTTCTCTTAAGTTTTTAGGTTTCTTGCAAAGAAAAGATTATCCAAACATACGGCTTTTAAAATAATAAAAGTGAGGTGCCTCATTAAAAACCTTCACCCTTTACAAAAATGTAAAGGAAAAAGAGTGCACCACACAAAATAACTTGTTCCTTACAATTAGCATAAATGCAATACTCGCCTATAAAACATATTTAATAAAATAGTTCAATAATCAATAAAAATAAATGATGGTTATGCCTATGTCTTCAGAGGGTATGTCTTCTGGACATTCAACCTTCAATTTCTTTTGAGGTTGGAGAGGGAAACTCCTCACCCTTGTGGAATTCTTCTGGCGACTTTATTCTTGAACTCTTTCTCATGGCCTTCTCGCCTAGAGTGCAGATCTTCTTCAACTTGAGGCTTTTAGCGTAACACTTCCTAGCGATCTGTTGATCTCCTTGTACGACTCCTGCTCACCCATTAGGGAGTGGGTATAGGCATGAAAACATAACCCGTACCCGCGGTTACCCACCTGAACCCTCCCCGAAGTTGACGGGGAAAACCCGCTTTGACTGGGTTTGGGTTCGGGTTTGGGTTTTCCCCGATTATATAATATGGGGACGGGTCAGGTATTGGGGACACTAGTACCCACCTCGAACCCTCCCTGTTTTGTTTTATCATGTACATTATTATTTAGTTATTATAATTTATAATATTAAATATGTGACTAATGTTTTGATATTTTAATTTGTATATATTATTTAAAATATTTGAAATATATGTGTGGAATTTTTCGAGATTGTTGTATTTTATTGTTTGTAATGTAATTTGATTTTGAAAAACATAAATATTTCTATAAAAAACTTTAATTTCTCTAAATGGATGGTGGCGGGGCGGGTATATCTGAACCTAACCCAAACCCGTTTGGGATGGGTTTGGGTTTTAATTCTCCATCCTCGATGGGGTTTGGGGCGAGGAACGTGGATTATTTGGGGATTCGGGTTTGGATTTAGGGGAGGTTAAAATCGTCCCCGACCCGCCCCGTTGCCATGCCTAAGTGGGTACTTCATGCATAAATGTAGAGTTGACAAAAAAGCTCCCAACCAGTTAAAAGATGGTCGCCCAATAATCATATTATACGAAGAGGAGGCATATATAACCAAATACTTAATCTTAATTTATTTGGCCTGATTTTGATCTTCAAAAGTTATCATCAAGGTGATTTATCTTTTTAAATCCACCTGTTCTCCAAAGAACCCAACCAACGATCGTCCTAAAGGATTTACATCCTCAAGGTCTTTTCACAAGTTTTGGATTAGGGTTTGCCCGTCCTGTTGTTGATTAGTTGGTTTGTAAAATGTCTGACTAGGCTACCACATGAGTCATCCTCACTAAAGTTACTTGAATCCATGTCACCATCTATTTTGTTTTGTCGCTACAAAACACGAGTTTAGTTCCCATTTTATTTCTTTGATCCTTGAGTGAAACATGGCATTTTAGAAGCGTTTTATTTGAAGATTCAAGACGGGTATTTGGAATGAAGAAACAAAGTTTAGTGCAAATAAGGAAAATGTTTGTTTTGTTATGAACATGATGCAAAGTTCAGGTGCACAATAAAGTTTCTAACTTTTCATCTTCAAGGATTCTTTAAGGCAATACAATGGTTTTGGTTATCAAGTCAAGGCATGGAATGGTGGATTCATTGGGTTTAAGACATTAGTGTCATTTCAATTGCTCATTCCTTGTTTCTAGGTTAGAGTTTTTATCAAGAAAGAAAGATGATTTGTATTCATTAAGAAATATGGGTTGTCATGGACACACTGTTTGGAGAAATTCATTTGAGGGACTAATTAATGTTATAAACTCAAATTGGTGTTCAAGTTAATCAGTTGGATCAAGACAAGTTTGGAAAGAATATATCTATAATCATTATTCAAGTTCAAGCATCTTCTCTAGTTTCATTAATGATAAAAAAAAAAGAACAAGTTTCATCAAATTCCATTCAAATTCATTCAAATGAACAATGTTCATTATACGTTTGTGGAATTTTACAAAGTTCAAAATCCATTCAAAAGTTTCAAGTACAACCATCCAAGTTCATCAAGGCATTACGAGATTTGCAAATTACAAGTTCAAATTCATTCATTCAAGTTTTTATCAAAATCAAGTTTGCAAATCCAAATTCATGATACAAATAGTCATTCATTGTTATTCCTAATGATCATGCTACAAACTTCATACTTCTCATCAATATGTCATCTTTCATAGACCTTTCTACCTTGAGCCATTCTTTAGCCAATCCGTGCCATTTGAAACTCCACCATTCCATTGCTCCTAATACAAAATACAAACCATGATCATTTCAAATTCTAAATCTTGTCAAACTACAAGGTTAATTCGGGTTATTTCAAGAACATGCCAAGTTCAATTAAAACAAATGCCAATCAAGAATCAAGTTCAAAACCAAGATTGTTACTTCCAAATCAAAACATTCCAAGCATAACTCAATCTAAATCATGTCATCACATATTCAAACTTCACTAATTCAAAATTAAAGTCCATTCCAATTCAATCTAAATCATCATTCACAAAGTCATTTCAACCAAAAAAATATCATTTCATATCCAATTCAATCAACATAATCCATCATGTTCATTTATTCAAGAATCAAAAGGCAATCCATATTTCCAAATCATATGTAATACCAAGTTCAAACTCAATATTTAATTAGGTCATCACATTTCACCATGTCGCGGTGAGAATCGGATACCATAGTTATTGAGTTAACTAGGCTCACAAATCTTAATTCACCACCGATCTTTAATTTATCCAAGGGAAGGGGAAAAGAACGAATAACCAATAAGTATGCAATGCAAAAACAAAGCAAAAGAGAATCTAAGATTCGGGGGATGGTTATACTAAGGGAAGGTACTAGCATCCTAAGTATTTGTAGTACTCTACAGGAACCTCTTGTTTTATTGTGTTATTTGTTATTTGTCTGCTAAAGGGTGAAAAGGTAAAGGAAGACCTAAGGTGTTAGTACTAAGTATGCTTGCCAAGACATCGCATCTCGTGCCTACGTATCCTGACGGGAATAGAATCAGAGCATTTATAGTTCCCCTCAATAAGGGTGAGGAACTCTTGACTGTGGTCAAGGTTCCGAAGGGAAGTGGTAAGTGTCTATGGCAGAACACCTACATAGAGTTAAGAAACTCAAAACCTAAGGCTAGGTTAAAAGGGAGGTAAGTGTCTATGGCAGGACACTTACACAGAGTGCGACAACTCTAATCCTAAGGCTAGGATAAACGAGGAAAAGAAGTGTCTGTGGAAAAACACATACAAAGAGTGCGACAACTCTAATCCTAAGGCTAGGATAAAAGGGAAGATAAGTTAGAAAACTAGGCTAAGCTATGACATGACAGTCATTAGAGGGGATCCTTTCCTTTGGAATGAAATAAACGGGCCAATCATAATAGTTCCAAAAACCACAAGAGAATAGGCATAAAAAACGGGACTTAATCACAGCCAAAAACATCAAGAATTAAATTCAAAATGAACATCAGGAATTAACTAAAATGGAAAATACGAATTGCCAAGATTAATTTAAGAAATAAAAAATTTGTTTAAACCAAAATTTAAATTAAAACTAATTAATTAAACTAAGATCTAATTGAAAACTAATTTACTAACTAAATTAAAATCTAATTTAAAACTAGCTAACTAATTAAATAAGTTTAAACTAATTAATTAAATCTAATTAAATTAAAAAACTAAATCTAATTAAAATTTAAAAAAACTAAATCTAATAAAAACAAAAAAGGGCGCCATGAGTTGAAATAAGATGTGTAAAGGAAATTCATGGGCCTAAAAGCCCAAATCCACACACATATTTTAAAAAACAAAATTTAAACAAACAAAAAAAATAACATTGGTCGGTGGAACTAAGCCCACGCGAGCCCACAACAACAACATTGCAGGTTTTGTTAAAAGGGGAAAAACCAGAACATTCACATGTCCTCTCCCTCCTTCCTCGTTCATTCTCATTCTTGTCTCACTACTTTACTCTTTATTTTTCCAACAAAAACAACATACCAACAGCAATCGAGCAACATGACAATGTTCGCATCACAACACAACAACTCCAAGAACCACAGAATAATCAAGGAATTGAATCAACTTACCGAGTGGAGTTCAGTTACAGGTGATGGTGGTCGATGGTGAAGGGTGGGATCGCGTCTAGCGTAGTGGTTAGAGGGAGCTCGTGGTGACAGTGTTTGCGTGGAGGTCGACGTTGATTTCCTATGAGGTAGGTTTCGATTCGATTCGCCGCTACGTGAAACTTTTACTCCGCCCTTTCTTTGTCTGTGCGTTGTTTTTGTTGCTTCAAATGGTTGTTGTAGTATTGCTTTGAGGAAATTGCAGTGCGTATGTGATTTTATCTTCTTGTTAACTTTTCTACTCTGAATGTGTGTTTTGATACCCTCTTTGTGTGATTTGTGACTGCTTTTATAAGCTCTGTAAATTAAATTCTGATTTTGAAATTGAATGTGAGATCATGATGTTGATTCTTGCTTTGGGAAACAAAATATTGCTGCCTTTGATTATTTTTTGTTTCCTCTTGATTTCTTGCCATTTTAAATTATCATGTTTGATTGTGTGCTGGAAATTGATGCTGGCGTGAATGTCCCTTTGAAGTTTGATAAATGTTTTTTGCTGAAACTTGTTGTGAATGTGTGATTTTTCTGATTGATGACGTCTGAGACTTGTTTTGGAAAGTAAGGAACATGTTTTGTATATGTTTGGAAAGAGGTAAGAGCCATGATTTCATGTCTTGAACCTGCGTGACCTTCTTCTGATTCAAATAGAGGTAAATACTCATTAAGCATGTCTCTTGGATTGAAATTTTCCAGTACATGTTTCATTTGTAGCTCTGATGATCCCTTTGGAACTAAACACAATGATGTCATGTAGGAACATGAATTGCGATTGAGAGGTACAAATTGGATATCATCCATGCTTTCTTCTTGCTTATACACAAAAACTCCCCACTCGGTCAGAATCAAGTCCGAATCATATTGAACTTGAATGGCCTTCCAGTCCTCTGCAAGACTTGCATCAAGGTCTTTCCACTCTTTGTCATTAAACAAAAATCACAGGTCACACAATAGCACATGTTCTTCCCCAAGATTGAAATACTGGAAATCCCCGCCTCATATCTCTTGGCCATCAATAAACAAATGGAGGCTAACAGTGTGCCAGTCTTTGACACCAGTCAAAAAAAATTGTTTGAATTGTCTGTCTTTTTTTTGAAACACTAAAGCTAAAGCAACAGCGGGAAGCTTCCGGCGAGCCCAAAAAAAGTGGAATCTCTTGAGTGCAAACACAATCAATCCATTCTAGAATCTCTATTTTCAGCATAGGTATCACAACTTGTATTCTTTGGATATTTTGTGAAACCTTTGACCATAGCCAACTTAATGCTTTTGAAGTTAAGGTTTGACAGTGTCTTGCATCTATTTTCTGAATAATCTATGGAAGTTCAGGAATTCCCGTAAGATTCCTGCAAAAGCTCACATCAAGACTTTTCAAGTGCGTAGACTCTCTGATGCAAATTGGGAGGACTACTAACCCATTGCGTGAAACTTTCAAGTATTCCAGCTTTGGAAATATTTCAATAATGGCATTAACATCTTCAAATGATAAATTAGCCTCGCTAAAATGAAGTGTTTCTAAATTTGGATAGTCGTTTGCCACTGAATGACAGCTCTTTGAACCTTTGAAATGATTCTCCAACTTGAGAGCATCCATCAATTTTCAAAGAGATCAGTTTTGGAAGCAATAAGAAGCTACTTGATAGATCTTTAAGTTTGGGTTATGCCCTTTTTAGAAAGATGCTTGTAATACGAGCCCTTGTAACTTGAAATGTTTATGAATGAAACTCTTGAATTTTATGAACCCAATCATGTCTAGACTTGGAATTGACATATGCTTGAATTTGTGATCATATCTTGAACCTTGTACTTGAAATCAATGTGGATTTTTGTATGAATCTTGGAATTACGTTGTACACCTTGAAATGAACCTTGGAGGACTTAAATTCGAGTATGAATCTTTAAAAACAATTAGTCCACTTTGAAAATCACCTAGAAAACCTCCTTGAACTTGTAACTTGAGTCCTCGAACGGTGAATTCATCACTTGTATCCTGCATTCTAAGTAAACCATATACATCCTTGCCCTTTTGGATTTGTTTTGCCTTAATTAAATGAGCTTGAAGCTTGTGACTTTGAATAATGATCTTGAATTTTAAGTCTTGAATAATAAGAGACCAAAACTCAATCTTGGTCTTAACGAGATGTGGCCACAAAAGCATCCAAGATATCTTCGGAGTATTGATTCAAGAAAGGACCCAAGGATAAGAAAGAGTTCTAACAGTAGTGCTAGACACAAATAGAAACCCTAAAACCATTTCAAACTAGTCACGCCCTGAAATTCCTGACTAAGAGAATGAGTGTTATTTCCATTTGAAATTTAATGCACATGCGCAAGCTGGTTAGTTATAATAAGCACCCACATAAGACCCTATGACCTAAAGATGTTATGCAAGATGATGCGAAATGAAAAACAGAATCTTAGGGTTATAAATTAGGATATGACAGGTGCTCATATTTAAGTTTCTTCTATCCGGAGATATGGAGATTGAAATCTTCGTCTCAACGTGATAGGAAAGACTTAAATACAAACATGCATAATTTTTTGCCCTAAGATGCCACAAGATGCACATGACATGACATGAAATGATATGAATGCAAGACAGAGATCCTGTGAGGAATGATGTCACAGGGGATAACTGTATACAAAAAATGCTGAAACACAATTAAAGAATGAAAGACCCAACGAGGAACAACTTAGCAAACAAAGCAAGATTCCACGGGGAAAAGTACCAAGGAGACACGACTGAGGAATACAAGATATTATGGACATCTGCCAAGGTGACAAAGAGTATCAATAGTACTTGGAAAAAAGAGGGACAAAACCTGAATGGAGATACAGACATCCGGGAAAGCATCAGATGCCGAAAGTAATACAAATCAGGAAAACACATCAGAAACATCTAGAGAAGCATTAGATGTGGTGCGAGACCAAATTTGAGTATACAACCGAGATTTCCAAGAAAGCATTTAACTTTATAGTGGAATACACAGAAACATCCAGAAAGCAAAAGCAACTTACTGGGGAAAGGGTTACAGTCATCAGAGGTTTTGTCAGAAATGCATTGAACAAAACTCTGGGAAAGTACAGACATTCAGGAGAACATTGAATGAACTTTGGAATATAAACAGGCATCCATCAGAGATATTCAGAATAGCATTGAATAAGCTCCACTGGGGATCAACTGTCATCATCCGAGAATGGAACTGGATGGAAAAGAGTCACAACATTCAGAAAATCATTGAACGAGGTGAGGAGAATTTTGCTAAATCCATGAGAGACAATTCAGCAGACATCATAGGCACTCAGAAAAGCATTGAATAAACTCTGAAAAATATAATAAACATCAGAGACATCCAGAAAAGCATTGAATAGACTCCATAAAACATCAGAGATATTCAGAATAGCATTGAATAAACTCTGGAAAATAGGAAATAATCAGAGATATTCGGAAAAACATCGAATAAACTCCGTAACACATCTAGAAAAGCATTGGATGAAGAATAGAAACAGACTTGAAAACATTCAGCAGCTGTTTACCAAAGTCAGAAACAAATTGAAGACATCTAGAAGAGCATTAGATGAAGACAATGATTCTGAATATACATCCGAAACATTTAGAAAAACATTAAATGTACGGAAAAAGGTTTTGAAGACATATCTGGAAGAACATCAGATAAGCAATATCATATTTGGAAGAGCATTAGATAAACAAGGTCGTATCTAGAAGAACGTCAGATAGACACAAAGGAGGTTCTTGAAAAAACATCAGAACAAAAGACACATCTGGAAAACCATCAGGCGGTAAAAGCAACAACATTCTGGAAAAGCATCAGAATTGTGAAGGTATATATCTGGAAACTCACAGGGGAGTCAAACAAATTCTAAAAGGTTGTCATAATCACAATGGAAATATCTGGAAAAACATCATACAGGTTCTGGAAAAACATCAAAACAAAGGACTCATTCTGGGAGAACATCAGAGAGATAAACAAATTCGGTAAAACCTCAGATATATTCTGGAAAAGCATCAGAATCAAAAAGGTATATCTGGAAAAACATCAGATAGGTTCTGGAAGAACATCAGAACAAACGACTCAATTTGGAAAAACATCAGATAAGTTCTGTAAGAACATCAGAACAAAAGACTCAATCTGGTAAAACATCATAGAGACAAACATATGTCACACCCAATAATAGCATTGGATGAAAAGACAACAGACATATCCAGAGAAACATCAGATAAGAAATGTCATATCTAGAAAAACGTAAGATAAACACTACATTATTTGTTTGGTAAGTGCCAAGTGAGTTGGACTTAGACCACAAGGTAAGACGTGGATAACAACACGACCTCAGGAGAAATTCAAAATGAGGATGAAACACTCTTGCTATGCATATGTATATGAATTATGCATATGATATATGATCAAATGCAAATGCAAATGTCGACGACATGGCTTGACTCTTTTGGGGAGAGGACAAGACTGGAAGATTGATTCCTCAACACGGAGATCACTGCCCTTCTGTTTAGGGACTAAAGATGCTACTGTTGAACAATATCTCTGCCACACTGGTAAACTGTATCAAGTTGATGATCCTTGTAGGAAGAACGAAGCTGGTTGGGGATCCTTCAAGTAAATTGCCCCTGGTTAGTTGTTCTTTGTAGATGAGCTGATCATTGCTTCAACTTACCTGATTCTTGAAATGACTGCTTAACTGTGCGCTTGGAAAGCTTGCCCCATTCTGAGTCTTGAAAGATCTTCTGGATAAACTAATTCTGAGAAGGACTTGCCCCTGAACAACAAATCTTGAACTGATTCTCATTGGGATCTGGAAAGAACTTGCCCCTGATAGAATCACTGACCAAGTTTCTTAACTGTTTGAAAATTCCTTGAGAGGAAAGCCAGTTTGCAAACAAAAGTGTTCATACAAACATGGTAATTTTAATGCAAAGTTCATGAAACTTTTGAAATCAAAATCTTTTTTTGGAAAGATGCAAAACACATGAGTCATTAGTCAGAACAAGGTGGTTCAAGACATCAAAGTGAAAGGTGAAACACAGGTGTGACACCAAAACAATTGATCTGCAAAGATCTTTTGGAGTCAGTTTACGCAACCTTGATGTAATATGCTTTCAAAATAACCTTGCTTAAGTTAGGTCTTTTGAAGGTTGTAACGTGGCCAGATCACGGTTTATGAAATAAAGGATAAAGGCTCAAAGTTTATTTGTACCCACCCAATCTTCAGTCCTACGCCCAGTTAACTCAGACTATGCACTCAGGTTCCCAAGAGGTTGGAAATTGCACTGATGATGGTTCAGAAGTCGAGGAACTTTGAAATAGCAGTCACTGCTTCCTTACAACATTTGTTTGTTGTTGTCATTGAGGATTTTCAGGGTAAGGATTTAAAGGTCTCCTCTTTTATTTTCCCTAACTTTTGCCTGAACTATCTCTTTTGAAGCTTATAGTCAGCGGGATGCCCCAGTTTTGCCTAAGTCTCCTTCATAGGTTTTGACTTAGCATGCTTTTTCTTTTTGATTTTATTATCATATTTTTAAAAAGAAAGAGAGTAACTGCCTGGTTTAATGATTACAGTGAACCATCATTGGCTTTCGACTTGAAGGATATCTTCGACACCTGCTTGCTGTGTGTGAAGGAAAATTTGTGAATGCAACCTTTGTATGAAAGGTGTCTTGTGCGAACGCACAACCAAGTTAACTGAGAACTACCCATCCCATGGTTAAGATTGCAGGTTTTTGTATAGAAAGAAACTCCAACTTCTAGGCTCAAAGGGGTTGACAAGGGAATAACTTCCTTATTTCTCCGGTATTTAGGGGAATTGAAACAATGCCTTACATCGTCAGAAAAGTTTATTTGAAAGCATACCATCAATTATGGGTATAACGTTTTCGTCATCCTCCCTCCAATCTTTGCATAATAAAAAAGAAAGTGGAAAAGAGATAAAATATTTTTTTTGAAAAGGAAAACATAAAGATGTAAATAATGGACAAAATGAATTGAATCAAAAGTTGCAATGCTCATTTCATTAATTACGAAAGTACAAACATAATTTAAATACAAACAGCTAGTACAAAACAATGGAAAATGCAAACAACAAGAAACATGGCCTAGCGACTAATCAGCAACAGGGGTGAGCTGGCCTGTCTGAAACACTAGCTTTTAGGAGAATAGCTGGCTGAGGTCGACCAAAGCTTCACTTGGCGTGCTCTGGCAGAGGATTATTCTGAACATTAGTATTGATATCATGAAAGCTAAGGATTCTGACCTTAATCAAATCACACACTATAGCCTTAAGTGCATAGCAATTTTCCAGATCGTGGCCTGCGGCACCTTCATGGAATGCACAATGGAGATTAGATCTGAATCCAGCTGGAAGAGGATTTGGAGGAGGAGGCAGAGTCCTTGTGGTAATCAAACCTTTTTGAACCAGACCAGGATAAAGTTCAGTGTACGTCATGGGAATAGGACCAAATTGATTCCTATTACGGTATTGGTTTTGCCCTACAGCCGGATGTTGGGGAGCTTGAGCTATTCATGGAGCAGCAATCACAGGAGTAACAGCAGCAATGGTAGGGTGATTAGCATGCATAGGTATAGGACGAGGCCTTCTCACTTCAATTATGACAGCATTAGTCTAATTTTCTCTCTTCTTCTGGAAGTTCCCATAGGATTTCTTCGCACCATTAGAAGATTCACCAGCCTTGGACACTTTACCATTCTTGAGTCCTTCCTTGAGTCTTTGACCAATGGTTACCAAATCAGTGAAGTTAGAAGAAACACTGCCAATCATTTTCTCCCAATAGAATGGAGACAAGGTGTCCATGAACATTCTAGTCAGCTCCTTTTCTGCTAGAGGAGGTTCAACTTGAGAAGCGAGTTCTCTCCAACACTGAGCATATTCCTTGAAAGAATCTTTCTCATTCTGAGACATATTTTGAAGTTGACGACGGTAAGGAGCCATGTGATGGTTGTACTTATACTGCTTCATAAAAACATTAGCAAGATCTTGGAAGCAATGGATACTGTTCTGTTCAAGATTCATATACCATTTGAGAGAAGCTCCAATCAAGCTGTCTTGAAAATAATGGATGAGCAGCTTCTAGTTGTTGGTATAAGCAGCCATTTTTCGAAAGTACATGACCAAATGAGCCCTTGGAAAAGAGTGACCCTTATATTTCACAAACTCGGGAGTTTTGAATTTGGCGGGCATAACAAGGTCAGAAACCAGGCACATGTTGTCTACATCCACACTAAAGAAGTCAGTACCCTCAACGGCTTGGAGTCTCTTGTCTATGGTGTGAAACTGTTCACGAACAACCTCAGGTTCAACAAAGTTTTCACGGTCTTCACCCTGAGCACTAGCAGCATTGTACTCATAGAGAGGATTCTCAAAGGGAGCTTGGACAATCCCGGCAACAGTGTCTCAGTAAAAACTGGAGCTTAAAATGTCGGTCTGATAGTTTGACCAATCATAGCGGTAGATGCAATAGGTGGAGAGAAGTTGTGGGGTAACCCAAACTCTTGCCAAGTTGAAGGTGACACCTAAACAGGCTGAGGATCAGCATTTGAAACCTCCTGGATAACAATCCTTTGGGTTGTTCTCCTCTAATAATCAAGAGTTGGAGCATTTCAGTGAGCTTTTTCATGCCTGACTTAAGAACATCGATCCCCATTCGGATCTCTGCATTGTGTGCTTCTTGTTCTGACATCTTGCGTCTGTAGTTAGCCCTAGTCCTGTATTTGTGTCGAGGAATCAGCTTGACGAATGAAAGATGACACTGGAAGATATAGACAGCTGGAAATGAGTCGCTGGACAAACAGACGCATGCAATGAATCATGCAAATATGCAAATGATATGCAATGCGATGCAAGACAGGATACAAATCACACATAGCAGAATCAAAGTTTTAAGATCACAGAATGAAGTCTGGGTAAAGAACCAACCACATGGTATGTATTAGGGTAAAACACCTGCACAACGGGTTCTAACAAAGTTCCCAAAGTCATCAATAAATCTTTTGGATATTATCGGCTTACACGATTACTCATGCGGCTAATAATATTCTCAAGATAAACTTGTCTGAGTGTAGTATCGCGTATCAACTACCTCGGGACTACTCCCTCATAGTCACCGCACTACATCCTAAGAGGCCAAGCGGGGGTAAAAGGTAACTAAAAGTCCTCAACTTCACGGACTCCCAGGTCAGAAAAAGTAATGCCAGTACGACTACTTGCATGACATCAGTAATCCCAAAGGGGCCTCCACTGAGGATGGTTATATCATATGTTAAACATGTTAGGACTACTCCCAACAGTTAACTATTGATTATACCATAATCCTATCATAGGTGTACACTCAAGTCCGGGTTAGGACTTATCTCACCACACGATGTAACAACCTTGCATACAGAAAAACCCAAGCAGGTAGATATATACAAATATACAATAACGGATACAAAACAAGTTAGGGGTAACCCTCTTAAGGATATCCCCAGTGAAGTCGCCATTTCTGTCGCGGTGAGAATCGAATACCATAGCTATTGAGTTAACTAGGCTCACAAATCTTAATTCACCACCGATCTTTAATTTATCCAAGGGAAGGGAAAAAGAACGAATAACCTATAAGTATGCAATGCAAAAACAAAGCAAAAGAGAATCTAAGGTTCGGGGGTTGGTTATACTCTCTTGTTTTATTGTGTTATTTGTTATTTGTCTGCTAAAGGGTGAAAAGGTAAAGGAAGACCTAAGGTGTTAGTACTAAGTATGTTTGCCAAGACATCGCATCTCGTGCCTACGTATCCTGACGGGAATGGAATCAGAGCATTCGTAGTTCCTCTCAATAAGGGTGAGGAACTCTTGATTGTGGTCAAGGTTCCAAAGGGAAGTGGTAAGTGTCTATGGCAGAACACCTACATAGAGTTAAGAAACTCTAAACCTAAGGCTAGGTTAAAAGGGAGGTAAGTGTCTATGGCAGGACACTTACATAGAGTGCGGAGACTCTAATCCTAAAGCTAGGATAAACGAGGAAAAGAAGTGTCCGTGGCAAAACACATACAACGAGTGCGGAAACTCTAATCCTAAGGTTAGGATAAAAGGGAAGATAAGTTAGCAAACTAGGCTAAGTTATGACATGACAGCCAATAGAGGGGATCCTTTCCTTTGGAATGAAATAAACAAGACAATCATAATAGTTCCAAAAGCCACAAGAGAATAGGCATAAAAATGGGACTTAATCACAACCAAAAGCATCAAGAATTAAATTCAAAATGAACATCAGGAATTAACTAAAATGGAAAATACGAATTGTCAAGATTAATTTAAGAAATAAAAAACTGTTTAAACCAAAATTTATATTAAAACTAATTAATTAAACTAAGATCCAATTGAAAACTAATTTACTAATTAAATTAAAATCTAATTTAAAACTAGCTAACTAATTAAATAACTTAAAACTAATTAACTAAATCTAATTAAATTAAAAAAACTAAATCTAATTAAAATAAAATAAAAACTAAATCTAATAAAAACAAAAAAGGGTGCCATGAGTTGAAATAAGATATGTAAAGGAAATTCATGGGTCTGAAAGCCCAAATCCACACACATATTTTAAAAAAACAAAATTTAAACAAAAAAAATAACATTGGGTCGGTGGGACTAAGCCCACGCTTGCCCACAACAACAACATTGCAGGTTTTGTTAAAAGGGGGAAAAAACCAAAGCATTCACATATCATCTCCCTCTTTCCTCGTTCATTCTCATTCTTGTCTCACTACTTTACTCTTTATTTTTCCAACAAAAACAACATACCAACATCAATCGAGCACCATGACAATGTTCACATCACAACACAACAACTCAAAAAACCACAGAGCAATCAAGGGAATTGAATCAACTTACTGAGTAGAGTTCGGTTGCGGGTGATGGTGGTCGGTGGTGAAAGGTGCGATCGCAGCTAGCGTAGTGGTTGGAGGGAGCTCGTGGTGATAGTGTTTATGTGGAGGTCGAAGTTGATTGCCTACGAGGTAGATTTCGATTCGATTCGCCGCTACGTGAAACTCTTACTCCACTCTTTCTTTGTCCGTGCGTTGTTGTTGTTTCTTCAAATGGTTGTTATAGTATTGCTTTAAAGAAATTGCAATGCGTATGTGATTTTCTCTTCTTGTGAACTTTTCTACTCTAAATGCGTGTTCCGATACCCTCTTTATGTGATTTGTGACTGCTTTTATAAGCTCTGTAAATTAGATTCTGATTTTGAAATTGAATGTGAGATCATGATGTTGATTCTTGCTTTGGGAAACAAAATATTGCTGCCTTTGATTATTTTTTGTTTCCTATTGATTTCTTGCCATTTTAAATTATCATGTTTGATTGTGTGCTGGAAATTGATGCTGTCGTGAATGTCCCTTTGAAGTGTGATAAATGTTTGATGCTGAAACTTGCTGTGAATGTGTGATTTTTTTTATTGATTACGTCTGAGACTTGTTTTGGAAAGTAGGGAACATGTTTTGTATATGTTTGGAAAGAGGTAAGAGCCATGATTTCTTGTCTTGAACCTGCGTGACCTTCTTCTGATTCAAATAGAGGTAAATACTCATTAAGCATGTCTCTTGGATTGAAATTTTCCAGTACATGTTTCATTTGTAGCTCTGGTGATTCCTTTGGAACTAAACACGATGATGGCATGTAGGAACATGAATTGCAATTGGGAGGTACAAATTGGATATCATCCATGCTTGTTTCTTGCTTATACACATAAACTCTCCACTTGGTCAGAATCAAGCCCGAATCATATTGAACCTGAATGGCCTTCCAGTCCTCTCCAAGACTTGCATCAAGGTTTTTCCACTCTTCATCATTAAACAAAAATCACAAGTCACACAATAGCACATGTTCTTCCCCAAGATTGAAATACTGGAAATCCCTGCCACATATCTCTCGGCCATCAATAAACAAATGAAGGCTAACAGTGTGCCGGTCTTTGACACCAGTAAAAAAAAAATTTAAATTGTCTGTCTTTTTTTGGAACACTAATGCTAAAGCAACAACGGGAAGCTTCCGGCGAGCCCAAAAAAAATGGAATCTCTTGAGTGCAAACACAGTCAATCCATTATGGAATCTCCATTTTCAGCATAGGTATCACAACTTGTATTCTTTGGATCTTTTATGAAACCTTTGACCATAGCCAACTTAATGCCTTTGAAGTTAAGGTTTGACAGTGTCTTGCATCTATTTTCTGAATATTCTATGGAAGTTCTGGAATTCCCGTAAGATTCCTGCAAAAGCTCACATCAAGACTTTTCAAGTGCACAGACTCTCTGATGCAAATTGGGAGACTACAAACCCATTATGTGAAACTTTCAAGTATTCCAGCTTTGAAAATATTTCAATAATGGCATTAACATCTTCAAATGATAAATTAGCCTCGCTAAAATGAAGTGTTTCTAAATTTGGATAGCCGTTTGCCACTTGATCAGTGGTTTTCATATTTTATTTCACTATTTGTTTTAGTTAATATTTTTTATTGTTTATTTGTTTTATATCTCTTTTATCGCATTTTATGGCTTGGTTGTGTTCTTTAGTGTTTTCAGGTTCATATAAACATTCAGGAGGAATCGGAGCGAAAAAGCGATAGAATCGCAAGATTCAGAATGAAATTGGAATGAAGACAGTGGCCTGACACGGACCGTGTCAGAAAGAAGCCAAGAGAACGAAAATTTAAAGACAAACAGTGGACTGACACGGCCGCCCGTGTCAGCAAGTCTGGCACTGAAGAATTTTTTATCAAAATAACAGGGAGCCAACACGGCCGCCCGTGTCAACTGACACGACCCGTATTGGTTTGGACGCTTCATCTTCTTATTTTCTTGGATTTTTGACCTTTGGGTTCCATGAGGGTATTTTGGGCATTTCTCCATTAATGTGTTGGACCTGAGAGTATTTTAGACACTTTCTGAGAAGGGGAAGGGACTTTTGATTGGACGAAAGATTTTACATGAGAGTCTGAATGCTATCAAGTGACTGGGAGAAGGAAGATTTTTCATGAGCATCCGCAATTGAAGATCCAATTCATCCGTTAAACTTGTAATGTTTATCCACTATTGTGTAATTTCTTTTCGTACTATGAGTAGCTAAACCCCCCAATGCTAGGGGGTGTCCCTGAATTGCATTGTAAGGACTTGAATTTTCATTGTTCTATGAAATATTACTTTTTCCCTTAATCTTTTGTTATGTAATGTTTTTAACGCTTTTCGACCGGACAAATTGAAATTGATTTATGGTTAGGGTTTAGGTCAGACCAACCAACCTAATGCTTTTGCATAATAATATTACAGGAGATATTGCCTAGGAATGGGGATACCCTGTAATAACTGAATTATTTTTGATCAAATATAATGCTTGTGATTCTTTCTTGACCGCTAAAGAATTTGGGTAAAGATAGAATCTCAAAGGTTTTTTCGCTAAGGAATTAGGGAAAAATAACCTTAAGAATCGGTAAGGTTTGTTTAGAGTAATGTTTCATCGAATAAGGATTTAGAGTTTTTGCAGTGCAATTCATACACTTCCTCTAGCATGCTTCTCATACCTGTTTTAAGTCAAGTTTATAATTTTGTTCATCTCAGTATTTGTAGTTATAATTTTTAAACAATCAAAACCCAATGAATTTTTGTTTAATTGAATTAGCATCTGCACTTACAATCACACGCAGTCCTCGAGATCGATTCTGGGGATAACCCTTATTATTACTACATCGTAAAAAATAGTACACTTGCTATTTTAACGATCAAGTTTTTGGCGCCGTTGCCGGGGACTGCCAAATTATAAGTGTGTGTTAATTCAATTAAAATTTTGTTGCTCTGCAACCAAAATTTTATTTTTCTGTTATTCGTATAAATTTTTGTTTATTACTTTTATTTGTCTAACCTATGTATGCGAGGCAATCCCTCAGCAGAATTTTCTTTTGACGCAGAACCCAAAAGATCATTGCACGCTAGACACCGTCAAGCTAAGCGAGAAAGACTGGCAGCGTCAGTTTCAGGAACGGTAATTTCAGATCAAGGAAAAGAAGAAAGAGTTTTTGTTCATTCAGAACAATCAGATTCAGGTTCAGAAATAGGTTCGAAGGCGGATAGAGATATTGTGATTATGGCTGGAAATTAACCAGCGGAGAGACTTTTGGGCGATTACGGTGGGGCAAATGCACTGGTTGGTAGGTTAACAATTGTGAACCGACCAGTGAATGTGCCGAATTTCTAGTTGCAGCCGAGCACCATCACTCAACTTGAGAGGAGACCGTTCACAAGAAAGGTCAATGAAGATGCCAACAAACATCAGCAAAGATTTTTGACTATGAGCACCACTCTCAAGATTGAGGGGCACACCGAGGAAGCAAAGAAGTTAAGAATTTTTCCTTTCACTCTTGACGAAGATGCTGAGGAGTGGTTCTACTCGTTACCTACTGGGAGTATTACCACTTGGGAAGAGATGGAGAAGGCGTTTCTGAATGAGTATTTTCCGGCCTCTGTTTATATCCGAAAAAGATATGATATTGTGAACTTTGAACAGAAGGACCGAGAATCACTCGACGACGCCTACAAGAGGTTTAAGAAGGTTTTGGTAGCCTGTCCGACTCACAACATGGATCAAACTGAGCAGATGGAGATGTTTGTCAATGGCCTCCGCATGAAAACTAAGCAACTTATTGATACAGCCGCTGGTGGATCATCCAACTTCACCATCGCGACTGGTATCAAAAAAATTATTGAAGCTATTACGGCCAATGAACATTTGGAGTTATATGATCAAAGTGTGAGAAAATCTGAGGGTGTGATTGACTTGAAGTTGAGTAATCAAGTTGTGAAGGAGGAAGATCAGATTGCTGCGGAAGTTGAAAGAAGGTTACAGGTAATGAAAGTAGGTACTCAAAGTGTGGCACAAGTTCAAACTGGTCAACCCATGAGTTGTGAGATTTGTAGTGGACCCCATTATACTGCACATTGTGTTGTGACTCCGCAACAAATTGAAGAGATAAAATTTCCGAAGTAGAATAATCCCTATGCTTAAACTTATAATCCAGGGTGGAAGAATCATCCTAACTTCTCCTGGAAAGATCAGAATCAACAATAATACCCACAGCAGCAACAAGCTCCCCAAAAAGCACAATGGGAGATTACCATTGAGAAAATGGCCGCTCAAAGCTTCCAATTTCAAGAAGAGACAAGAAGTAATCTAAGGAACACAAGTGCTTCCATTAAAAATCTTGAAGTTCAGATGAGCCAGATAGCACAACAATTAGCAAGTTCTCAAACACCAGGCGCCCTCCCAAGCGCCAAAATACCCAATCTGAAGAATCATGAGAATGTCAATGTTGTTACCACAAAAAGCCGGAAAGTTGCGGAAGAAGAGAGGAGAGCCAATGAGTATCAGTGTATAGAGGTGGATCTGGAAGTGCGAGAAAGTCAGAGAGAGCTAGAAGAAGCCAGACCAATCGAAGAGAAAAGAAAAGAAGTGGTTAAACCTAAGATCAAGTTACCATACCCCACAAGAGTGACAAAGAAGGAGACACAAGAAAAAGACTTTGAGAAATTCAGCTCATTGTTCAAAAAGTTAGAGATTAATATGCCCTTCTTTGAAGCACTTGAACAAATGCCTCTATATAAGAAATTCATGAAGGAGGTTGATCGGTAAAATAGCAAGTGTACTATTTTTACCGATGTAGTAATAATTTGGGGTTTTCCCCAGAGTCGATCTCTTGAGGACTGCTCAGAATATGTAGTGCAGAGACTATTTCAATTAAACAAAAGTTCCTTTGTTTGGTTTTATAATGGTTATATAACTATGTTCTATGAATAAAAGCACTTAAAAGATAAATAAGATGTTTTGACAAATAAGAGAATAATACTAGGGAGAGGTGTATGAAATCCCTTATAATGGCATATTCTCTAACATTTAGCAAAATCACTACTAGACCAAAATCATTACCGTCTTTTAAGATTAGTTTTCAAAAATTCCTTTAAAGAAAACCCTTTGGTATTCCCTCTACACCTCAATTCCTTGGTTGTATGGAGAGAATCCCAAGCTTTACTTGTTATCAAAAGTGATACGGTTACAGTATGATATCCCAATTCCTTGGTGATATCTAATAGAGTATTGTTGTATAAAAGCGTTAACGATGGTCTTCCGACCTAAAGTGAACTGTAACTCAAAACCCTATTTTCCAATACAGGTTCGCATTAAGAACATTATACAACAAGATGATAATGAGAAAGTGATGAAATTACTATGAAAGAAATTAAAATGTCATTGCAAAAAGGAAATCAGGGACACCACCTAGCATTGGGGGGTTTAGCCTCTCATGTTCATAACAGAAACAATAACTGAATAATAAAAATAAAGAAAAGCCATTACACTAATAATCGGATTCCTTCGATCTTCAATTGCTTCCGCGGTTGAGAGATCTTCGTTCTCCAAGAACTCGTGAAAACATAAAATTCATAAAATTGTTTGTCCAAATGAAAAGTGTCTAGTTTCCTCTCTCCACCTAGCCTAAATAGTTCCAAATCAACTAAAACAGCATGAAATTCCCAGAATGCCCCTCGGAGCGTTAAAACTTAGAAAATATAAAAATAAAAAAAGTTCATCTCCCAGGCTTGCTGACACGGGCCGTGTCAGCTGACATGGGCACCCGTGTCAGCCTTCTGTTCCTTGCGCTAATTGCTTCTTTGCTCCAGGCCTGCTGACACGGGCCGTGTCAGCTGACATGGGCACCCGTGTCAACCCTCTGACTTTGCCCAAAATCATCTTTTCCTTGTCTCTCCTGACACGGCCCGTGTCAGGCAACACGGGGCCCCGTGTCAGGCTTCTGGCTCCTTCCCAAAATTGTCTTTGCACCTTATCCGAACTCAGCGTTTTCCACGTAAACTCTTCGGCTTCCACACTATGACCTGAAAACAATGGAACTACCAAACCAAGACTTCAAAAGTACTTTATTTACCATAACTTTAAAACTAAACAAAGACAGACAAACAAAATTCAACAACTTTAATACTTAACGAAAAAATGATAAAAACAAACCAAAGTGTTACCGATAGAACGAAATTCCTGCCGAATGACTGACGAAAACTAAGTAGAATAGGTGACCGATCACAACCTCAAACTTAACTCGTTGCTTGTACTCAAGCAATGTATGAGACAAAATGAGGTCACCCCAAAATTCTTTCTTACCACAATACAACTGCTGTCTTTCGCCGCTCGCTTTCCACCATCTGGTCAAGTTTCAAGTTTTCCCGATTCAAACTGTCCGCTGCACTTCCATATCAAAGTACTCCTTCACCTGCAGGCTTTTTCACACTTCTCACCAAGTCTCTCGGGGTTAAAGTGTTTTTCACTCATAATTCAGCATATGCAATATCAACTCTTAAATTTGAATACATTCTACCTTCATTACACAGACAGATTACACACACTTTTTGAGGTCTTTTGGGTTGTAACGGGGCTTAGGTACGGTGAGATAAACAAGGAAATGGATACACAAGGGTTTTTTTAGGCTCAGCATTCATGATGTTGATTTTTCGCTGTGCTTATTTTAGTACCATGGGGTTTTGATCATTCTTCTATTTGTGATTCCTTGAAGTATAGGCAAGTGCTTTTTCTCTTTTCCTGAAGACGTGTTACTATCTCCATTTTTTTTTCTTTTTTTTTATGATATATAATTCTCTCCTTTTTATCTTTCGCACTTGCCTTTCTTCATGTAGGTGAACTACCCCAAACTTAGAATTTGGCACAGATTCAACAATTACAACACTTATACTGAGCAGGGTAGGGAGTGTTTGGCCAGGGGTTAACGTTGGTGGTTGTCACAAACAAGTGGATTTAGGCTCAACAGGGGGTAACAAAGGATAAACATGATTAAGGGTAAGCTAGAAAGGCTCGGGTTGATAAAAAAAATGTGCCTCAGTGTGTGTACTCATGTAGTGCTATGTGAGCAGAACGTACGCAAATTCAAAGCGATAAAGTCATACCTGATTCAACTCTCATGATGATGTAATCTTTGGTTTATTGTGTGCTCACCATGTTGGGTAAAACTTACAGGCTCAAAAGTACTTCTCATGTAATGCAGCTTCTTTTCTGGTCTGGGTCAACCATCCACTCTCGATCTGGTGTCATCAAGTTGCGTCCAACAATCATTCTTGGTTGTATCAACTTCCGGGGTGCCTTAGTAGCAAGTTTGGGTTTGAATCTTACATCCTCTAACTACTCGTTCATCATTCATCCGGCCGAATCCAATCCATCTGTAACACACAACGTTAATAAAAATAATAAAAAAAAACTTAAACAGAAAATAAAACACACAAAAAGCCAATAAAATAAAAACCCCCCACACTTGAACCAAACAGTGACCTCACTGTTTTAGAACAACGATGGGAGGGGACTCACAAAGCCTCACTGAGGAGAAGGGGAAGGAAATCGCAGCATCATCTGCTGCATCATGGTCTGCATCTCATCCAGGATGTCACCCTGTCGGGTTTGCTCACGTCCTTGACGTGCCTGTTCATCCTGAATTTCTCCAATTTCTGCTTTAATCCAAGACCATTGACCTGGTTCCATGAAAAATGTCCCAGTGCCTGTGGATGATATTCTCGCATGAGGCGGAACCGTTTGATGTGGCTCTGGCTCCGCATGGAAATCATTTTCACCTGCATCAAAATTATCCTCATCCTGCTCGTCCACTACATCGAGGACGGCGTTCCCATAAAGCCAGTTTGCATTATCATCAATCCTAATTCTATTGGGGATAGGCAGGGTCATAACATATTGTTCAGAACAAAAATACCCACACAACCCTCCAGCATAAGCAATCATTCTCTGCTGGACTAAAGAATTCATATCCAATTTGGTCTTACCTGAGACCGGCGTGTCATTATGCTCAGCCGGGTCGTAGCCCAAGTGTTCGGCTATTTGGGTGATCATCCCACCAACAGAAATGCCGCCAGAATTTGCACGACCAACTCTTCCCAGATAGTCAGCTGCAAAGGCAGCCACATTAAGTGATATCCCATTCGCCATGGCGTACAAGAAATAAAGCTCCTTCTGGGTAGCAACCCCGGTACTGTCTCCTCTACCGAACAGAGTATAAGCCAACACCTTCTGAGCATATCTGAAACAAGGATTCTGTATCCCTGAGGCTTTAGCTCCCTTAGCCACATACTCTGTGTGGCCCGTTATTGGCCTCCAGAAAGTAGCCGCATCAAATGATTCTGGAACAACCCCGGGACCATCAATCGGGAGGTCTAGTATGCTCCCCAGTTCTTCCACTGTCAGCTTGTGATCATTATTATGCAACCTGAAATTCATAACTCCAGAAAAATAATAAGCAGCACCTGTCCATGTCTTTTTCATTTTAAAATCAACAGTGCTTAAAAATTCCAGTGTAATGCGCTCGTAGGTCGGCACTTCATACATAATAAATTTCAACATGCCTAAAGTATGGAACATTCTAGTTACCTCTCTATGCAGCCCTAATTGAGTAAGAGAATCTGAACACATGTACCTAGTCGGTGTGATTTTCCGCTTAACGTGCATGGAATACCTTCGCTCATGCTCGTCACTGTCAAAAATAATTTCGTGCGCATTGGAACGGCGGATCGTGCGCTTTCTTGTCCTGGATGGCTCGACCGCCGGTTGCTTGCCTCTGTTCTCACACATTGGGGGCATTATTGTCCACCTGAAAATTCACAAAAACTAAAAACGAAAGTTAAGACAAAAATTCAACCGTAGAAATGTAGAGGAGAACGAGGGGAACAATTTTTGTGAAGCGGGATGGGTGATTTGATGAACGGAAGATGCACAAATGCGAGCTTAAAGGGTGGGTAAAAATTGTGTTTTAGGTTTTTGAAATAATTTGAGGAAGAGAAAGAGTTAGAATGAGAGAGATAATGAATAAAGAGAGGTAAAAAATTAAAATAAAAAGTAAAACTGCGTGTGGGCCCCACCATATCAGAAAAATCCTTTTAAAAAATTTTGAAAATCCTGGGGCGTGCTGCCTGACACGGGCCGTGTCCGGTGACACGGGCACCCGTGTCAGGTCACTGACTCACAAAAGCAACCAAAAATAAAAACTTACCCTTCAGGAGGTCTGACACGGGCCGTGTCCGGTGACACGGGCGGCCGTGTCAGCCCCCTGGAACCCACTTTTCAACTTCTAAAAAAAACATTATTTTTACGCTTTCCTGACACGGGCCGTGTCCGGCGACACGGGCACCCGTGTTAGGTCCCTGAAACTCTCCATTTTCCACCTTTTCTCTTCTTTTCTTTTAGATTTGAGAACTATCCTGACACGGGCACCCGTGTCAGGCCCCTGACTTCCAAAATTTTCTATTTGTCACTTTTTCCTTCGATTCCTCCTTTAACAGCGGCAACATACGTGAGTACCTACAAACAAAACAAACAAACATACAGAGACAAAAACACGGTAAGTAAAAACGCGTGGGTTGCCTCCCACGAAGCGCTTTGTTTAACGTCACATGGCTCGACGGTCGTCCGTCCTACCTTGTAAGACGAACGATATCCACTTGACCAACCGAATCTCCTTGGTAGTAGGGCTTCAACCTCTGTCCATTGACCTTAAAGGTATCTCCGTTAGCTTGATTTTTTAACTCAATCGCTCCATGCGAAAATACTTTGTGAACTACAAATGGTCCCGACCATTTAGACCTGAGCTTTCCAGGGAATAGTTTCAGCCTAGAGTTGTACAAGAGGACCAGTTGTCCTTCAAAAAACTCTTTCCTCACAATCTTTCTATCATGCCATTTTTTCGTTTGTTCTTTATAGACTTTGGCATTTTCATATGCACGGTTCCGAAATTCTTCTAGCTCATGGAGTTGAAGAATTCTAGAGCTTCCGGCTTGAGATAGATCCATGTTCAGAAATTTTGATGCCCGTAATGCCTTGTGTTCTAATTCCAACGGAAGATGGCAAGCTTTCCCGTAGACTAGTTGGTAGGGCGACATACCGATTGGTGTCTTGAACGCCGTTCGATAAGCCCATAATGTGTCATCCAACTTTGTTGCCCGATCTTTTCGAGAGGAACTCACTGTCTTTTCAAGAATTTGTTTAAGTTTCCTGTTTGAAACTTCCACTTGGCCGCTTGTTTGAGGATGGTAGGGAGTGGCTATACGATGCTTCACATTGTACTTCAGGAGTAATCTTTCCATGAGGTGATTTAGGAAATGAGTTCCTTCATCACTTACTAATGCCCTTGGTACTCCAAACCTCGCAAAGATATTCTCTTTCAGGAACTTCACTACAACCTTAGCGTCATTTGTCGGTAATGCCACTGCTTCAACCCATTTAGAGACATAATCCACCGATACCAGGATATAGTGTTTTCCAAATGACGGTGGAAATGGGCCCATGAAGTCTATCTCCCAAACATCAAACAACTCAACTTCTAGCATGAAATTCTGGGGCATCTGGTACCTCTTTCATATAAATTATTTAGAATTAATTCTCTACTTTTGTATTAACATGTTCAATACTTTTTAGTGTGTCCTTGCTCATCACTTGTTGTATGCATGGATATTTATGTGTTTTATTGTATATTTTATTCTTGCATAATAAGTTTAATTATTAATATTAAAAAATGAACAAAAAAAGATAAAATCGAAAATACCAAAATATTTAATCTTTCTTCTTGAACATAAAAGATTTGTAAGAGCCTACCAGACTTCGTGTGTGACCTAAACTTGACTTGAATCATTATTAGAGACTTGTGATCCTAAATTGCAAGGTGGTTACCATTTGTCACTTTTAATCCTTTGAACTTGTCTTGTTGCTATTCATTACTTAGCTTATGACACATTGCACACACACGGTTTCCTTTTGGGCTACCCTACAACGAGTATCTTTATTTCTCGCATTGATCATCCCTTGTACTTTTTCATGTATTCCTCCTCCGTTTGATGTACTTTGTTATTTTATTTTCCGTTGTTTTGCTAGTTAGACATCTAAGGAATTAGGACCGAACCTTAAAGCATTCTTGATCCACATATCAAGCCATACCTCAATTTGTAAGCCGATTGCCTTGTGCATCGCCATCAACCTTCTCCGCATCATTTCAAATCTTTTCTTAATAAAGCAACAAAACCCTTGATCCAACGTCAAGTGGCATTTTTTTCAATAAAATTCAAAACACGATAAAATATGATTAGGATTGCGCGCCACGAGCCTTAAGTGGTGGAGAAGGAGTGAGAATTGATCTTCTCCTACACTCACTCTGAGTATTTTGAACACAAGACACTCGACTTGGTCGTTCGAAATATTTACCTCTATCCATTGTCTTTAGTGCAATCTTAATCAAGAACAACTTTCTTTCAAAACCCTAAAAACAACATCAACACACCAAATTTCTTTTCGCTTTAGGGCATCATTTGAAAACCTTTTTTCAAGGTATAAAATCAACCAACACATAATCATTTCTCAAACCTTCGAACTACGGAGCTGTGATTCTTCACTTCTTTCAAGTGAAGATACGTAGGCACAAGGGTCCCAATCCTTGGTGAACACTCTAATAAAAAACCAACCCTCTGTCCCTTTAACAAGTAGACCTTTAGAATATAACTTCCATTTGGGCTTAGACAACTTAGATAGTTCTCATCGAGTACGATGGATGTGAGGGGGTGCTAATACCTTTCCCTCACATAACCGACTTCTGAACCCAAATTTGGTTGCGAGACCATTTTTCATCTTTAAGGAGTTTTATCGTTATTTCCTCGTTGCTTTTAAAATAAATAAAAGTTGATGGCGACTCTATGTCATCTTTCCCGTAGCGACAACACTCATTAGTTCATTCGGTTTCGTTATACCCTTTCATTTCATTTCATTTTTTATCTACTAACACATAAAATCTATCTATTTTTCTACCTACTATTTAAACGTCATATCCTAAAAAAAAAATATCGTCATATCCTGGTCAGAAAATAATAATCTCATAATTTAAATTTGAATTTGGATAAGAAAAAGTGAGTGTGTGTGATACTGATAATATAATTTCTACCTAGTTATATATATAAATGATAAGATGTGTCCTTTTCAAAGAAAAAGTGAGTGTGTGTGATAATATAATTTCTACCTAGTTATATATAAATGATAAGATGTGTCATTTTCAAATCAAATAACGTTGCAGCTAAGCATCATTATGATTCTTGCCGGTTTCATTGATGCTCTTGTGATTGATTGATTTGTATAAGTATCGAAACCACATTATTAATGATGTCATTAATATACTCATTTAATTTTAAAAAAATGAAGTTAACATTGACATGATAAAAGTATTTTAGACAATCAGTTAAGTATGTATATTGATTGTGAAGAAAAATATGATTTTTATTTAAATTATTTATAAAGTAATAGTAATAAATTGATAGGGAAAACCTTTTTACACTGATAATATATACTTCCTCCGTCTCACAATAGGTGTTTTCTATGAGATTTTTACACTTTTTAAGATAATGATTAATTGTATTGATTTCAATGATAAAATTTGTTTAATTTACTAAAATAACCTTATTAATAATAGATAGTGGAGTAGTTAAATAAATTAAAATACAATAAATAAGAGTAAGTTAGTGGAAAGAAATAATAAATATTACATTGGTATTCTAAAGGGATAAATAATTTGAGACAAATAAAAATAGAAAAGAAGACACCTATTATAAGACGGAGGAAATACTAATTAATTTAAAAAGTTTACACCGTCCAATAATTTGATTTTAATGTCAATTACTTTTACAATATAATGTTTATGAATTGAGTGGTGCTATGTTGACACTTGATCAAGTTATACCGTATTTACACCATAAGTTTTTCAAAGCAATTTAAATGTAACACAGAAATCAAAGCATTAAAAAAATTATTAAAAAAACAAATGGTACATGTAACTGTATATATACGGTGTTGATGTAATTATAAAATAAGTTAAAAAAAGCAAATGGTACATGTAACTCTAGCATTTCCCTTATGAATTATAGAATAAGTTAATAATAGTTTAATACCCTGCCAACATCACATTCAAAAGTACAGCAGTATGCAAATTTGACAATAAAGATGTGTTTGAAACAAAAGAGAGAAGTATCAAAGAGAGAGGTTGTAAAGAGAAAAAGAATATACATAGGTTCCACCACATTTTACTATTTTCTTATTATAGAAAAAAAAGTAAAGAGAAATGCAAGTTTTTCCATTGTTTCTAATTATGCCCTTGTTTTTTACGTGATGAATACATATTATTGGTTGCTTTTGTCTATTTCTATTCTTCCAAACCTATCATAGGCACGCCCTTTACAAATGCCAATAATCTTGTTCATAACACTCACATGCCTGGACTGTTGGATAATAGCAGCAATTCTGACATAGGGGTTTCTTTACCTGTTGGTCAGTGTGATTCTCATTATTGATATATGTTGTACTGTCAGTGTGATTCTCATTATTGATATATGTTGTACTCGTACGGGTGGACAGAAAAAATGGGACCGACCGAATCCGGCCCAGCCCGAGTGTATTTTGAGGTATTGGATCGGTTCGGTTCGGGCTGTCAGGTTGTCGGGTGGCTTAATAGGGTTGGGATGGTTTACTTTGGTCGGTTTCGGCTTTTATTCTTTAGCCCGTCGGAATCCGTAACCGACCGAATCCAGTAATAATTTTATGGGCCTTCAATTCCTATCCAACTTATGTTCACGTATAACCAGTCCATTAAACCAAATCCAAAAAATTTCAATACTTCTATCTCTTCTCTAACCCTAAACCTACATCTTCACATTTGCGCCGCATTCAAATCTCAACATCTCCATTTGTTCCTTTTCTAGTCTAAGCCTAAGCTTTCGGATATCTCGATCTTCATCTTTGTGTTTTGATTTTCGTGTTCTGAATCCCCAACTTTCACCATTTCTTCATGAATCACCTTCACCTCTTATTCATCTTCATCTCACCGACAATTTCCGCGATTATCTCAGTAGTTGAAAGGTTAGTGGTTTTTCTTTATAATTTACACACTTTTGAGATTTAAAGTTAGTGTTTGTTTGTGATTAGATTTGTGTATGTGCTTTCCTTTATTAGGGTCTGATTTGCTAATTTGATACATTCTGTTAGGGTTTAAGTTAATTTAGTTAGTTTAAGTTTAAGTTTATTATTATGTTTGTTAATCTGATACATTCTGTTAGAGTTTGATTTTTTTCACGAACATATGCTTTATGTAAAATATGCTTCTGTTTTGAGTTTTTCCCTAACTTCAGTTTATTTTTTCTACATGGAAGCGCTTTGGAACAAGCAGAGGCAAAATCTGTGAGAAATGCAGGGAGTTGGATCTGAGAGCATCATCTTCCTTGTTGCAGCATATGTTGTATTTTTATTAACATATGATGAAACATTTGGAAGAATCCATGTATAAAGCAAGAAGATGATGATGGTAGGAAGAGCTATTTTGTTTATCATGATATATTGTTGCATTTGTTTATAGTTTTGATTTGTTGTTCTTGTTGTTGTTTATAGTTTTGATTTGCTTAATGTGCTTTTAAATCTTTTGAAGCTTTGAATTCTTGACATGGCTTGATTGGTTCAACCTAAGATTCAATTGAAAGAAAAAGCACAAGAAAGTCAGATCCAAAGGTTTGTTGATATCAATTAAAAAAGCAATTTTAATGTGCATTAGATCCAAAGGTTTCTCATATATTTGTAGCAACAAAACATGCATCTTATTTTGAACATTTACAGTTTGTTTGTTTTGGTCCAACTTTTAAGATAAGGGTATTGTTGCATTGTTCTATACATAAGGTTAAGTGACATTTTATTTGAAAAATACTTGCTTTAGGATATCTTTATGAGACGTAAACTCTCCAAAAATCCTTGCCCTCTGAATTACCTTGCTACTTTTTTCAGTTAAAATGATGATATGTAAGTTTGTCTATTGGAGTGCTGGATGGATCATATACATGATTGGATAGGAGTGTCAAACTGCTGCTTCCAGCTTCATTCAGACATTTTTCTGTATTTATCACATTTTTTTTATCTTTGTGTGTTCTTCAATATCTTTGTTTTTCTTCATCAACTTCATCAATATTTTAATTTTCTCGTGCACAGTGTATAATTTAGTTTCAGTCTTTTGGGGGTTTAAAAACAAATTGAAGTTGTACAAAAGTTGTATCAATCTTCCACAACTGTGTAATGAATGGGCTTAAGTATGCTGAGTAGAAATGATTTTAACTTATCATATCTTTCTTTGCAGATTGAGAGATTCCAATATGTATACATCGACGATACAGATGTCTACATTGCAGATTGGTAATTTAAAAGGTAATTTAAAATCTGCTCTTGAATTGGTTGCATATTTAATATAAGAGATTCTAACCATTATAAGAGATCCTAGCAATTTGTTTCTGCATTTGTATAATATGAATTATCTTTTTCAAATATAAGTTTGCTGATTATAACCATTATATTCATGATTCTCTCTTGATTTTGTTGCAGATTTCCATTAGGATTGGTTTATGAGTAATTATGTGTAATATGACTCTTTGACTTGAAAAGTTGCAGGTTTAAAATTAGTGTTATTCTATTTATGTTAGTAAATTGAGATGTGTTGGGTTTTGATTGTCTTAATTACTATTGCTATTGAAAGTTATTAATATTGATTTTACTGTTTTTTAAGTGTTTAAAATCAAAATTGAAATTGGAACCATGAAAATCATTAGCTTTATAATGTAAATTATGATTTTCAAAACTGTCTTTTTTGCTTCAACTAATTAATTAATTGTGTTTTTTTGTTATGACAGATTCTGGATGTAGAGGCAAAGCTAGAGGCAAACAATGAGAAAGAACTTGTTTTAAACTAAATTAGTTTTATTTTAAAATGTATTATTTTATTGTGTATTATGGTTAAATTATTGGGTTTTATATTTGACTTATTTAATATGGTTTTTTTTTTTATAGATTTAATATCTCATCAAAAAATTTAAATGTAATTTAATTTTGTATTTTGGTTATTTATTTGATTTTGTATTTATAATGTAAAATATAAAATAAGTCAAAATTAATCTAACTTAGAAAATAATCCAATTTTTAAAATAAAAATAATTCAACGTGATAATTTTTAAAAAGTGAATTTCTGTTTTAAATTTTACTTGGACTAAAATTCTGATCAGGCCCATTAAGGATCAACCCTTAAAAAGTGTTAAAAAAATTAATGATTTTTGGATTTGGGCCTGAAAATTGAGTTAGCCCAATTAATAACTGAACCCAAAATTAACCGGTTCTTGTACCCGAACCCGATTCAGCCCGAACCCGAAAAATCGAACATTAATCCGGTCGGAAATTGGGCCAGTTAGTCTCACCCGTAGGTTGGTTCGGTTGGGGGTTATGGGCTCGAACCCGAACCGGCCCGAAGCGATGTCCACCCCTATGTTGTAGGGTGTGTTTGGCTTGTAAGTGAAGTTGTGAAGAAAGAAATAGATAAGAGAGAAGGTAAGAAGAGAGAAAAGGATGAGGAGTAAAATAGATTTGTAGTATTGTTTGATTTAAGAGAAAGAAAGAAGAAATAGAGAAGAGAGAAGTGTTAGATATTTTTAAAAGTACTATAATATCTTTATGATAAAAAACATTTTAAAACAAATTAATTTAATTTAACATTAATTAATTAATTAATTAATTATATCTTTTTATACAAAATACTAATTATTTTCACTACTTATTTTTAAGAGAATTTTTTTTATATCATTTATGTTTAATATATTTTATTGTAGTATTTAACAAATTTTGTTTATCCTTTTAAAAATACAAATTTAATTTAATTTATTAATTATTCTTGTTTTTAAACTAAAAAAAACAATTAAAAATATTACAGTTCATTCAACCACCCTATAAAAAATAAAAAATTTAAAATACTCTATTATCAATCGAAAATTGATTTTGTAAAAATAAAATTGCAGAAATTAATCGGTCATTATAAAAGAAAGTAACATTGTTTATATTTTGGAGTATATCTTAAAAAAAGTAACATAGGTTGCAGTTTATAAAAAAAAGTAACATTGTTTATATTTTGGAGTATATCTTAAAAAAAGTAACATAGGTTGCAGTTTTAAAATGTCTTATATTTCTTATGTTTTTTCCAGCTATTTACAACATAAAAAGTGTACCAATTTAACAAGACAAGGACAAAAATGGAAGATGAATAATTTAGTTGCTTTCTTCCTACTTTCTTCTCATGCCAGACGAGAAATGAAAAACCTGTAGGCCCCACTCTTTTTGAATCGCTCTTAGCAATTTCTCTTCATACCATGCAAAAGAAATACAATCGCTCTCTTTAAGTTCTCTCTCTTTAACCTCTTTCTTCTCAACTTCACTTATACCAAACACACAGGTAGTGTTTTCTTTGCAACTTTTGCTAGACAAATTCACATCTAGGCTAAATTTGTTTAAGCGGAGAGTGGTTGTATATATTAATGGAGTTTTTTTATCCTATATGTGAGAGTTTTGTTGAGTCAATTTCTCATTTATTTGTTACTTATGACTTAGCTTGGACTATGTGATATGAGATCTTAAGTGGTTGGATTGGCAGGTGGTTCTCCCTTGTGAGCATATTATATTTTTTAGTTTTTTTTTTTCTCTTTACGTGGTAGGTCAAAGAGTAAGGGTGATTATCTTATGATTTAGCATGCACTTATCTGCTCCATTTGGTGGTCATGGTACCTCTCTTGAGAATCTCATCTCTGTTGATGGTGATTTAGGTGGTCTGAGTTCTAACTCGTTCCCTTGTTGAGTTGTTGTTGATGATGATTTAGGTGGTATGAGTTCCAACACTTTTTCAAGCAATTATTTCTACCTACACAAAGTTACTTTTAACAAATGAATCATATATTTCTATTAATTTTCAATAGAATTTTTGAAGTTAATATTTTGGTACCCATGAATGGAGTATATTTATATTTATATAATTCTTTCTTTGTATAACCAATTAACTCCACTAACTCATACTTCTCATTCTCAATTTACTAATTCTTCATTTGTATAACCGACTTTTTCCACTAACTCATAATCTATAATCTATAATCTATATTATATATGAAGGGAAAAATGACTTGCGGTGTAGTCTATTTTATTCCATTTTTATCCTTAACTACTTTTACTATTTCCAACTTCATCTTTGCAGTTATTTTCTCTATTAATTTTAAAAATAAATAGTAATTATTATTAACCGCTTATTACTAACTGCATTCAAACCATAATCTCTCTTGATTCTTTATATAGTAGTAGCCCTCTTACGTTATTCTTTGTCATTCAATATAAACTGTTTTTTCTTTTTCAAAAACACAATGGATGTTATACAAATCTTTTTTTCTCAATAGCAATTTTTGTCAACAACTCATCTAATTATTTATCCAATTATTTATGACAATAGCAATTTTTGTCAAATTATCTTGAAAAAAAGAATCTGAGAAAAATCTATGGAATTCAAATATAATTTACACACATTTTTATTTTGCATGGTGGTGATTTTGGAAAAATTCACACGAAAATATAGGTGAGTAAATAGTTATTGTCATTTTTGTCAAGATAGTTATTGTTATTATTTTTAGATTTTGAAATGATTCAGAGGAATATGTTTGTAAATAGTTATTGTTATTTTTTTTCAAAATAGTTATTGTCATTATTTGTATTATTGTTGTTGATTTCAAAACTTATATTATTGTTTGCATTATTTTTGAATCAATATTGTCAAAAATATTGATTTTGCATGTACTATCTCAGTTGCAAGTCTTCGTAAGTCTTTGTAAATGCATCTTAAAAGAATATTGCTCATCATAAAATTGTTAAAGACTGAAAACAAAACTGCAATGGTTTTAGATTTTAAGGCACACATTCATTGTCTCCTATATCACAATCTCTCTTTTTTTCTATTACGTTTTTTTCTTTATGATACTAACATATTTTTTGTTGTATTTTTTTAATAGAAAAAGTTAGTTTTTAATATTTATGAATATTTATCTCATTTAGAGAGATTAAAATCAAAATAGAATGTAAAGTAAATTTATCATACTTTATACATTTATTTAAGTTGATAAATAATTAATTTAAAACAAAAATTAATTTTAAAAAAATATTTTTTAATTTTTTGCATGTGCAAATTAAAAAAAAAATAGACCGATAAACATAAGAGTGCATATTGTAAAGTTTATTATAAACATAACTTAAATTAAAATAAAAATTAAATAAAAAACATCCATTTATATTTTAACGTGTTTGTATTAAAAAAGCGGACATACGAATACGACAGTGCCCATTTGGACGCTAATGGTATATAAAGGGAATAGATGATTTTGAAGTGGCCTTAATTTTTTCCTTAATTACCCCTCAGCTTCAATTAAAATAACTGTATTTTTAAATTAAAATTTTTAGCGCAAAAAGTAATTTCAAATGCAACAGGGGCACGATTTTATAAAATAGAAGAGTGTAGTTTGTGACGGTATTTCTTTTACTCTTATATATTTAAAACATGCACTTTGTGTTTCATTGTCCAAAGTGGAAAAAAATTTGCAGGTTGGTATTATCTTTCTTCTCACCTTCTCTAAATGTATGATTCTTATTTTGTTTCTTCACATATTTTCTATAATTTCTGTAATATATACAAATATTCATGTAGATTAGTTATGTATTACAATCTACATGAATTTTGCTATTCTAATTGTTGTTTGATGCCTATTATTGCGTATCCAATAATTCCGAAACAAAAAACTTTTTTATATGACCGACTTTTTTATGCTTAACTTTTTTTATTGAGTATTAAATCTAGAAGAAATTTCATGTAAAAAAGTTGGGTCATATTAAATATGGTTTACGAGGAAGGAATTAATTTTGAGAATTTCTTATTATACCCCAAAGGTTTTTTAGGCACCACGCTAAATTCCGCTTTTGCCTTCAGTTTTCGAATATGCACATCCAGACATACCATTTTTTTTAAAAACGTTGATTTGTTCTGGATGTACATATCAGAAATAATAGCAGAACTTTATTGTTTGGAATGTGAAGAGCTAAAGAATGAGGGGGCGCAATTCTGACGCGAAGTTATAAAAAATGGTTTCGAATTTGCACATCAGGAATTATTTCTGATATGCACATCCGGAATAAATCAACGTTTTTAAAAATAATGGTACTTCCGGATGTGCATACTCAGAAGCAGGGGATAAAAATGAATTTTGCGTGGTGCCTAAAAAACTTATAAGGTGTATTAAAAAATTTCTTAATTTTAAGTGAATTATTTCTTTCATATAATTGATTGAAAACTTTCAAATATAAATTCAAAAGAAAATTGCAATGGAAGGAGATACTTTTGTGCGCGAAATTGATGGAGACTTCGAAAATCTATCGATAAATCATGTGCTGAGTATTCTAACATATCTTATTTATTCAATTATGGAAGACATGATACAATTTTTTCAAACAAATATTATATTGTTAGAATTTTATATATATTCCTGATCTCTACTGTGTATACATTGGATAATGAGAGAGAATATGTTTGATTTATTAGTATATTTATGTTTACAGGTAGAATATATAAATATAATTGTTGATATAATGTATTTTTCTGAAGTTTTAAGTCGAAAATACGTGTGATGTTAGGTTGTTCGTTAAACATTGTTGACGAGGATTGAAATTATCGTTAAAAGGAGAAATCTATTAATTAATCTTCCACAAAATTTATCAATGTCAAACTTGAGAGAGAACTCTTCATATAAATAAATATATGTTTATTTCATTCTCTACTTTATTTCATTGATGTTTATTTTATATGGTTATATAGCTAATTTAAATTATAACTAAAATTAAATAAAAAAATACGTTTAAATTTTGACGCGTGCGCACATTAAAAAAAGAACAAAATTTATTTTCCATTTTAAAAATTAATATAAAAAAATTCATAATAATATATCCAAATTTGTTTTCTTCTCATTCTCATTTAACTATAACTCGATTATGCTACAAATAAGACACTTCAAAATTATTCATTAATAATAATTATTATTTAAAAATGGATAAAAACGAGAAATCTAAGATTAATAAAATCATAAACAAAAATAGTTAATTATTTATTTATAATTAATTAATTTAAAAATGGTTTAAAAAATGGGACACGTTGTTTTACTAATTCTTATTTTTTCTAAATATTTATTCTAATAATTATTCCACTAACTAACTGATCGTACCTGGATCAGACAGTTGAAGTGGCCGGCGACGTCTTGAAACCTGCAGCTCCGGTGAAGGTGATACGGTCGGGGGGGGGGGGGGGGGGAGGTACCTGCAATGTACTCCGACGCTCAAGTAAGAAAACTGTCAGAGAAAAGCAAGTACAGAAATTAGGTTGGAGTGTGTAAGATTGCGTAACATGACCCTCTCAATGGAGAGGGTATTTATAGAGAGCCCCCAGCGCGGGGCCAACGGTTACTTACATTGGGCTGGATTACCAGGCCCAATCCAAGTAACTGACAGGGCTTAGTGGCGTAGTGAAGACCAGTACGTGGTTTTCACCCTGGGGTAACCGCTCCTAAATCTCTGGAATTAGGGCAGACCGATTCCTTCGGGAGTGGGTGGTTATGGGAGAAACGTGTCCTCGCGGGGAGGAGGCTTGTGCGTCGGGGAGAGACGAGTCCTCGCGGGGAGGAGTCTTTAACGTCGGGGAGAGACGTGTCCTCATGAGTCTCGAAGAGGAGCGAGCATTGACAGGCTCAGCGCCTCTGCTCGACGGGATATGCAGTGTGCCCGACACTACTGAGGCGTGACACCTGCCCACATGAGCCTCATAAATGGGCCTCTGTTGGGCCTTCCAAGTCATGTGAGTTGGGCCTGCCCGGCTACTGGGCAGTCCCTGACCCAGTCCAGAAAAGGAGCCCCCCAAGTCGTTGATTCGAAGTGTCGGAGTAATGACTTAATGGCCAGTGGATACGTCGGGAAAATGTTGGTCGCAGGACAGTGGTGGAGGGATCCGACGGTCACTCCTAGTCGACTCAACGGGGAGCATATGTTCAGCTGAGTAGAGATCAACGGCAGATCCGGGCGTGGGAGTTCATGTCTGCTCGACCCAGCGGGGATGCGAGAAGTTTGATGTGAAAGAACGCGTGGGAAACTGAAAGGACGTGCGTGGGAAAGTGTGTGCCACGTGTCACACGCCATCATTGCCTAGGGCGGCTATCCTAGGGTAGTGTAATCGATTGCCTAGGAACTCCTCGAGTCTTGTGAATCCCTTATAAATAGGGGTCATCCCGTTTCAGTCACACCTTTTGCTCTCTCTCGCTTCAGACTCTATCTCTCTTGCTTCTCTCTTCCGCCGCCGTTCACTGTCGTTCGCTGCCGTGCCGGAACCTAACAGAAGCGAATTTCAAGTAAGTTTCCCTCTTTTGACCTTTTCGTTTGCATTTGTATGGTGGTTTCGTGGTGAACTGATGAAGTTCCCATAGAAATTACGAAATATCCGGCGAAAACGGCGAAAATTTCTTAATGCCTTGATGTTTTCTGATGAATCTCGCGGGGAGGAGGGATGAAAATCCCGGGGACGCAAAAAATGTCCCGGGGATCTGGGATGAACGTCTCTGCCGAATCTCGCGGGGCGAAGGGATGAGTATCTCGGGGACTCCAAGAATTTCCCGAGGACACGAGATGATTATCTCAGGGTCATCGATAACACCTCTCACCGCATGAGAGATCCCCTGGGGGAAGTCACCGGCGGTCAGTGAGTGGTCGCCTGGGGTTGCTCGTCAGTCGTTGGCGATGTCGCGAGGCCATGGTGGTCGTGAGGCCTCCATTCCTTTTTTTCGCCCTTTCACTTGATCACCAGTGGAGGGGTGGATTTGATATGGGTCATCGAATTCACCGTTTCCTTCTGTTTTTCAGGTAAATGGACGTCCCGCCCGTGGCTATAGGATCGTTGGACGTTGACGACCAACCCGACCTCCCGATGACAATTAACCATACCAAGGAGAGGGCTCTCGAGGAGTGGGTTAGCGATGAGCCCCTGAACATGGTATCCCATTTTATGGATGGGGACAAAGATGATATCTTCTGCACCGTAGAGCATCGACTAGAAGGCTCGGAGAAGACGTGGAAGGTGTTCCGACCCACGGCGCACCAGCGCATCTGCTCGACGTACCGGGGTTTGAGGTTCCCCGTGTACGAATTCATGTTCGATGAGGCGGGGGTGGCGCCTACCTTTCACCGATTTCCAACAGTTGGTGTTCGTCTGGCTGCGCCTGGCGCCTTCACAGCTTCATCCTAACTCCCTTGGCTTCATCCGCGCTTTCGAGCTCGTCTGTAAACATCTCAACATCGGGCGACTGTCCCCCTCTTCTTCTGAATTTTCCATCTCCAGAGACAGGCGGTCACCGGAAGACACGGCTGGGTGTCTTTTAAACAAGTGAGTAGCTTATTCCATACTTACGCAGACTCTATCCGTGACTTTAAGTATCAGTACCACGTCGTACAGTCGGCCACGCACGCAGCTCTGAACACGGTGTACCGTCTTGTTGTCCGAGAGGTCGACGGGCGTCGGGAAGAGGTCCTCGAGCCGAGATACCCTCTGTTGTACCCCAAATTTTATCCTTAGATCCATTTATCTTTCGCATATCATCTTAGGTCGATACTGCATACCTAACCCAATTCACCAGGTTTTGTTGTTTTGTTCCACTTATGAATCAGGTTTTATTTCAAGAGGCTTCAGGGGTTGATCAATCAAGGTCACCAACCCATCAATTTTTCATACTCTCAAGAGACCTCTCTCCATTAAGAGTTAAATGCAATGTAGCTTCATCACAAGTTCTTCATGGCTCAAGCTTTGCAGGATTGCCTCAAGGCATTCAGATCAATTGTGTATGCATCAGATTATCAGAATGTGGCAAAATATCAGTGCTTCATGATCAAGGATCATCAAGATTCAATCAGGGCCATTTATTCTGATTAATTTCAAGGCATGGCCATGACGTGTCATGTCGATTGCTCTGGTTCATCAAGGTTCAAAAGACTATTTGTTCAAGGTCTATTCACTTTGGTTTGAGATCAACATAGAAGATTCAAGGTTTCTACACATTTCTGGTGGTTCACTTCTTGAATTGATTCATGGTCTAATCGAAATTCGAAGTGTCAAGTTTCTTTTTTAATCCAAGTCAAGTTTAATTCCAATTTCCAGAAATGTCAAAGTGCACTCTAAATTCATTTCAAGTATCAATTTCAAGTTTATTCTAAATTTTCAAGTTCTAATCTCATGTCCAAGTCACAAATATAAAACTTTTTCCAAGTTTCAATTCTATTTTCAAGTTTTTTTCTTTCTTTCCAATTCCATTTAAATTTCATGTCACATAACCAATTTCAAAATTTCCAATTCAAATTCAATTTCATTTTAATTCAAGTTTCAAAATTCAAAGGTCCCATTTCATCCCAATTTTAATCAATTTTTAATATTAGGTTCATGTTCAAGTTCAAAGTTTCATTTTTATCATTTTTTACATTTGAATTGTTGTTAATTCCATCCAAAATCTACAAAATGTCAACCGATATTTCATTTTAGTTTCAAACTCAAAGTGTCACTCAAGATACCAACCACAAGATTATACATTAAAAACCAATGATTTGTTTAAATTCAGATTAAGGACAGTTCTGGCCTGTGTTTTCTTCTAGTCTCATGGACCCACACCACAATTTCAGCGAACCGTACAAAACTTTCCGCCTTTCTATCCTACGACCTGCTACTGAAAGCAACCAGCCACACAAACCTGCTGCAGCCGTTCCCTACACACTATACTCCCCTCTTTTATGTCAAAAGCCACAAAAACAATCCTACAGCAGGCCATTAACAAACCAACACGCCAAACCCGCCCAAAACCTTGCTTCAAAACCCCTCCAGCCTGCTACCTCTACTACCTCGAACCAATTTGCTTTGCAACCTTTCTGCTACACTACAACAACAAAACCTGCTAGCAAGTCGTACGGACAAATCAACCCTACACGCTGCTGCGCATCCTTGCTACGACAAACCTCTTCACACACACCACTACTCTGCAACACGGCACAACCACAGCCTGTACAACAATTGCAAACCACATAAAAAAGGAAAAGGAGAACGAGGTAAAAGGGGGAGGGAGGTAGTATAACAAAGGAGGAGAGAAAAGGAAAAACCTCATCTTCATTCGACCTTCTTTTCTCTGTAAAAACAATCACTCAAACTCCCTCTGATAAAAACCTCACCACATCTTCAACCCAAAAATCAAATCATAACCCACAACCCCAATAATCCTCCTTCAAACCCTCAACAAACCTTCTTCATACAACCAACAACAATCAAAAACCCAAATCAGTGCTAAATCGACCCCAGAAAAAGATGAAGAGAGAAAACAAATCGAAACACCAAACCTGAACAAATCAAACTCAAATAAGGGAGATTGGGACTGAACTGAGCCAATCGCGGAGACGGAGGTCCGCAAGGAGACGCAAGCGGAGTGAGGAAGAGAAGGTCGAATTTGGACAAGTTGTTTACTCCCATTTTCACGTGTTCTTTGATCGATTTTTAGAGGAGGCGAAAGGTAGTGTTTGTACGTTTTGATGTTGAAAGAACTTGTTTATTTCGCAAGCCGTGTCCTGTTTCCTTTGACTTTTATGATGGATGATGCTTCTTTTGATTTCCTTGAAATATACACGTGTGGTTTTTATTTCTCATTTTAGGAAGATGATGAAGCTTATTTAGTTTCTGATACATTTGTGGCATTTGTTTTTTAGTTTTTTTTATGAATAAGTGCGTTATTGATCTTTGGACCATGATGATGGGCTTGATGAGCCTGTATCCGATCTGCTTCTTTTCTTTGATCCACCCTCTTGATTAGCCAGTACATCTTGTTGCTGTTAAGACACCATTTGATTTGATTTTTTTATCTGCTGGATGTTTTCGTTGGGGGTGGGTGATGGGCTTTCAAGCCCAAGTGATCCCTTTCATTTTTCTCACACTCTTTCAAATTTCAGCGCCCTCCTCCTCTCTTTAAAAAAAAATCAATCAATTTTCTTTTTTGTTTGTTACTAACTTTTCCTTAACAAGTTTTTTTGAGTTTTTAATCTTTAGTCTTTCTATGTTTTTTACTAATTTTATTCATGTTAATCCACTTAACTTAGTGGTTCATTTTCATTTTATTTTCATTTGGGCCTATGACATTACCCACATCTTGATTTTTTGATTTATTCAAGTCACTAAAAATCATGATTTATATGAGGCCATTTTATTTTATTTTTGTTGGTCAATGATGATCTAAATCTTTATTTAGATGAGACCGATTTTATTTTCATCTCGAGGTCGTTTCTTTATTTTCGGGCCAATGACATAAAAACATCATAATTTTGTTGATTATTGCAAATCAATAAATTTTGATTATATGAGGCCGTATTTTTTCCTTTCGGTTGGTCAATGAAAGTCTAATAAAAAGAATATCGATTTTATCGAGTTAAATCTTGTTTTAGACGAGACCACCTTTTATTTTAATTCCACTTTCTTTATTTTGGGCCAATGATCTCACAAAAATCATGTTTTGTTGATTCATCAAAATCAATAAATCTCTTGATTAGTATGAGGCCGCCTTTTATTTATTTTTATTGGTCGATGAAAGTTAAATATCTAGATTATCGATTTACCGATATAAATCTTGATTAAATACGAGACCAACTTTATTTTTCACCTCGAGTCCATTTTCTTTTATTTGGGCCGATGATATCACAAAAATCACGACTTGTCGATCTATTCAAAATCATTAAAGTCTTGATAAGTATGAGGCCATCTTTTATTTATTTTTATTGGTCGATGAAAGTTAAATATCGAGATTATCGATTTACCGATATAAATCTTGATTAAAGACGATACCAACTTTATTTTCATTTCGCGTCTACTTTTATCTTCATTTTCATTTTTGATCAATGAAGTCTTTCTATTCAGGAATGTTGTTTATCGAAGCGATCATCCTTCATTATTTCAAATCTGTAGTGAGTGATCATCGAGATCTCTTTCTATACTTTGGGATCGTGATAGGTTACCTTCGACTAATCAATGAAAGTTTGTGATTAAGACGAGATCTCCACCTTTCTTTTCGTGTGGCACGATTGTATCGGAGAATGATCATCAATATCGTTTCTCCATCGTGTCTTAACACCAAGATTGAATTGTGCTTCCTCCTATAGTATAGTCTTCCTCATAGACCGTGCTACGACGGTTTAGCACTACATCGGACCCGATTCGCCGATCCAATAAATTAATCATTAACCACTGATTTTACTTTCAGTTAATATATCTTGATTTATTTTTGTTCATATTATCTTGATTATTATACTTGTTCATATTCATATTGTTTACTGTATATTCATACTTGACTCATTTGACCCTCCTTCCAAAGGAAATTTTTTTCACTTTGACTCCTAAGTCACAATCCATTCCCATTTCACCTTGGCCTCATAAGAGCCATTTTCCTCATAGTTTAGTAATAGGATAGATTTATCGTGAACTCTATGTGATTCTCACCATCATGAGTACTCACTTTCCCTTTACTTAGACTTATAGAGTTATCGTGAACTCTATGTGACTCTCATCATCATGAGTACTCACTTTCCCTTTACTTAGACTTATAGAGTTATCGTGAACTCTATGTGACTCTCATCATCATGAGTGCTCACTTTCCTATATAACTTAGACTTAGAGAGTTATCGTGAACTCTAAAATGATCTTATACTCATTTCCCTTTGGAACTTTGACCACAGTCAATGGTTCCTCTTTCACCCTTAGTTAGGTGAACTACGGTTGCTCTGATTCTTTAGTCAGATACGTAGGCACAAGATGCGACGTCTTGGCGAGCATACTTAGTGTATACATACCTAGGTCTTTACCAAGCGAACATAACATAACATAAACTAAACAAGAGGTTCCTGTAGAGTACTACAGATACTTAGGGTGCTAATACCTTCCCTTAGTATAACCAACCCCCGAACCTTAGATCTCCCCCCTTTTTAGGTTTTCTCGATCTTGAACCTTTCCTTTGGATAAATCAAAGTCGGTTGTAAAAGAAAATGATGCAAGTTAATTAATAGCTTGTTATCCGATTTTCACCGCAACACCCTCTATTCTGGACGGAGGAACATTTCAAGAAGGGGACTGAGACTTACATCGTCAGCCCTGGGAAGCTTTGCGAAGGAGACCGACTGGCACACGAGGCTATAGTCAAGTACGTCGCTGGGTTTAGCAAAGCCAAACTCCTGTGGCCGAATGGGGATTTCGTTCTGGGTGACGATGGGGAGATTCGTACGAAACGTAGTTTGATTAATACGAAGGCCCTCCTTGAGACGTTTTCTGACGAGGATGCCATAAAATTATTAGGTGGTGGCGACCTCCTCGATCAGTTTTCTGTATATATTATGAGTTTTGATAAGTTTTATTTACTGATGTCTTCCTTTTTCTTTTGCAGAGAAAATGCCGACTGCCGAGGAGCGTCTCAAAAAATTGAAAGCCAGTCGAGCTTCGAAGAAGGGTCGTGTTGAGCAGCTTTGAGGACAGCGCTCCGCCACGGCTTCAGTCCTCCCAGAATCCTCGGCCTCTCCGCAAGGGAGTCAGTCCCCCAGCAGCCAAGGGTCCCCGAAGAGGCCGCGCACAGACGAGTCGGTTCATGTCGACCTGACGGTGGATAACAGTCCCCCCCTGAGAAATTCACCCTTCCCCCCTGCCATGTGAGGCCCCACTTCTTCTCGGATGCCAACTTTCCAGGCATCCCTGATGCTGAAGTCCAGGCTGTCCTGGGTGCTCCTCAGGCTTCGAGGAGGAAGGTTCTACTTGAGGATTTATCTGCTTTGATGCGATTCTGCTCGACGGCGTTAGTCCTGAACGATGAGACTTGTCCAGCGGCTGAGCTGACCAAGTTGCAAGAAAGGTTCAATTTCGTTGCTGCCGAGATGACAAAGGCGGGCAAGGAGCTGACCGAATGTAAAGAACATAATCGATCTCAGGCCAAACTCCAAAAGCAGTAGGATGAACACCTGAAGCAGCTGGAGGAGAAGTTGGGAAGAGCCGGGGAGGAGAGGAAAAGCCTCTTGGAGAAGATGGCTGAATTGGAGGACGTTGTTCGCCCCGCTGAGGAAGAAACTGAGGAAGATAAGTTGCTGAAGTCGCGGGCAGCGCTGATCGCTAAACTCCGAGAGTCCGAGCAGGACAACCTTGAGGCCGCTAAGATAGGTTTTAAGAACACTGTGTGGCAGCTCGAGATCCTCAATCCCGATCTCATCACGGAGGGGGCCCACTCCGACTACGATGTGGTTGATGGTCAGATCGTGCGGCCGGTGGAGGAGGAAGATGTTGATGGGGTTGAGACCGAACACGAATAGCCAGAGGGGACTACCGCAGAGTAGGTTTTGCTCTTTTGTGTCATTTGGCCTGCGAGCCGTTTTATTTTGTTCTCTTTTGTTTGCCCAGCCTGCGTGCCAAGGGATGTTGATATACTTGTAATATTGGTACAATGGGTTTTTTTGCCTGGATTTATATTTTGCTTGTTGTATTTATATGTGTGTGATGTCTTATTTGTTTAAGTAATTTTGCCTAAGTAATGCGCTGATTTTGGGATATTTGCTTGACTTCAATGTTCCTCGCCAGTTTAGGGAACTGGTCGGGTGGTCGGAGGCGTACTTCGCCTTTCAACGGGGCGAAGAGTTCGTTCGAAGTCTTAACCTCGTGGCGTGAACTTCCCATCGCGAGCTGGGTGTTCTGCCTGCATGGTACGGCGATGACAGAACTCGATTGAGGCGTCCTCGTCGGATCAACGGTCTTTGTGCACACATAACGCGGCCCTGATCGTCGTGTCTAAGAGGGGTGTCGCGCTTGTACCTCAGCCGCCCCCGTAATCGCGACGTTGGGTGTCGCGGGCAGTGTTTAACTGTAGTACTGCTTGAGTTTTTCAGCATTCCATGGTCGAGCAAGTTCTTCCCCGTGTAGATTTTCAAGGAAGTAGGCTCATGTCCCCGTTTTCCCACAGACGCGGTACGGGCCCTCCCAGTTCGCGGCGAGTTTGCCTTCTCGCGAATCTTTCTGGTTCCTGCGTAGGACGAGGGTGCCCACTTGAAAATCCCGCTTAATAACTTTGTTGTTATAGCGTAAAGTAATTTTTTGTTTAAGTGGGGCTTCCTGGACGGATGCGCCCATTCTCGTTTCCTCGACGAAGTCGAGTTCTTCCCTCAGGGCTTCACTGTTGGCCTCTTCGTCGAGGGGGGCTTCTGTCCTCCCCGACGGTTCCCGGATCTCCACGGGGATCACCGCTTCCATTCCGTATGTCAGACGGAAGGGAGTCTCTCCGGTTGTAGAATGTGGGGTTGTTCGGTAGGCCCAGAGGACGCTGTGGAGTTCTTCGACCCACCTTTGTTTGGCCTCGCCGAGTCGGCGTTTCAATCCTCATAGGATCACCCTATTTGCTGCCTCGGCCTGCCCGTTTGTTTGGGGGTGCTCGACCGACGTGAAGTGCTGTTTCGTGCCTAGTTTGGCGACTGTCGCTCCCGAAAGATTTGCATCCAACGGTACAAACGCGAGAGTGGCGCAGAAAACACAGAGTCGCCAGCAATGTGTATTTATCCCTGGAGAGGGAAAGGAAACACTGCATAAACCTGAAGAGAAAGGGAAAGAACATGGTCTCACGACCAAGGGAAACGGGTACGGGAGTCGGTTACGCGAAGAGAAGGTGTTAGCACCCAACACGTCCATCGTACTCGATGGGATCCACGCTTGCTATCTAAACGGAGGGTGAGCTGTCCTACTATCTATGGCTGAACAAAAGAAAACGGGGATGAGGGTGACTAAGACGGACTCGGTAGGACATATTTGATGCCCTAGGCCTACGTACTCCCTCAGTGTAATGGGAAAGTCAGAGTCAACGTAGTTCGGACGGGAACTGTGGGGGAAGGTTGCTCGCCAAGATAATCGCTGTCTCGTGCCTACGTATCCTCAATCGGACGAGAGAGAGGAATCAGAGCTGACGTAGTTCGTGGGTACGACCACGGATGGGTAAGTGTTTTTTTACGTGAGCGACGAGCTCTTTTCTGAAAATGAAGTTTGAAACCCAACAATCCCGAAGGATAAAAAGATTTGAATTGGTTTTGTGTTTTTTAGACAGAAGTGTTTTAAGTTAGTTCGTAACCTACATTGAACCAAAGTCTACCATGCGGGAACGAGTGAATCACATGGTCGCCCCCAAATGGGACGTATTCTAAACACTCTAGAAGAGGAGGGGGGACCCCTCGTTCTTCATTTCCTACACTTAAGGCTCGAGCGCAATATACGTTATATTTTATTAAGTGCTTTCAAGAAGTTTTGAGATGAGAAGAGAGACGACACAAAGGAAACTCTAAAGGGAAACTAAGAGTCCTAGTGTTATCATGCATGGACACCCTATGGTTAGTGAGGCTCAGGAGAGATGACTACCTAAAACCTAATGCTAATCCTACTCCAAGCTTAATCAAAAATTAAGTTGGACTAGGTAGCTCTAAGGGGAAAAGAATCCAAGACTTAATCAAGTCTTGAGATTCAAGGGAGGAAGAGAGTGAAAGGGAGGGGAGAAGCATCTTAGATGCTAAAACAAACACAAGTAAGAAAGCTTAAAAGAGAAAGGAGAAGTTAGAATGTGGATGACTATCCACATCCCATTCACTTACCATTAGCCCCTACATGGTTAGCAAAAACAAACATAAGCAACAATAATACAAATGAAACCCTAACAAAGTACAACCCAAAGAGAAATGATTACAAACCATATAAAACTCACCCAAGTCAGAATGTGCACCTTAAGGGTGACCCATAATATTTACCAAACAAACTCAAGCAAAGAGAATGCAAACAAGTGGCAAAATATCCAAGAAAGTCATCAAAGAAGGAATAGAAGAAGAATGAGTGGATATGCAAGGGTATCATGCAAGAATGCTTCAAATAAAATCCAATTCAGAATGTGGATGACCTAAGCATGTGCCTAAACACGTTATACAAGTGTCACACAAGGCATACAAGCAAATATCCAACATTAGGAATCATTAGGAGAAGAAGAAAGAAGCATGTAAATGAAACATGTTAAAGGATGCAACATGAAGCATGGATAGCATATGACATGAATACCAAACTCCAAGTTCAGAAACATACATCAAATGAGATGCAAATAAGTGATATGGCATGGCATACACAAACCAAACACAAACCAAAAAGAGGCATAGATGAGAAGAAGTGAGAAAGTAAGTCAAAAAGAGGCATGTAAATCAACATTGAACATGTGCACCAAATATGCAACAACCTCATACCAATGACCTATAATGATAATCACATGACTTATAATGATTCAAACATGATTCATGAAGTCAAATAAACAATCCCAAACAATGGCACAAGTGCCTTCTCAAACGGGTAACCAGACATGATCCAAAGATGTGCATAAAAGAGACCTCCAACAAAAAGCAATCAAGCAATTAGCAAATCAACTTCAGAAATTACCAAATTAATTATCACAATACCTCAACCAGAACCAAATATCATATTAAAAAATCAAGCAAAAATTCACAAGATAAGGCCTTCAATCGAACATGCAAAGTCACATAGAAACTAGGAACAAGTATGCAAAAGAGAGGGACCAAAATGCAATATGAACAGAATTTAAAAATGTGAGAAAAATATTTTTATGCACTTCAGAATGTTTATGAAACAATGCAAAAAGAATGGGTTCAAGATCATGTATAGATGATGAGAAATAAATTCTACAAGTTGAAGCGTGCAAGTGAAACAATTCACAAAGAAAATGATCACATAATTAATTCAGACATCAAAAATAAAATAAAAAAAAGGAAAATAAAATTTGGAAAATTTTTATAAAACTAAAAACAAGCTTCGTGATTTTTTTCAGGATTTTTGAATGCATAAAAATGATTTTAAAAATAAAATGCAAATGCAACAAATAATAACAATAAAAATAAAGAAATAACCAAGGGGGGCTCAGATAGCAAGCATGGCACGTTGGAAATAAGAGATGGGCTTAAACTGGGGTGCAAAAAGCAAGGCGCAAGGCCAATGGTCCACTAGCGAAGGTCAAAGGAAAATAATGGAATTCAGTCAACACTCAGATTCAAATAGGACCACAAGATCAATCTCACGCTCACCACTTAGTCAATCCAAATAAAATGTAGTCATGATCAATGGTTCAGATTAAGAGCACACCATAATCAAGTTAACATGCACACATCAAAGCAATCTGAACACCATACAAACCCCACGTGATAGGCACATGTCTATTTTAATGTGTTGTCAAACATACAGCCACACGATCAAAACAACGCACCAGATTAAATCAAACATTTAAAAAGTAATTTAAGATGAGTGGCTAGGATCATACGCACACAATAACAAGTGTGGAAAGGCACGCACGCAATTAATAAAAATAAAACTGAAAATTAAAAATGTGGCAAGCTGATGACCGTAGGATCAAACGAATCAACGGTTAAAACCTCATCTTCTCCACAAAAACCTCCACTGGCCGGAAACATAACCAGTCGCCGGAGCTAGGGCTCCGGTCACCTTCTCCGGTGAGCTGCAACCAAAACTTTTCCAGAAATTGCATACGAGTATACCATTTTGACCAAAAAAAGATGAGGATCACAAATATCATATTCATTTCCACAAACAATCACCATACAATGCAAATCGAACAAAATAAAGTTTGGATCCAAAACTTAAATCACCAAATACATCCATGATACACGTCCAAAATCAAAACAAAATAGATCATCATGCTCAGTGAACTTCATAGATCATTATGCACATCTAAAATTCAAGTTCTATGAGTATGAAATCAACACCAACCTGAACCTTGAAGAGCTTGAAATCCTCCAAGAAATCCCTTCAAAAACTGCAGATCTACTCCTTGGAACCTCTAGTTGCAAAATAAATGCAACTAGAGCTTGAAACCGTGCTAGATCTTGAGGTTTGAACTTGAATCCTCTTGAACTGAACTTGATGAAATCCTCAGTATGAGCTCCAATCAGTGGTTGATTATTGCTCTATTCTTTTCACTGATCAAGAATGTGAAGAGAAATCTCAAAGAAACTCCAAGGAGAGTGAGTTTCGAAGAGAGGAAGTGTGAGAGCAAAAAATCAAACCTGAGCAAATGAGAGTCTCTGACCTAGCTGTGAGGGTATGAGTAAGCTTATATACTCTTGATTATTCCACTGATTAGGATTAGCAAGTGATTAGAACCTTGGTTAATGAGATTTGGATGAATTTGTAAATTTGCACCTTGTATCACCACCACTAATCCACACGTGCTAAGTCCTTGTAATCAGCATGATTCACCTCTAATTTACTTATTGATCACCTCTGAATTGTACTTGGGCCTTGCAATGACTTGGTTCATGAGATTCGAATCCATTTGCAATTTTGCATAATGTGAAAACAATGAGAAATATGGCATGAAATAACTTGATTCAAAAGCCAAACTTGTGCCAAATGAAGTGTACTTGAGTGTGATAATCTGACTTGAGTCATTAGAAGCCCTTACAACTCATTTTGAACTAAAATACCAAAGGTGGAAAAAGTGATACATGTGAGAACCCTTAAAAACACCTTGCCATCTTTTGACCATAACTTGAGTTCTACAAATGGTATGGAAACCATCTAGTACTTTTTGGAAATGGGAGAGAAATATCTTCAACTTTCATGTTGAAGGAAAATTAATTTGGAGCTTCCTTGATGATGAAAAGTAAAGTTGAATGTAATGGAAAAATTGCCAAAAATGGAAAGTTCTCATTACAGGTCATTTTCCAAATTTAGTAACTTTTGCCCAAACTCTTGATTCTTGATGAATGGCATGAATCTTGACAATTGAAGACCATATGAGGTTGTGAGCCCTTGAAAACCATGAAAAGAACCTCAAAATTCCACAGTTGACTTTCTCCTCTACAGTTGACTTTTCTTGGTTCACAAGCAACTGATCCACTGAACATTCTTCACCATGAATTATCCACCAAACCCTCATCTTATGGATACATGTGAGCATATAGCCCTCATAGCATCATGCCTGAACACACAAAGCACTCCAAGAAGTCCTTTTGATTCACAAACCCTAATTGGTCCCTCTGGTTAGGAGAGAAAGATTCACTTGAAATCCTTTGCCATGCTTGACCTCATGAAGATATGATGAACCCCATGAACCACCTTGGAGCTTGAGACTTGAGAATATGGACCAAGTACCTTGATCCCATGCTAAGAACCAATGCTATACACAATGCAAATGCAAGAAATGCAAAGAAACATAAGCCAGTTAGCTAAAAACAACAAGGCAAATTTTGGGGTGTTACAGCTGCCCCTATTCAATCAACTTGGTCCTGAAGGTACGATAGTGACAACTATCATGCATTTAAAGGATTCACATAGATTAAATACCAAAAGAAACCTGAAATTTGCAATCCTCAAAGGAGGGACGACTCCACTGGGGGACAAGCAATAAATGATGCACTGTCACAACACGTACGAGTGTTGGAAACTAATACAAACAATGTATTGAAAAGTCAGGAAATAAACACAAACGAGTGTTAACTATGCTGGGGATAAACACTACTGGGTGTCAAGGAATCAAAGATGTCAGATACGGACGGGTATCGAAAAGGTACACGGACGGGTGTAAAAAGGTTTCAATACGGACGAGTATCGAAAAGGTACATGGACGGGTGTAAAAAGGTTTCAATACGGACGGGTATCGAAAAGGTACACGGACGGGTGCCAAATGTCAATGCGGACGGGCATTGAAACCCAGGTTCAAACACGGACGGGTGCTGAAAGAACACCGACGGGTGCCAAATGTCAATGCGGACAGGCATTGAAACAAAGGTTCAAACACGGACGGGTGCTGAAAGAACACGGACAGGTGCCAAATGTGAATGCTGACGGGCATTGAAACAAAGGTTCAAACACGGACGGGTGCTGAAAGAACACAGACGGGTGTCAAAAGTCAATGCGGACGGGCATTGAAACAAAGGTTCAAACACGGACGGGTGCTAAAAGAACACGGACGGGTGTAAAAGGATAAATTTACTGGGGATTAATCTCGTTGGGGAATGGAAAGCAACACGGACGAGTGTCAACAAAAGGTCAATACGGACGGGTATTGAAACAAAAAGGGGTATGGCGACCTCTCTGGGGATTGAAATGCAACACGGACGGGTGTCATCAAAAGGTCAATACGGACGGGTATTGAAATCAAAGGTTCAAACACGGACGGGTGCCGAAGGAAACACGGACGAGTGTCTGATGGTAAAAACCTTGAGGGAATAAACCAAAGGACCACCTAGACGAAGAGGTAAAAAGAGATCACAGGTTCACGATCCTGGCAAACAACTCTGCAAGGGAATGTCAAATATTGCTTTGAATGACTAAACCCAACACTTGTGGAATAAAGTCAAAAGATATCTCCTGAAATCCAGCTTCCCTGACAAAGGAAACTCAAACCTGGCTTATGCTTCAGATGCATATGTTTGAATTTTGTCGTAATGCTCCACATGAAGTAGAAATGCTATGCATTTAGGAGGATGCCATGCAAAAAAAATGCTTATGCAATGCAAAAGAGGTGCCTCAGTAAAATAACTGCTGAAGGCGAAGGCAAACTCCACCGGGGATGACAAAATAAAATGTCCTCCGAAAGAACAAGCTGAGGAAAACTTCACCCCGCTAGGGAAGATCACAATCACCAATTCTGCGAGAGATGGACAAAACTCCGATAGAATACCCACTCTGTTGGGGAATATCAAGATCAACAACTCTGCTGGAGATAGACGAAACTCCGAGAGAATACCCACTCAGCTGGGGAAGGAGATGAATACTAAAAATGGAAACTCCTCCGCTGGGGATGACCAAATGCTTCAGAACTTGGATTTAACGCCAGCCAAAAATGATTGGACTTAAGACCTGCTGGGGATACCAATCACCACCAGACTCTGCTTGGGGATGTTGGTGAGCTTAATATGCTATTAGGGAAATAATTTTACCCTTACCCTGCTGGGGATTAGATCAAGCCGTTGTCGTTGAAACTATACTTTCTAACCAACTGAGGAAAGTAGACCCCAGGACTCTGTGGGGATAATAACATCTTTGTCCACGAATCTTCTGGTAGAGATACAACAACCTCCACCTTAGAGCAATCAACTTCTGAATGCTTGCTGGGGAATAATAATCCAAACACAACTTCGGCTGGGTATACAATCCTTTGTACTTTGCTGAGAAAGACGATCCTCAACGACTCCGCTTGGGAGAGAAAGTAGTTGTCAACATCCACTTTGCTAGGGGATAAACACACTGTTTCCTGACTAGTTGAGGAAAGAAAACAACTGCCCCAAACTCTGTGGGGAACACCACCTGCTAAAGAAAGGTGAGCCAAATCACAACTCTGGCCGGGGGAAATCTCTTATATCCTGCTGAAGGGGACGATCCTTAACGACTCCGCTCGGGGAATTACCTCTTTATACTCTGTTGAGGAAGACGATCCTTGATACTCTGATGGGGAAGAGTAATAAACTGCTGAGGACGATCAGGCTTCAAAGTTGGTGAGAGCTCTACTGGGGAGAACACTACTGGGGAGATACACCTGTAATCCTGCAAAACCAACAGAAAGGTCTACGTGCAAAAATGATTACTTTGATTATCATCATAGTGACTTTCGCCTAACCAATTACCACTGTTTTCCAACTTGTTTCACAGAGCTCAACATTTTAGCATGTAATGTTTTTTATCAAAAATATCGAACATTTTCACAAACAAAACAGGTAAAACAAAAACAAAAGCTCTTTGATTGAAATGCAAACTTTATTGAATGAATCGGCCTGTAAATAAGCATTTACATCTGGAAGCAATTCCTGAAAAGAGGTAATTGCGCAAGAAGCAAAAGAAAATACAAATGTCGGCAATGTGGGGAACAGACATCCACCATGACTCGACTCAGCTATAACCCATATGACTTGTTTATCCACAGATACTTCGGCCTTTGAAGATGACTAACTGAACTGATTCCTTTCCTTCGAATTTTCCATACGTGAACAGTGATCACATATCGAACGCGGACCGTAGTCTTTGCTTTTAAATCCCTAACTTTTGCCTGGATCGCCCTTTTCGGGTTTTCAATCCACCAGGATACCCATTTTTGCCAAAGGTGCCTCTTCAGGTTTTCAACCTTGCGGGTTTATTTCTTTTTCCTTTTATCCCTAATTTTTGCCCGAACCTTTTCTTTTTATGGTTCGCCAGGATGCCCCATTTTTTCCTGAACCTTATTTTTATGTTCAGCTGGTCTCTTTTATGCAAAGTATTTTTTGACTACATCCGCGTTCACAGGGGACGTAAAATCTTCGCCATCCATAGTTGAGAGTAATAAGGCTCCACCAGAGAAGACCTGTCTTACTACATATGGCCCTTCGTAATTTGGAATCCACTTGCCCCTGTGATCTGTTTGAGGAGGAATGGTCCTTTTCAGAACTAATTCACCAACTTGAAAACACCGAGGATGCACTTTCTGATCAAAGGCTTTCTTCATCCTGCTCTGATACAACCGACCATGCGCAATGGTTTTCAATCTCTTCTCTTCAATGAGGTTCAGTTTATTCAGCCGGGAATGCACCCACTCAGCTTCATCAAGCTTCACGTCTGTCAGAATTCTTAAAGAAGGAATCTCAACTTCTAATGGCAGGACTGCTTCCATACCATACACCAGTGAGAAAGGAGTTACCCCAGTTGATGTGCGTACCGAAGTACGATAAACATGTAAAGCATACGGAAGCATCTCATGCCAGTCTTTGTATGTCACTACCATCTTCTGCACAATCTTCTTTATGTTCTTATTTGCCGCTTCAACAGCCCCATTCATCTTCGGACGATAGGGAGAAGAATTGTGATGTTCGATCTTAAAGCTCTGGCATAGCTCCTTTATCATCTTATTGTTCAAATTTGAACCATTATCAGTAATGATTTTCTCTGGGACTCTATACCGGCAGATGATGTCCTTCTTAATAAACTGGGCTACCACTTGTCTGGTGACGTTGGCATATGATGCTGCTTCCACCCACTTCGTGAAATAATCAATAGCCACCAAGATAAAACAATGTCCATTCGAAGCGGTCGGCTCGATCTTTCCAATCATGTCAATGCCCCACATGGCAAAAGGCCAAGGTGACGATAAAACATTCAGAGGAGTAGGTGGTACGTACACCTTGTCAGCATAAATCTGGCATTTATGACATTTCCGGGCGTATTTAAAACAATCAGACTCCATAGTCATCCAATAATACCCCGCTCTCAACAACTTTCTTGCCATAGCATGCCCATTGACATGAGTACCGAAGGAACCTTCGTGAACCTCTTCCATTAACAAGCCTGCCTCGTGTTCATCAACACAACGTAGCAAGACCATGTCAAAGTTTCTCTTGTACAACACATCGTCTTTGTTCAAAAAGAAGTTTCCTGATAACCTCCTCAATGTCTTTTTATCCTTGGAAGATGCCCCAGCTGGGTATTCCTGACTCTTCAAGAAGACTTTGATGTCATGATACCAAGGCTTGCCATCTGATACCCCTTCAACTGCAAATACAAAAGCAGGCCTGTCCAAGCGCATGATTCTGATTGAAGGAGCTTCGTTCCAAAGATTCACTTTATACATTGATGACAACATTGCCAACGCATCAGCCATCTGATTCTCTATCTGGGGAATATGATGGAAGTCCACTCTGTCAAAGAAAGGTAACAACCTCTGGCATAATTATATGGAACAAGATTCGCTTGACGAGTCTCCCATTCACCTGTAATCTGATTAACCACCAACACAGAACCACCATAGACATCGAGGTTCTTGATTCTCAAATCAATTGCTTCTTCTAACCCCATGATGCATGCTTCATACTCTGCCTTATTGTTGGTGCATATGAACGCTAATCGGGCAGTGAAGGGTATATGAGAACCCTGTGGAGTCGTAATGATTGCCCCGATTCCGTTACCATATGAATTAACAGCTCCATCAAATACCATATTCCACTGAGACCCAATCTCAGGTCCTTCATCAGGCAAAGGTTCTTCACAATCCTTTATCTTCAGATACATGATATGCTCATCCGGAAATTCAAACTTCATCGGTTGATAATCCTCAATTGGCTGTTCAACAAGATATTCTGACAAAACACTTCCCTTAATGGCTTTTTGGGAAACATACTGAATATCGTACTCCGTCAGAACCATCTGCCAACGGGCTATTCTACCAGAAAGTGCTTGCTTCTCAAACACATACTTGATTGGATCCATCTTCGAAACCAAAAGGTTTGTATGGTTTAACATATACTGCCTCAAACGCTTAGCGACCCAAGCGAGTGCATAACATGTTTTCTCCAGCATCGAGTACCTTGACTCACAATCAGTAAACTTCTTACTCAAGTAGTAGATGGCGTGCTCTTTTCTACCTGACTCGTCTTGTTGACCGAGCACACAACCCATTGAATTCTCAAGAACCGTGAGATACATAATCAAAGGCCTTCCTGGCACTGGCGGCATAAGGACCGGAGGTTCCTACAAGTATTCTTTAATCTTTTCAAACGCCTTTTGGCAATTTTCATTCCACCTGACCGCTTGATTTTTTCTTAACAACTTAAAGATTGGTTCACACGTGGCTGTGAGATGCGAGATGAACCTAGCAATGTAGTTTAATCTCCCCAAGAAACCACGAACCTCTTTTTCTGTTTTCGGCACAGGCATTTCTTGTATGGCTTTTACCTTTGCAGGACCAACCTCAATACCTTTTTCACTAACAATAAACCCCAACAATTTTCCTGATCTCACCCCGAAGGTGCATTTGTTTGGATTCAACCTCAGTCTGAATTTTCTTAATCTTTCAAATAACTTCTGAAGATTCACCAAATGTTCTTCTTCCGTCTGTGACTTCGCAATCATGTCATCAACATAGACTTCAATCTCTTTGTGAATCATATCATGAAAGAGAGTCACCATCGCCCGCTGGTAAGTTGCCCCTGCATTTTTCAATCCAAAGGGCGTCACTTTGTAGCAGAAAGTTCCCCACGGTGTTATGAATGTTGTTTTCTCCATGTCCTCTGGGGCCATCTTAATTTGGTTATACCCAGAGAAGCCATCCATGAAGGAAAACACCGAATACTGAGCAGTATTATCAACTAACACGTCAATGTGAGGGAGCGAGAAATCGTCCTTTGGGCTTGCTCTGTTCAAATCCCTGTAATTGACACACATCCTGACCTTCCCATCCTTCTTAGGTACAGGCACGATGTTAGCAACCCATGGAGGATAATTTGTCACGGCAAGAAAACCGGCATCTAGCTGTTTCTAAACCTCTTCCTTGATCTTGACAGACATCTCCGGTTTAGTTCTTCTCAACTTTTGCTTGACCGGAGCACAACCTTCCTTAAGTGGTATCCGGTGTACAACAATATCAGTATCGAGCCCAGACATGTCTTGGTAAGACCAGGCGAAGATATCCACATGCTCACGGAGCATTTCAATCAATCTTCCCTTGACACTGTCTTCCAATGCAGCCCCTATCCTTACTTCCTTTCTGGCGTCCTTGATTCCCAGATTCACAATCTCAATTTCCTCCTGATGAGGTAGGATGATTCTCTCCTCTTGCTTCAACAATCTGGCCAACTCTTCGGGAAGTTCACAATCTTCGTCAGTCTCTTCTTCAGCCTGATAGATTGGATTGTCAAAGTCATACCGAGCTATAACTGAGTCATGATCGGTGTCATCTGAACAACAAGACCTGCATGATTGATGAGGTATGTTTTATTATGTATGCAACAAAAGAAACACATTGCCATCTTGATGTGGGTTTTTAATGCATAAAAAAACAAACAGAAAGACAGAGATCAAAATATTTGAGTGTGAAAAGTCCTTTATTGATGATAAAGTAAAACATGCAACAGTTAAAATCCCTACAAACAAAATCACTATGTCTTGGGCAGAACGCAGGATTAACATAATAGGAAAACAAAGCAATTACTCAAAGCCTGTCACTTGAATGACTCTCTCGGAAGACCAGTTGCACAGACTTTGTCCTGGGACGCAAGGACGGATCCAGCTATCCATGTCACAATCACTGTCCCCTTCTTCCTCAATGGCGTTAACCCTGTCGAAGAAAACACAGACACTAGTGAAGCGGACTGGGCCATAGAATTTGGGAGGATCCCCGTCTTTCCTGGATGGCTTGTATCCCAATCCATAAGTATCCCTCTTCTCCTGGACTTCAACCACCTGGCCCCACCTTTGTGAGCTACCAGCCTCAACCACAACTTTGGTGCCTCTAAACGAAGACATGGAAACCTCAGGTTGATTTGCCGCTACAGGCTACTCTAAAGCTTCAGACTGGACAACCTCTTCAGAAACCTTCACCTTTTCAAACCCCTGGCACAACGTCTCATGGATTTCACCATCCACTTCCACGTATTTGAAGATTGACAACTGACTGATCATTATGTCTTCTTCTCCGCACACTGTCACTACGTGACCATCAACCATATACTTTAGCTTTTGATGCAAAGTAGAGGTTACAGCGCCTGCCCCATGGATTAAAGGACGACCCAATAAACAGTTGTACGCTGGCTGAATATCCATAATGTAAAATGTTGCGTCAAAAATTTCCGGTCCAACCTTGATCGAAAGCACAATCTCACCAAAAACAGATCTCTTCAAGCCATCAAAAGCTCGCACCACCAAGTCACTTGGTGTACAAATAAGTCCCCGGGTATCCAACTTCATTAATGCTTTCTTGGGCAATACATTCAACGATGATCCGGTATCAACCAATACATGTGACATCAATGAACCACGACACTCAATCGAAATATGCAGGGCATTGTTATGATTCCTGCCAGTGGGAGTCAAGACAAGATCTGTAAAACCCAGGCCATTACCCGCATTCACATGTGCTACAACCCCTTCCAGCTGGTTAACAAAAATCTCTTGAGGAACGTAGGTTGCATTCAAAACCTTCAGAAGAGCATTCCTCTGAGCCTCAGAGCATAACAACAGAGACAGAATAGAGATCTTGGACGGGGTCTGATGTAACTGGTCCACGATCTTATAATCACTTTTCCGAATGAATCTCATAAACTCCTTAACATTTTCAGAAAAAACATCATCAACCGGCTTCACTGTAGAATCAATAACCACTGGAGTCTGAACAGAACCATCCATTGCCTATTTTCCTCTATCTTGCCTAGAGGTACTGGGTTGATCATTAATAGGAGAAAGCACTCTACCACTTCTGGTTATAGCATCAGTCTCAACTTTAACCTCTGAACTAGAACTCACTGGTGAAGTATTCATTAATTCTTGTTTTTGTCCATTGACAAACACCTCTGCACCGTAATTCCACGGAATAGCCTTAGAACTTTCATACGGAATGGGTCCAGCCCTTGTGATAATGACTGGAGGTGGCCTTGCCGGACCAGAAATAGTAATTGTTTTGAACGGAATGGTGATAGTAGCAACCTTCTCACTAACAACCTCTTTTTGCTGATTACCTCTGTCAAACTGTAAACAACCCTCATCGATCAGATTCTGAATACCCATCTTCAACGAATCACAACCATTAACCTTTGTCAAACAATCTGAGCAGTTCTCATCACAACCCGGATAGATGCCACCCTTCAACAACCTATTTTTAACCACAGCCGACGGAGTCTTCAACTTCTCCACATCCATGATCAAATTGAGAGCTTCATATTCCTCAACTATTGCATTCATCCTCGGCCCATTGTGCTCAGGCATAGAGTTTTGAATAACATTGGGCCTAACATTCAAGAAATTGATAGCCTTGGAGTCTACAAGGTCTTGCACCTTGTGATGAAACGCCCTACACTTCTCCACAGTGTGCCCCGGAGCACCAGAATGAAAATCGCAGTGTGCGTTAGCATCGTAGCTTCGTGGGAGTTCCCCGGTTGGTGGAGCCAGGGTACGGAGCTCAACTAGACGTAACTGCAGCAAATGTTGCAACAACTGTGCATACGACATTAGGGGTTGATCAAAATGCCTCTCTGCATTTCTTTGTCTATTCTGATATGGACCCTGCTGCCTATTCTGATTAGTATTATTCCTCTGTTGCTGTGGTGGCGGTAACGTTGCTGGGATAGTTACCGATGCTACTTGTTGATTATTGCCCTGACGCTGTTTCCCTTTTCCCCTGTGAGATGATACAACATTGGCCTCTCCCTTCTTCTTATAACCATCAAACGACTTCTTACCATGTCTGGAGTACGATCCGTCACCACTAGAAATTTTTCCAGCCTTAATTCCAACCTCTACCTTCTGTCCGATAGCAATCACATCTGCAAACTTGCCTAGAGAACAAGGCAGTAGCTTCTCATAATAGTGCTTAGGCAGTGTGTCCATAAACATATCCAACATTTCTTTTTCCAGCATTGGTGGTTGCACCCTAGCCGCCAATTCACGCCACCTTTGCGCGTATTCCTTGAAGCTCTCATCACTTTTCTGGGACATGCTCAACAGCTGAGTTCTGTTGGGCGTCATGTCTGTGTTGTACTGGTAATGTTTGATAAAAGCTGCAGCTAGCTCTCTCCAGGTACGAACATCTCTACTTTCCAGCCCCATGTACCATTCCAAAAACGCGCCAGACAGGCTATCTTGGAAAAAGTGCATCATTAACTTTTCATCCTTAGCATGAGCAGCCATCTTCCTGGTATAGGCCTTTATATGAGTTCTCGGGCAGGTAGAACCATTGTACTTCTCCAGTGTAGGAATCTAAATCTTGTGTGGAATGACAACACAGGGACCAACCCTAGGTCGTCCAAGTCTATTCCCAAATCATCCTGTTTCACAACCCCTTTCAATTGAGCCTCAATTAAATGGATCCTCTCATCACTGACCACAGGTAGAAAGTGTCCAACCTTCTGACTGAAAAAACATCATCCTATTGGTCATCAATACGAGGGCCATGGATAGCTCGAACAGTACTTCCCTCTCCAACCACTGAAGGAATACCACCCTGCCCTCCAGCACCAGTGATAGGAATGTTGATACCAGCACCACCTCTGCCCAGAGGAACAAAACGATTAAGAAAACCACCGTGTAAGATACCATTCTCATCAACCTGCGACACCAAAGGCTGAACTAGAGTTCTGAATTCATTCTGATTTTGCACCACACCCTGCATCATCTCCATAAATTGATCGATGCGAGCTTGCATAACTGCCATGTCTGCCTGAACTTTGTCCATCACTCTGCTTTGATTAAGCCTGGTAGAATACCGATGAGTTGGTTGATCAATCCTGACTAAAAAAAGAGAGAGCATAAGAAAACCAGAGAAACCAAGATAACATGCAATGCAAAAATGGTTATGATTATGCAAATGCAAATGCAAACATGTTTGTATATTCACAGGGCGATCCACCCCTTGATTCCAGTTTAAAGATAAGATAGGATGAAACTGCTGCTCATATATAAATCAGAGTGAATCACTGTCAGAAATTACAACCCAGGGTACCATAAATAGCCTGAAACAGAAATAAGCAAAGGTCCCAGCCAACAATTCTGGTGGTGACCCAAAATACAAAGAAAGAACAAACTACAAACTACAGAGTAGAGTTCCCTTCAATGATCTTGCACCCTTTGAGGACCACTGCCTGAGCTAGAGCATTCCCACTTAGACCTCTTCACTCCTACTTGTATTTTCAGCTCTTCCATGGTTGCTATGGCTTCATTGAGTCGTTCCTCGACTGCGTGTCTTTGGAACGTCCCTGACAAGATCTCCTCGTCTTTCTTCCTGAGCTTCAACTTCAGACTCTCAATCTGCTCCAAATACTTATCCTCCTTCTGCTTGTTGGCTGTGATTGCAGTATCTCGGTAAGCATTGAACTTATGAATCTTCGACCAAGCCTTGGGTAGGTCATCCTTCTTGGATTTGAGAGTCTTACTGACACCTTTTAGAGCTTGCACTACCCTTTTCTTAGCTGCGATCTCTTCAACCAGCTCCTTTTCTTTCTCAGCGAGAAGTTCTGTCTTTAACTTGGCAATATGAACAGCCTCACCTCGCTCATGTTTCAACTGGTAGATTTCCTTTTGCAACTCACCATTCTCCTCTCGAAGTTTCACCTTTTCAGCCCACAATTTGTTATACTTCTCTATCTCAATCATGGTTGAAGGTTCAATCAGCAAGGGGTAAGATGGAGGTTCCCTGCAGAATGGTAAAAGTACACTTTCTACTATCCTCTGAATCCAGTCTTCGTACGCAGGAAAAGCTTTGTTGTTACACTTTCCAAAAGAAGTCTTTCCTTTCTTATTTCGATCTCTCCAAGCATTTGCAGCTTCTTTCAACACCTCCGGATTGGCTTCCTCACTCATAAATAGAGACTCTTGAACATCTTGGCCTTTTGGCGGCTCTTTCAAAGCATACCCAAATTGCCTAATAGCAAGAATGAGGTTGTAGTTAATTCCCCCCTTCCTTCCTATTAAAGGTACGTTTGGGTAACCTCCGCAACTAATTAGGATCTCTTGGCCCAGCAAATCACGATTGATCCAAATCAAGTTGTCAGCCCTTAATCCCATTAATCTCTTTGCCCAATCTAAAGTTTCTTTAGTGTCCTCGAATGCCCCAGATTTGGGAAGACGGTCAGCAAACCACTTATAGAAAATTGGAGCACAACAGTAAATAGGCCCACCTCTCCTTTTCTCATTCTTATAGTGCATTGAATAATACAGATCCCCAAGCAAGGTAGGTACCGGATTCTTCGTGGTGAATATCCGGACAGCATACACGTCTACAAAATCCTTCACATTAGGGAATAACGTCGTTCCATAAACACACATAGCCAGAATCGCATTGAACAGCGACCAACACTTAGCCTTAGCATAAGTAGCAGCCTGTTCGATCAGAAACTTCGTGTGAAAGCCTTGATAACCCCCTTTACTAGCAATATTTTTCTTCAACAAAGACTGATCCAAACGTAAAATAGCAGCAACCCTTTCCAGATCAGGAAATTCCTTAGAAGGATAGAAGGGAGCTTCTTCTTTGACTGAAACATCCAAAATAAGAGCATACTCTTCCAGCGTTGGAGCCAAAAGATAATCCGCAAACAGAAAACACTAAAGGTGAGGATCATAGAACTGTGCCAGAGTGTGCAGGGCCCTGAACTCATAGTTGGTAACATTCCGGGCGAAACTCAGAATCCTCCCATATTCTCCTCTGAAATCTGCCAATACCCCAGGTTTTGCCATAGCCGAGATCTTGTGCACATCATCTAGATGAAGTTCTGGGAACTTGTACATGATGATATTCTTTCTTTCTCCAGTGCTAATACTCATCATGGACAGTCTTCGGACAACCGGAATCAAAGTTAGGATGCAACCCTACAAATGAACAAACATGTCAGAATGCAGAAAGATGATGCAAAATGCAAACATGGGATCAAGGTATCCATGATGCTCAAACTGCTGTTGTTCTGCTGACTGAATAAGACCCTGAATACCAAAAACCCAGAAATCCAGAATAACAACCCAATCAAATAGCCAAAATATCAGGATAATAATAGTACACTGATGAGAAACCCAGAAACCAGGTAGGTTGAAGGTCTCGGTTACCTGCAAACCTGCAAACACCTATCCCCTCTTACATGTGGGTTCTAGAAAGGCGAGGATCCTCAATATCCCGGGCTCTTAGGTCGAGAAATGATGATACGTTCACCATTTTTGGTTTGGCATCATCACCAATCGAGGAGGCCTCAACTGATTCCCCTCAAAAGAAAACATCCTATTGCAAGTCCTCAGTTTCGGCACTGAGGTCGAGAAGTAATAGTACATTCATCCCTCGGGGTACAGTACTATCGCCAATCGAGGAGTGCTTCCACTGATTCCTTTCCAAAAGGAAACCCTATAGCAAGTTCCCAGCATTGGGTCCTCGGATCGAGAAGCGTAATGGGTTTGCCACAGAGCGTGGTCTGCCATTATCACGTCTCGGGAGGAGTGCCGTTACTGAGTTCTCGGGAAACGGTCGCCAGAGTCGACAGTTTTCCAAGTTATATTCCATCGTCTGCCCCAAATGAACAGGATATAATATTACCAAAGAAAACCTCGTCTGGATGTGGAGTTTTCATGTATACTTCATCTGACCAAATGCCAAACAAGTCACACTACTTTCCACGCTAATCATAGGTGTATGCTCAAGCCTGGGTATTGGGCTTTTCTCTCATGAATTCAGCCCACCCTACAAACAGAAAATCCAGCAGCAGAACAGCACAGCAATATCCAGTATGACAGTAATAAAATGAAATGCAATGCAATAAAAGCTATAAATACAGTAAAACAAATGAAACAACAATACAGTAATATACAGCAAAATAAAGCACCATGATAAACACCCAATGAAATAAAACAGACAAGCGCTAGGATTGACTCGCTAAAGGGGATGGACCAGCAAGAGGTCAACCAGAGTCCCCAGCAGAGTCGCCAGTTGTCGCTCCCGAAAGATTCGCATCCAAAGGTACAAACGCGAGAGTGGCGCAGAAAACACAGAGTCGCCAGCAATGTGTATTTATCCCTGGAGAGGGAAAGGAAACACTGCATAAACCTGAAGAGAAAGGGAAAGAACCTAGTCTCACGACCAAGGGAAACGGGTACGGGAGTCGATTACGCGAAGAGAAGGTGTTAGCACCCAACACGTCCATCGTACTCGATGGGATCCACGCTTGCTGTCTAAACGGAGGGTGAGTTGTCATACTATCTATGGCTGAACAAAAGAAAACGAGGATGGGGGTGACTAAGACGGACTCGGTAGGACATATTTGATGCCCTAGGCCTACGTACTCCCTCAGTGCAATGGGAAAGTCAGAGTCAACATAGTTCGGATGGGAACTGTGGGGGAAGGTTACTCGCCAAGATAATCGTTGTCTCGTGCCTACGTATCCTCAATCGGACGAGAGAGAGGAATCAGAGCTGACGTAGTTCGTGGGTACGACCACGGATGGGTAAGTGTTTTTTTACGTGAGCGACGAGCTCTTTTCTGAAAATGAAGTTTGAAACCCATCAATCCCGAAGGATAAAAAGATTTGAATTGGTTTTGTGTTTTTTAGACAGAAGTGTTTTAAGTTAGTTCGTAACCTACATTGAACCAAAGTCTACCATGCGGGAACGAGTGAATCACATGGTCGCCCCCAAATGGGACGTATTCTAAACACTCTAGAAGAGGAGGGGGGACCCCTCGTTCTTCATTTCCTACACTTAAGGCTCGAACTCAATATACGTTATATTTTATTAAGTGCTTTCAAGAAGTTTTGAGATGAGAAGAGAGACGACACAAAGGAAACTCTAAAGGGAAACTAAGAGTCCTAGTGTTATCATGCATGGACACCCTATGGTTAGTGAGGCTCAGGAGAGACGACTACCTAAAACCTAATGCTAATCCTACTCCAAGCTTAATCAAAAATTAAGTTGGACTAGGTAGCTCTAAGGGGAAAAGAATCCAAGACTTAATCAAGTCTTGAGATTCAAGGGAGGAAGAGAGTGAAAGGGAGGGGAGAAGCATCTTAGATGCTAAAACAAACACAAGTAAGAAAGCTTAAAAGAGAAAGGAGAAGTTAGAATGTGGATGACTATCCACATCCCATTCACTTACCATTAGCCCCTACATGGTTAGCAAAAACAAACATAAGCAACAATAATACAAATGAAACCCTAACAAAGTATAACCCAAAGAGAAATGATTACAAACCATATAAAACTCATCCAAGTCAGAATGTGCACCTTAAGGGTGACCCATAATATTTACCAAACAAACTCAATCAAAGAGAATGCAAACAAGTGGCAAAACATCCAAGAAAGTCATCAAAGAAGGAATAGAAGAAGAATGAGTGGATATGCAAGGTGATCATGCAAGAATGCTTCAAATAAAATCCAAGTCAGAATGTGGATGACCTAAGCATGTGCCTAAACACGTTATACAAGTGTCACACAAGGCATACAAGCAAGTATCCAACATTAGGAATCATTAGGAGAAGAAGAAAGAAGCATGTAAATGAAACATGTTAAAGGATGCAACATGAAGCATGGATAACATATGACATGAATACAAAACTCCAAGGTCAGAAACATACATTAAATGAGATGCAAATAAGTGATATGGCATGACATACACAAACCAAACACAAACCAAAAAGAGGCATAGATGAGAAGAAGTGAGAAAGTAAGTCAAAAAGAGGCATGTAAATCAACATTGAACATGTGCACCAAATATGCAACAACCTCATACCAATGACCTATAATGATAATCACATGACTTATAATGATTCAAACATGATTCATGAAGTCAAAGAAACAATCCCAAACAATGGCACAAGTGCCTTCTCAAACGGGTAACCAGACATGATCCAAAGATGTGCATAAAAGAGGCCTCCAACAAAAAGCAATCAAGTAATTAGCAAATAAACTTCAGAAATTACCAAATTAATTCTCACATTACCTCAACCAGAAGAAAATATCATATTAAAAAATCAAGCAAAAATTCACAAGATAAGGCCTTCAATCAAACATGCAAAGTCACATAGAAACTAGGAACAAGTATGCAAAAGAGAGGGACCAAAATGCAATATGAACAGAATTTAAAGATGTGAGAAAAATATTTTTATGCACTTCAGAATTTTTATGAAACAATGCAAAAAGAATGGGTTCAAGATCATGTATAGATGATGAGCAATAAATTCTACAATTTGAAGCGTGCAAGTGAAACAATTCACAAAGAAAATGATCACATAATTAATTCAGACATCAAAAATAAAATAAAAAAAAGGAAAATAAAATTTGGAAAAATTTTATAAAACTAAAAACAAGCTTCATGATTTTTTTCAGGATTTTTGAATGCATAAAAATGATTTTAAAAATAAAATGCAAATGCAACAAATAATAACAATAAAAATAAAGAAATAACCAAGGGGGGCTCAGATAGCAAGCATGGCACGTTGGAAATAAGATATGGGCTTAAACTGGGGTACAAAAAGCAAGGCGCAAGGCCAATGGTCCACTAGCGAAGGTCAAAGGAAAACAATGGAATTCAGTCAACACTCAGATTCAAATAGGACCACAAGATCAATCTCACGCTCACCACTTAGTCAATCCAAATAAAATGTAGTCATGATCAATGGTTCAGATTAAGAGCACACCATAATCAAGTAAACACGCACACATCAAAGCAATCAGAACACCATACAAACCCCACGTGATAGGCACATGTCTATTTTAATGTGTTGTCAAACATAAAGCCACACGATCAAAACAATGCACCAGATTAAATCAAACATTTAAAAAGTAATTTAAGATGAGTGGCTAGGATCATACGCACACAATAACAAGTGTGGAAAGACACGCACGTAATTAATAAAAATAAAACTGAAAATTAAAAACGTGGCAAGCTGATGACCGTAGGATCAAACGAATCAACGGTTAAAACCTCATCTTCTCCATAAAAACCTCCACTGGCCGGAAACATAACCAGTCGCCGGAGCTAGGGCTCCGGTCACCTTCTCCGGTGAGCTGCAACCAAAACTTTTCCAGAAATTGCATACGAGTATACCATTTTGACCAGAAAAACATGAGTATCACAAATATCATATTCATTTCCACAAACAATCACCATACAATGCAAATCGAACAAAATAAAGTTTGGATCCAAAACTTAAATCACCAAATACATCCATGATACACGTCCAAAATCAAAACAAAATAGATCATCATGCTCAGTGAACTTCATAGATCATTATGCACATCTAAAATTCAAGTTCTATGAGTATGAAATCAACACCAACCTGAACCTTGAAGAGCTTGAAATCCTCCAAGAAATCCCTCCAAAAACTGCAGATCTACTCCTTGGAACCTCTAGTTGCAAAATAAATGCAACTAGAGCTTGAAATCGTGCTAGATCTTGAGGTTTGAACTTGAATCCTCTTGAACTGAACTTGATGAAATCCTCAGTATGAGCTCCAATCAGTGGTTGATTCTTGCTCTATTCTCTTCACTGATCAAGAATGTGAAGAGAAATCTCAAAGAAACTCCAAGGGGAGAGAGTTTCGAAGAGAGGAAGTGTGAGAGCAAAAAATCAAAATTGAGCAAATGAGAGTCTCTGACCTAGCTGTGAGGGTATGAGTAAGCTTATATACTCTTGATTATTCCACTGATTAGGATTAGCAAGTGATTAGAACCTTGGTTAATGCGATTTGGATGAATTTGCAAATTTGCACCTTGTATCACCACCATTAATCCACACGTGCTAAGTCCTTGTAAATAGCATGATTCACCTCCAATTTACTTATTGATCACCTCTGAATTGTACTTGGGCCTTGCAATGACTTGGTTCATGAGATTCGAATCCATTTGCAATTTTGCATAATGTGAAAATAATGAGAAATATGGCATGAAATAACTTGATTCAAAAGCCAAACTTGTGCCAAATGAAGTGTACTTGAGTGTGATAATCTTACTTGAGTCATTAGAAGCCCTTACAACTCATTTTGAACCAAAATGCCAAAGGTGGAAAAAGTGATACATGTGAGAACCCTTAAAAACACCTTGCCATCTTTTGACCATAACTTGAGTTCTACAAATGGTATGGAAACCATTTAGTACTTTTTGGAAATGGGAGAGAAAGATCTTCAACTTTCATGTTGGAGGAAAATTCATTTGGAGCTTCCTTGATGATGAAAAGTCAAGTTGAATGTAATAGAAAAATTGCCAAAAATGGAAAGTTCTCATTATAGGTCATTTTCCAAATTTAGTAACTTTTGCCCAAACTCTTGATTCTTGATGAATGACATGAATCTTGACAATTGAAGACCATATGAGGATGTGAGACCTTGAAAACCATGAAAAGTACCTCAAAATTCCACAGTTGACTTTCTCCTCTACAGTTGACTTTTCTTGGTTCACAAGCAACTGATCCACTGAACATTCTTCACCATGAATTATCCACCAAACCCTCATCTTATGGATACATGTGAGCATATAGCCCTCATAGCATCATGCCTGAACACACAAAGCACTCCAAGAAGTCCTTTTGATTCACAAACCCTAATTGGTCCCTCTGGTTAGGAGAGAAAGATTCACTTGAAATCCTTTGCCATGCTTGACCTCGTGAAGATATGATGAACCCCATGAGCCACCTTGGAGCTTGAGACTTGAGAATATGGACCAAGTACCTTGATCCCATGCTAAGAACCAATGCTATGCACAATGCAAATGCAAGAAATGCAAAGAACCATAAGCCAGTTAGCTAAAAACAACAAGGCAAATTTTGGGGTGTTACAGCGACGAAGTCTTGAAAGTTCTTGTCGGTGAACTGTGTCCCATTGTCGGTGACGATTTCTTGGGGAATGCCGAAGCGGGCAAGGATGTTCCTCTTGTAGAAATGGAGTATGTTGAAGGTCGTGATCTTGGCCAAGACTTCTGCTTCGATCCACTTCGTGAAGTAGTCCACCCCGACGATGAGGTATTTATTCTGGTACGAACCCATGACGAAAGGCCCGAGGATGTCCATTCCCCACCACGCAAACGGCCATGGGGACGATAGCGTTTGATATGGTTTTACTTATACGCTCTGTTTAAGAGTATTGCAACTGCAAAGGATAGATTAGAGAGCCATTTCTAGTTTTGTGCTGTTGAAAACCCAACTGTTTGAAATTAGTTCTCAATATATTTATTCAGTATACATTCCTTTTCTAGTGGCATATTGCAGGTAATAGTATCTGCAGAGGCAGATCCTCCTGTTGATATTTAATTATTTTAGTCCAATGAGTATGTGAAAATATAGATGATATAAGATAAGTTGGAAATGAGTCATAAGCTTGTTACATAAAAGAAAATGTTATACTAATAAGATGGTTTTTCTCATGACATACTCGCCTTTGGTCTGGGTTTATGGTGGCAGAGATCATTTTTCAAACAATTTTTTCCCTCGGTTACAAAATATGACTACCTTGCATTGCGACATGGATATTTCAAGGTTACAATCATGTCAAGTTATACACGGTTAATCTCTTGAAAATATATAACTTCATTATATGTATGCTAAGATAAAGATATAATTTTTATATCGTAATGACTACCTTGCACTGTGACATGGATTTTTCAAGGTTACAATCATGTCAAGTTATACACGGTTAATCTCTTGAAAATATATAATTTCATTATATGTATGCTGACATAAAGATATAATTTTTATATCGTAATGACTACCTTGCACTGTGACATGGATTTTTCAAGGTTACAATCATGTCAAGTTATACACGGTTAATCTCTTGAAAATATATAATTTCATTATATGTATGCTGACATAAAGATATAATTTTTATATCGTAATGACTACCTTGCACTGTGACATGGATTTTTCAAGGTTACAATCATGTCAAGATATATACGGTTAATCTCTTGAAAATATATAATTTCATTATTATATATATACTGACATAAAGATATAATTTTTGTATCGTAAGCATTTTTTCAGGAACATATCCACGATCTCAATTTTAATTTTAATAATTACATGATGCGGACACTTGAAGTTGACTTCAGAAAAGTTGTAGGAATGAGGTGAGGGCTCAAACTCTCAAATTTCTTTATCTACGTTTTCAGTTCATTAATCAGGACAATTATATTTAGAATAGTTTATTTAAACGAATAAGTATATGTACTCTAATTATAGCTAACCAAAAATTCTTTATTGTTGTACCTACCATACAGCTGGTACCTGTGGGTCTTTTTAATGCTGTTTTTGCTGCTGAATCTTGATGGTAAATCAAGAACTCTCTTTAGCAATGTTTTCTTTAACAATGGCGTTTCACAATATACCGACCGATATGAGTTTCCTCTGCAGGGTTGCACACTTATTTCTGGTTGGCTTTTCTTACCATTGATAGTAAGTGGCTAGTTTCAAAATGAATAATTTTGTTAACATTACTATAATAAGAATGGAATATTAGTGAGACTTATATTCAACTTGGTGATGAAACAGATTCTACTTCTTGTGGGGGCAAAAGTTAGAGCACATAATCACTTGTGGGGGCAAAGGAAGATCCAACTGAACGAGTGAAGCCATCGGACGGATACTTTTGGTTCGGTCGTCCGACCATGAATGGACTAATTTTTGTACTAGTTTTCATTAAAACTGTTGTAGTGTCTGCTTAAATGTGAGTAGTTGTAAGTGTACAGTGAGTTAATCAAATGTGACTAATTCTAATCTATTTTTGGAAACTGAATTTGTGATGAAAGATGAGTTATGATTTATGAAGTTCAAACAAAGTAGAATGTGACTTTGCTCTATTTTGGTTTTGTCAATGATGTTATATGTATATTTTTGTCTATTTTAATGATTAGTGGATTAGTAATATGAACATTCTTTTTAATGAAATATAAGTTTTAATATGGAAAATTATATTAATAATATTTTAAAACTTTAGCTTGAGATTTACCACGATATTCTAAATGATTGCTAGAGCGTTTTGAGATGATAGTGTTGGTTGATTTGTTTGCCGGTAATGTTTGTAGTAGAGACATTATTGTTGAGCTGGAAAAGGGGGAGATAATTGTTGATATTGATGATGATCATGTGGATCCTCAGCTTTGTGCTTCTTTTGCTTGTGATATCTACAAGCATTTGCGTGCTTCTGAGGTATAAACTTCATTTTCCCTTGTTATTAATGTTGTTTATTGTGTTTACACATTCTATTTTTGGCAAAATATTGATTTTGAGTTTAGTAACTACTCTGAAATACTATACGAATGTATATCTGGAATCTCAGGCAAAGAAAAGACCATCCACAAACTTCATGGAGAAAATTCATAAGGACATAAATCCAAGCATGCGTGCTATATTGATTGATTGGTTAGTGGAGGTAATGTTTATAGATAGTCAATTATAATAATGTGAACTTTACCATTTCCAAAATTTTGATCAATGTTAAATTTTGACCTCCCCATATTCCTGACTCTTTTTATCAACACTGTTAAATTTTGGTAATTTAAACACTTAAAATTTTCAAAGATTGAAATCTATTGTTTTAAAGATTTAAACGTTAAGTGAACATATCATGAATTTTCTTATGCAGGTAGTTGGAGGAGATCCTCTTCTCAAGCTCGTAGCAATTGATTGCCTAACAACTGATAAATCTCTAGATAAAGTTGCGCTGCATGGTAGAAGTATGGTTTAGGTACAATTGGTATTACAAGGCTTTATACCATAAGATTCATCTAGCTGCAAATGATTGATTGAGTGTGAGGGGGCCAATATAATTGACATATTTTTCTTTGTTAAACAATACTTCATGTCGCTCCCAGGATTTTCATCCAGGTACAAACGCGAGAGTGGCGCGGAAAACAGAGTCGCCAGCCGTGTAAATTTATCCCAAGAGAGGGAAAGGGAACACCGCATAAACCTGAGGAAGAGGGAAAGGAATGGTCATCGCAACCATAACCTGGGTTCGGGAGTCGGTTACGCGAGGGGAAGGTGCTAGCACCCCACGCGTCCATCGTACTCGATGGGATCCACGCTTATTGTCTATTCTAAGGGTGAGTTATCCTATCATCTATGGCTGTACTAAGACGGGAGAGGGAAGGACAAAGACAGACTCGGTAGGACGTCGACGTCCTAGGCCTACGTACCCCCTTTGTGCAATGGGGAATTCAGAGTCAACGTAGTTCGGACCAAGTTCTTTTTGTGTTTTTTATGAGCGACGTTAAGTTCGCGTCCGGCAGTTAGGGTCGATGCCTGTTTGCGACTCAGACGGAAGGTAACGTGCCCTTTTTGAAAATAGCCTTTAGTTTGACGATCCCGAAGGACAAAAAGGTTTGAAGTTTGTTTGTGTTTTTTAGGACAGAAGTGGCTTAAGTTAGTTCATAAATTGCATTGCGCCAAAGTCTAGGGCACAGGGGCGAATACTTAACGCATCGTCCCAAGACAGGACGCTCGCTAAGCACTCTAGAAAGATGAGAGGAAGCCCCTCATTTCTCATTCCCCACGCTTAAGGCTCGTGCGCAATACAATTTATCCTTATTAAGTATTTTCAAGAAGATTTAAGATGAGAAGAGAGAAGACACAAGGGATACTCTAAAGGGGAACTAATAGCCCTAATGTTATCATGCATGGGTGACCTACGGTTAGTGAGGTTTGACGATAACCTAAACCTAAAGGAAAAAGATGAGAGAAGGAAAGAGTAAGGGTGACCATGGATACCTATCCATACCCTTAAAGAACTTACCTTAGTCCCTGCATAAGGTTAGTGAGAAACAGACACAAGTAATATCAAAGCAAATGCAAACCAAACAATGGCAATATAATAGTGATAACAATCCAAACATGGATTAAGAAGTCAAATAAACAACCCTAAGACAATGGCACAAGTGCCTTTTCAAACAGATAATCAGACCAGATCAAGGATGCGCATACAAGAAAGTCTCACACAAAGAGCCATTAAACAAATAGTAAAACAATTTCTAAAATAATCAAATTAAATATCAATATTGCCCAACCAGAGACAAACCAAATACCAAAAACTCCTGCAAAAAATCAAGATGTTAGTCACTTAAACAATTAGGCAAAGCTCGGGTGAGAAGTAGGGTTCAATATGCAAAAGGGAAGGACCAAAATGCAATATGAAATAGTTTTAAATATGAAAGAAAAATGTTTTAATGCATCTCAGAATGTTATCTAACAAATGCAAAAAGAAAGGATCGAAAATATTTTATGGATGCAGAGAAATAAAATAAACGATTTCAGGTATGCATGATATGAGCAATGCAAAAAGAAAATGATTAAATAATTAAGTTAGATGATTAAATAATTAATTTATAAAATGATAAATATGATGCATGAATTTTCTGGGATTTTTTAAATGCAATTAACTAATTTTAATAATTAAAAATGAAAATAATAATTAAAATAAAAATAAAATGAAATAAAAATGAAAGGGGGTGCGTTTAGTAAGAAAATGAATTGGGATTGTTAATGGGCCAAGGGGTGGGGGTGTCAATAGCGAGCCCAGACTTAAATCCATCAGAAAATAAATAAAAAAAATAACAAAGGTCCACATGTGCCTCAGTCAACCCAATTGACTTCCCAGCTGCCACACGATTCATCCAACGCGTGCCACCAAGTCAACACAATAGTCATGTATTCAAGATCAACGGTTTAGATCCACCTGCACACCACACTTACCATGTACTCACGCACACACAAACAATCAGTGCACAATGCACCAGCCACGCGGATGGCACATGCCATTTTAATGCGTTGGTGAGATTCTGTCCATGAGATCAATCACACGCACCAGATTAGTCAACCAAAAATAAAAAGTAATTAAAATAAAAAACCCTGACTGGATGCACACGGTAAGAATGGTGGGGTCATGTACATGCAATTATTAATTAAAAATAAGAAGAAAAAAATCAAAGAAAAAAAATGCGTGGCGCAATGATGGCCCTTGGATCGTGACCATGGACGGTCACGATTATCTCTCTTACCTCCAGCCACCCTCGCCGGACTGAACCAATCGCCGCCGCCGGAGTTAGGGCTCCGCTCCCTTCTTCGGTCACCTGCAACCCAAAACTCGTCCAAAAAACGCATGCGAATACACCATTTGAACTAGAAAATCACAAGGAATTCAAATATGTCATCACAAATTTCAAATACCCAATGTACAATGAAAAACGATGAGAAATATGTTAGGGTTCCAAATTTAAAATTCACAAAACAACCAACATACACAACCATATTCAAAACAAATTATATTAGCATGATCCATGGACATCACAGAACATTATGCACGTATAAATTTTAAGTTTTATGATCACGAAAAAATCCACCAACCTGAGATGGTACAATCTGAATCCTTGCTATTGGCTGCGTATGGGGGATGGTTTGCACTCTATTGATCACCAGGAAGAAGTTTGTGGAAGAAGTTCTTGAAAAAACCTTGTGGATTGTGAGATTTGTTGAAGAAAAGCTTTGGGGTTGCACACTTCAATTCTCCTCCAAATGCACATGATGAAACCCTAACCAGTGCATGAATGGGTTTAAATAGACTAGGGTTTTTCACTGATAATGAATTGGGATTGGGCAATTCTTTGTTTAATGAGTTTTTGAATAATTTTGGAAAATCACATAATATTAGATACACCTCCTTCTATGCATGGATATCCAACTATTTCATGATGGATCACTTATATCTGAACTGTTAATCACGCCCAAATTGGAATTGGGCCTTGAGATGTATTGGTTAATGAGTTTTCAACATTTTGGCAATTTTGAATAATGGAAAATAAGTGAAGAATAAACCATGAAATTTCTTAATTCTTGGGCCCAAAATAATCCTCAAGGAATGTTCTTTGATATTATAATGTAGCATGAAGCAATGGAATTGATTATAGGTCATTATACCCAAAGTTGTGAAAATGGAACCATGAAAAACCCTAAAAACCACTTTGCCTTCTTTTGACCATAAGTTGAGTTTCACAAATGATATGGAGACCCACTAGTACTTGTTGGAAAGAGGAGAAAAAGATCTTCAACTTTCATGTTGGAGAAAAATTCATTTGAAGCTCCTTTGATGATGAAAAGTCAAGTTGAATGCAGTGCAGGAACTTGCCCAAAAAGGAAACTTTCAAATTATAGGTCATTTCCAAATTTAGTAACTTTTGCACCAACTCCTGATTTTTTATGAATGGCATGAAACTTGACTCTTGATGACCATATGAGGATGTGAGACCTTGAAAACCTTGGAGAAAACCTCAAAATTCCACAGTTGACTTCTCCTCTTACCGTTGACTTTTACCCAATTCACCTGATTCCCAATCCATTAGCCAATCGAAATCCTCCTGGACCAAACTGATGGACAACCTCCCATCCCTAGGTACTTAGGGACCCAAGGAATACCATGGAATCAAGTCTTGCCCAAAAAATCAGAAATAAACTGACTTTATAGCAAACCCTAATCTTGGTACCCTCAGTCTAGGAGGAAATAGCACAGTCTCCAATTCCAAATTCCTCTGAATATGATGTGTATCCTCTCCAACAAAGATAAGATATGTCATTTAGTGATGATAAAAACCCAAGGAGCTTGCCCATTGGAGCAATAAACCCACGAATTTCAAAACCCTAATTTATGCACTGGTTAGTAGAGAGTGATCCACTTGAGATCCCTTGCCACTTGTGAACTCTTGATGATGTGATAGACCAGATAGGACCTTCTTGAACTGCCTCAAGCACCTTGGCCCTATGCTAATGATATGCATACATGATAATGCAGAAAAATGAAATGAAACGTAAGCCAGTTAGAACTAAAGTAAGGAGGGCAAATTTTGGGGTGCAGCAGCTGCCCCTATTCAATCAACTTGGTCCTGAGGGTATGATAGCGACGGCTTTCAGACAATCAGGATGCACGGAGATTGAATACCAAAGAACCCCGGAAATTTGCAATCCTCCACCGGAAAAATAGCCATAAATGCTGTAAGGAAACAAACTCTCCCAGGTTATGTCATCTCTGCTGATAACGAGAACTGACAAAGGGGTCTCAAAATACGCCATCCCTGCTGATAAAGGGAACTGACAAAGGAAATATCCAAAAAGCTTGCTATCTCTGCTGATAAAGAGAACTAGCAACACAAAATTCATCCCTGCTGATAAAGGGAACTGACGAAGAAAATATCCAAAAAGGTTGCTATCTCTGCTGATAAAGAGAACTAGCAACAGAAAAGCCATCCCTGCTGATAAAGGGAACTAGCAAAACAAAGGCCATCCCTGCTGATAAAGGGAACTGACGAAGGAAATATCTGAAGGATTGCTATCCCTGCTGATAAAGAGAACTAGCAATACAAAAGCCATCCCTGCTGATAAAGGTAACTAGCAAAACAAAGGCCATCCCTGCTGATAAAGGGAACTGACGAAAGGAAGTCTTCAAGAGACTGCTATCTCTGCTGATAAAGAGAACTAGCAATACAAAAGCCATCCCTGCTGATAAAGGGAACTAGCAAAACAAAGGCCATCCCTGCTGATAAAGGGAACTGATGAAAGGAAGTCTTCAAGAGACTGTTATCTCTGCTGATAAAGAGAACTAGCGAAATGGATGCCATCCCTGCTGATAAAGGGACCTGACGAAAGAAAGTCTTCAAAAGATTGTTATCTCTGCTGATAAAGAGAAACCAGCAACATAAATGCCATCCCTGCTGATAAAGGGAACTAGCAAAACAAAAGCCATCCCTGCTGATAAAGGGACCTGACGAAGAAAATATCCAAAAGATTGTTATCCCTGCTGATAAAGAGAACTAGCAACACGAATGTCATCCCTGCTGATAAAGGGAACTGACGAAAGACGGTCTTCAAAAGATTACTATCTCTGCTGATAAAGAGAACTAGCAATACCAATGCCATCCCTACTGATAAAGGGAAACTGACAAAATAAATGCCATCCCTGCCAATAAAGGGAGCTGACGAAAGAAGATATCCAAAAGATTGTTATCCCTGCTGATAAAGAGAACTAGCAATACCAATACCATCCCTGCTGATAAAGGGAAACTGACAAAATAAATGCCATCCCTGCTGATAAAGGGAGCTGACGAAAGAAGATCTTCAAAGGATTGTTATCTCTACTGATAAAGAGAACTGGGTTTTACGAAATAAGTCAGACGAGAACTGACTACCAGACGAGAACTAGATTTACCACAACAATAGGTCAGACGATAATTGACTACCAGGCGAGAACTGGATTTACCAAAGAGATGTCAGACAATAACTGACTACCAGGCGAGAACTGGGTTTACAAAAGAGATGTCAGGCGAGAACTGACTACCAGGCGAGAACTGGGTTTACACCAAATAAGTCAGTCGAGAACTGACTACCAGACGAGAACTGGATTTACAAAATAAGTCAGACGATAACTGACTACCAGACGAGAACTGGGTTTCACCAAGTAAGTCAGACGAGAACTGACTACCAGACGAGAACTGGATTTACAAAGAGATGTCAGACGAGAACTGACCACCAGACGAGAACTGGGTTTACACCAAATAAGTCAGACGTGAACTGACTACCAGACTAGAACTGGATTTACAGAATAAGTCAGACGAGAACTGGCTACCAGACGAGAACTGGATTTCCCAAAAGAGAAAGGCCAAATAAAGGCAAACTTCTAACAGACTCACGATCCACAGATAAGATGACTCCGTCGGGGAAAGGAGAAGTCTAAATAAAAGACTCTGCCGGGGGGCACCAGTATGAGGAACGCATCCCTCCAAAATCTCCTGAGTTATGCCATCTCTGTTGGGAAAGAGAACTGGCAAGGAAAACATCAAACCTGGCTTATGCTTCGAATGCAAATGTTTGAATTTTGCCGTAATGCTCCACACGAAGTGGAAATGCTACGCGTTTTGAGGATGCAATGCCAATGCTTATGATATGCAAAAGGGGTCTCTCCAGCAAAATAAATGCTGGAGAGAAAAGACCAAATCAGTTGGGGATGACAAAAATAAATTGTCCTCTGAATCCAGGAACTCTGCTGAGAAGGGTCATACTGATCGACTCTTCGGATCAACAACTTCTGTTGGGGATGAAATCCCGAAAGAACTACCGGGGGCCACACCTGTCTTTCACTGAAGGTAACATCCAAAACCTGAGGTTTCTCCTTTGCTGGGGGAATTAAGAATGAATGCCAATAACGGAACCGGAAGTCTGTTACTGAGGATTGCCAATAATAGATGGGCTTAGGACCTGCTGGGGGATGCCAGCCCATCATCCTGCTTGGGGAAAACAGTCCATAATACCATCCTGCTTGGGGAATACTGCTGAACTTAGCCTGCTGAAGGGACGAATGACCTTATCCTCACCTTGTTGGGGATTAGAACATAACGTTGTCGGTGAAAGTACACTTCCTGACTGGCTGGGGAAAGTGGACACCCTGATTCTGTGGGGAAATAACGTCTTGATCCGGAGAAAATACTTTCCAAGCCTTCTGCTGGGGGAAGTCTACTCTGCTGAGGAAAGTGTAATCTCAATGCTGGGGAGAGCCAACTGCTGGGGAAGTACAACCCTGTTGCCCTGCAACCTGACTTGTCTTTATGGTCATAAGCGGCTCTTTGAACTTTTCACTTGCCCCAGACCACCAGGTCTAATGGAGGAAATCATCTCAAGAGGATTTTATAGAAGATCGGGCGTTCGCACTGCCCCAGGGTCTCCAAACTCTTGGAGAGGTTTATCATATCTCGACATAACTGCCCCAGTCTTCATAATCCATGAAGTACATTACCTCGAAAGGGATTGTAATGACTTGAAAATACTCTGCTTTAGTATCTTGAACCTTGAGGAGGTGTTTTAAATTAACCATTTTCAGGAGTGGACAATCCCCCACGCTCTAGAGGTGGCCTGCCCCAATATGAGCTTTGAAGTGACTTTGCCCCTGATCTTAGAATGAATGCCCCAGAATAACTGAATTTCGGAGAGTTTTCTCGACGTGACTGCCCCAGATTGGCTACATCTTAACACGACTTACTGGGGAGAGCCCACTCCACACTGAGTCTCTTGGCAGCATGCCCTTTGATATGATTGTCCTTCAGAATTTTCAAGCATCCCAACTTGGCAGGATTAAGCTTCTTGACTGACGTTCACTGTGTAAACTGCGTTGGTGCTTAGGCACATGTATGCAAACAGAACAAGTTATTTATGAGAATGATAATTCTAATGCAACAAATATGTTAACCTTGAAGTTTTATTGAAAATGCGTCGCTAAGCCTTGTGAACAGATCACTAGCTGGGATGCGACCTTGATTTTTGAATGGCAAAACAATGCACACATGCAATACCAGTAAATCTTATTAGCACAACTCATAGGAGTCAGGAACGCTGTCCTGTTGAAGTACGCTTTCGGAATAAACCCTGTTCAATTAGGACTTTTAAGGGTTGCAACGTGGTCTGGTTCACGGTTTCAGAAAAAAGGATTTATGGCTCAAAATTTATCGGTGCCCACCCACTCTTCGTGATGTTCTCCAGTCCTATGTTCAGTTAATCTGACACAAACGCTCATCTCTCAAAAGGTTTACGATCTTTAAGGAACCCATGCAACTAATGGTTTGACACCTAAGGAAGCTTTGGAGTGACAGTCACCCCTTTTTATCTTTTGTGCCTGTAATCACATGAATTTGTTCTTATCGAGGATTTTCTTTTGTAATCCTCTTCGTTTTTTCTTTCTTTTGCTTTTTTGATCCCTAATTTTTGTCTGGACTGGCTCTTTTGAGTTTTTCGATTTTGAAGTCCAGTGGGATGCCCTAACTTTTGCCTAAGTCGCTCGTTCCCAAGTTTCGACTTAGCGGGCTTTCTCTCCCCTTTTTTAAATTCCTCTTTTTGAACAAAGCATGTGACACTGGTTGTCTTACTTGCTTGAAAGGGCTGTGACTGCCCCACTCCTTAGTTGTTGATGGATAACCATCGTGGTTTCACATCTCTTGACCTCTTGACGGTGGGATAGAAGGTAATGGTTCCTCGGATGCACACTCTCCTTGAAATTTGAACGCTTGGTCAAACTAACTGACGCCTACCCTGCCCCTGGGTTAAGTATGAGGCTTTTTCGTACGAAAGAAGCTCCTTCTCCAAGGCTCAAAAGGGTTAACGAAGGTTTATCTCCTTATATCTCCAGTGTTTAGGGGTTTGAAACAATGCTTGTACATCCTCAACAGGGTTCTATCCTTGAACATACGACCAGAGATTTTGCATTTTCGTCTCATCATCCTCCCTCAAGAGTTCTAAACAAGAAAATTGGTACTGCAGTGCATATAAACATTTAAGAGTGAGCAAGAATGGATTACTTCAAGAAAAACATACTCATTGCATTAATATCATCATTAAAAAAACAAACAAGTCTTACATGCATACGATGCTTTAACAAGAAATGAAAAACTACAAATGAAAATGCAGTAAAGAAGTTGAAGATTGCCATTGCTGAGGAAGCTTAGTTCTGCTTGGACGTAATTGCAGACTGAGTGTTCATTTGAGAAAGGAGGCTTCCATTGATGTACATATCATCTTCAGTGAATACAATGATCTCTGAGTCTACCAGGTCTTGCACCTTGTGCTTGAATACATTACACTCATCAATTGTGTGCCCAAACGTTCCCGAGTGGAACTCGCACCTAGCAGTCATGTCATAATCCGGAGGAATAGGGTACGGTACCGGCGTGGTACTCCTCGTTTGAATCAGAGAATTCTTGAGCAGACGAGCAAACAACTGACTATAAGGCATAGGAATATGATCAAATATCCTCTTGGGCCTTCTTGGTCTCGGTTGCCCCTGTTGCTGATAATTTTGCTGTCGGTGCTGATTTGGGCGCCTCACCTGCGCTTGCACTTTCCTTTCCATATTTGGCTGAGGCACAAACAAAGGTTGTTAACGTAGAGCTTCTGCAGCAAAAGGTTGTGGAGAAAGTCCATGACATGAGGTGGATCCTGCAAAGAGGGGAGGAGTCTTCACTTCTTTTGCAACAATTGGGGTAAAATCACCTTGTATATTCACGCCGCCCGACGTGAACTCAATTGCCCCTGCATCAATCAAATCCTGGACTTGGTGCTGAAAGGCCCTACATTTCTCCACAGTATGCCCTGGTGCCCCAGAATGGAAATTACAATGGGCTCTTGCATCATAGCCTGGTGGAGGATTACCGGTGAGAGGAGCCAAAGTCCTTTTCTGTACCAGTTGCAACTGAAGGAGGTGCTGCAATAGTTGAGAATATAGCATAGGGAGCAGATGAAAAACTCTTTCAGACTTCTTCTGCCTCTGTGTACACTTTTTGCCCTTGGGCTTCTCTTGGGAGCCAAGACCTAGCTGTTGTTGGGAAAGTTCTGGAACTTCCGCTTGTGGAAGAGATTCACGAGGTAATCCACGATTTAAATCAAATTCCAAAGAGATGGGAGGAGTAAGGATCTCTGTTGTGGAAGCGGGCACAAGACTGCCTTCCTTCTTTAACACCCTATTCAAAATTTCCATGGCCAAACCCATCTGAGTCTTCATCTGATTGACCTCCTCCCTCAGCATCTTCTGGTCTTGCATGAGAGTTTGCATATTCCCCATAAGCTGCCCCATCTGGCCTCGCATTTCCCTCAACTCAGCTTGAACTTGCTCCATGATCAACTCTTAAATGGCCTAAGGAGTAAGTCTGCAATTCTGAAGAAAACCAGATCAAAATAAGAATAACCAGCCTTGAACACCTGTTATGCACAATGATTATGCAAAATGATTATGAATATGCAAATGCAGATGAACATGTTTGAATATCCGTAGGGCGATCCACCCCTTGATTCCAGTTTAATAACAAGATAGAACGGAACTTCTGCTCGTATATTAAGAAAACCAGAGGAAAACCAAATGTCAACAATCACAAATCCAAGATAACAAGTCTGAACACAATAATCATGGATCCCAACCAACAAGCCTGGCGGTGGTCCAAACAATGAAAGAAAATAGAAAACTACGACATATCATCAAAGTCCACAAGTGTCAATCCCCCCATCCATTATGCTTTCTGCTCCAGTCTTGAATTTCTTTGAACAACTTTTTGGTGTTGGGATGCTTCGGTCTCTGAATTAGCTCTTGAATGAGAACGTCTCTCCTATGCATGATCCCCTCCAAGTATCGGCAATGTAACACCCAAGCGTCTTCTCCAGAAACACCATCCATGCTAGGACCCTCACTTCTAGGTCTCTTCACTTTAGCTTGGATCTTCAGTTCCTCTATGGAGGCTATAACTTCATTGAGTCGACCCTCGACTGCTTGTCTCTTGAATACCCCTGACAGGATCTCAGCGTCTTTTTTCTTGAGCGTCAACTTCAACTGATCAATCTGAGCTCGATAACCGTCTTCCTTTCTATTATTCTCAGCCATTGCAGTTTCTCGGTGATCATCGAACCTGTGGATTTTCAACAAAGCCTTGTCTAATTCCTCCTTCTTAGACTCGAGAACCTTACTGATACCATCCAAAGCTTGTTTCATCCTTTGTCTGGATGTGATCATGTCAGCTAGCTCTTTTTTTGCCTTAGCAAGAAGCTCTGTTTTCAACTTGGCGGTATGAACAACTTCACCCCGCTCATGCTTCAACTGATAGATCTCCCTTAGTAGCTCTCTGTTTTCTCCTCGCAGCTTTTCCTTTTCAGCCCATAACTTGTCGAACTTCTCTATCTCAACTGTGGTAGGAGGCTCGATCATCAAAGGATACAAGGGTGGTTCCACCGGGAAGGGAAGAAGCTCCTCTTCTGCTCTCTTCTTAATCCACTCTTTATAGGAAGGAAAAGCCCAGTTATTACATTTTCCGAACGAAGTTTTACCCTTCTTGGTCACCTGTTTCCAAGCATTCACAATCTTCCTCATCATCTCTTGATCCTCAATACCATTGAAGAATAAGGACTCTCTGATATCTCTCTCGTCAGGTGGACCTCTCGAAGGATAACCAAACTTCCTGATAACAAGGGAAGGATTATAGTTAATTCCACCTTTTCTCCCTATCAAGGGTACATTAGGGAATTCTCCGCACTTGTAAATAATCTCGATTCCTAGCAAGTTATGATTGAACCAAACAATGTTGTCAGCAGTCAAGCCCATTACCCTCTTTGACCACCTCAGAGAATCTTTCGTATCAATAAAGACGCCAGTTTCAGGGAGGTGGCTCAAAAACCAAGTAGATAAGAGCGGTGCACAACAACTCACAGTTTTTCCCCGCCTATTTTCATTCTTGTAGTGAACTGAGTGATACACATCACCTAGCAAGGTAGGAATAGGATTCCTTGAAATAAAGATTCTGACAGCATGCATATCCACCAGATCAGGAACATTGGGAAACAGGACAATCCCATAGATGCACATAGCCAGGATAGCTTGGAAAGCAGTCCAATTCTTCTCTTTAACATGTATGCAAGCTTGATCAAACAAGAACTTCAATAAGAAACCCTTAGACCCTTGTTTTTCCTCAATATTACCGCTCAGAACAGATTCACTAATATGGAGAGCAACAGCCATTTCTCTTATCCCAGGGTGTTCTTCAGAAAAGAATACTATGTCATGCCTGATGGGGATTCCCAAAATAAATGAGAACTCCTCCAACGTTGGGGCCAAGATGTAGTCCGGGAAAGTGAAGCAACGCAAAGACGAATCATAGAACTGAAGAAGTGTATGAATGGCATCCTTCTCATACTTGGAGATATTATAAACAAACTTAAAAAGTCTCCCATACCCTCCACTGAATTCTGTGCGAACTCCGGGACTAGCCATATTAATCAACTTGTGAATCAATGTCAAAGTCGGATCTGGGAACGAATAGGCAACAGTCTTCTTTCACTGGACATCCATGTTGAAGTAACCTCAGAAAACCGGAATCAAGAGTAAGATGCAAGCCCTGAAAAATGTCAAACATGTCAGAATGCAAGAAAATGATATGCTTATGCAAACATGGGATCAAGGTGGCACTGCTGGATGTGCGTGCTGTTAACTGAACGAGAACCACAACCCAGAAAACCAAAATTCTGAACCACTGAGATAACCAAGAACCCAAATAATCGGACATTGATGAGAAATCCAGAAAAATAGGGTAGGTTGAAGGTTTCGGTTACCTGCAAACCTGCAAACACCCATCCTCTCTCACGTGTGGGTACTAGGATGTTCAGTATCCCGGGCTCTCAGGTCGAGAAACGATGATACATTCACCATTTCTGGTTTGGCATCATAATCAATCGAGGAGGCCTCAACTGATTCTCCAAAGCGGAAGGTCCTTAGCTTTGGCACTGAGGTCGAGAAACAATAGTACATTCATCCCTCGGGGTACAGTACTATCGTCAATCGAGGAGTGCCTCCACTGATTCTCTTCAAAAGATAGGGGCCATCCTATGCGAGTTCCAAAGCGGGCCCTCGGGTGCGAATGGGTTTGCCACAGGATGTGGTCTGCCACTGTCACCACTAAAGAGGGATGTTTCCACTAAGGTCCTCGATGATCGGTCACCAGAGTCGACAGCTCTCTAGATCAACACCCTAACATGCGCAAGACACACACGTCAGAATGCGTCCCAAGATAGCCTCGTCTGGTTGTGAATTTCGTGAACACACAAACGTATCAAGCGGGCACGTAGGTCCCACTACTTTCCACTCTAGTCCTAGGGTATACTCAAGCCTGGGTATTGGGCTTATCTCTCAGACCCACCCAACCTGCAAAACAAAAACAGCCAGCACAACACAGCAGTATGACAGTAATAAAAATGAAATGCAATGCAGAAAAAGCTGTAAAATAAAATACAACAAATAAAACAAAACAAACACAAAACACCCAAAGAGAACAAAGGCAAGCAAGCGCTAGGATTGACTCGCTTAGGGATGGACCAACATAGGTCAACCAGAGTCCCCAGCAGAGTCGCCAGCTGTCGCTCCCAGGATTTTCATCCAGGTACAAACGCGAGAGTGGCGCGGAAAACAGAGTCGCCAGCCGTGTAAATTTATCCCAAGAGAGGGAAAAGGAACACCGCATAAACCTGAGGAAGAGGGAAAGGAATGGTCATCGCAACCATAACCTGGGTTCGGGAGTCGGTTATGCGAGGGGAAGGTGCTAGCACCCCACGCGTCCATCGTACTCGATGGGATCCACGCTTGTTGTCTATTCTAAGGGTGAGTTATCCTATCATCTATGGCTGTACTAAGACGGGAGAGGGAAGGACAAAGACAGACTCGGTAGGACGTCGACATCCTAGGCCTACGTACCCCCTTTGTGCAATGGGGAATTCAGAGTCAACGTAGTTCGGACCAAGTTCTTTTTGTGTTTTTTATGAGCGACGTTAAGTTCGCGTCCGGCAGTTAGGGTCGATGCCTGTTTGCGACTCAGACGGAAGGTAACGTGCCCTTTTTGAAAATAGCCTTTAGTTTGACGATCCCGAAGGACAAAAAGGTTTGAAGTTAGTTTGTGTTTTTTAGGACAGAAGTGGCTTAAGTTAGTTCATAAATTGCATTGCGCCAAAGTCTAGGGCACATGGGCGAATACTTAACGCATCGTCCCAAGACAGGACGCTCACTAAGCACTCTAGAAAGATGAGAGGAAGCCCCTCATTTCTCATTCCCCACGCTTAAGGCTCGTGCGCAATACAATTTATCCTTATTAAGTATTTTCAAGAAGATTTAAGATGAGAAGAGAGAAGACACAAGGGATACTCTAAAGGGGAACTAATAGCCCTAATGTTATCATGCATGGGTGACCTACGGTTAGTGAGGTTTGACGATAACCTAAACCTAAAGGAAAAAGATGAGAGAAGGAAAGAGTAAGGGTGACCATGGATACCTATCCATACCCTTAAAGAACTTACCTTAGTCCCTGCATAAGGTTAGTGAGAAACAGACACAAGTAATATCAAAGCAAATGCAAACCAAACAATGGCAATATAATAGTGATAACAATCCAAACATGGATTAAGAAGTCAAATAAACAACCCTAAGACAATGGCACAAGTGCCTTTTCAAACAGATAATCAGACCAGATCAAGGATGCGCATACAAGAAAGTCTCACACAAAGAGCCATTAAACAAATAGTAAAACAATTTCTAAAATCATCAAATTAAATATTAATATTGCCCAACCAGAGACAAACCAAATACCAAAAACTCCTGCAAAAAATCAAGATGTTAGTCACTTAAACAATTAGGCAAAGCTCAGGTGAGAAGTAGGGTTCAATATGCAAAAGGGAAAGACCAAAATGCAATATAAAATAGTTTTAAAAATGAAAGAAAAATATTTTAATGCATCTCAGAATGTTATCTAACAAATGCAAAAAGAAAGGATTGAAAATATTTTATGGATGCAGAGAAATAAAATAAACGATTTCAGGTATGCATGATATGAGCAATGCAAAAAGAAAATGATTAAATAATTAATTTAGATGATAAAAAATAAAAAATAAAATTTGGAAAATTTTATAAAATGATAAATATGATGCATGAATTTTCTGGGATTTTTTAAATGCAATTAACTAATTTTAATAATTAAAAATGAAAATAATAATTAAAATAAAAATAAAATGAAATAAAAATGAAAGGCGGTGCGTTTAGTAAGAAAATGAATTGGGATTGTTAATGGACCAAGGGGTGGGGGTGTCAATAGCGAGCCCATACTTAAATCCATCAGAAAAAAAATAAAAAAAATAACAAAGGTCCACATGTGCCTCAGTCAACCCAATTGACTTCCCAGCTGCCACACGATTCATCCAACGCGTGCCACCAAGTCAACACAATAGTCATGTATTCAAGATCAACGGTTTAGATCCACCTGCACACCACACTTACCATGTACTCACGCACACACAAACAATCAGTGCACAATGCACCAGCCACGCGGATGACACATGCCATTTTAATGCGTTTGCGAGATTCTGTCCATGAGATCAATCACACGCACCAGATTAGTCAACCAAAAATAAAAAGTAATTAAAATAAAAAACCCTGACTGGATGCACACGGTAAGAATGGTGGGGTAATGTACATGCAATTATTAATTAAAAATCAGAAAAAAAATCAAAGAAAAAAAATGCGTGGCGCAATGATGGCCCTTGGATCGTGACCATGGACGGTCACGATTATCACTCTTACCTCCAGCCACCCTCGCCGGACTGAACCAATCGTCGCCGCCGGAGTTAGGGTTCCGCTCCCTTCTCCGGTCACCTGCAACCCAAAACTCATCCAAAAAACGCATGCGAATACACCATTTGAACCAGAAAATCACAAGGAATTCAAATATGTCATCACAAATTTCAAATACCCAATGTACAATGAAAAACGATGAGAAATATGTTAGGGTTCCAAATTTAAAATTCACAAAACAACCAACATACACAACCATATTCAAAACAAATTATATTAGCATGATCCATGGACATCACAGAACATTATGCACGTTTAAAGTTTAAGTTTTATGATCACGAAAAAATCCACCAACCTGAGATGGTACAATCTGAATCCTTGCTATTGGCTGCGAATGGGGGATGGTTTGCACTCTATTGATCACCAGGAAGAAGTTTGTGGAAGAAGTTCTTGAAAAAACCTTGTGGATTGTGAGATTTGTTGAAGAAAAGCTTTAGGGTTGCACACTTCAATTCTCCTCCAAATGCACGTGATGAAACCCTAACCAATGCATGAATGGGTTTAAATAGACTAGGGTTTTTCATTGATAATGAATTGGGCTTGGGCAATTCTTTGTTTAATGAGTTTTTGAATAATTTTGGAAAATCACATAATATTAGATACACCTCCTTCTATGCATGGATATCCAACTATTTCATGATGGATCACTTATATCTGAACTGCTAATCACACCCAAATTGGAATTGGGCCTTGAGATGTATTGGTTAATGAGTTTTCAACATTTTGGCAATTTTGAATAATGGAAAATAAGTGAAGAATAAACCATGGAATTTCTTAATTCTTGGGCCCAAAAGAATCCTCAAGGAATGTTCTTTGATATTAGAATGTGGCATGAAGCAATGGAATTGATTATAGGTCATTATGCCCAAAGTTGTGAAAATGGAACCATGAAAAACCCTAAAAACCACTTTGCCTTCTTTTGACCATAAGTTGAGTTTCACAAATGATATGGAGACCCACTAGTACTTGTTAGAAAGAGGAGAAAAAGATCTTCAACTTTCATGTTGGATAAAAATTCATTTGAAGCTCCTTTGATGATGAAAATTCAAGTTGAATGCAGTGTAGGAACTTGCCCAAAAAGGAAACTTTCAAATTATAGGTCATTTCCAAATTTAGTAACTTTTGCACCAACTCCTGATTTTTGATGAATGGCATGAAAATTGACTCTTGATGACCATATGAGGATGTGAGACCTTGAAAACCTTGGAGAAAACCTCAAAATTCCACAGTTGACTTCTCCTCTTACCGTTGACTTTTACCCAATTCACTTGACTCCCAATCCATTGGCCAATCGAAATCCTCCTGGACCAAACTGATGGACAACCTCCCATCCCTAGGTACTTAGGGACCCAAGGAATACCATGGAATCAAGTCTTGCCCAAAAAATCCGAAATAAACTGACTTTATAGCAAACCCTAATCTTGGTACCCTCAGTCTAGGAGGAAATAACACAGTCTCCAATTCCAAATTCCTCTGAATATGATGTGTATCCTCTCCAACAAAGATAAGATATGTCATTTAGTGATGATAAAAAACCAAGGAGCTTGCCCATTGGAGCAATAAACCCACGAATTTCAAAACCCTAATTTATGCACTGGTTAGGAGAGAGTGATCCACTTGAGATCCCTTGCCACTTGTGAACTCTTGATGATGTGATGGACCAGATAGGACCTTCTTGAACTGCCTCAAGCACCTTGACCCCATGCTAATGATATGCATACATGATAATGCAGAAAAATGAAATGTAACATAAGCCAGTTAGAACTAAAGTAAGTAGGGCAAATTTTGGGGTGCAACACTTCATAATTGAGATGCTTCGTGTTTTATATTAAATAAAATTCACAACACTGAGCTATCCTCCCCGTCTGAATTTCAGAGCGAAGCTGGGAAAAAGCTTCCATCTATCCTTGTATTTAATCTGCAGGTATGGATATCTCTGCTCCTGCATATGATATTACTACAATATGTAGTTTAATAAACATATTTATAGTATAATAACCACTTGATTATTGTGCAACATATCATTTTCTGTATGTCAGTCAATCTCTGGTGTTGCTCAACAATGCAGATAGATGTGGATATTGGATCATCCTCTGTGGCCAGGAGTGTTGTTGGCATTGTTCTGGAATATGTCACAAGTCTAGTCGCTGACCTTGCAATTTTAATAGAGGTTCAGGCCATTTTTAGTTACAATACTTCTCGACTAGTTTTGTTATAGTATTATCTTTCCGTGTTCCTTAAATGTAGAATTGAGATTTGTCTGTAATAAGGAGTCTTTTATGTTATGAAAAATGTGTAGTTATGAAAAGGAGTCTCGGTGTGTCTTATTTCAAGTAAATACTCGATTTGGTCCCTAAAATTGTAGAATCATTTTTTAATATTGCTGATGTTGTGGACTAGATTAATACAATCCTGCAATTTCAAGGAACAAATTAGGTATTTATTCCTCACGTAAAACATGTTCACATCAACATCTGTATTGTGCATTCTAATTGAGTTTGTGCTATTAGTAACGAATGAGTGTATGCCATTGGATTCATCAACTTCCTCATTCATATATATCAATGGCATATTTGCAGGCAAAAGAAGAGTCAGAGCTGCCAAAGTATATTCTTGGAACTGTTAGATTAAATCGCATTAGACATGAATCTGCTGTACCTTTTGAAATCGCATTAACTGACATGAGTTCTTATGAGGTAAGTTACTTAAAAAATTTTGCACTTATGTATAGATGTTTTATAATTGGTTGTGGCTAAATCTATCTCATCGAACATAACTGTTAGTTCTTTAATTTTTAGGGTTGGCATTAATTTTGTAAAACAAATAATAGCAGCAATTTGTTAGATAGGATATTTTATCTTGCTAAAGAAGAACAGGTTGAGCAAGAAGTCCTATTATGTAATGGAACATGTTAAGTTGAAGTGGGTTCAACATCTGGAACAACATGTCGTACTAAGATGTTCCGTGAAGGTCCATTCGACATCGCACCAGAACTGAAGTGAATTAAAGATTATGTTATGTCTTAACAGATGCAGAATATTTAGGGAATATTATGCAAATTCTATGTGGCGCTGAATTAAAAGTTCTGAAGATTCAAATTTGAATTTGAGAAGAATATTGAAGAATATACACTTTCTAAATATGGAGATATTTTAGGAAGTTAAAGATTGAAGACCTATTACGTAGCAGAAGTTTCTGCTGATTTGTAGCAGCTTATTTGCTGCATTTTTGAATGCCCAAATCCAGTTGGGAATAGGATATATATATATATATAGATGCTTTGTAACCTAGAATTATAACTCAACCAAAGATGTAAAAGTTCTATCATTAGGGTTGGTTCCTGTACCACTCGACATGTGAGTTGGACAGTTTGTAAGTGTTAACCTCGAAGCTGTTAAGTAAGAGGAGTATTGTTCTTGGAGGAAGCTTTTAAGTAACTCTAAGTTGTGTCTTGGAAGTGTGTCTTCCTTTGTTGAATTATTGTATAGGTAAAGAGTCGTTGATGCAGTGGCGGAGTGTTGACTGCTATACATCATTGCGATGATTGGGAGTGAGAAGGGTTTCTCATATCTAGAGAGGATCTAGGTAGAAGGGTCATTGGGTAGTGATTAAGTGACAAGCTGTAAACTGGGAGTTTAGCTTTGAATTGATACTGCTGATAGTGGACTTCATCCCTGGCTTGGTAGCCCCCAGAGTAGGTGTGTTAGACCGAGCTGGGTTAACAATTCTGTGTGTTTTGTTTGGACTTTTTCAGTACCGTGCTTATTGTTATATACCTTGCCATGTGTGTTCATGTCAGACCAGATGTCGAATGACATGTTATAGGACATCTGAATTCTGCACATGTACCAGAATTTCAATTGGTATCAAAGCAGGTCATTCTGTTATGTATCTGGATGAGATCCGAGGGAAGATACTTTCTGGTTCATGGTCAAGGTAGGAGCTTGCTACTGAAAAGTTGTTTGAACTTGGAGAAGTTTATATAGGTGTGAGAATGGTCCCTAGAAGTAGAGGATGGACTGTTCGTGACAGGCAGTGGCATGTGCTGAAGGCCTGAAGGCTTGGTTGAAAAGTTGTTGTGTTAAGGTTATGTTAGGTTTGATTTACTTTCAAACCAGTGGTATTGTGGTGTCACCTGGATTATGATGCTAGGGCTGATATGTGACACCTGAAGGATTTGAGGAGTTTGTGTTTTGATCCGATGCGTATCTATCTGAAAACTCCTAAGATTGTAACTGAGAAGGTTGTTCTTCTATGATTGTATATCCTATGGTGATGGGATATATGCAAGACTGCTTCAACTCACTTTGTCAACGATACTTGAAGATTATTGTTCAAGTCCACTCATAAAGGCATTGATAAGTGAAGTTGTAAGGAAGAGATCTGAAGATATTGAAAAAAAAAATTACTTTTGCTTCTTTTCCTAAAAGGGCTAATCTCCAGTCTTTGATCTCTTGATGTGTTCCTTGGAATGATGTCCTATCTTGTGTTAGAACATCACGTCAGAATTGTGCAGAATTCTGTTGTCTGAAGGAATGGCATAGCAGATGCTCTGGGTGCTAAACTAATGTGGAAGAGGAGGCATCTGGGTGGTATGTCTAAGAAGTTTCTGGCCCTGGAACTTATGTTAGATGTGTGAGTCGGTCAAGGTGTGATCAACATGTTATTTACTCCTATTCAGTTTATTTCTGGTCCTTGCTGCAGGAGTGGAGAACCTGAGATTCAAGAAGTATTATCTCTAGCAGACTTCTTGGACATGAAGGTAAAGATACTCATCAACTGATCAGGAGTACTCCAAATTATCATATGGGAGAATGATTGTCTTTGGAGAGTTGGATGAGAGAATATTGTTCTTGTGATCCTCTGTGATGCGATGAGTTTGATGGTTGGATCTGGTCCTAAGGCTTAAAGGGGGAAGCTTGGAGATTCTGTTTTGGAATGTGGTGTTTTTCTTAGTGCAGCTGGACTTCGTTCATGATGTCAAGACTGATGTCTTAACATCTGTTGACAGAATATTCTGTTCAGAATGTTATGGTTCTTGTCTCCTGAGATCACAAGCCTCTACCTGATTCATGAACGGATGTGAGGTCAAGCAGTAGGTGAATGTGTTCAACAGGTGTGTTGAACAGAGGGTGCGCTCTTGAAGACACGAAGATGAGTCTCATGTTCTCCATTCATTTAAGGTGTTCTTCTTGCAAAGGAGTACTGGTGGTCTTAGATAGAGAAAAGTTGATCAGATTGGGATCATGTGAGTATAAAGTTGATCAGATTAGGATCATATGAGTATTGGTACAAGGGATGAGTGTGTTCAAAGAGTGAGCTCTTGAAGACATGAAGATGCGTCTTATGTTTTCCATTCTTCAAGGTACGAAGAAGCACATGTTATTCTGGATAGGGGGAGAGTGTTACAATCTTATGCAGCTGGACGTAGGGAGATTGATAATTCTGCAGCTTTTGGTGTTGGCACTTATGTTGCAAATTGGGAATTTGCATACATGAGGATTAAGTGTGCTGGGATGTGTCTTGTGCAGTTGTGATCTTTATTGCGTATGTTTAGTTTAAAGGAAACAGAATTGAAACAGAGTTTTATTGAACTGCTGAAAGCATACAAGATTAGAAAATGCAACAAACAAAGAGTCTAAAGATTATCCCATCCCCCCGAATCAAGAAATGTTTTCCAATCTTCGTCTCATTCATCATCAGAAGCTTGAAGTTGCTCTGAAGGTTTTTTGATGGCCTTCATCCTTGTCTCTGATGTTTTTCTTGTTCGTGTTGCTCCTGAAGTTGCCCCAGCTGTGGACAGTGTTTTGTTCTTCAACTTCTGTGGATCTGGTTTCTTGTCTTCCTGCATGTGTCTCTTTCCTGCATCCTTGTTAGACTGACTCATGGCTCTATCTATGATGTGATGTTAGAAGCAAGGAGGCTTGGTTTTTATACTGCATAAAGAGTCTTTATTTGTATCGCCTGACCAGTCAAAGTGGTCTTTGGTTTGGGAACTTGTTTTTCTTGAGACCTTGTCACATTGGATGTCAGAACTTCGTGTTTGGTGCCTTGGTAGGTTAAGAGGTTAAGAAGGGGTAGAGTGAGCCTAGGTATTGTCTGTTGTCTGATGTGACTCTTTTGAGTTTGTTTTCGGTACAGCTGCTGATGCTAGCTATGATCAGGTGGTTGTGATTACCTGAATAAAATGCAGAAGGTGTGGTCTTTTATCTTATGCTGATGTCCTACATATTGTTACAACATCATTGTTTGCTGTGTATCCTGGATGAAGGTCTGGGACTGTGCTTGTGAAGTTGGAAGAAGCAGCATTATTGTCTGAAGTGGCAGTTTTGACATAATGTGGATTAGAATGGGCAGATTCTGATCTTGATGTTAAGTAGTTTGGTCTGAGAATACATGGCTACTTTCATGATTAAGACTTAATTAGGTGCTTGTGAATGTAAGGACAGAAGGTTGTTGTCAGTGGTGTGATCTGATCAGAATGGCTGAAGATAAGGAAGTTTCTTCTAATACAAGTAAAAGGTGGTGGAAGTCCTTATCTTGTGGTGCAAGTAATCTAAAGACATTTGTTATGGAATATGTGAGAAACTCCAAATCAAGGGGGCTTTTATATTGGACTTGGCAGACCATGTATCTGAAATAAACATGGTGAGATCATGCTCAACAAATACAAGAAGTGACAGATCTTAATGTTGAGAATGTGGCAATATAGTTGTGCTTCATAAGGAGCATTGGTTGTTCATGTCAGCGGGAGTTAAGGCTGTTGTCTGTGGTCTATTACTGCAAGGGTGCAGATTTTTGTGAAGCTTGCGTGCTGTCCAAGTTTGTGCAGAGTGATGTCAAACAACATGATGGGACATGTACTACTGAGTGTGGTTGGGTGTTCCTAAGGCTGGTGTGCCATCCTAGCTGCGAAAAGCTAGTGCTTATGCGAGAGGAGTCTGAAGAGCAGAATTGTGGTATCTGGGAGAATTTATTTTTCTCTGCTGTTCTGAAGGAATCTAGAAGGGATTATGAGTTGTGTTGATCGATGGAAGTCGTCTCAGAATCCAACAGAAAAGATAATGTGATGGTGCTTTGGAATGTATAATTTTCTGTGGAGTCTTGGGTTGATAATGTTGTCTGATAAGATGTCAGAACATGGTACAGGACATGTTTTTCTTGAGCCAAACAAGGAATTATTCTGGACGGTGGTGTAAGGATAAGGTGAAACACGTGTCTTTGCCTATGCATGGAACATTATTGGCTCAATTTATGGTAAGAATCAGTTGAGAAGCAATAAAGGCGGTCAAGACTATTTTGGACAGCAGACATTGATTTTGGATGGAGTTTTTAGTACCTAAAATAGCGTTTTTTGACCAAGAACTTTGACATATTCAAAGCTCGTTAATTCTAAAGTAACTGGTCAGCTATTTATAGGGGTTATTCTTTTCTCCTTCGGCCAGTGAGTGTTCTTGTTTCATAAGTCTTATGGCGTTTGTTCATTTTTGGGTGAGCACTACTTGGGTCTAGTTCTGTGAGGGCTTTCTTTGCCAATTTTTGGCTAAAAAGGGGGAGAAAGTGTTTGCAAATTGGTTTGCGCAAATGCCTTGCTGGAGTCTGCAGTTCCAGATGTGTTTCAGAGATGTCGAAGAGGGTGTCCTATCCTTAAGTTGGTGTTGAGTCTTTGTGACTTGTGTCCTGAGTTATGAACACAGTTGTGACTTGTGTTCTGAGTTACCTGGGTTGATAGATGGGAACTTCTTAAGTTTCATCTTATGCCACAGGTCGACTAGGGGCGTCTGATCAAATAAGGTGTGCAGAAATCTCTTATGCCACCATTGGTCTTTTATGTCAAAACAGACGTTTCTTTTCTGGAGGAGTCTTCTACATTCGTTCTGGGTCTGTCCTGGAAGGAAAAATAAATGTGTTGTATTGAGGGGGAGTGTCAGATATCTTCTTCCTCATGTGCACCAAATGACTTCAGGACTTTCTACTTCTTAGGTCCTAATGTGCTGCCTGAAGTTGTTGTGTTGTGGTGCTCGGAGGTGATGTTATGGAGCTCATAGAGTATGCTGGAAAGAATTGTCAAACATGATGTCCTAACATCATTCAAGATTTTCCAAGAAGATTATTCTCCATGGTTGCTGTACACAGTAGCTACTGATGGTTACTGTTAGGTTCAGTAGTTGCTGATGACTACTGACAGTAGTATAAAGTTGTAATTGCTGATGTAATCTAAGTGTTAACATATTTGTTTTAGCCAAAATTTTCCAAAGGGGGAGAATGTTAGTTCTTTAATTTTTAGGGCTGGCATTAATTTTGTAAAACAAATAATAGCAGCAATTTGTTAGATAGGATATTTTATCTTGCTAAAGAAGAACAGGTTGAGCAAGAAGTCCTATTGTGCAATGGAACATGTTAAGTTGAAGTGGGTTCAACATCTGGAACATCATGTGGTACTAAGATGTCCCATGAAGGTCCATTCAACATCGCACCAGAACTGAAGTGAATTAAAGATTCTGTTATGTCTTAACAGATGCAGAATATTCAGGGAATATTATGCAAATTCTATGTGGCGTTGAATTAAAAGGTCTGAAGATTCAAATTTGAGAAGAATATTGAAGAATATACACTTTCTAAATATGGAGATATTTTAGGAAGTTAAAGATTGAAGACCTATTATGTAGCAGAAGTTTCTGCTGATTTGTCGTAGCTTATTTGCTGCGTTTTTGAAGGTCCAAATCCAGTTGGGAATAGGATATATATAGATGCTTTGTAACCTAGAATTGTAACTCAACCAAAGATGTAAAAGTTATATCATTAAGGTTGGTTCATGTACCACTCGACATGTGAGTTGGACAATTTGTAAGTGTGAACCTCGAAGCTGTTAAGTAAGAGGAGTATTGTTCTTGGAGGAAGCTTTTAAGTAACTCTATGTTGTGTCTTGGAAGTGTGTCTTCCTTTGTTGAATTATTGTATAGGTAAAGAGTCGTTGATGCAGTGGCGGAGTTTTGACTGCTAGACATCATTGCGATGATTGGGAGTGAGAAGGGTTTCTCATATCTAGAGATGATCTAGGTAGAAGGGTCATTGAGTAGTGATTAAGTGATAAGCTGTAAACTGGGAGTTTAGCTTTGAATTGATACTGCTGATAGTGGACTTCATCCCTGGCTGGGTAGCCCCCAAAGTAGGTGTGTTAGACTGAACTGGGTTAACAATTCTGTGTGTTTTGTTTGGACTTTTTCAGTACCGTGCTTATTGTTATATACCTTGTCATGTGTGTTCATGTCAGACCTGATGTCGAATGACATGTTATAGGACATCTGAATTCTGTACATGTACCAGAATTTCAATAACTTGAACTAGATACATAAAGTGTGTATGCATTTTCAGCTTCTATGAGTTGGTGTCGCCGACAAAGCCTTCTTGGGGTTGCCGACACATACTTTTCTTTGGCTGCAAAACAACTCAGGGAGGAAAATTTTTGTGTTGTTACCTTGTGAATGGTCTATCATTTTGTACATTCAAGACCTCTTTAAAGAGGATTTAACACAATCTACAATAGCTTTATGTTATAAATCAGCATGCCTTGGTGTTATTAGTTAGCAGTCTTGCATATATATTGTCTTACATATCAGTAGACTACTCTTAGCAACTACTTATTATTTTGGCATTTCATTCTTAAAAAATTTGTAACAAATTATCAAATTATATATGTAAAAGTTAATGTTATTGTTTGATAATTTGATACAATTTGTTAAAAAGTAAATTAATATATTGTTTGATAATTTATAATTTTTTTAATGAATGAAAAGCCAAAATAATTATCTTTACTTTTAAGTTGAAAACGCATGGATTTGATAAGATTGTCGAGGGTTTGTTGGGCGAGATTGGCCATGATGAAAGAAGATGAACCCACCATTATTAGGGTCTAGTGAGGGTGGTGAAACGATTGTTCGGACCGGTGAACTGGTGGTGATATCTGATGTTTGTTGATAGAAAATTTTACCCCATATCCTTACACTTATCCTAATACCCCTTTCAGTTTGTAAAAAATGTCAATTGTATCTGATCGTACCTGGATCAAACAGTTATTCAGTGGCCAGCAACGTCGTATGGACTTCAGCTCCGGTGGTGGTGAAAGACGGGGGGGGGGGGGGGGGGGGGGGGGAGGTACCTGCGAGGTACTCCGACGCTCAAGTAAGGCAAAGGTCATAAGTAAAAGCAAGTACAGAAAAAGGGTTAGAGTGTATGAGATTGTGTAACCTGACCCTCTCAAGTGAGAGGGTATTTATAGAGAGCCCCCAGCGCGGGGCCAACGGTTACTAGCACTGGGCCGGATTACGAGGCCCAATCCAAGTAACTGGCAGGGCTTACGTGGTGTAGTGAAGACCAGCGCGTGGTCTTCGTCCCGGGGTAACCATTCCTAGATTCCCGGAGTTAGGGCAAACCGATTCCATCGGGAATGGGTGGTTACATGAGAACGTGTCCTCGCGGGGAGGAGTCTTGCGTGTTGGGGAGAGACGTGCCCTTGCGGGGAGGGCTCTTATGTGTGGAAGTAGATAGCTCCTCGTGGGGAGGAGCACCTGAGTGTCGAGGAGGAGCGAGCCCGGCGAGGCTTAACGCATCTGGCCGATGCTCTATGTCGTGCGTGCCCGAGCACTGCTGAGGTGTGGTGCGTGTCCAACACTGCTGAGGTGGGGGCATGTGCTCGACATTGGTCTTGTTAAGAGGCCTTCGTTGGGCTATCCCAAGATGTGTGGGTTGGGCCTGCTCGATTGAGGGGCAGACCCCGGCCCAGTCCAGAACAGTATCCTTGTATGTTTTTAACTAATTTATCATTTTATTTTTTTAACATTTATTTCAATTTTTTGAAAAATTGCACTCCGGATAACATCCTAAAATACATCCTATATGTATTTTTTGTGAACCAAATAACTTGCAATAAGATACTCAATTTATATTTTTTATATCTTTTGGAGAACCTAAAAAAAGAGTTCCGATTTTGGTTTAAATTTTTATTGTGTACCAAACACTTTGTCTTAAGATATCTTGTGTGAGTTTCGAAACATTTTGATACAGCATGTGAACTGTATCTTTTCCTTGAAAAATCTTTTGGTTGACACTAGATACCACTATACCAAACATATGTTTGACATATATTTCTTGAATTTATAGTTGACACAAATTTATAATTAACACATAAAACAATTGCAACAGCTATGGAGTATTCGACAATTTGATTAACCCTAACTTCCAGTATCTTAAAAATGTACCAAACCGTAACACTTAAAAAAATAGTTTCGGTGTAATTTTCATTAAAACATGATATCTTTGCACAAGAGTTCCGATAAATTGCACGAACCGGATGACTTATGATAAGAGTTCCGGTGAGTTTAATAATCCGGATAACTTTGAAAGTTTCGGTTTAAAAATTTTATTTCTGTTATCAGATATTTTGTAAAAGGAGTTTTGGTATTGCTAGTTTTTCTTTCTATATCGGAAGATTTCAAACACATATGAGAGAAAAAGTAAAAAATGAGATAAGGGTATTTAGGTCAAAATATTTTTAATATAGGGACATGAGAATAAATAATGGGATACGAAGTAAAATTTTCTTGTTATACCTTCGGAGGACCTTGGATTTTGAAAATGAGCTCAATTGATTGTTTGGGCCCAACAGATTGAGTTCCTTTTGGCACCCTTTTGATTTCATATATGCAATCGTTATTCTTCTTTTCTAAACAATTTTTTTGAATTAAATTGATTTGCATTAATTTCATTTTAGATTAATAGATCAACTAGTTAACTAGTAAACATCGTGGAAGAGGATCAATGATTTGGAAGAGATACCATCTCTTATTTCTCCATGTACTTTACTTTTATGTATATGATATGCATGTTTTTTTTTAATTAGACTTTGTGGTGAATTGCATTATTTATGTGTTTCTTTTATTGACTTTTAAAAGGAAATTTGGCTGATTTTATGTAAAACTGGTTATGAATACAAATTCAACATTTCTATAGAAAATTTGGCTGATTTTATGTAAAACTGATTATGAATACACATTCAACATTCCTATGTGGGACTTTAGGATCTTCCTAACACTATAAAAGGGTTTTATTTAAATAAAAAATAAAAAATATACTTACACATTTAAAAGATAGTGTTAAATATTGGTTACACTATATTTTACATATACAACCATTTTAAATTATTATATTAGATATTACAATTTTTTTAAAAACCTATACACTGTTCACTCTATTTCCGAGTGCTTCCCTACATAGAGGACAAGTTATTTTCTCTGCTAACCATGATAATATACATTTCTCGTGAAATGTATGCTCACATTTTAGTTTGTACAATGGTTCATTATGTACAAACTCCAGCAAACATATTGGACAGCTCATCTGAGTAAATGGTAAATCGGAAGGTTGATCGTTTAAAATCTTATGTAATATGATTCGGGAGAAGTAATTGTTGGTTACTTTGTGATATGGGAGGAGTAATTGGTTGATTTTGTGATACGGAAGGAATAATTGTTGGTTGATTTTGTGGTACGGGAGGAGTAATTTGATGCACTATGTAATACTCTTTAATAATTTTAATAATATAATACAAAAATATAAAAAATAAAATCAAAATTATAAATGCTATAAATAATGCTAGTATTAGATCTTTAATTGCAGCCCAATTGTCTAAATCTTTCATATTTCCTGGAAGAAGAAAAAAACAAATCAAGTAAGAAGGATCAGTACACTTGTTATTTTTAATATTACTATAATATAATATAAATTAATGTTCTTTATATTCTTTTTGTGCATTTTTTTTGAAACGGCCAAAAAGATAAATTATTAAAGATGCTGGCATCAGGTCCTGGCTGGCATAAGCTATGCCAAATGATACAAAATCCAGGAATTGAAAATCACTTAACCCGTCCCACACTGTCCAACAAAACAAGACTAAAAACAACACCAAGATGCCCAGCCAACCTATAAACTATATTGAGATATTTTTGTATAGCAAAGGAGTATTGAAAAAAAATTCACAAACATGCCGAATATATTTTTAATATATTAATTATAAATATTAATTTAATACAATAAACAAACAGTGTTGATGTATCTATAAAATATTTAATAAAATAATTATTTAATATACTAAATATTGCAACTATTTTACTAGTTTAAAGACTAATTATTTTATTAATTAATAATTATTTGGTTTATTAAATATTTGGTTTAATAATTTTACTATTTCAATTATTTTACTAGTTTAAAGACTAATTATTTTACTAATTAATAAAATAAATATACTAATTATATTAAATAATTTATACTAACAGTATATATAAATATTTATATTAAATAATTTTTATTTATATTAATAAGTATTAAATATTAAACTCTATAAAATAATTTATATTATCCGTATAAAATAATTTATACTAATTGTATTAAATAAGTGCAGTATTTCAAATATAAGTATTAAGTAGTAAATATTGAATTTACATAATATATAATTTTGTTGCAAGTAAAAACACAATTGAGATGAATGGTCTAGTGGTTAAGAACCATTTTGTGGAAGCAAAGGTCATGGGTTCAAATCCTCTTGAGAAATGGACATAAGAGGACTTGGACCGAAAAAAAAAGATTCAGGAACGAAAACCAAAAACTCGCCAACTTACAGGGACGAAAATATTATTTAAGCCTATTTTGTTCAGTTTTTTTTAGTGGGCTTGTGGTTTTTGTCTCCTTAATTTAATTAATTAGGTTGTTTTATTCTAATTAGTTAATTTTGAAAATTAAGTTTAATTAACATTGTTAATGATCAAATTGATTAATTAATTATGTTAATCATTTTTAATTACCTTAATTAATTTATTAAAAATCCTAATTAATTAATAATACTCATTTGATGTTTATTTATTTAACTATGCATCGTTATCCATTTTATCCATTATTTAATTATGCATTTGTAATCATCTTGGAAATTAATTAACAAACGATAATGTGATCTAAAACAAACTATTAAAATATAAAAATCTTCGTCCAACGCCAAGTGGGCATTTAAAAAACCTTGGTCCAATGCTAAGTGACTTTCTCAAATCCGATTAAAATCGTTTCGATGTGATACAAATATTTTCCCGATTAAATGTAATAATAAAGATTTTTCTTAACAAAAGCGAAAGAAGAAGACCCTTGGAGTCTTGCATTTCTTGAATCCTTGAATGATCGGTCCCGAGGCACACGTCTTGGACTAGCCATTTATTCCCTTTTTCGTTTCTAAAACACTTAACACAAACTTTGACAAAAAGGGACCGTTGGAGTCTAACATTCCAGTGGTACCCCTAAACAATCGATTCTGAGGCACACCTCATGTTCTTATTGAATGTTCGTTGTCCATCAAACAAACTTCATAAATACATTGAATGAAAAAGGATCGTTAGAGTTTAACATTCCAATGAAACCCCGAATAATTGGTCCCGAGGCTCACGTCTCGTTCTCACTGAGCATTCTTCATTCACTTTAAAAAAACACTCAACACGTCAAACGTATTCTCTCGCCCCCGTGCGATCAAAAAGTTTTTACAAAGATCAGTCGAAGATATTATTGTGAGAACAAGATTTGGTTCTGCAATGTTACTTCTTAGTTTTGATGATATCAAACTAGTATGTTTGTATGAACAATTTTGTAAGACTAATGTTTGTTACTTTTGAGAATCTAACAAACAGGTTATGCTTCCGTAAATTGGCGCAGATATAATGCTAAAAGAAAATACTTCGCCTACTCTTGAATAGCAGAAATTGGTTCAGGAAAATATGAAGTTGACAAGACTCTGATATAAAAGGGAAAGAGAACGAGTTCTGAAGATCTGAAGACAGAGGTTCTGATTGAACGAAGTCCAGATGCTGAAGACTTAGGCTCTCTGATCAAGGTTCTGAAGACCCAACCATAGTCTCTACTCATGCTTCAACTAAATATCATCAGAAGCCTCTGAAGACATGAAGAGAACATACTAAGTGTACAAGGTTCTGAAGACCAAGTGCTGAAGACTCCGAAGGCGCTGCTCTGAGGATTCGAAGACTTGAAGATCTTAAGAACCAGGCTATGTTTTCCCTTCTCACTCATGCTCGCAGAAGTCTCTGAAGTTGAGAAGCCAAGAAGACTAAGCTACGAAGTACAGCTGTACCACAATACAAAGCGAAGATATCTTAGTAACAGTGCAAATGGTACAAACGAAGATATCCTGACAAGACAGGACGCAAAAGTTTTTATCTGTCCTCACGTCTCCATCTAGCCGCCAGCCTAGATAGCTATCATGATTACTTTTCAACGGCTACTTTTTACACGGCTATATAAAGAAGCGAAGACTTGAAGAAAGAAATGCACGAACGCTACTGCAAAAATACTCTCTAACCGATATCTTTCTTAAGTCATTTTGGTCGAAACTTGTTTACATTTTCAGCTTGTATAAGAAGCATTTTTCTGTAAACGAAACTTATTCAAACTTAGGTTTGTGTTCCTTGAGAAAGACCTATAGGGTTGTATTTCTTGAGAAGTCTAGGACGTGTTGTCTTAGAGGTTGTTCCTTGAGAAAGACCTGTGAGGTTGTATTTCTTGAGAAGTCTAGAACTTGAGAGTTTTAGAGGTTGTGGTTAGTCACCAGCGTTTTGGCTAGTGCATTGTATTGATCTGATTGATTAGTGGATTAAGACCTTGATTGAGAGAGGCAAAATCACCTTGGCGGGTAGACTAGATTAACTTGAGTGTTTCTCAACTGAACTAGTATAAACATACCGTGTTATCTCTTTCAGCTTCAACAAAGTTTTTTACTTATAAAAGAAAGAGTTTTGAAAAAGGAGTTAATATAAAGAAACGATTTTATTTTGAAAAATCAATTCAAACCCCCCCTTTCTTGAGTTTTTCACACCTTCAATTGGCATCAGAGCTATAAAACAGTTGAATTTTTATCAAGCACTTAACAGTGTTCAGTACCGATCCAAGTGTGAAAAACAATGGCTATACCAACTGCTGAGTCAAATGTTGTTGTGAATGAAAGAGATTCTTATAGTGCAAAACCTCCTATCTTTGATGGGGAAAAATTTGACTATTGGAAAGATAGAATTGAAAGTTACTTTCTGTCGTTTGACTTAGATCTATGGGATCTGGTAGTTGATGGCTATAGTCACCCAGTAGATTCTGAAGGCAAAAAGATTATTAGAAGTGCATTTACAGATGCGCAAAAGAAAACTTACAAGAATCATCACAGAGCAAGAACGATTCTGTTAAATGCAATTTCATATACGGAATATGAAAAAATTACAAACAAAGAAATTGCAAAGTCTATCTTTGACTCTCTTCATATGACTCACGAAGGCAATGCTCAAGTCAAGGAGACTAAGGCTCTTGCACTAATTCAAAAATATGAGGTCTTAAAAATGGAAGACGATGAGTCTGTGGAAACCATGTTTTCAAGATTTCAGATGCTTGTTGCAGGACTCAGAGTTCTGGACAAAGGCTATTCTACTGCTGATCATGTCAAGAAAATTATCAGAATTCTGCGGTCAAATGGAGACCAATGGTGACTGCCTTAAAACTAGCAAAGGATTTGAATAGTATAAGTCTTGAGGAACTAATCAGCTTTTTAAGGAGTCATGAAATAGAGCTTCAAGGAGATGAACCTCAGAAGAAAAGTAAATCCATTGCTCTAAAGGCTAAGTCTGAGAAGAAAAAGGCGTATCAAACAGAGGAAGAAGTGGAAGAATCTGAAGAAGATTCAGACGAAGATGATATATCTCTCATATCAAGGAAAATAAGTCAACTATGGAAATACAGAAAGAATAAGTTCAGAGGACCAAAAAGAAGATCTGAGTCTACATATGATCAAAGGAGAACTTATGGAAGAGACGTTACATGCTTTGAATGCAAGGAGCCTGGACATATAAAAAATGATTGTCCAAAGTTTAAGAAAGATGAAAGACCTAAGAAAGCTAAAAAGGGTCTTATGGCAACTTGGGATGATTCAGAGTCTGAAGATGATTCAGATGGAGAACGTGCCAACATGGCATTCATGGCTAAAACCAACGACGTCCTATCAGAAGGAGAACCATCAGACTCTGATGACGAAAGAGAGGTACTTTCTTCCTTATCCCGTTCTGAACTTGAAATAGGGTTATCTGAACTTATGGAAAGATATCAAATCCTTCTAAGAAAACACAAAACTCTGAAAAAGACTTTTGTGGTTCCTTTAGAAGATTTTACTAAAAGCAAGCAAACCATCTCTGAATTAAATGAAAAATTATTTTTCTTAGAAAAATCAAATGCTGCGTTAAAAAGTAAAGTCTCTAAGTTAGAAGAAGAAATCGCTTCCAACATATTACAAGCACCACAAGTGTATTCCAATGTATGCACAACAACACAATTCACCACTTAAATCAACAAATTACACATGGAAAGAAATGAAAAATGCCAAGTATTGCCTACAAATATATAACATGTTTGACATCTAACATAGGTGTAGGCTTCAACTTCTTCGGAGCACCCTTTGTCTTAACCGGTTGAGACGGCAGTATCATTGTGGTTGTTTCGGGGAAGACAGTCTTCCTCAATTCTTCTTTGATGTGTAGCTTCATATTGTCATCGGCCTTCGAAAATCTCGCTTGAATCGCTTCCAATTCGGCCAAAATAGAGATATCAGGTTTATCTCCTTCCTTACAACCATCATCATCAAAACTAAGTCTCATCCAATGAGGGCAAACTTCGTCAATTTGTATTGGCTCACCTAGTTTCAACTTTGTAGCAATAGCACAAGCACACGGAAGACCGTAGGTTTTCACAATAGTGCAACCACATTTTGCGCTATCGGAACCTACTGTTGCGGCTCGGTTGACCTCGTGAAAAATATAGCCCAAGTGCCCAACTCCGCCCGAGACATGTTGCCGATCAATTGAGAGTAGAGGAAGTTACCTTTAAACCGATGCTCCAAAACCGTAATGCTCCGACCAAAAGTGGTTTGTATCTCGTTGTGTTGGTTTTTAATCATGAGATGCACGGAGTCCCAATCTCGACATAAATCCCCTTTGCTATTCCCCAACCAATTCTTCAAAGTAGCATGTGCCGACTCAACTCTATTGGTGGTAGTGTTTCCAAGATGTCGTACATTATCGGTCCACGCAGAAACAATCTTTTCTTTCACTTGATCAAGAATGGTGGATTCAACATATTTCAACAAAGCGGGGTACTTTTCGCACACTTTCCGGAATTTCATGACCGAATCGGCATATAATTCCGTTGTGGAAGAATTTAGAATATGAGCCCATGCATCCATTATTTTTTCTACAATGACACCCGACTTGACCACTTTTCCGTCTTCCGACTCCACTTGTTTCGCACCCACCGCGGTCTTAACCCGACTTTGCACATTCTTTGTTATGTGAAATCGACAAAGTAGTGCATTGGAAGAAGGAAAGACCTTTGCAATTGCATTCATCAAGGCGTTATCGCGGTCCGTAACAATTGCTTTTGGCATTTAAACATGTTTCTTCAAAAGTGACCGACACGTCTCCAACGCCCATGTAAAATTGTCCCCTTTTTCGCACTCCAAAAAGGCAAAATCGACGGTATATGTCTTATCCGTAGACGTAACGCCAACTATCTCAAACAATGGAAGACGATACTTGTTTGTCTTGTAGGTACTATCTAGAATGAGCACTGTTGAGAACGTGTTGAACAACTTGATGGAATTCGGATGAGTCCAAAAAATATCTCGGACCGTAATTCCTTCATCGCGATATTTGTACCGAGACACGTAATCGTTGTCCTCCAACAATTTCAACAGTTGTTGCATCTCACTCCTATCTCCTTTAATTGCCTTGTTCGTCTGATACCGAATGTTATACACTTGCTTTATGTTTGCTACATTTTCGGGTTCCTTCCGTTTCAACGTGGCAAGTATATTTTTCGGTTGGAAAAGATTCAAGGTCATGTCGGCTATACATGTCTTCTCTTCCCCCTTGAGCCGACATACACTTGGATAACCTTGAAACTTTAAGCACATTTCGTGGTTATGTATACCACAGCGAATGGTAAATCTCCATTTCTTGGAAGCTAACATGTAACCACCAGTCTTAAAAGGGCACTCACATTTTCTAGTATCGGTCTCGTCTTTTTTTAACTTCCGTAGAGGTGCATGATATTTGCCGCTTCTTTCGCACCCCAAAATTACAAAAGCCTTTCTTCTTTCTGAACCATTATCTGATCTTCCGGTATTTACACCGAAGCCAAGCTCAATAGCCGTCCTACGAATGTATGCGAGCATGCTTTCACGATCATCAAAGTCTTGCTTGTTGTTAAAGTCACTGCCGACATCAACCGACTTTACGAGCATGCCTTCTTCTTTCGGGGAAATCGACACAACTAATTCTTTTGACATGTTATCGGGGTGCACCATATCTATTTATAAACAAGAATAGAACAATAAATATATATAAATAAAACATATTACAAATTGCTGAAATTTTAAATTAATTAGTTCTAGGCACTTTTTCGGATGTGCATATCCGGAAATGTTCATGCTCAATTCGTTCTGAATGTGCACATCCGGAAGTAGCGTAACTTGCTTTTTCAAAAAAGTAGATTGATAATGTGAGCAATGTAGTGGATGAAGTTGAATATTTACCTGAAATTCAATCTTTTCTTGCTCCCTTTGATTTGTTGCACCAAAAATTTGAACTTTTTGAGCGAGAAATAGTTTTGATGAAGTAGGGTTTTTTGGGTTGGTGAGAGTGAGTGTGGAAGAAGAAAGGTTGATTATGGGAAGGGGAGAGTGATCATGCAGCTTTAAATATATCAGCAATTATTCCGGATATACAAATCCGGAGGTCTTCCGGATATGCACATCCGAAATAACTTTTTTTTAAATAGTAGCAACTAATTACACCAAACTTAAACTAATTACACTTATATATGCCAAATTAAGGCTAAATGAAAATTATACCTAACAAAGGCTAAATAACAAAGTAGATAATATATAATTCCCAAGTTATCTATTATATAATCATGATTACTATAAAAGTGTTAAGTGCACGTATAATTAAATTCATATTTTCATATACACCTAAATTATAAATAATCATGATATACCAAATTTGTACTATAATCCAAATATGAACAACAAATTTAATAAATGGTAAAAGAATTCAAAAATTTCATATACAATCCGTAATTTAATACTATAAAATAATTAGTTGTACTTTATATAAATATAAATAAATAATTAGTTGTAATAGCAGCAAATAATTTGTACTTCATATACAATCCATTTATTAAATTTGTTGTTCATATTTGAATTGTAGTACAAATGATATACCTTTTGAGTCATCAACTAAATTAACACATTGAGGCACGAAAAAATAAAAGAGCACAAAGTAGAAATGAAGAGTAAAGGAGAATATCGGACAACTAATTTTCAAATTTGTTTCTTTGGCAATTCAAATATGAACAATACAAATTTAATAAATGAAGTTTTTCCAGTTTTCTAAATTATTTTTATGAAAGCAAATAGATGAAAGAGATAAACTAACCAAATAGGTGATGAGAGAGATGTTGAAAAAGATTGGAAGCAATTCTGAATTTTCAAGATACTCTTTAGTTTGATCACACCCTTTCCTTTAAAATATGACAAATTTATTTTAGTAAAATATATATTTATGCAATAGTGTTGAACTGCCAAAGGCATACTGTAAGGTTAGTGGGTGCAAACTGTTTTTGCAGCGTGGGGTAGTGAATTTAGGAAGCAGTTGTTTTTTTTAATAATAAAGTATTAAAATAGAAGGAGTTAAAGGTAGCCTAACAATATTTAAGTGTCATATAAATACATGTGTGGAAATCATAATTAATTTGATGTTAATTTTTTTATTTTGCGACATAAATCATTTCAGTTATACCAAAATTAAATAAAAAAAACATCGTATATAATTTGACGTGTGTATTAGGCATATCGATGAGAATTGATTTTGCCATGGTAATGAGAAAATAGCATAAATTTGTTTTTGTTTCTAAGTTTGTGTTTGTGATTATGGTGATATATATATATATATATAGAGAGAGAGAGAGAGAGAGAGAGAGTCTTGTTTACTCTTTTTCATGTCTTGTTCGGCTCATTTACGTGTACTACGTTATTGAGGGAATTAGATTTAGCATTGGATAACTTTATTCTAAAAAATAATAAAAGAATACTTGTAGAGAGACATAAGAGAGACGTGAGAGAAAGGGTGCCTGCATGGAATTAGATTCCCTTTCATGACATTAGATTTAGTTATTCCTTACACGTTGCATTTTAGTGGTGGAAGTTACACGGGTGTGACGTGGGTATTATTTAGAAAATGAATTTCTTTTTGTATTTTTTAAATTTTAATATTTGAGAAATTATAACAATTGGTACATGATAAAATTGGAAAAAGAAATAGGTCAGTCCATTTTAGTGTATCCTCTTTATATATAGGTATAGATGAGTTAGTGGAAAAAGTCGGTTATACAAATGAAGAATTAGTAAATTGAGAATGAAAAATATGAGTTAGTGAAGTTAGTTGGTTATACAAAGAAATAATTATACTAAAAAAAGAAAGAATTGGTAAAACGTGTCCCATTTTCTAAACCATTTTTCAATTAATTAATTATAAATAAATAATTGACTATTTTTATTTATGATTTATTAATCTTAGGTTTCTCGTTTTTATCCATTTTTAATTAATAATAATTATTAATGAATAATTAAGAAGTGTCTTATTTGTAGCATAATCGAGTTATAGTTAAATGAGAATGAGAAGGAAACAATTTTGGATATATTATTATGAATTCTTTTTATATTAATTTTTATAATTATGGAAAAGAAGTTTTGTTTTTATTAAATAATTATGAGTTAGTGGAAAAAGTCTGCTATACAAATGAAGAATTAGTAAATTGAGAATGAGAAGTATGAGTTAGTGACGTTAGTTGGTTATACAAAGAAAGAATTATATTAAAAAAGGAAGAATTGGTAAAACGTGTCCCATTTTCTAAACCATTTTTCAATTAATTAATTATAAATAAATAATTGACTATTTTTATTTATGATTTATTAATCTTAGATTTCTCGTTTTTATTCATTTTTAATTAATAATTATTATTAATGAATAATTATGAAGTGTCTTATTTGTAGCATAATCGAGTTATAGTTAAATGAGAATGAGAAGAACACAATTTTGCCAAAAATAGAATGTGTAAACACAATAAACAACATTAATAACAAGGGAAAATGATGTTTATACCTCAGAAGCACGCAAATACTTGTAGATATCACAAGCAAAAGAAGCACAAAGCTGGGGATCCACGTGATCATCATCAATATCAACAATTATCTCCCCTTTTTCCAGCTCAACAAGAATGTCTCTACTATAAACATTACCTGCAAACAAATTAACCAACACTATCATCTCAAAACGCTCTAGCAATCATTTAGAATATTGTGGTAAATCTCAAGCTAAAGTTTCTCAATCGCTTCAATCCTTTTTTGAATTCACATTCATTCACTTTCACAGTTCGATATTCGGCTTCAGTTTTTCATGATCATCAGGTACGATTGATTTCGTTCTTTTTGTTCGCATTTCGATTTTGATTCAATTCTCAGTATATTCTATTTTTTTTATTATTATAATTACTGTATATACATACTCATGCAAATGCGAGGAATAGTTTAAACCTCTGTTAATCTTTGCCCTTTCTCATGAATGCAATTCTAATTTCGTTTTTTTTTATTGAGTTATGTTGTTGAGTTGACTTTAGTCAACTCCATCTGATTTTTGTTAGTGGTGAGTTGAGTTTAACGGTTATCATTGATCAACTGCTTTGGGGTTTATTTTATCTCAAATGTTTAAAATTATTGATGAAATTCATAATGTACTTGATTTTGTTGTCTTCTTATCTGAAATCATATTGCATTGAAGAATCATGAATCTGTGATAGTTTTTTTTTTCAACAGTCTGATATGTAATTCTGATTTTATCATCAAATCATTAGTCTAAACCCTTAACTTAGGTTAAAATCTATATATTCTATATTGAGTTCATTTGAACTTATAGGTGTCTATTGTGCAATCCTCTAACTAATTAATTTTGTGCATGTTTTTTAACAGTTGGAATTTAAATCTTGTATGATTCTGAATATAGAATATTATTATTGTTTTGACTTTTGAATATATCCTTTTTTTTTTAAATTGTTTTATTTTTTATTTGAACTTGAAAATTTTATTAATAAATATATTCTGCATGTTAGTGAGATTTTTTTTTTCAATACACCTTTTGCTATACAAAAATATCTCAATATAGTTTATTTCAAAATAAAATGCACAAAAATAATATTAAAAATATAAATTTATATTATATGATAGTAGTATTAAAAATAACAAGTCTACTAATCCCTCTTGATTTGTTTTTTTCTTCTTCCAGGAAATATGAAAAGTTTAGGCAATTGGGCTGCAATTAAAGATCTTATACTAGCATTATTTATAGCATTTATAATTTTGATTTTATTTTTTATATTTTTGTATTATATTTTTAATATTTTTAAAGAGTATTACATAGTGCATCAAATTACTCTTCCCATACCACAAAGTCAACCAACAATTACTCCTTTTGAACCACAAAGTCAACCAACAATTATTCCTTCTGTATCACAAAATCAACCAATTACTCCTCCCATATCACAAAGTCAACCAACAATTACTTCTCCCGAACTACAAAGTCAACCAAAAATTAAAGTCATATACCATTTGATCACTATTATAAGCAAATTTACCTTTTTGTGATACATTTGACTATTAATGTATCTAGTCTATATATGGACTAGATACATTAATAGTCAAATGTACCACAAAAAGGTAAATTTGCTTATAATAATGACCGGAGGGTGTATTACGTAAGATTTTAATCGATCAACCTTCTGATTTACCATTTACTTAGATGAGTTGTCCAATATGTTTGCTGGAGTTTGTACATAATGAACCATTGTACAAACTAAAAGCCTATGATTTACACTATCCTTCCTTGCTCACATGTGAAAAGCCTATGATTTACACTAGGGAAGACGAAAAAGATTACAGAATTATTATAGATAAACATTTAAAATACAATTTAATTCGAGAAACAAAAGGTGCTTATAATTCAGCAAGTTTTTTAGTCAGAAATCATAACGAAATAAAAAGAGGAGAACCACGACTTGTGATAAATTACAAACCCTTGAACAAGATTGTAAAGGATTATCCTTATCCTTTACCAAGGAAGGATATGATCTATGAAAAAATAAAAGATGGAAAGATATTTTCAAAGTTCGACTTAAAATTAGGATTTTACCAGATATTATTAAATGAAGAAAGTAAGGCATGTACTGCTTTTAGCACTCCACAAGGAAGATATGAATGGAATGTACTACCTATGGGATTAAAAACAAGCCCAGGAATCTTTCAAGAGAGATTAGATAAAATCTATAAAGATTGTTATAATTTCATAATCGTATATATAGATGATATATTAATTTTCAGCCAAACCATCAAAGAACATAATAAACACTTATTTGTTTTTATCACCAAATCGTATGAAAACAGTTTAGTACTAAGCAAGAAAAAGGCAGAATTAGCTAAGGAAAAAATTAGCTATTTAGGATTAATAATCGATAAGGGTATTATAGAATTACAACCTCATATTTCAGAAAAGATTCTAGAATTCCCAGATCAATTAGAAAATCTTAAACAGGTTCAATCATTTTTAGGACATATAAATTATGCCTCACAATTCATTAAGGATTGTGCAAAACTTAAGAGTTGATTGCAAGCTAAGATTAAAAAGGATAAAAAGTTTGAATGGAATGAAGAAGACACAAAATGGGTCCAAGATATTAAGGAGAAGGTACAAAATCTAGAGAAACTCCCATTACCCAAAGAAGAAGATGAGTTATATATAGAAACGGATGTCTCAGATAAATTTTGGGGAGCAGTACTAAGAAGGCAAGGAGATAATTTAATTTTAAGATATAATTCAGGAACCTTTAGAGGAGCGGAATTAAATTATGATATTAATGAAAAGGAAGTCTTAGCAGTCATTAGAACAATTGAAGCCTTTAAGATTTGGTTGGCAAGAAAAGAGTTTATCATAAAAACTGATAATACCCAGGTAAAGGCATTCTTAGAAAATAAAATAAAAGATAATATTGTTAATCGAAGGAGAATAAGATGGCAGATGAGGATCAGTCCTTTTACATTTAAAGTTGTTTATATAAAAGGAGCTAACAATTATTTTGCAAATCATTTATCAAGATTTCATGGATAATCAACTTCAAGAAGATAAAATCAAGATAATAACCTCCAAGCTTGAAGAAATTGGTCGACAATTTTGTCATATGGCATCCGAAATAGATGATCAATTTGTTAAAATTGACGACAAGATGAAAGTTTTTTCCAATTATTTTAATAAAATGAAGGAAGATATCCTACAAGTTCTCAATATAAGACAATATCCAGAATCTCCAAAGGATATTAATTTTCTTACATTCTATTAATTTTAATGGTCTTTCCATCAAAACAGAGTTCTATATACCTATCCTTAATAGTATAGTCAGCTAATCACGCACCAAGAATTCTGTAAAGTGGTCAAAAGCAGCGGAAACCACTTATGTCATCATTGTAAAAGACAAGAATAGTGGAAACATTATTGCCGACAAGATAAGGATAAGATAAAGCGTGGAGATAAAAAGTAACTGTGGTTTGGAAAAGTAAAGATAAAAAGTAACCCGAGTTTGTTTGTGAAAGATGCAATCAAGTTTAATAGTTTGTAAAATTTCTCTATATAAGCCTGTTCATATCTTCATAGAAGGACATGGGTTGTAAGAAAATAAAACTTGTATGTGTGTAGTACCAGAATGAAATAAATAAACTTTTTAGTTTTCTGAAACCTTCTTAGTTTAAATGTTTCCTCAAGTCTATTTAGTTTGAACAAGAGTTTAGTAAACAATTCAGAAGAAGGAATTCTCCAGGTTTTGGACGTGATCGAAGCCCGAGGTCTAAATTTCACTGTTTGTAGCCAGGAAGGCGTTTTGAAGGTGATGAGGAGACGACAAGCTCAATTAATCACTGAAGAAGCGTGGTAAGGCCCATATCTCTTCTTAGTTTACTATTTACTGTTGTTTAAGGTAAAAGACCTTTGTACACGAAATATTCAAAACTAATCAGGGAGTAAGAAACTTTTGAAATTATGAGCTCACTCACTCAATCGGAATTCGAAGATTATATAGATCAAGCTGATTTAAATTACGAAATAAATAACCCAAACGATAATGATCAAAATAATGTAGAAGATAACGCTCCAGACATTTTTAATCCTCGTTGGGAAAGAACATATGAAAGTTATAATGAAATCGTAGATATAATTACATGCATGATTGAAGATACAGCTTTTATCAATGAAAGAAAGATGGATCTTATGAACACTTTAGAAAGAATAATAAAATATAAAGAAAAACATAAAACTTGTATAGGAAGTGGATATTGTTCCACTCATTTTTGTTTAAAATCAAACTGCCATTGTCCATGTATCTGTGAATGTCAAATGTGATAGTAGCAACTAACGACGTTGCTACTAACGACGTTGAAAAATACTAGCAACTAATTACACCAAACTTAAACTAATTACACTTATATATACCAAATTAAGGCTAAATGAAAATTATACCTAACAAAAGCTAAATAACAAAGTAGATAATATATAATTCCCAAATTATCTATTATATAATCATGATTACTATAAAAGTGTTAAGTGCACGTATAATTAAATTCATATTTTCATATACACCTAAATTATAAATAATCATGATTTACCAAATTTGTACTACAATCCAAATACGAACAACAAATTTAATAAATGGTAAAAGAATTCAAAAATTTCATATACAATCCGTAGTTTAATACTATAAAATAATTAGTTGTACTTTATAAAAATATAAATAAATAATTAGTTGTAATAGCAGCAAATAATTTGTATTTCATATACAATCCATTTATTAAATTTGTTGTTCATGTTTGGATTGTAGTACAAATGATATACCTTTTGAGTCATCAATTAAATTAACACATTGAGGCACGAAAAAATAAAAGAGCACAAAGTAGTAATGAAGAATAAAGGAGAATATCAGACAACTAATTTTCAAATTTGTTTCTTTGGCAATTCAAATATGAACAATACAAATTTAATAAATGAAGTTTTTCCAGTTTTCTAAATTATTTTTATGAAAGCAAATAGATGAAAGAGATAAACTAACCAAATAGGTGATGAGAGAGATGGTGAAAAAGATTGGAAGCAATTCTGAATTTTCAAGATACTCTTTAGTTTGATCACACCCTTTCCTTTAAAATATGACAAATTTATTTTAGTAAAATATATATTTATGCAATAGTGTTGAACTGCCAAAGGCATACTGTAAGGTTAGTGGGTGCAAACTGTTTTTGCAGCGTGGGGTAGTGAATTTAGGAAACAATTGTTTTTTTTAATAATAAAGTATTAAAATAGAAGGAGTTAAAGGTAGCCTAACAATATTTAAGTGTCATATAAATACATGTGTGGAAATCATAATTAATTTGAAGTTAATTTTTTTATTTTGCGACATAAATCATTTCAGTTATACCAAAATTAAATAAAAAAACATCGTATATAATTTGACGTGTGTATTAGGCATATCGATGAGAATTGATTCTGCCATGGTAATGAGAAAATAGCAGAAATTTGTTTTTGTTTCTAAGTTTGTGTTTGTGGTTATGGTGATATATATATATATATATATATATATATATATATATATATATATATATATATATATATATATAGAGAGAGAGAGAGAGAGAGAGAGTCTTGTTTACTCTTTTTCATGTCTTGTTCGGCTCATTTACGTGTACTACGATATTGAGGGAATTAGATTTAGCATTGGATAGCTTTATTCTAAAAAATAATAAAAGAATACTTGTAGAGAGAGATAAGAGAGACGTGAGAGAGAGGGTGCCTGCATGGAATTAGATTCCCTTTCATGACATTAGATTTAGTTATTCCTTACACGTTGCATTTTAGTGGTGGAAGTTACACGGGTGTGACGTGGGTATTATTTAGAAAATGAATTTCTTTTTGTATGTTTTAAATTTTAATATTTGAGAAATTATAACAATTGGTAAAGGATAAAATTGGAAAAAGAAATAGGTCAGTCCATTTTAGTGTATCCTCTTTATATATAGGTATAGATGAGTTAGTGGAAAAAGTCGGTTATACAAATGAAGAATTAGTAAAGTGAGAATGAGAAATATGAGTTAGTGAAGTTAGTTGGTTATACAAAGAAATAATTATACTAAAAAAAGAAAGAATTGGTAAAACGTGTCCCATTTTCTAAACCATTTTTCAATTAATTAATTATAAATAAATAATTGACTATTTTTATTTATGATTTATTAATCTTAGGTTTCTCGTTTTTATCCATTTTTAATTAATAATAATTATTATTAATGAATAATTAAGAAGTGTCTTATTTGTAGCATAATCGAGTTATAGTTAAATGAGAATGAGAAGAAAACAATTTTGGATATATTATTATGAATTTTTTTTATATTAATTTTTATAATTATGGAAAAGAAGTTTTGTTTTTATTAAATAATTATGAGTTAGTGGAAAAAGTCTGCTATACAAATGAAGAATTAGTAAATTGAGAATGAGAAGTATGAGTTAGTGACGTTAGTTGGTTATACAAAGAAAGAATTATATTAAAAAAGGAAGAATTGGTGTGTCCCATTTTCTAAACCATTTTTCAATTAATTAATTATAAATAAATAATTGACTATTTTTATTTATGATTTATTAATCTTAGATTTCTCGTTTTTATTCATTTTTAATTAATAATAATTATTAATGAATAATTATGAAGTGTCTTATTTGTAGCATAATCGAGTTATAGTTAAATGAGAATGAGAAGAACGCAATTTTGCCAAAAATAGAATGTGTACACACAATAAACAACATTAATAACAAGGGAAAATGATGTTTATACCTCAGAAGCACGCAAATACTTGTAGATATCACAAGCAAAAGAAGCACAAAGTTGGGGATCCACGTGATCATCATCAATATCAACAATTATCTCCCCTTTTTCCAGCTCAACAAGAATGTCTCTACTATAAACATTACCTGCAAACAAATTAACCAACACTATCATCTCAAAACGCTCTAGCAATCATTTAGAATATTGTGGTAAATCTCAAGCTAAAGTTTCTCAATCGCTTCAATCCTTTTTTGAATTCACATTCATTCACTTTCACAGTTCGATATTCGGCTTCAGTTTTTCATGATCATCAGGTACGATTGATTTCGTTCTTTTTGTTCGCATTTCGATTTTGATTCAATTCTCAGTATATTCTGTTTTTTTTATTATTATAATTATTGTATATACATACTCATGCAAATGCAAGGAATAGTTTAAACCTCTGTTAATCTTTGCCCTTTCTCATGAATGCAATTCTAATTTCGTTTTTTTTATTGAGTTATGTTATTGAGTTGACTTTAGTAAACTCCATCTGATTTTTGTTAGTGGTGAGTTGAGTTTAACGGTTATCATTGATCAACTGCTTTGGGGTTTATTTTATCTCAAATGTGTAAAATTATTGATGAAATTCATAATGCACTTGATTTTGTTGTCTTCTTATCCGAAATCATATTGCATTGAAGAATCATGAATCTGTGATAGTTTTTTTTTTCAATAGTCTGATATGTAATTCTGATTTTATCATCAAATCATTAGTCTAAACCCTTAACTTAGGTTAAAATCTATATATTCTATATCGAGTTCATTTGAACTTATAGGTGTCTATTGTGCAATCCTCTAACTAATTAATTTTGTGCATGTTTTTTAACAGTTGGAATTTAAATCTTGTATGAATCTGAATATAGAATATTATTATTGTTTTGACTTTTGAATATATCCTTTTTTTTTTAAAAATTGTTTTATTTTTTATTTGAACTTGAAAATTTTATTAATAAATATATTCTGCATGTTTGTGAGATTTTTTTTTTCAATACACCTTTTGCTATACAAAAATATCTCAATATAGTTTATTTCAAAATAAAATGCACAAAAATAATATTAAAAATATAAATTTATATTATATGATAGTAGTATTGCTTACTCTTATCTTGTGGTTAGTTAACAGTGCATGGATGAATGAACCCTAAACGTAAGTGCAAAATGTTATGATATCTGAGGGGTAAAATTTGGGGTACAACATTGAGAATCTTAAAGTCTAATCTTAATTCAACTTATCAAAGATGAAGTTGAGTTATGATATCCTAAAGGATTATGTGAAGCACACAAGTAAACCCATACCTTAAAACCAATTAATAATCTCCCAGAAAAAAATTATCAATATTTCACAAGTAATTAACAAGAAAATTTAATCAATATTTAAACACAACCAATATTAAAATTAACATCAAGATCAGTCAAAATCAATGTTAAAATTAACACCAAAATTTAATCAAACTCGATACTAGCATTAACATCACAATTAATCCAAATCATCATTAGAATTAAAGTTAATATTAAAAATTAAATTCAATATTAACATTCAAATTCAATCAAAATCAGAATTAAAGTTTAGTACTAAAAATTCTAATTAAAATTGAAATCGAAATTGAAACCAAGATTTTAATCAAAATTAAATGAATAAACAAATAAACTTATCAAAGTGCATCAAAGTAAATAATCAGAATTAATCAACAACTAACAACAAGAGATTAATCAAAATAAAACAAGAGAATCATTAAAAATAAACCAAAGAAAATAATCAACAAAATTAACAATAAATGAGGGTGCATCAGGAAAATAGGAGTGTGTGTGTGTGTTAGAAATCTGGCATAGGACCTTTTGTTCATAGGCCTATTGACTGCAATCCATGCATCAAGGGGGTGAGGTAGAAAAAATATGGCGCTGAGTTTTAGAATGTTTGGGCTTATGGGTCATGAAGCCCATGCGAACCAAACCATAAAAACAAAGAGGTGCTATGAATGTTTCACATGACAAGTTTCAGCATAGCTTCACACTTTCCCCTCTCTCTCTCACACATTTTTTTCCACCAACCTCATCTCTTTCTCTCTCGCTAATCACTCTCTCCCTCTGCAATACATTGCTTTCACCATGTTTCTCAAAAAACCACAAAACTCATCATGAATCATGCTAACATTTCATCATTATACCAAGTTTCCTCCTCTCTTTTATCGACTTCAGGAATTAAATTTTCAATTTCAAAATTAAATGCGAGAATTGGAAATTTTTCTACTTGAAGACTTGATTGATTATTTTGTGTTTGATTGCATAATTGATCTTGCCACGTTAGGATCTTTGATTGTAAATTATGATTTTGGAAGGTTTGTACTACTATTAATTGTGATTTTGAACGTCTTTCAATCTTGCTGATTCTGCCTTGATTAACCAAAATTATTGACCGATGATTACATTTGATTTCCTCCCTTATTTTCACTGATTTCTGATCTCGTTTTCGTTTGATGTTTTGATTTCAAAACATGCTTCTTTTAATTTGTGTGATTGGTTTCCCATTCGATTTGATTATATTTACCTATTGATGACTTTTGATTTCTTGTTGTTTTCAATTTATCTCTCATTCAATGGCTTTTCAATGATTGAGATTTGAATTTGCTGTCTTGATACCGTTCCTCTTTTACGATTCGATTGATGATGATTGTAACACTTTATTTAATTTATTTAATTGTCGCGTGTTATTTTATTTGTTTGACTTGTTTAGGGTGTGTGTAGTTGAACGCGGGGCCGTAGTGTCTTTAACGGATTGGGATTAATAGAGGAACTGGAGAACTCTGAAGAGATCTATTATTAAATGAAAGAGACAGATCAATAATTATTACTCCAAGAGAGAATTTTATGGTAACGCTAATAATTGATCATTTGGTGTTAGACGATAAAATATCAATCGGAGATATTTTACTCTATCGGATTATATTATATAATAAAATTATATATATATATATATATATATATATATATATATATATATAGGGTTAAATAGTGTTTACTCCCTGCCAATAGGGCGTGTTTGGATTTTGCCCCCTGAAGTTTTTTTTTTGTGATTCCCCCTTGTAAAATCAAGATTCTGTTTGCAGAACCCCTATTCCTTGTTTGGCTGACTAGACATAGAGAATCTACACACGTGGCAGTCCATGTGGCTTTTTTATTAAATATTATTAAATATTTTTAGTGTTCTTAATGATTATATATTTATTTATTTCTTAAATATTATATATTTATTTATTTTGTATTTTTTTTAATCTTATTTTTTATTTTTTATGCCAGTTAATTTTAGTTCTTACTGTTAATTATTTATGTAATGTAAATATTAATTATTTATATATTAATTATTAAAATTTAATAATTTGGCCTAAAGCCCTTGTTCCAATTATGAAAGCCCATTTAGACAGTCAGTTTTTCAATTCATAATTTGATATGTGTGTTGCCTTTATAAACTCTTATGTGGTCTTTGTTACAACTAATGTGGGATTAAAAACCAGAACTCACAAACTCACCATGGCTAACAACAATCAAGATCTTCACATAATCTTCTTCCCCTTTCTCATCATAGTCCCAACTCATCTCAACGTGCCTCTCATTTCCAGAACCATTGGAAAAGCCAAAATCAACATCACAACCATCAAGGGAGCCACTTGAACATGTTTTGGAAAAAGAAAAACCAGACTGTTTAGTTGCTGACATTTCAGAGGATTATCAAAGCTGCCAAGTTATCAAATTTGTCCTTAGTAATGATAACATGATAATTGTTGCTGCAACCACAATTCCAACTACAGCTCTTGCAGATATGCTTCCAGGAGCAGAGTCTGCTTGATTATTAACAAGAGTTTTAAATATTATTTATATAGTTGAACTCAAACTTTTCATACATCTTAATATTTTCCATTTCTTCTGTAATTGCTTTGAATCCTCCAATGAACTCTAGATTGTAGAGTCTTTATCATGTCACTAAAGTTGACTTCCTTGTTCTTCTAATAAGTTCACCCTCCACGCGTCTTTCAGATACTAAGGGAAATGCGTCTGGAAAAAACATCTTCAGCTGTAAATCTCTTGATAGATATTGGGTATTTTCCTGTACATGTCAATCTTGATTTGTTGAAATTGAGTATTCCCACTGATCACTTGG